>CM061066.1:4358188-4958188 GCA_030762895.1 Sophora flavescens
AGAATAACATTGGAGGTTTACAGAGTTCATATTGTAAGAATGACCACTCTATGACACTTTTTTCCCTTTTGTTGTTGATTTTTTAAAATTTTTCTTTACTGATTTTGTGTTTTCATGTTTGAAAATAGACAAAAGATTATGCATACAAAAGCAAAGTTGGTGTGGGGTCTCGGGGACAGGGAGATGACAAGGGGCTTAAAAATGACGTATGTTTAAAGCAAAGTCATAACCCTCAAGGTTTAAGTTTCTTACGAGCCCATTTTATGTGAAATTTAGAGTATATCCATCTCTTCCTACTTTCATATCACCCCGTCTGACAGATTTTCCTTCACGATGGGGCACAAGTATTATCTGGATCAATGTTTGGTTTTATCAATCAAGATAATGTTAAAGTTGGTCATGTTATTGTCAAGAATCAGGTGAGTGCTTTCTTTATTGCCATACATTGGCAACAATGAGGTTTGTGGTCTTTAACTCCGAGAAGGAAAAAAAATGTATGAAGGAAGAACATAAACACACAATACCATGTCGTGTAATTGTCTAATGCATATAAATTATATACCTTGTGCTCAAATTTCTATTTGGTTAATGAAGCTTCTCAGAGAAGCTTGTTTCTTGAAAATGAAATTCTTTCACATTGGGAGTCAATGCCTTCTTCTCCATTCTCAGTTGCGAGGTGCTCAAAAATGGAACCTTACCACTCCAATCTTGAAATGATTCTCGAATTCTTTAGGAGGAATAATTTGAGACCAACATTACTGGATTTGAAGAAATGGGCCTCGACATCTCTCTCATTTTGGAGAAGATTAAAATTTTCAACTAGAGAATATAAGATTGCTGGTTTATTACCATGTTTATCCACTTTTAATATCCCAATTGAAAGAGCAATATCGGTTGTATCCTTACTTTTCAGTTACTTTGTCCTTTGACCATCTGCAAGTTTCAACATTTTTTTTCTAGTTACAAACTCCGATATCAAACTTTCAGTTACTCTGAGATCACACTTATGCGGTGTTGAACGCTCATCTCTGCTGATTGACATTTCATTCTCTACGTTACAACTGTTTTCTCCTTGTTCAACCTCATTATACCTTCACTTAACTAAATGAGTACCTGTAGCTTCAAACCTCATTACTTGCTCATATGAATGAATAACAACGGTTCAATCCTCACTAACTCACATTATTAGTTCCTCATTTTCGGCCAGAATTGTTATGGAGGTTACATAGATGATGAGGACAGCAAATGATTCCTTTGCACTAGCATGTATTTCCCTTTTTTCCCGTACCTTTCTATTTCATCTTATCACCTTTCTAATCATGTAAGTGTTACTTATTCAATTATTTGTTCTATCATCCATGTCAATTATGAACAATGCCATAAGCTAGAAAATTTGTTGACTATTGTCTAGCTAACTGCTAACGTTATTGTTAGCATTATATATTATGCATCAATTTTGTTCATCCACTACAATATCTCAATGGTAAGAAACACACAGACAATAGCCAACCTTCAATTCAAGTTTGAGAACATGAATAGTAAGGCATTGAGAATAAGTAGTTGAAAAAGTTGTCATGTTCAAATTGTACCTTGAGTTACGTTAATGAACTTTTAAATTTACAATCATAAGTTGGTCCATCAATGTCCAAATGCTGATACAAAATCACAAATATTGCATTGGAATATTTTAAGCTATTTTGTTATAGGAAAATATTGTAAGTTCAAGATATTTGCTTCTATGGATTTAATGGAAAATTTTAAATATAAATCTATTAGACTAGCAAACGGATAGGTGGGCATGACATGAGGATAGTAGTCCAAATATAATCTTGATGTCCATCTTCTTTGTTTGATAAAAATAACTTCAGCTATTTGAGATAAGTGGTCTTTTTTTTTTTTTTTGAGGACTAGATAAGTAGTCTTTTAACTAAATGCTTGAGTTATATAATTTATCTATATACATACTCTTAAATGTTAGTTTCTAAAATGTTAGTATCTGACACAATTAATTTTATTTATGCATTATATGTCATTTCTCTATTTCTCGTGAGTTGAAATCGAGTCTCTTCGTCCCCTCTCCATCTCCACAGGTAATCAATTGGTTGTAATGGCAATTTGTTGAACTTTTATATTACTAACTTGAATACAATTAAGTTGGCTCTAAGGATATTAATTTGCTTTCATATTGTATTATTATATTTATCAGTTCCTGATCTTCTTGTCTGCTGTTCCTCCCCTTATCCTTACTTGTTTTTGCATTTTGTCGCATAGGTAAGTTCTCTCAATACTCTCTTTTAAGGTTCTGCTTTGTCTAAAAGGTTCTAATTGTGTGGTACTTGTAATGTGTTATGTAAATTATATATCTTGTTGTTTGTTAGTGGAGAGTTGAGCTCAATAGGAAGGTATCTTGCCTGAAAGGCAAGATGCTGATTGTGTGCTAATAATTTAATATTTATGCATGTATTTGCAATTATGTGTTGTTTGTTAGTGGAGAGCTGATAAGCCTCTGGCTTATCTAGTTTTATGACTAGATGAACTAGGGTTTACGTGCCAATTTATTCGAGTTTACTCTCGTTTTCGCCCAAATTTGCCTTGTTTTGTTCCTAAGTTGGACTTTGACTCGTTTTGCGTCTTTTGTGTAGTTTTTAGGTTATTTTGGATAGAATTACGCTTGTGGTTGCTTGTGTTGTTTTCAGGTCCATCAGTGAGCTCTAAGAATTAAGAAAAGTCAAGAAATTGTGGAGATTGCCATTCTGGAGATTCTCGCCGCGCGAGAGAAAGCTCGCCCCGGGAGAGTTTGAAGATCTGGGGAGACAGAGACCATCACGGCCTAGCCGTGATTCTCATCACGGGGCGTGAAAGGAAGGTTCACGTCGCGAGACGTCCTTCGCGTCGCGAGTGTGTGAATTCCAGAAAAGTACCAGAGTCAGAGACCATCACGGCCTAGCCGTGATGCTTATCACGGCCGTGACCTAAAAACCATACAAGTCAGAGACCATCACGACCTAGCCGTGATATGTATCACGGCCGTGACCCAAGATCCACACAAGGCAGAGAACATCACGACCTGGCCGTGATTCACATCACGGGCCGTGAAAGGCGGACTCGCGTCGCGAGACATCATTCGCGTCGCGAGAGTTCGAATTCCGGAAGTGCGCCAGAAGCAGAAGCCGTCACGGCCTGGCCGTGATGGCCATCACGGCCGTGACGCGTGGCCTCCTTATAAATAGAGCAGATCAGAACAGAAAAGAGAACTTTTTGGATCAGAATTTTCAGAGACCTTTTGTAACCCTTATTCTGGGATTTCTTCTCCTTTTCTTTTCTCTTAATTCTTAGGCTTAGGATGAATTCCGATTGTACGTGCGTTGTTGTTACGGACATGAGGAACTAATCCTCTTGTCTAGGGGATCGATGAAGCCACCCATGGCGGCATAGTGTTCATGTAATGTAACTCTCTATCCTTTAATTCAATTATGATTTTCCAATTCTGTTTTCATTGTGTCGATTATATGCTAGCGTGATCGACTAGTTAAGCGTGTTGAGGCCTAGCGGCGATTCGCGTTTTAGAACTTGAATTGGGAACATCGGTCGAGTATTGCACGAGAGTGAGTAGGAGATCGATGCAACCTATAGGGAACAAGAATTAATAGAATTCGAGATTAGGGTTAAGAGACCTAGCAAGTAATTAACTCAAATCATCGAATACGTCCTAATGAGCACGGAAGTGGATTTAGGAGAATTTAGGGGTCCCGGTTGACATTAAAATTGAACTTAGGGAGGAGAATATCATCACTTGGGTACTTTGCATGATTGGGTAGGTGAATTTGAAACCTTAGATGCTTTTATTTCTGAATTTAATCACTGTAGCGTTATTTGAATCGATTCTTGAATTCGCGATCTCAATCTCTTTCTCTCAACCACCTTCTATTGCTTAACCAACGTATCGGATTTCTTGACAATTTAGTCGAATTGGTAACCCAATCCTTGTGTTCGACCTCGGTACAATCTTACCGTGTTTTTATTACTTGCGAAGACCCGGTACACTTGCCGGAATCACAACAAGTTTTTGGCGCCGTTGCCGGGGATTGGCACAACCAATTTTCCTAATTTTTAGGAAATTCGGCTGTTTGGTTAAGCTGACTTTTAGTTTTATTTCCTTTTATTTAATTGCCATTATTTTTCTCTGTTTCTTTGATTCCACTTGGTCTTTGCCTGTTTTTGTATGCGAGGTACTCTTCTACAAGAGGACTTGCTATTCGATTCAGAGATCACCAGGACCGAGAGGCAGTTAAGAAAAGAGGCCAGAGAAAGGAAGAGGTTGGAAGCAATTAAAATAGAAAGCATGGCTGAAGAAAATCCTCCTCCTCCTCCTCCTCGTTACAAGCCTCTCTTTGAGTACGATCTACCAAGCTTGGTGGATTGTGACTCTTCTATTGTAAGAGGCAACCTGAACACAGACTCCTTCAGAGTTGAAGCATGTGTCACATTTCAGCTCCGGGAGAATCAGTTTGATGGGAGTGGAAAGCAAGACCCGCATAGACACATCACTCGCTTCCTTGAGGCGTGTGACTTACAGAAGACAAGAGGAGTCTCACAAGATGAGTTTCGCTTGCGGCTCTTCCCTCTCTCTCTCTGGGATGTCGCTCGCGATTGGGTTGATAGTTTGGATAGGAACAAAGATCGGAACTTGGGAGCAAATGGCACGAGAAGTTCCTAACCAAATACTTCCCTCCTCGGAAGGGCGGCACAAGCAAGAATAGCCGTCACTTCATTCAGGCAAACGGAGGATGAAACATACAATGAAGCGTGGGAGAGGTACAATGGTTTGTTGAGAAGATGTCCCTCTGCGTTCTTTGACCCGGTTTCCAAAGTGCAGCATTTCTTTAATGGGTTGAGGGGACGCTATCGGATGAATCGTGATACCGCAGCTGGCGGTTCTTTTGTATATTTATCGGCTGAGGACGGATGGGCACTTTGTTAGAGAAGATGTCATATAATGATTACAACCGTGGTAGGGAGACCTCGAGTGGAATCGAGTTCGGGACAATGGAAGCCATTTTTAGAGCAAAACAGACTTTTGAAGATGCGAGAATGAGGCTTTGTCTCGGGAACAAGAGGGTTAATGCAATACACGAGGGAATGCCTCCTGGTTGTGCAAATTGCAATGGAAATCACGACACTCAGAATTGCCGCTAAATTTCCCTCAAGAACATGTGGACTCTTGCCACAACTTCTATGACACTTGTGCCCCGGAACAATTATCGGAGGAACAATCGAATCGAAATAGGGGCAACATGAGAAGAGACCATCCGGGATTTGCTTGGAGTGATGTTAATGGTGGTCTAGCCGGTCAACAACACCCTCAACAGAATTGGCAACAACCTCAACAGGTCTCGAGACCGAACATTGGAATTCAAGAAATAAGAATACTCAAAGCAGGCTCCTCCGGGGCCTAATCAGTTGCAAATATCAGATGGTGGAAGACAACAGTGGGAGCTGGCCTTTGAAAAGATGACCGGGACAGTTGAGAAGCTGTCAACCTATACATACACAGCTTTAGAGAAAGTGAATGCGTCAGTTGACAAGTTGGCGACTCATACAGGTTCAGCAATTCAGAATCTTGAGACACAAATAGCGCAGCTCGCGAAGCAACTTAATGAGCGTATTCCAGGCACTCTTCCAGGTAGTACTGAGAACAACCCCAAGGGACAATGCAATGTCATATCTACTAGAAGCGGAAGGGTGTTGGAACCTAGCAGGGGTACCACTAGTTCTCAGGATGACAAGGACCCGGAACAACTACCAGTTGAGGAAGAGCAACCAGAGAAAGAAGGGTTGGCAAGTGACAAGGGACCGGAGCAAGGGGGAAGGCTGAAACTTGTGGATGAAGAGTTCTGAAGGAAGAAGTGGGTTGAACCCCAAGACCTCCCGCCCTACATGAAGGTTCCGTATCCGGAAAGATTGAAGAAGCCTCAATAGGATAAGCAATTCAATAAGTTCCTTGATGTCTTCCGAAAACTTCAAATTAACATTCCATTTGCGGAAGCCTTGGAACAAATGCCATCATATGCTCGGTTTATGAAGGAACTTCTCACTAAGAAGCGGAGGATTGTGGATGAAGAAATGATTGCTTTGACCGAGGAGTGTAGTGCCATTCTTCAACGGAAACTGCCTCCGAAGTTGAAGGATCCCGGTTCCTTCTCGATACCATGCACCATTGGGGGAATGACCTTCGGAAAGGCATTATGTGATCTAGGGGCAAGCATCAACTTGATGCCCCTCTCGATGATGAAGAGGCTAGGGATCAAGGAAGTAAAGGATACGCGAATGTCACTCCAACTGGCTGATCGTTCTATCAAATATCCCTATGGAGTAGTTGAAGACTTGCTCGTGAAGGTTGACAAGTTCATATTCCCAGTGGACTTCGTGGTGCTCGACATGGATGAAGATGCTGAGATCCCTCTCATATTGGGTAGACCCTTCTTGGCCACCGGGGATGCCTTGATAGATTTTCGGCAAGGGAAACTCACTTTAAGGGTGAATGATGATAAGGTGGTCTTCAATGTCTTTGAAGCGATTAAGCACCCGGAAGAAAAGTCAGCTGTGTATCGAGTGGATGTTGTGGACCCAGCTGAAAAGGTAAAGGCAATTCGAAAAGACCATGATCCTTCACTTGCAACAGTATCGGTAGAATCTCATGAGGAAAACAGTGAGGAAAAAGGCCCTTCGGGGATGAAGTTTACCTTGAGTGGCTACGAGACATGGAACCCATACCAAGTCTCCCAAGGAAAGAATGTGCAAGGGAAGAACTCAGCTGCAAAGGAATGAAAAAGAAGGGCAAAGCACCAAGGTTGAAGGGTGGCACAACCGTAGTGGTCAGTACAGACAAAGAATTGATCTCAAAAAGGATCACCACGGAGTGGAGAGTTCGTGCTGATTATAGAAGGATGCTGGACTTAAATGAGCTGTCCGGGAACAGCTTGCGAGTATATAAAAGTGCACAAACCTACAAAGAATGGGCCAAGGAATGGCATGGCAAGCAGGATCTTCCTCCGGATTAACCCTTAGGGGCGACTTGAGTCAGGCTCGGGACGTTAAACAAGCGCTACTTGGGAGGCAACCCAAGCTAGGTACTCTCTCTTTTCCTCACTCTTGTTTTTGTGTTTGTGTTTGTTTTGTTTTTGTTTGTCACTCTTGAATAATTTGAGAAGATCAAGAGTTTTTGTATGAAATGTCGTGTCGGCAAGCTTGTTGGATTTTAATTATATTAAGCATAGATGGATTGCTTGAATTATATTGACCATTGATAATTTCCCCCTTAGTTCTAATAATAGAAAAGTTGATCCCCACTTAAAAATTGAAAATTGAACTTTGAGATTTATTATGATTGCTTGATTTACGATAAGTTTGGGGTGAGGGGGTGCACACACTAGGAATCGTATCTCGGTCAAACAGTTTGCAAAATGTCCAGGTGAGGATTTGAGCCTCCAACTCTGTTTTTGAATGTGTGAATCACTGTAAGTTGCACTTTCCCGAATTTGCTTGAATCTCTATATGGTTTGCATGTTTATGTGTTGCATCAAATGATTTAGGCAATTTTCTTTGAATTAACTACTTGGCCTGAAATGAACCATCCCTAATGCATGTTCCCTAGTTAGCCAAATTGAGCCCAATTGACCTATTGTTTCTTGATGACCCTACATTACGAGCCAAAATCTGAAAAACCATGTTAACCCAATCTTAGGATTAGGAGAGCATGGAAATGAGCAAGAGAAAGGTTGTGAGAAACTAAGTTTGGGGTGGCTACAAGGTATGTGTCATATTGGGATGAGAAAAAGAAAATAAAGGTTGACCCAAGGCAAAAAGAAAAGAAAAGAAAAGAAGAAAACAAAAATTGCCAAAAGAAAAGGGGCAAAACAAAAATAATATCAAGGAAAAGGTTGTAGTCACCCGAGCCCAAATGAAAAATGGAAAGAAAGGAATTTGAGTGGAAAATGTGTTTAATGCTCATGCTCTCTTAGTTCCTAGGGACTTAAGCCTAAATATCCTTGATTATCCTACCCTCAGTCAGGCCCCATTACAACCTTTAAAAGACCTTTTGATGTTGCATGCATGTTTTCGTGGGAACTATGTTTGAGATGAAAATCAAATTCATGGGAAGTGCTCTTGATAAGTGAAATTGAGTGAAAAAGTTGAAAGCCTAGACAAACTTGAGCGAATGAGTGAAATACTAAATGCCCTTGTGAGGAAGGCAATTGTTTGAAATAGGTGATCTTCCTTTGTGTGTATCTTTGAGCCTCAACTTAGAGTAATGATGGCATGAATGATAATTTCTCAATTGTTTAAAGTAGATGAATGTGGGGATTACATTGATGAAAAAGGGGGGAATCAAAGAAGAAAAATTGTTTTGTAAAGTCGCATGAAATTTGTGCGCAATTGATTAGATCTTTAGGCTTGCCAAGTCTTGAGTCGTTTTTGAGTTTTAAGCTTGCTTGGGGACAAGCAAGGTTTAAGTTTGGGGTATTTTGATAAGCCTCTGGCTTATCTAGTTTTATGATTAGATGAACTAGGGTTTACGTGCCAATTTATTCGAGTTTACTCTCGTTTTCGCCCAAATTTGCCTTGTTTTGTTCCTAAGTTGGACTTTGACTCGTTTTGCGTCTTTTGTGTAGTTTTTAGGTTATTTTGGATAGAATTACGCTTGTGGTTGCTTGTGTTGTTTTCAGGTCCATCAGTGAGCTCTAAGAATTAAGAAAAGTCAAGAAATTGTGGAGATTGCCATTCTGGAGATTCTCACCCCGCGAGAGAAAGCTCGCCCCGCGAGAGTTTGAAGATCTGGGGAGACAGAGACCATCACGGCCTAGCCGTGATTCTCATCACGGGGCGTGAAAGGAAGGTTCGCGTCGCGAGACGTCCTTCGCGTCGTGAGTGTGTGAATTCCAGAAAAGTACCAGAGTCAGAGACCATCACGGGCTAGCCGTGATGCTTATCACGGCCGTGACCTAAAAACCATACAAGTCAGAGACCATCACGGCCTAGCCGTGATATGTATCACGGCCGTGACCCAAGATCCACACAAGGCAGAGAACATCACGGCCTGGCCGTGATTCACATCACGGGCCGTGAAAGGCGGGCTCGCATCGCGAGACATCATTCGCGTCGCGAGAGTTCGAATTCCGGAAGTGCGCCAGAAGCAGAAGCCGTCACGGCCTGGCCGTGATGGCCATCACGGCCGTGACGCGTGGCCTCCTTATAAATAGAGCAGATCAGAACAGAAAAGAGAACTTTTTGGATCAGAATTTTCAGAGACCTTTTGTAACCCTTATTCTGGGATTTCTTCTCCTTTTCTTTTCTCTTAATTCTTAGGCTTAGGATGAATTCCGATTGTACGTGCGTTGTTGTTACGGACATGAGGAACTAATCCTCTTGTCTAGGGGATCGATGAAGACACCCATGGCGGCATAGTGTTCATGTAATGTAACTCTCTATCCTTTAATTCAATTATGATTTTCCAATTCTGTTTTCATTGTGTCGATTATATGCTAGCGTGATCGACTAGTTAAGCGTGTTGAGGCCTAGCGGCGATTCGCGTTTTAGAACTTGAATTGGGAACATCGGTCGAGTATTGCACGAGAGTGAGTAGGAGATCGATGCAACCTATAGGGAACAAGAATTAATAGAATTCGAGATTAGGGTTAAGAGACCTAGCAAGTAATTAACTCAAATCATCGAATACGTCCTAATGAGCACGGAAGTGGATTTAGGAGAATTTAGGGGTCCCGGTTGACATTAAAATTGAACTTAGGGAGGAGAATATCATCACTTGGGTACTTTGCATGATTGGGTAGGTGAATTCGAAACCTTAGATGCTTTTATTTCTGAATTTAATCACCGTAGCGTTATTTGAATCGATTCTTGAATTCGCGATCTAGAGCAGAGCTCAATAGGATGTGATCCTGTCAAAAAGGCGGGATGCTTGTTATGTGCTGCTAATTTAGAAGTTATGCATGTGTTTGACAATATGTGTTACTTGTTAGTGGAGAGCGGAGCTCAATAGGATGTTTGCTACTATATTTTATCTAAGTTTGTATTGAATTACGCTTCAATATATATTTGTTGAAGTATGTTACAATCCTTATAAGTCAATGGTTTTATTTTCTGCTAGAGTTAATTATTAAGTTACAAAAGCCTTAGTTTCCTATTTGAGATTCAATATTAATGAGAATGCATACCTTCTCAGGGTACACATGCTCATTGTATTGAATCTTGAATTGTCCAAGTGGGACAGTTTGGGAAAAAACCTTTTTCACACTCGTACAATAGTCATTTCCATGTTCAAATGCCTTATATACTTATTGAAATCTCGGTCTGATGCATTTCCTTTTGTTCTCCTGGTGCATACTTGATCGCGGTGATTCTCACCGTGCTCAAGTCGTGTACTTGGAAATCGATGGGAAATGCTGCCGAAATTTTGTTAAGTATAAGGTATTTGAATAAGGGAATAACTATTATTAGCAGAGTTTGATAAAGGTTTCTTCTCGAATGGGATAGGTTCATACCTTGTCATAAGAACAAGTTACTTTGATTCAATGGAACACCTTCCAGATCATCCACCTTACGAAGTAAGAGTTGGTGGCCCAGTCCAATACCGCTGGATGTATCCATTTGAGAGGTAAACAACATCAACTATTTTACTTAACACATGAAATTCACGAACACGAAATCGTAGTTTAGCTTTCCCTAAAACTAGTAATTATTTGTATGTATCCCTCTTTATTAGGTTCCTGCACTCCCTTAAACACAAAGTCGAGAACAAGGCACGAGTGGAGGGTTCCATCTGTGAAGCATACTTAGTAGAGGAGACTTCCACTTTTGCTTCTTATTACTATCCGGATGAAGTTAACACGAGAAGGACAAGGATGCCTAGAAACATTGATTCAGGTGAAGGAAGTTCAACTAGTCCTCCTATATCAATATTCAACTATCCGGGCAGATTTAGTGACTGATCAGCCTCTGACTCGACTAGTTTTTGACTAGTAAAGCCAATGGTTTTATTCGAGTTTAATCTCGTTTTCGCCCAAATTTGGATGTATTTGTCCTCAAGCATCATTTTGAGTCTCTAGAGTATTTTTAGGTTAATTTAGCTGATTTGGAGTCAAATAAAGCACTTACTGCTATTTCTTGTTTTCAGGTTAATAAAGAGAAGAAATTCTGGAGTTATTCGCCACGCGAGAGGCTAATCGCCTCGCGAGCCTGAAGCCTCACTGTGCCAGAAATGTCATCCTCTCTGTCTCGCCCCGCGAGTCACCACCTCGCCTCGCGAGAATTCCAAACGCTGAGGACCTGTTCATAAGATTCGCCTCGCGAATCATGTTTCACCTCGCGAGAGAGCGTAACCCAGAATCTGTATTTATATCTGTTTTAGGGCAGAACTGATCATCTTCTCATCATCTTCTTTTCTTTTAGATTAGGACGGCTGCGAATTTAAGTTTAGAGTTTGGTGTTCCCTTTGTAATGGAGAGCTAGTATCCTTTGATTAATCTGCTGTAATCGGTTCGCCGCCACTTGAGGTTCTGTAATTCCTGAACTCATTGCTATTCTCTTTCAATATTTGTTCTATATGTTCTGTTTACTTAATTCAGGATTATATAGAATATGTGTTGATTCATTTCGATGATTGTGTGTTCCTAAACTTAATCGCGTTTGCTTAATTCGCGTGTGTTCAATTCGTGTTTGCTTAATTCACGAAGGGCTTAATCTGTTTGCTTAATTCAGAATTAGGAACATATGTCTCATAGTGTCAATTTCGCTTGTTAATTGATGCTACAGTTGAAAAGGGATTAGAATCCGCTTAGGGCTTGGAATTATGTGAACCAATGATAGTGGGGAAACCGAGACAGTAGGTTGATCGTTTTTAGTTAATTTAATAATTATTTAGTTTGCATTATTTTATGCTTTGTTTTCTTGATTTAGTTTCAAATCTTAAAACCCCCCAAAACTGACTTTTTCTGTTAACAATAACCCAAGAGTCCTTGTGAGACGATACTCGAGTTGTCGCTCCCTAACTACATATTTTTACAAACCGCTAGCTTTTTGACGCGTGCGCGACAGCGCGTTAGTGGCAAATCAAAAGGATATTTCTTGGAGCAGCGTGACATTAATGCTGCTAATCTGTATATCCTTCAAAATTGTGAAGAGGTGGCGCCATATTTAGAGTAAGTTTCTACAATGTCTTTTATAAGTTCAGTTGACATTTATGATCATTAATCGTCCTACTGTTAGTCTCCCATATGTAGGATGTACGACAATTTTCTAAGGGATCTCCAACCTGACATTTCAAACGATCAGGTTGATCGAGAAATTACCTCTCACTTTGCTACGTGGTTCAGTTAATACGTAGGTTAAGCATCTTCATTTTTAGGTACTAGATCCAGAAAACAATGTTCAAAATCCATTGTTGACAAATTTGGCATGGGGGCCTAATAGATGGGTTACATCATGGAATACTTACATTGTAAATAGATATAAATTTAACACAAAAACATGGAATGAAGGAATACAGTCGTGTAACTATGGTGTTTGTGTGCGAGCCATTGATGGCAATGTAGAGGATGATTTCTATGGGGTTGTAACTGACATCCTTGAACTCGATTATACCGTTTTCCCCGTGATGAAGTTAGTTATCTTCAAGTGTGATTGGTTTGATCCTACTCTTGACGTAGGGACAAAAATCGATAAAAAATATGGTATTGTTCAAGTTAGGCTGTCTCGTAGGAATAATAAGGCGTACGACCCATTCATTTTTTCACAATAGGCAGATCAGGTTTATTACCCGTCATATCCCGAAGGACATCAAGGCTGGTTGGGTGTTATTAAGATAAAGACTCGCAGTATAATTACTGATAATGTAATCAACCAGCCTGAAAAAGATGCTCCGTACCAAGATGATGAGTTTTGAAGACCCCACGTCCTGTTGCAAATTACACCGGACATTATTGTTAATTCTCTGGCAGACATTTCCGGAAATGGGGAAGAACTTGAAAGAGAGTTAATGGATCAATCTGAGTTGGACGCATCTAGCAAATGTACATTCCGATCAAGTGAGGCTGATGAGAGTGAAAGTGAATTTAGTGACGAAGATTCTACTTAGGTAATTTATTTATGTCATAATTCATTGTGTAAATGTCATTCTAATTAGGTAATTTATTTTTGTATCATTTACACTGTTGTGTAATCATCTTTTCATTTTTTACACAGATGACAGATTCCTCTAGAGGTAGGGGTCGTCGTGGAGGTCGTGGCAGAGGTCGTGCTGCGAGAGTCCCTCAGCCGACCGACCCATTGCCTCCAGATCGAGACCGCTCTACCAGCACCTCTGTGGACGTGACACATCAAGGTGATGGAGTTGCACCCCCTACCCAGCCTCATGTGGTCGGGACACAGGCTGCACCGTCATCATCCACACCTATGACAGGACCATTATCATCATCGGGACAGGATAGCCGTGGTCCATCCGATAGGAGGATTCTTCTTATCCCCAGGGGGGATAACGAGTAAGCTAATTTAATTTTTTAATATATATAAAGTATCGTTAATTTCCATTTACTTGTTTTTTTATTTATTTATAACATTTATTAATTCTCTAATTTTGCTGCAGCTTTCTGCCCGCGAAGGGCCCTTCTGATTCGATATC
Source organism: Sophora flavescens (assembly GCA_030762895.1). Lineage (NCBI taxonomy): Eukaryota > Viridiplantae > Streptophyta > Magnoliopsida > Fabales > Fabaceae > Sophora > Sophora flavescens. The sequence continues at coordinate 4,371,882 of CM061066.1, forward strand.
GAAGATACTGCGACGCAAGTTTGATGGTCCATGGCCTACATGGAAGGCCATCCCAGGGGGCCATAGGGATAGTTGTTTAAAGAGTTTAAGGTAACAATTTATTAAGTTATTTAAATTAAATTTACATTATATATATATATATATATATATATATATATATATATATATATATATATATATATATACACACACACACACGAATTTCCTAACAACTATAAGTTGCAGAAAGAGTATAGGTGGGATGCAGCTTTAGAGGGACTCGTCTGGGACATATTTGAGCATAAACGCTCACTGGTCATGAAGAATCTGACGAACAAGCTGAGGAAGGGTAAGAATATGGGGAAGTGGGTGGATCCTGAGATCAGGAGGCAGCTGGACCAGTACTGGGCTACTAAGAAGTTCCAGGAGATCCAGGCCACATATCGGCGTAATCGAGCTTCTGATGGTGGCGCGTGTGCTTCGATCGGTGGGATTAAATCAGCTGCCGCCCACTATGACGAGATGGTAATACTTAAAACTTTTGACTTAGTATACTATTTAACGAGTTTTCATTTTTAAATATTCTTATGAATTTAAGATTATATTTTTCCATCCAGAAAGCAAAGAAACAGTGGGCCCCACTGCTATGGAGTTGGTGGAGAGGACGAAGAAGTTGAAGTCGGGGACATGGGTCAACGACAAGGCCCGTAACTATGTTGTAAGCAAAAAAACAATTTAGTCTTTACTTGTAATTTATTATAATTGATTTGTTAATATTGATTAAAATTTTAACTAAATCTCTTCATCTATACTTTGCAGGTGGGCTTCAACGAGAAGAAGGACGATGCCATATCACGTGCCTCACAGTCACAAGATGAGGCCTTGACTGGTGATGGTGTTGAGTTTATTAATTCAATTAGTTAGTTTAAGAGTTAATTAGTTTGTTGAGATTTGTAAACTTGTGTTAGTTAGATAAAGTGATGTGTAGAAGTCTATAAATAGTCTTGGTGATAGTGTAAAATGTGTAAAGTGTGTGCAAAAGGTGTAAAACTGTGCAATGTGAGAGTTCCAAGAAAAGAGAACTATTATTCTGTTCATATAGAGTTTTGTTCTATCTTTTCCATTCCCTTTGATCATTCTCTTTCTTTTCATTGCTGTGTTTTTTAAGAGTGTGTGTGTATGCCTTGGTTCCAACATTTGGTATCTAGAGCTTTGTGAGATCCTGAGAGAAATTGTGTTCTTGGTTGAGGGATCTTGTTGCAAATCGTGGCAACAATCATGGATGCATCAAGTGGTCATTTTCTAGGAAATCTTCCCATTCTTGATGGGAAGAACTATGACAAATGGTGCACTCAAGTAAGGGCAATCTGTGGCTTCCAAGACGTGTGGGAGGTGATGACAATAGGTGGAGTGAAGGAACCAGGTAGAAACACAACCGAGGAAGAAAGAAACGAATTCAAGGAGCTGAAAAAGAAAGATTACAAGGCTCAGTTCATATTGCATCAGTGTGTGGATCCTGCACACTTTGAAAAGATATCCACGACTCGAACTGCAAAAGAGGCATGGGATATTCTTGAAAGGGCTTGTGCTGGAGCTGACAAAACCAAGAAGGTGAAGCTTCAGACATACATAAGGCAATATGAGCTGATGGAGATGGAAAGCAGTGAAGGGGTTGGAGCCTTCTTCAACCGGATTCTAACCTTGACCAACCAAATGAAGAATTGTGGAGAAACACTATCAAATCAACAGATAGTGGAGAAGATTCTAAGATCAATGCCCTCCAAATTTGATCATATTGTTGTCTCTATTGAGGCATCAAAAGATCTTGAGAGCTTAAAGATTGAGGACCTACAGACTGCATTTGAGGCTCAAGAACAAAGGGAGCAAGAAAGGAGTGCAAGAACTGGAGTCAAGATTACTGAGCATGCCTTGTAGGCTCAGTCAAGCACAAAAGAATCTAGAGAAGGAAATAAAAACAAGAAAGGGAGGAGCAGATGGAAGGCTAATAGGGGAAGGCACCAAAACAACTTTGAATCAAACAAAGGTCACTCAGATCAGAGAAGTATTGATCAGAAAAACAGAAGAGGTGGAGGTGGCCCTCGAGGTAGAGGTGGCAGAATGAAGGGTGAGAAGTTTGACAAGAGCAATGTGCAATGTTATAATTGCTCAAAATGGGGGCATTTTGCTGATGAATTCTGGAGCAATAACAAAAGGGAACCAAGGGGAGATGAAGCACAACTTGCACAGGAAGATGGTGATGACTCGGAACAAGTGCTGCTTCTGGTTACTACCAAGAATGAAGGTGATAGAACTGGTTCTTGGTACCTAGATACTGGTTGTTCCACTCATATGACAGGAAGGAAAGATTGGTTTGTAAAACTTGATGCTTCATTGAAAAGCAAAGTCAAATTTGCTGATGACAGAACTCTCACATCAGAAGGGTGTGGTTCAGTGTTGATAAGAAGAAAGGATGGAAAGCATGCTCTCATTACAGATGTGCTATATGTTCCAGGTATGAAAAACAACCTTCTAAGCCTTGGTCAATTATTAGATAAAGTCTTTACTATGAGAATGGAGGATAGTGCCTTAAAGGTGTATGATGACAGTAAGAGATTGATTCTAATAGCTCCATTAACCAAGAACAGAATCTTTAAAGTTGAGATTAGCATAATGGAACATAAATGCCTAGCTACTGCCGTGAATAGAGATGAATGGCTATGGCACTTTCGATTTGGACATATAAACTTCAGGGACTTGAATCTTTTGAAAAGATTCAATATGGTTCATGGCCTTCCTCATATACAAGTACCTAATGAACTGTGTGAAGAATGCTTGGAGAGTAAGCAGCCAAGAAGTGCATTCAACCAGCAAGTGCCAACCAGATCCTCACAGAAGCTTGAGGTGATTTTCTCTGATGTTTGTGGACCATTTCAGATTTGAATCACTCAGAGGAAACATGTATTTTGTATCTTTCATAGATGACAAAACCAGGAAGTTGTGGTTATATTTGATCAAAAGGAAAAGTGATGTGTTTGAAACTTTCAAGAAGTTTAAACTGCTTGTTGAAAAACAAAGTGATAGCTTTATCAAATGCTTAAGAACTGATGGAGGTGGTGAGTATGTGGCTGAGGAATTCAATAGGTTTTGTGAAGCTGAAGGCTTAGTGCATGAGATCACTCCTCCATACACCCCTCAGCACAATGGCACTGTAGAGAGGAAGAACAGAACCATAGTCAACATGATCAGAAGCATGTTGAAGTCCAAAAGCCTGCCAAACCAGTTTTGGGGTGAAGCAGCAGTCACTGCTGCATACATATTGAATAGATGTCCAACCAAAAGACTCAATGGAGTAACACCTGAAGAAGCATGGAGTGGGAACAAGCCAAGTGTGACTCACTTTAGAGTCTTTGGCTCAGTTTGCTACAGGCACATTCCAGACTAGCTAAGAAGAAAACTAGATGATAAAGGAGAGCAGTTGATACTTGTAGGGTACCATTCAACAGGTGGATACAAACTATACAATCCAAAGAACAAGCAAATTGTTATCAGCAGAGATGTGATCACTGATGAACACAGGTGCTGGAATTGGGAAACAGAAGCCATCGAACTACAATCAAAGACACTAGTAGATCTCAATGTTGATGAAGAAGTGATAATTCCTACAACAGTCTCTCAAAGCAACAGGCCACAGAGACTGAGACAAGTTCCCTTAAGGCTAGAAGACTATGAGATGTTGTCTGATTCCAATATAACAGCAGAAGGTGACTTAGTGCAATTTACACTATTCTGTGATGCAGAACCAGTAACACTCGAAGAAGCTATGAAGGATCCAAAATGGATTAATGCCATGGAGGATGAACTGAGTTCAATTGAGAGGAATCAAACTTGGGAACTTGTCCCATTGCCATCAAAGAAACAGTCAATTGCAGTCAAATGGATTTACAAGGTCAAAGTAGGTCCAAATGGAGAGGTGATCAAGTATAAAGCCAGACTTGTGGCAAAGGGTTTTCAGCAAAGGGCAGGGATATACTATGATGAAGTCTATGCACCTGTTGCAAGAATTGAGACAGTGAGATTGATTGTAGCAATTGCAAGCATGAGAAATTGGACCTTGCATCAATTGGATGTGAAGTCAGCTTTTCTAAATGGACCAATTGATGAGGAGGTGTATGTATCACAACCCCCAGGCTTTGCGATAACTGGTCATGAAAGTAAAGTACTGAAACTGAGAAAGGTCTTATATGGCTTAAAGCAAGCTCCAAGATCTTGGAACAAGAGGATCAACAGCTTCATGATACAAAGTGGTTTTGAAAAATGCAATTCAAAGCATGGTGTTTATGTTAAAACAACCAATGCTACTGACCTGCTACTAGTGTGCTTGTATGTTGATGATCTACTGGTCACAAGAAGCAATGAGGCTGAGATAGCTGAGTTCAAAGTGTAGATGATGAAAGAGTTTGAAATGATAGACTTGGGGCTATTATCTTACTTCTTAGGAATTGAATTCATAAGGACTGGAAGAGGTATTGTCATGCATCAACACAAGTATACTAATGACCTCTTGAAGAGGTTTAGTATGATGCAATACAACCCTGCATCAACCCCTACAGAAACTGGCATAAACCTCGAGAAGGATTGAAGTGAAGAATTGATAGATCCTACTTACTACAGATAGATAGTTGGATCACTAAGGTATCTTTGTCATTCTAGACCTGACCTAGACTTTAGTGTTGGCTTGATTAGCAGGTTCATGGAAAGGCCAAGGACACCACACTTGTTAGATGCCAAGAGGGTGCTGAGATATGTAAAAGGCACTGCTGATTTTGGAATTCTATTTCCAAATGGAGGTGAAAGGAGAGAAGAGGAGCTAATGGGATATTCTGATGCAGATTGGTGTGGTGATAAAAATGATAGAAAGAGCACTGCAGGCCATGTTTTCTTATGTGGAAAAGCCCTAATTTCCTGGAGTTCAAAGAAGGAGTCAATTGTGGCATTGTCTTCATGTGAAGCTGAGTATGTGGCGGCTTCAATGAGTGCCTGTCAAGCACTCTGGTTAGACGCACTGATGCAGGAAATTCAGATAAAGGACTCTAGTGCAGTGAAACTGTTAGTAGATAACAAGTGTGCAATTAACCTGACAAAACACCCGATAGCACATGGAAGAAGCAAACATATAGAGACAAGGTTCCACTTCCTTAGAGATCAAGTAAACAAAGGAAGATTGAAGTTGGAGTACTGCAGAACTGAAGAACAACTAGCAGACATATTGACAAAACCACTGAAGCCAGAAAAGTTCAGAGACTTGAGAACCAAGCTTACGGTTGTATTACTAGCTGATTTGACACATGAATGATATGTTGCAAGTGATAGATGGAGGCTAGGGTGCCAACATATTTGGGATGTTAGTCTCCATAGTGATGCAATTAGCATATCATTGTTTTCTCCCAAAACTGAATTAGGGAGGTGTGTTGAGTTTGTTAATTCAGTTAGTTAGTTTAAGAGTTAGTTAGTTTGTTGAGATTTGTAAGCTTGTGTTAGTTAGATAAAGTGATGTGTAGAAGTTTACAAATAGACTTGGTGATAGTGTACAATGTGTAAAGTGTGTGCAAAAAGTGTAAAACTGTGCAATGTTATCAATGTGAGAGTTCCAAGAACAGAGAACTATTATTCTGTTCATATAGAGTTTTGTTCTATCTTTTCCATTCCCTTTGATCATTCTCTTTCTTTTCATTATTGTGTTTTTCAAGAGTGTGTGTGTATGCCTTTGTTCCAACAGATGGGCCCAGCTCTCCTATCTCCGTCGACGATAATGCCATTTATTTGGAGGTCGTCGGGGGCAGGAACAAGAAGGGGCACGTGTATGGCCTCGGACACCTGGGAGGCGAGTTTATCGCTTCATCATCTGGCACGCCTGCTCCTTCCTACGCTGATATCGTCCCTCAAGAGCAGTTCAACCAAATGCAGGACACCATCACGCAGCCAAATGCGGAGCTTCAGGAGAAGAGTGAGAGAGAGCATCAGATGACGAACCATATTGAACAGTTGACTCGGGCACACCAGCAGCTGATGCAGATGAGCATCTAGCAGGGTCATACACTGCGGCAGGTGTTGGGTCATACACGGTCGCTGAGGATGATTGGGTTCCTCCACCTCCCCCTCATCATGACTGATTTTTTTTCTTCATTTTTTTGGATCTTAAACGATTCTTGTATGACACTTTGGATTATTTTTTAAAAATATATTCATTATTTCTTTTGATTGTATATTTCATTAGTAATTTGGTGTGTTTTATTAGTAATTTTGCTAAACTTTAAGGCAAAACAAAAAAAAAATTTTAAAAATTAAATTTTAAAAAATTAATAAAATCCAGTTTAGCTACCGAATTAACAACAAATAATTCAGTCGCTAAACTTTATTTAACATTAAAAAATTGTGGTCTAGCGACCGATATTCGGTCGCTAATATAGGTTAACAGTAACCGACATTAGCGACCGAACTAGCAATCGATTATCCGTCGCTAAAAATTGTTACCCAAATAATGCGATCAATAGTGTAGCAACCGTTTTTTATTATTTAGCAACCGAAAATACGGTCGCCATTTAGCAACCAAATTTATATTTTGGTCTCTAAAATCTTAGCAACCAAGTTATCGGCCACCACCATGAAACGGTCGCAAATTCGGTCGCTAAATTAAATAGCGACCGAATTAGCAGGTTTAGCGACGGAATACGCCGGTCGCTAAACAGTTGATTTTTTGTAGTGTAAGTTGATGATGTGACATACATATAGTCATCTAGCCCTAAATGGCGTGCTTAGTTGGCAATAAATATAAAATACTTAAATAGCATACAATTGTTATAATAATATAATTGAGAATGATTGTCGGTCTGGACTAAGCTTCTTACATTCCTCAATACTTATCTCCTCTCCACTCTATTGGTTCTCTACTATATCTTCATCGTCGAATTTATTTTCAATCCCCTCATAGTACGAGGTCTTCTGACCCCTTTTGACTTATCATATTGATAACGATTACAAAAGAAATAATTTTTATGAATTTATTTATATCGTTGCCAAAAAAGTATAATCTTGCCAAGTCCCGTTACTGAATTTTTTGTTTTTCCTAGCCAACCGTAATTAGGGCCTTTGGCTCCCCAGTGGGTGCCCCGGGGTATCCCACAAGCTTAATTAGGTCATTTGGATAGGCTATGGATTAAACCCCGAGTTGACAGCGGGTCGTCCGATTTTTTACATACGGGGTTGGACTAATGGGTCCAAGAATCGAACCCGAGTTCTTTTTCTTGGGGAGAGCCACGTTACCAACTCTCCAAACACCTTGGTCCTTTTCCCGAATATTAAGCAAGGTAGAATCAACATCCAATTCAAGTTCTTATAAAAAATGTAACATCCCCCTTGGGCATTACCTCGTGAACAAGTGCGGAAATAAATTAAAAAGAAATTTGCTGGTTGCTTTCGAAAATTTATTTACTTTAAGTCAGAAAAACTTGGGTGTAATTTTTTTTCTTGATACTTCGAAAAAAAAACGGGATGCACGCATCATAAAAGTAAGACTACATTATACGTCGCTAAAAATTGTTACCCAAATAATGCGATCAATAGTGTAGCAACCGTTTTTTATTATTTAGCAACCGAAAATACGGTCGCCATTTAGCAACCAAATTTATATTTTGGTCTCTAAAATCTTAGCAACCAAGTTATCGGCCACCACCATGAAACGGTCGCCATTTAGCAATCGATTATCCGTCGCTAAAAATTGTTACCCAAATAATGCGATCAATAGTGTAGCAACCGTTTTTTATTATTTAGCAACCGAAAATACGGTCGCCATTTAGCAACCAAATTTATATTTTGGTCTCTAAAATCTTAGCAACCAAGTTATCGGCCACCACCATGAAACGGTCGCAAATTCGGTCGCTAAATTAAATAGCGACCGAATTAGCAGGTTTAGCGACGGAATACGCCGGTCGCTAAACAGTTGATTTTTTGTAGTGTAAGTTGATGATGTGACATACATATAGTCATCTAGCCCTAAATGGCGTGCTTAGTTGGCAATAAATATAAAATACTTAAATAGCATACAATTGTTATAATAATATAATTGAGAATGATTGTCGGTCTGGACTAAGCTTCTTACATTCCTCAATACTTATCTCCTCTCCACTCTATTGGTTCTCTACTATATCTTCATCGTCGAATTTATTTTCAATCCCCTCATAGTACGAGGTCTTCTGACCCCTTTTGACTTATCATATTGATAACGATTACAAAAGAAATAATTTTTATGAATTTATTTATATCGTTGCCAAAAAAGTATAATCTTGCCAAGTCCCGTTACTGAATTTTTTGTTTTTCCTAGCCAACCGTAATTAGGGCCTTTGGCTCCCCAAAGGTGCCCCGGGGTATCCCACAAGCTTAATTAGGTCATTTGGATAGGCTATGGATTAAACCCCGAGTTGACAGCGGGTCGTCCGATTTTTTACATACGGGGTTGGACTAATGGGTCCAAGAATCGAACCCGAGTTCTTTTTCTTGGGGAGAGCCACGTTACCAACTCTCCAAACACCTTGGTCCTTTTCCCGAATATTAAGCAAGGTAGAATCAACATCCAATTCAAGTTCTTATAAAAAATGTAACATCCCCCTTGGGCATTACCTCGTGAACAAGTGCGGAAATAAATTAAAAAGAAATTTGCTGGTTGCTTTCGAAAATTTATTTACTTTAAGTCAGAAAAACTTGGGTGTAATTTTTTTTCTTGATACTTCGAAAAAAAAACGGGATGCACGCATCATAAAAGTAAGACTACATTATACTTGTCAACACACATACACCGATTTTATTTATAATCAAACCTTCCACGACGTACAAATTTTTCTTAAAAATATTTCCTTATGAACCATACGAAGGTCATCAAAACACACGTACTGAACTTCTCAAACATACATACCCAAACAAACATAAGCCGGTCGCTCTACAAGACATCTACTGGAAAGACCCCCATGGTTCTCACCACTATCACCAACCTGTTCAAGGATTGGGATTAGTATCCCCAAGGGAAGCTAGGAACTCCTCTACACCATTTGTACTTGTGTACCAAGGTACAACAGTAAAACCAGAAAACATAAATATGAAAGGGTGAGATACCAATATATGAGTTTATCATGATAACCACATGCACGACACACAAACAACATCATATGCATATATCCATAACACATGAAAGTTCATAAGATAATAAACATAAAGGTTTTTCAATGGGATTCATATCCGACAATCATCACAATATATAAAAATTGAATAACACCTCAACGTCAATCATCAACTTTTTATAATTATCTTCTTTACTTTTCTTTTTCGTTAATTCTGTCTTTGTCGAGGCTTAAAGCTCACGATTATTTTTATTTAGGCATCAAGCCCATTCATTCTCTACATAGGACACACAGTCCAAGAATTCGACCACAAAAAACACTAGGTTGATTTCATCGGTCCTTGGTTTACCACTATATGACACGAAGTCAAATGTGTTCACTGGGACTCAAACCCACGACACACAGAAAACCACCATCAAGTATGCTACTGGGACTCTAACCCGTGACATACCAAATCACCAGTAATTCAAATTTGCCAACTGGGACTCTAACCCATGACATACCGAACACAACGTCATCAATATGCCAACTGAGACTCTAACACGTGACACATTGGAATCACCGTCATCAACATGCCAACTAGGTCTCTAACCCGTGACATACCGAATACAACATCATAAATATGCCAACTGGGACTCTAACCCGTGACATACCGGAGTCGCCACCAATCAAATATGCCAACTGGGACTCTAACCCATGACTTACCGAACACAATGTCATCAATATGCCAACTGAGACTTTAACACGTGACATATTGGAATCACCGCCATCAACATGCCAACTAGGTCTCTAACCCGTGACATACCGAATACAACGTCATCAATATGCCAACTGGGACTCTAACCCGTGACATTCTGGAATCACCACCAATCAATTATGCCAACTGGGACACTAATGAGACACCCCGTTGTGCCCCATCGTATTATTACATTAAAACCTTAATATTTAATTACTTAATCGCGCGCTTACTGTTGAAAATACATAAAAATTAAAAACTTTAATTAAACAATCATATAACTTCTACAAATATAAAACACACCAAATTTGTACTATAAAATTACACACATGTTTATTTATTACATTACCAAAACACTGTTGAGGGTATCCTCTCAGTACAGGCATAAACTTCACTACAAACATACTTAGCGGAATTATAAATACTGCGTAGACACACTGGCCATAATGTCTATACTCTAATCGCCATGGATCACAGCTCGACCTCCAGCATCCGGTTCATACGGAGTTCCATCTAGCTCCTCAGCAACTGGTTCCTCCATCGGGTCTTCTCGTACGATCACATCAGAAATAAAATACAACACACAAAGATATAGGGAATAAGAAACAGTTCTATCATCAAAAAGCGGAAAAGAGTAATAGTAAATTATACAATAAATGTCAGAGACAAGCAACACACATAACTAACAAATCATCCTCGAATTATAATATTATCCTCTACCCTCTGCTCATGTAGTCTAAACACTTATACTATCATAACTGTCTCTATTCCTTTCACATTCGTTAGTAGTCCAGGGTAGTCCGATGCAAAGAACTCAGCATAGTACACTTCTATCTTTTGATAGGATAAGACTCAACATAGTGCCCTTCTATCTTTCGATAGGATAAGACTCATCATAGTGCCCTTCTATCTTTTGATAGGATAATACTCAGCATAGTGCCCTTCTATCTTTCGATAAGTTAGGATCTGGAATAGTGCTCTTCTATCTTTTGATAGGATAGGATTCAGTTTAGTGCTCTTCTATCTTTCGATAGGATAGAACTCAATATAGTGCATTTCTATCTTTTGATAGGATAATTCAGATCAACGCGTCATGGACTGAAAAAGTATTTGCATCAAAGCCTCTATATGAATCTCACTATCTCAAATCAATAGCAACCTTGTACCTCAAGCTCCCATTAACCTCAACTCGCATTCTATGTCACATCTCATCCATTAGATAACTTAATTAAGCTAGGCACCTCTAAGTCAATTCATTCTCTCACCCAAACAATTATCTCCTGAACAACATATATCCTTACTTAAAATCAACTAGGCACAATATTAACAACCAGGCAGATCATGCATAACATAACATAAAAAAAAATTCAAATATCTCAATATCATATAAAGCAATTTATCACAGCCAACTCATAATAATCAAACCAATAAATAACAAAGTCAGACTCTATCACGGCCTGGCCATGACAACCATCACGGCCGTGACAGACAACAACCATCCTCAATATCATAAATATTCAAACACCGAAATAATACGTCACATGCAGATGGAATACCTCAACCAGCATATCACAATAATTTTGATAACATAAAATCAAACATCCTCAAATACTTAAAATCAACTTAATGTCGATAAACCTACAATCCCCGAATCACCATTGGTTTTACAGAAAAGGTTTCCAATAGGATTTTGGTCTTGTCGATTACTTGACTATTAGTAGGGTTTAGGTCGCCCTACACAATTATCATATAATCTACTACTTATCGATTTCGACGATAGGTTGATTCTTTTACCCACCTGAGCTAGCACCGAAAACACGTACACGACGATCCTCGTTATCCAGCCACGAGTTAACACAACCACCTTCATCCAAACAACATAACTATAATTAATCAACTAACAACCATCTATGACACTTTAGGGCTAGGTTCGACCAAGACTTAGAAAATAGGTTTAGGGTTATCTTCTTAATGACATCTTTTGGATCCTAGTTACTAGAGTCTTAACTAACATAGATTACTTATTACAATACTAAAATTTGAAACAAAATCCTCTAACCTTTAGGGTTAGGGTTTCGGCCAAGGGATGACTTTTAGGGTTCAAAATACTTAAAATTCCTAATCATGATTAAGTCATATATTAATGATCCTTGATTAACCTAAATCATGAATTAGTGACTAAACAACTAAAGTTGAAACTCAAAACTTCCTATCTCTTTTATACAAGGATTCGACCTCAATATGTTCATAGGGTTAGGGTTCTTAGTTTAATAAACCAACTTGGATTTATTAAGCATACATACTAATAGCTTGATTAACAAGATCATTAATGAAAACCATGAACAAAAACTCTACCAAACCTACTTTGATAGATTCGGCCAAGGCTAGGTTTTTAGGAAAGAAATTTTTTGATTACATCATGCTCTTAGATTTATATAATATGCATGATATCAAGAATATAGAAAGTAGTTTCATCATCATTAGATTTTCCTAGAATTTATTATGACTTTTCAAAGTTCTAGGGTTAGAAACTTTAAAGTGATGAACAACTATAATATAAACCTTGAATCAAGAAACTTGCTAAAGAACATAGGCATGATTAAGAATGAAGATTAGGATTTACCTCTTGAAGATCAATGACCAAGGAAAGCCAAGAAACTTGCTTCACAAACTTATCACTAAAGAACTTATGAACTTAGGGTTTTGAACAAAAAGGCATTAGAAACTAAGTGAAAAGTGAGAGTATGGTATTTATAGAGATAGTGGCGCCATCTTGGGAAGGATCTAGAAGTGATGAGTTGTCTTTCTAAAAGGATTCAAATGCAATTAAGTTTTAAGGACCAATTTGCAAAGATTCCAAAAGTTGAAGGACTAGTTTGCAATTTGTCAATAAAGTGTCATGATGATGATTTTGCCACATTTAATGCAAGCTTATCTTGACCAAAGTTGGCTGATTTTATGTCATAGATATTTTTTAAGAACAATCATGAAGGTTGAAGACAAATCAAGAATGTTGAAGAAGATTAAAGAATGATATAGAATAATGTGGAAGATTGTGGAACATTCTAGAAAAATCTTGGTTCATCCAACAACAAACGAGGGCAGCCTTCAATCCCTCATGGTCTTGCACATGGGCTTAGTAACTTTGGGCTTGAATTCATTTTTGTGGGGCCTACTTGAAGATTTAAGCATTAAGCTTAAGATAGGAAACTTGTATAGTTTCAAATGGGCTTTATGGAATCAATTCATGAACTAGACAATTTAGTCTTCATAGCCACGTCCATTAAGAGATTGGGAACAAGGATTCTATCCCAATTCACTTGAAAAAAACTTAGAAACTAACTTAGGGACAAAAGGGTAATTAACAGAAAGTTTAGGGGCTTAAGCGGAAAATTCATAAATTTTATATTTAACCCTGAAAAACCTTCTAGACTTAAAAATATGATTCATCCCCTTGAATCATTTCAAAATCCTAAGAGAAACCCTCTGTCGGTTCTGAGAAACTCCGAAATCTCTTCCGTCGCCTACCCGATTACGTGTTTCGCCCGAAAAACATAAATTATTTTATTTTTTTCCAAAATAATGCTAAAAATACAGAATTGTAGGAAAAAAAAAACTAATCTTAAGTCTTTTGTTCACGAATTAAAATTAGGTCTTTTGAGCAGCATAATTATACTGTCAATGGAATTCGCGGGCCAGGTTTCGCCTGACTTTCCAACCTAATTTTCAATCATAGCTTCCTACATTCAAGTAGGATTGAGTAGTAAACTCCGTTTATTTAAAATAATTAGAATAATAATCATATAAATATATACCAATAATATTTCGCATTTCGATTATTTTGAAACAATGAAAATCGGGGTGTTGCAACTAACATGTGATATACCGATATCTCCAAAATCAAATATGCCAACTGGGACTCTAACCCGTGACATACCGAATACAATGTCATCAATATGCCAACTGGGACTCTAACCCGTGACATACCGATATCTCCAAAATCAAATATGCCAACTGGAACTCTAACCCGTGACATACCGAAGACAACGTCATCAATATGCTAACTGGGACTCTAACACGTGACATATTGAATATGAAATCAACTGTATCAACCAGGACTTTAACCCGTGACATATAAGACACAAAGTCTACAACGTCTTTTACAGGACATCAAGTCCATAACATCATTTTTAGGACATAAAGTCCACAAATGTCTTTTATAGGACACAAAGTCCATAACAACATTTATAGGACATAAAGTCCAAAACATCTAACACGATCAGTGATTTACGTATTTTTTCCTCACAGAACACTAGAATCCCGACTTCTCGGTTACTAGGTTCACTTTTCCTCTTTAACATCGTTTTCATTCTGTGAAACACAAATACAAAACCAAAACCTCCACAACTTATCCAAGTTTGTTGGAAATATTTTCGTTGAGTAAAAACTCTTTTGCATAAAATCTTTTCCGTTTGAAATTATTTTATAAACGTCAAAATGCAGAGAAATTCTTTTTTGCTCAAAATCTTTTCCTCTTAAAATCTTTTCCCGAAAAAACATCAATTCTTGAAAAAGAACTTAATCATAATCCATTGCTGTCCAAAGAAATGAAATTATTTTAAAAACTTTGTCGTAAAATCATTATCTGATTTACTCGTCGTTTAGCATTAAAATGCTTTATAAGTCAAAAATTGACTATTTTCCCTTACAAATTATTTTCAACATAATAATTAAGTTATTTTTGAAACCTAACACTAGTGGAAAATATACATTAGACGGTAAAGGTTTACGTCAGTTAACCAAAAGCTAGACGTTAAAAAGGAGGCGGTGGCAGTTTTGTAAATATCAGACTTCATTAATTCAATTTTAACGTCAGTTGTTTTAATGACTGACGTTAAAAGTGAAGTGACTCACTTTTAACGCCAGTTCAATAAAGAACTGACGTTAAAAGTGAACATTTTAACGTCAGTTCGATAAAGAACTGACGTTAAAAGTAAGTCACTTCACTTTTAACGTCAGTCCTTACATCAACAGACGTTAAAGGTTATTTTAATAATTTTTTTATCTAGTATACGATCCCTTTCGCATTGCCTTCCTCAAAGTTTCAGTTTCACATGAATTGCTTTGATGTTTTGTGTTTCTGTTTTGAAAACTAAAATATATGTGCGAAATATATGATGAATCAATAACCCAAACCGGATCTCATTCATGAAGTGTAATACTGATCGATCTGAGAAGATTGAAAGGGTTTAAAATCCTATAAAAAGTTACATTGAAAGGGTTTAAAATCCTAAACATTAAAGCTACATCCCATCAGAGAGTTTTATGAAATATGCCAAAGGGAAAACTATATATACTTCGAAGACCTCGAAAACCGGGGGCATGAGAGAGCTCAAGAGAGAGGCAAAAACAGGTGCACTAGATCTGTTTCAAGCAAAGACAGTGGTTCCAGAGACTTTCCAAGACGGTCACTTGCTGCCAAAGCTGAGGTTTTGGAACTGTGACCCCCGAGCACCTGATTAGCCCTCCAGCAGCTGATTCTCCGGAAGGTGATAAGGTGAGCAACTCACATAATGTAGTTTACTCAAACTTATCACCCATGTAATGTAATTTACTCAAACTCAGAAGTTGTTTGACCATTAAGACAAAGACCTTTGAGTCTAGGAATAGGAAGAAAGAGTGATGAAGTTAATCTCCACGGCAGAGCCATATTGTGAAGCAGAAAATTAAAAGGATATATGGGAGGAAGCTATTTATAGGAGCAGTGGATGAAAAGTTACTAAGCTAGCTATTCTGATTTTCTTGAAAACTTATCTATAAACTTAATGCTCATTAAGAGGATTGAGTTACAAGGTGCATGGGTAAGTAGCACAGTAGTCAAAGGAATGAATGTTTTTGCAGATATCTATACACTTTTAACGTCAGTTGTTTAAAAAAACTGACGTTAAAAGTGTTTTTAAAATAAAAAATATTTATTGTTAACGTCAGTTTTTTAAATAACTGACGTTAAAAGTTTGATTTTCATTTCAGTTAAATAAATAGCTGACGTAAATAATCCTATATATTATAAACGTGCAGAATCAATATTGGAAATAATGTAATTAATATACGGGAACCTGGCAGTCATAAATTAAGTTGATGTTAAAAATGAGGTGGTCCGGTTTGTAAATATTAAATCACTATTTGCGTCAGTTCTATAAATAACTTAAGTAAATAATTATGAAACTCATTTCATTGGTTGTCATGTCCCTGTTGTCCCTCTTAACGCAAATCACTCCATATAGTACTGCAGTTTATTTCTAAACCTTTTTTTTATACAAGTTTATTTTTAATTTTTATTAATTAGCTTGAATTAGTAAACAAATTCTTGTGCAAATTAAAATAAATAAACACTTAACATAAAACAAGTTATATGTATAATCAAATCGTATGACATTGAAGCGATTCATAAGTTAAAATTACATGATTAAAAGATAAAAAATTTCTGCAACATAGCCCTAAAATATAAAAAAGTTTCTGCATCAACATCATTTTCTTCTCAGTCCTGTCATCAGAAACTCCAATGGATGCATCACCTCCTCCCTCACTTGAATTCCATGATGCAAAGTAAATCCTCAGTCACTAGCAGCGAAAGCAAAGTGAAATGGATCTTTGCATCTTTCTTCTTCAGTGGAATTCCTTGATGCATCATCTTGAATCCACAATCACTTGCTTCCAAAGCAAAGTGAAAGGGATGACGGGGATGAAATAAAGTGAGAGAATCACATTACGTGATTCACCCAACCTTAATATCCATGTAATGTGATTTACTCACACTCAGAAGTTGTTTGACCATTAAGACAAATATCTTTGAGTCTAGGAATAGGAAGAAAGAGTGATGAAGTTAGTCTCCATGGCAGAGCCATATTGTGAAGCAGAAAAATTAAATGGAAGGAAGGAAGCTATTTATAGGAGCAGTGGATGAAGTTACTAAGCTATTCTGATTTTCTTGAAAACTTATCTATAAACTTAATGCTCATTAAGAGGATTAGGTACAAATTAAAGGTGAATGGGTAAGTAGAACAGTAGTAAAAGGAATGAATGTTTTTGCAGAAACTAATAAACTTTTAACGTCCGTTGTGTAATACAACTGACGTAAGAAGTTTTTAACGTCAGTTTCTTAATACAACTGACGTTAAATATATGACCTTTGATGTCAGTTTTTACTAACAACTGACGTAAGAAGTGTGAGTGTTTTTAACGTCAGTTTATTAAGACAACTGACGTTAAATATATGACCTTTAACGTCAGGTTTTACTAACAACTGACGTAAAATGTTGTTTTATTTTAATTATAATGTTTACACCCGCGCGCCTTCTGCACTTCTCTGTACGTCTCTTTTCATCTTGGTCAACCCCTCACTCTCAACCCTCACTCTCGCTCTCACTCTGCCCTAATCGCGAGCTCATCTCCACCGCAACCACCGCGAGGGCTTCTTCGCCACCACCGTGAGGTACACTCTTAACCCCTAACTCTGTCTTTCCCGCTCATTCTTTGCAATAACTTGACATCTCTCTTTCCCCTTCCCGCGCACTAACTTTCCTTGTCCCTCTGCTCTCAGTAACCACATCGAACGTTGGCCACCACTCGAGCTTCCCACCCACCACCACACGAGCGCCTATTTCTGGTGAGTCTTTAATTAGGGCACATTTTTTTATTTTTGGTTTTGAGTGCATGCATGTTGCTCTGCTGGTTTGAAACTGTAATCTCAGTTGTTGATACTTGAAACTGTGAGTTTGAGTTGTTTGGATGTCTCTATTTTTGGTTTTGAGTGTATGTTGAAACTGTAGTCTCAGTAGTTGTAACTTTAAACCGTGAGTTTGAGTTGTTTGGAATGTCTCTATTTTTGGTTTTGAGTGCATGTTGCTCTGTTGGTTGATCTGTCACGGCCGTGATGCTCATCACGGCTAGGCCGTGATCAGTTCTGCCTATGAGGGTCTGGTTCAGTTGGCACGTTACGGCCGTGATGGACATCACGGCCAGGCCGTGACCAGTGCTTGGCATTAATCTTCAAAAACTATAGTTTTCAATCTCCCGTATTGTCCTTATATTGGATATATAGATGTTTTGTATATCTACAGGACCTATCTAGTTATTTTTATTTATAATTCTGTATTTATTTTGAGTTATAACCTATGTTAATACATATATATTGTTTCTGAACAGGCATACATATGGATCAGTCGGATAGCCCACATGCACGGGAGGACACTGTGGGGGTTTCGCAGGACCTGATCACGCCTACGCCTGATTCTAGTGTAAGTTTACATGTTATATACTATCTTTAGTCCTTCTTTTTAATGTAAGTTTATAATGTTACAACCCTCTATTTTATCATTTTTTTTGTCCATACAGACATCACAGGCTCATAGGAAACGGGGTAGAGGAGCCACCTCGTTGAAGAAACTAGAGAAGGACAGGCAGAGCGGACAGAAGCTTGAGGTGTCCTTCGATGCTAATCTAAATGCCCAGGGACCCCGTGCTAAAGAATTTAATAAGTGGGTGTTTCTACAAGCGAAGCAGCACGTAAGCATCAACTACAACCACTGGAATGACGTTCCACAGAACGTTAAGGATCAGATTTGGGAGGCTATCACGGTATTTTGCCTTTACATTCGTTTGATTTACATTATTAGATAATTATCCGAGTTATAATCCATCCAGTTGTTATATATGTATCTAATGTGTAGGTAGCTTGGACTGTGCCAAATGACGAGGATCATCATCATAAATGTATGAAAATGGCATCAAAGCGTTGGAATGGGTTCAAGCATGATCTTACCAGGTACTATGTATCTGGGAAGAAGCGGCTTGATAAAATGTTCTCGGATTATCCCTGGATTGATCAGGATACTTGGGATATGTTTGCCAGGAGTCGACAGGATGGAGAATTTCAGGTTGGTTGATTAAGTTAATTTTGTATGCTTATTATATATCATTTAACTGTATTTAATTATGTGTTTTTGTTTGAATAGGCTAAGGCAAATAAGGGTCGACAGAATCAGGCGAAGAACGTCCACCGCCACACCATGTCTCAGGGTGGGTACCAGACTCGGATCGAGCAGATGATGGCGGATAGGCTGAGGGCGAAGCAGGAAGGGCACTCTGCTAGGATTGAAAGAGGAGAGGTACCTGAGGGCACACCTTCAAGTCCTCCGTCGGACATCGACCACGAGGATGTCTGGTTAGCCGACCGCATGACAAAGACGGGATCTTTTAAAGCTGATGCCACTCGCGAAGTGGCAGATAAGATTGTAAGTAGATAATTAACTTGATTTCAATTGATATTTGTATAGATATTTGCAACACTTTTCACTTGCACGTTTTTTCATTTTTTTTTTTCATTGTAGATGGATCTTAAAGCAAAATCCTCCCAGGGCGCATTCGTCCCTTCTGGACGGCAGGACGTCTTGATGACTGCTCTAGGCAAGAAAGACCATCCTGGTCGGGTTCTCGGTGTTCCTGGGAATGTGACCATCAAACAATATTATGGCAAGTCTGCTTCACGAAAGCGGGTGGTCAATGAAGCATCAATTTTGGCTGACATTACTCAGCACCTCATGTCCAACCCAGCTATTACATCACATCTGATGCAAGGCTTAATATCCAACCCAGAATTCAAGCAGGCGCTTGCCAGAGAGCTTTCCTCCGTCGGTACATCCCAAGACACCGCAGGGCTTGCCAACCCTTCACATGTGAGCACAAAAGAGAGTTTTAGTAGGGCACATGTGGAGGACGATGAGTTGGCAGCTAGGGAGCGGGAGTTGGAAGTCCAGCACCATGAGCATGAGTTGGAAATGAAAAGGCGTGAGCTTGAGTTGGACTCCAAATGACGTGAGCTCGAAATGTTAACAAAGGTATTTATTCATTATTAATGTCCAAATTAGTCAAATAATTACTTGTGTTTTTTTAATTATCAACAACTTAACTATTTTATTTTTCCTAAACTGAAGGCCAAGTCGACGTCGGTGTCGCTGTCACCTATCACTCGTTTGTTCTCACTTGGTGAGGATTATGTGTTTGAGATTTTTGTATGTCCATTGGATCACGATGGATGGGTGGCACGCCCAGATCAACAGAGGATATTTTCCTTCGTTGGTGACGATCTCGGGAACGCCTGCAGAAATAACATCTGGATGAACAGCAATGTCATCAGTCTCTGGTGCACATAAGTTAATTTTAATTTTATAACTTATTTATTTTTGGTATTTTTCCATTTAATAATTTATTTTAATTTCAATATATATATTATGTAATTAACATCCACACCTTTTCATATCTTAGGTATCTCCATCGTCTTCAGCTTGATAAGGGCGTTGCATCAGTTTACGGTTTCTTAGATCCGTCAATCCTTGTGCCCGAATTCATTGCTAAAGATGCATTGAGTAAATACTTAGGGAACTTGTTTGGAGACAATCCGAAAGAATTATATCTGGCTCCCTACTGTATGGAACGCCATTGGCAGTTGTTGGTACTTCACCCGTCTAGGCATACTGTCATATTCTTCTGCTCTCTCCACCAAGATCCGCCACCGAAGGTGGTGGAAGCTGTAAATAAGTAAGTAACTAATCTTAAATTTAATTTAAGTTTTAATATCAGTTGTTTTTAGTTTATTACACACATGATATATGAGTTTGTTAATTGATCGACATGATTATTTGTTTATGATAGCGCGCTGAAGGCGACTAGCATAAGTTGCGCCAACGGGAGAAGTAGGACTTCTAAGGCTAAAGCAAATCCTGTATGGAACATCCTCAAGGTTTGGTAGTTTATTTATCAAATAATTAATATTATAATTACTAATTTATATGTATATTCAACTGACGTTGAAATTAATTTTGTTGGTAGTCTCGATTTCAGATTGACGGGTGATCGTGCGGCTATTATGTGATGCTTCATATGCTGAACATAGTCTCCGCATCTATTACGGATGGATGGAAGAAGGTAATATTTAAACAACATGTTAAATTATATATTATAGTTTTGAAGATGACTTGCATTGATGTTATTGTTATTATTTGAACGTGTCTAGGCATTTATCGACCAATCGCCTATTGAAGAAGAAGAGTTAAGAGACTTGAGGATGCGCTTCGCTGAATTCTTCTTCAAGTATGCGGCTGAAAAAGGAATTGACAACATACCTCCGCACTACTTAGATGAATAGTTTTTTTGTTAGACTTTAGAAACTAATTAATAACATGTATATATATATCCTTAGATAGTTTTGTTTTTTAGACATTGGAACTAAAATTTATTTATATATATACATGGGTTTTGGGTTTAAGTCCCCCCATTGTTCAATTTTCCTTTGCAATTCTGTAATGTGTGTGATATTCTGTGTTACTGGGACTGAATGCAGGGATAGCTGAGGGGAGTGATATTTTAAAACTGAATTTAAAAAAAAAACCTATTAACGTCAGTTGTTTATTACAACTGACGTTAAAATGATACCTTTAATGTCAGTTCTTTATAACAACTGATGTTAGTTTTAACAAAATCAACGTCCGTTGTCTTAAAGAACTGACGTTAATAGTTTTATGTTTAACGTCAGTTCTCAACTGACGTTAAAATATTAACTATTAACGTCAGCTGTATTTACGTCAGTCAGTATTCTGACGTAAAAAATCAATTTTAACTGACGTAAAAAGCACTTATTGCACTAGTGTAACTTTTTATTTTATTTTGGAATTTATTTTGGGAAAATTAACGTGACTGAAAAATTTTCACGGTTTCGTCCTCACCGCTGTTCATAGACCAATCTTTTACCGTAAAATTATTAAATAATATTATTTTTCAACTTTTTCTCAACTTCCACAAATTAAATCCCTTAAACTTCTCATCAAGCTTTTCAAGCTTTTATCTTTAATTTTAATTTAGCACCAACCACTATGAATCTTCTCAGTCAAACAACCAACGTCAACAACTTCAAACATCATTGTTATAACAGGCATCACAGTTATAACATACAACATATATACTTATGATATACAACACAATTATAACATTCATCACAGATAAAATAAAATCATATAAACAACTATGTAAATTTAAATCAACCATCACAACAACTCGACAAATAAATATACAGGCAACCCACAGATAGCACGTGGCTATCAAGAACTTCTCAGGTAACCTCCCCTTACATGTTTCCGAATCCTTTCTCAAAGTACTTTTCGATTCAATTCCGGTTTTCTCCACACAACTCAGAACAATCAAACAAGTCTTATCCTTGACAACAAATCACAACCAAAATTAACAAAATCAAACAACTCAACCCCCTAGTTCATAAGACTAGGGTTCGGCCATCATAGGATAAATAGGCTAGAAATATCAAAATTTCACAAACTCTTGGATCAATGATCCATAAGAATTAGGAAGACATAATCAATTGTTACATGACAAAGA
Source organism: Sophora flavescens (assembly GCA_030762895.1). Lineage (NCBI taxonomy): Eukaryota > Viridiplantae > Streptophyta > Magnoliopsida > Fabales > Fabaceae > Sophora > Sophora flavescens. The sequence goes on from CM061066.1 coordinate 4,394,208, forward strand.
TTAAATAAAAAATTCCTCTAACTCATATGGGTATGGTTTCGGCCACATTAACAAAAATAGGTTAGAGATTTCAAAAATTCTTAAGCTTATATATTCAACAACTATGAGTATTATAAAGACTAAATCAAGTGTTACTTCACAAAAATTGAAGCAAAATCCATAACCTCTCTATTACCATAGGTTCAACTAGTTTGAGAAAAATAGGGTAGAGCTTTTATTTGCTCTCATGCTCTTGGATAATCAATCTAGACATCATATAGAGTTCAAAGAAATTGGTTTCACATTAAACGGATTCTTCTATGATTTTATAGAATTATTTGAAAAACTAGATCTAAGAATTGAAACATGATGATTTTGACATGAATCAAGTGAAGTAAATGAAGAAGAACGAGATGATCATGGAGATGAGAGTTCACCTCTTGTTTGAAGAAGAAATGGAGTAAAATGATCAAGTTCTTCAAGAATCAACTACGGAGTTCTAAGCTTTCTTTGTGTAGAAGATGAAGAAAATGATTAAGTGTGGAAGGAGGGAGTGGGCTGTGCATACTTTGATGGAGCGAGGGGGTATTTTGGCCAAATTTCACTTAGGGACACTCTTGGAATTTCATAACAGGCTAGGGACATTTTAGTCCTTTCACACTTAAACTCATCATTACGTGGTGAGTCACACCATGACTTACCATGGTGACTCACCTCCATGAGTCATCATGGATGACCCATTATCTTCATCCATCCAGTGTCGTGTTTTGTCTCTGCACATACGTTCTCGACTTCATCGATTACTTGTTTGTTGATAATGCGCCCGGATAAAGTATAATAACTTATTTATTTTGGTAATTTTCAAAATAAAAACTATCATCATAAATGGGATATAAAATATAGCCATTTTGTTCTCAAGTCAAAATTAGGTTTTCTGATCATTAAAATTTTACTGTCAGTGAAAACGCAGACCGGGTTCTGTCTAGGTCTTGGATATATATATATGGGATATATATAGTGAGAATGCATTTTTTATGTGAGAATGAGAGCGATTGATTTGAGCCATGGATAATAATTAAAGGCTGAAATTAAAACAACCATGTTAAAATCTCACGTGTTTTCCTTCTCCATTTACCTCACGTTCAACAGCTGCCATTGTGAAAAAAAAAAACTGAAAACTTCACTGTACCCATGATCTCGGTGGTCATCATTTTTTTTTTTGCTTTTTTCTATCTCTGTCACCCTAATTTCACTTTCAAGATTGCATTTTTTTTCACCCCATTTTTCTTATTATGAAAAATCCAAACTTTGTGAAAAAATTTTAATTTTTCTGACATTGTTGGGTTTTAGAAAGGAAAATCGATGCTTCTCAAGGGCTGTAGGTTGTGGCTGACACCTCGTATTGGTATTTTTTTTAGAACCATCTCCCAGGGTTTCTTTCTTTTCAAGTAAGAAAACTAAAAACACACACACACACATATATATGTGTGTGTGTGTGTGTGTGTGTGTGTGTGTGTGTGAAATGCTTTTGTGCTTCTGGACGCATGATGCCACCACCTGGATTATGCCTTTTAATTCTCCATGGGTGTCTCCAATGATTGATAGACTAGTTTCCTATTATTTTAGCATTCTATTATAATTTATTGGAGTGAAGCTGCCTTTTCCTTAACGGTGGTTGGTGGGTGTTGAATGCTGCTCGGAATAGATGGCGTTGAAGCAGATGTGAGGAGAAATAGTGAAAGCAAATAATGAATGAATTAATGTAAGGAAAAATAAAGAGCACTTGAGATTTTAAAATGGTTCTTTTAATCTCGGCCTTTAATTGTTATCCAATGGCTCAAATCAATCCCTCTTATTCTCACATAAAAAAGGCATTATATATATATATATATATATATATATATATATATATATATATATATATATATATATGTACTTACTGTTATCGAACAACAGTAAAAATCGGGGTGTTACCAAAAAAAATAATAGAAAGTATTAATATTTAATGATATGGAATCTAGTGATCTCAATATGAAAGAAGATTTACTTCCTCGGTAGAACCTTATGCCTCCTGCTGATGGTGAACGAAGAGAGATGAAGGAAGGGATTATGTGGGAGGGACTACAAGGGGACACATTTGGATCTGTCTAGACATATGCCACATGCATCTTCAATTTCCCTAAGTTTTTAATGGCAATTTAAATGAGATTACTTTTGCACAATTGAAAAAATAGGAGGACAAAATTCGCTCAAAATAAAATGGGGGGACAAATTTTGCCAAATTAAAAAACATGGAGACGGAAAATGCATTTTAGCCTATGAATTTTATAAAAAAAAAATATAGATAGAAATATGTTCTTTATTGTTTTTCAGTCTAGTTAGTGAAATTAGTCCTAAAATATATCCTGAGATATTAAAATTATGATTTTATTTTATTTAAGAGAGGATAATGGGGCAATTGAGTAATTCAATAGTCAAGCTTGAGCTATTACACAAAATGGATCCTAACATTAAAAAATATTGTAAATAGTTGAGATGTTCGGATTAAAATCATCCAATAAAAATGTGAATACCCCATTTTGATTGGATTCCTTTCAGAATTTTACTTAAATATAGAAATTTTCGAAAATAAGACCACAAAAAATATTTTTCCCTCCACTTATTTTTTATATTTGTATTTTAAATTTTAAAAAAATGAAAAATCAAAATCATAAAAAATGTTAAATTTTAGGAATATTGGAGTTTATTTTTAGCTTTTAATAAAATTTGAAAAAATGCAAAACAAAATTATAAACAAAAATCAAAAAATATTTTTTCATAAATTTTTCTTTTAAAATTTATTGCAAAATTTTAAAAATAAAAAATAGAAAAGAAAGATGGGGAAAAAGCATATAAGGAAGTTTTGGATGCAAAATAATAGTTGGATATGAGTTTAATGGGTGATAAAGATTATTTGTTTTCTTTTAAATTTTGAATATTCAAAAAAATAAATAAATTATGAAAATAGCTGACGTTCACAAAAAAAATTGACTAATTGTATTTATTGAAATCAATCATAAGGATCTAATAGATAGTGAAAATTATTTGTTTCCCTTCAATAATTGAAAAATAAAAAAGAAAATAAATTAAGAGAAAAATTGAGTGGTTTGATAATTGGATCAGTTATAAGGACTTTATTACATTATCAATAAATAATCACATAGTCAGAAGTTTTATATATACTGGCAGCAGCTAGCAAGACAGAAGACACACAAGACTAGACTCCTCTCTTCTTCTACCAGTATTAGTCTCACTGCAGAGTCATCATATTTTCCACCATCACCACAACTCCAAACCAACTCAACCATTGAGCTCGCAACTGCCACCGTCACCTAAATTTTATCGAAACCCTATCAGCATCTCACTCCTTCTGGCGCGACTGTGGCTTCTTATTGTTGACCCATCTTGTTGACTGTCGTTTCTAAACTCTAAGCCAAGTTGAGCAAAGATTGAAGGAACCCTTCACCCCTTCACCAACATTGACGTCATTGTAAAGCTGGTTGGTCGCGCTGTCGCGCACGCGCCAAAAAGGATGAGCGGGTTTAAAACTGTAGTCTAGTGCGACAACTCGGATGTCGTCTCTCAAGGACTCTGAGAATATTACCTTTCACAAAAATCAGTTTTTTGGGGGGGGGGGTTGGATTGGAGTGCAAATAAGAAACAAACAAAACAGAGCAATTAAAAACAGGGCAGTTGAAGAGAGATTATCAAATATCAAACAACGATTAATCTACTGTCAAGAATTCCCAACTATCCTTGGTTAATGTAATCCCAAGCCCTAAGCAGATTCTTATCCCCTCCCGGTTGTAGTAGCAATTTACAAGCGAAACTACTACCACAGATACATGTTCCTATTCCCGAATTAAGCAAACGGGATTAAGCCCTTCGTGAACTAAGCGAACACGAAATGTACACACGCAAATTAAGCAGATGCGATTAATTATAGGAACATGATATCACCAGAAATAAATCAATACAATACAATATACTCCTGAATTAAGCAAACAGAATTACAAGGTATGGTATTGAAGAGGGAAAAGCAATTAAAATAGGGATTTACATAACCTCAAGTATATAGGATCCTCAAACAGTAGACTAATCCTAGGACTTAGTGCTCCATGGCAACAACGAAATCGCAGAGAAAAATGTATATCAGAAAGTTGGAGTAGCAAAAGTTTTTACAAAATGTTCAGAACAACCTTTTATACATAATTAGAATTCAGATGAATCGCGAGGCGAGCACACATTCGCGAGGCGAATTTCATGAACAGTCAGCAACCTTTGGCATTCTCGCGAGGCGAAGTGCTTTCTCGCGAGGCGAGGATATGAAGAGTTTCTCCTTACGCCCGTTATGGCCATCAGGGCCTACCCGTGATGCTCTCTGACTTCCAGATTCGCGAGGCGAAGGGATGCTCGCGAGGCGAGACTCTTCAGCTTCAAAACTGCCACGGCCATGACCTTCAACACGGGCAAGCCGTAATCGTCTCTGACTTTTTCAGGTTTGCAAGACTCGCGGGGCGAGACCTTCTTCGTGAGGCGAACCAGAGACTTAGCAATTTCTTGGAACAGTCAGGCTTCGGGGTCGCATGGCGAGCGTGTCCTTCGCGGGGCGAGACCTCTGTTCTTTATTTTCTCAGCTTCTACTTAACCTGAAAGTCAGGAAATAACCATAAGTGTACTATTTTGACTTAAAACTAGCTAAATTAACTTAAAACTACTCTAGAGACTCAAAACCTTGCTTAAGGACAATCTAATCTAATTTGGGTTAAAATACGATATAATTTGCACAAAACCCTGGTCATACTAGCTATAAAACTAGATGAGCCAGAGGCTTATCAAAATACCCCAAATTTAAACTTTGCTTGTCCCCAAGCAAACTAAGACTCAAAAAAAAATCAAAAAGACTCAAGACCTGGCAAGCTCAAAAGATTCAATCAACATTGCACACATTCAAGCAATACATCAAAAACAGTTTTTTTTTCCTTCATTGTTTCCCCCTTTTCAAACAGAGCAAACCCCACATTCATTTATTCTAAACATTTGAGAGTTTCATCATGAAAACAATCAGAAATCTAAGCAGGGGATCTAAGTCACACACAAGAGGGAGATCACCAAATCCAAACAACTGCCTTCCTCACAAGGGCATTATTTGTTCACTCAGTCACTCAGTTTATGTCAGGCTAACAACTTGCACTCAGTTTCACTTTTCAAGTACACTTCCCAAAAATTTGCTTTTCATCTCAAAATGGCTCCCACAGAAAACATGTAAGCAACATCAGAAGGTCTTTTATGGGTTGTAATGGGGCCTGGATAAGGGTAGGATATACAAAGGAACTAAGCTGAAGACCCTAGGAACTAAGAGAGCATGAACTATATTTACACCTTGAAATTCACTCAAGTTCCTTTCTTTATTTTTTTTCTTTACACTTCTGGGTGGCTACAGCTCTTTTTATTTCTTTTTGGCATTTTTGTATTTTTTTTGTGTAACATTTGTACACTTTTTCTTTCACAAGCTTTTGACTCCAACTTTTTCTCTTTTTTTTTCAATCCCAACAACATATTACACCTTGCAGCCACCCCAAACTTTGGTTTCTTGCACCCACTCTAAGATTACATGCTCTCCTAATCCTAAGATCGGGTTAACATGGTTTTCCAGATTTTTGGGCTTATAACCTTAGGTTATCAAGAACTAACAGGCTAATAGGCTCAAAGGGGCTAACTAGGGAACATGCATTAGGAATTGGTTTATTCAGGCCAAGTAGCTATTTACAAGGAAAATGCCTAAATCATTTGCTACACACATATAATCATGCAAACCAAAAAGAGATTCAATCAAATCCAGGGAAGTGCAACTTGAAAGTGATTTTCACACAGTTTAAAAAACATGTTGGAGGCTCAAAACCTCACCTGGGCATTCATGCAAATTGTTTGAAAGAGATACTATCCCTAGTGTGTGCTCCCTATCACCCCAAACTTATCATTCATCATGCCATCATAACAAAATCCCAAAGTTCAGTTTTCAATTTCACATGGGAATCACAAAATTTTTTTCAGCCTAGGGGGAATCATCACATATCAATAATGCAAGCAATCTGTGCAACATCAATCAAAATCTAGCAAACTTGCCAACAAAAGACTCAACACACAAGTGCTCCTGAGCTTCTCAAATTATTCAGGAGCTTTATTCAAAGAAAAGAAAACTTTATTCAAAGAAAAGAAAAACTACAACTAGTTCCCTCCCCCACACTTAAAACATGCATTGTCCCCAATGAACAACAACAGACTTTACAATCAGAGTGAGGGAAAGGAAAAGAAACTCCCTGATCAAGCGTCAGTGTAGGGTGGAGCATCCAAAGATAGCTCCTCAACATTAGCATCCGCAGGAACAACAGCATCCACACCATGGAACGGCTTCAACCTTTGCCCGTTAACCTTGAAAATCTTGTTGGTTCCTGTACTTTGAATCTCCACTGCACCATAAGGAAACACATTAGTCACAACAAAAGGGCCATCCCATTTAGACCTAAGCTTCCCAGCCATCAATCTCAGGCGGGAATTAAACAATAAGACTTTCTGACCCACAAAGAATTCTTTCCTAACAATCATTCTATCATGAAAAAGTTTTGTTCTCTCTTTATACATCCTGGAGCTCTCATAGGCATCAAGCCTAAGCTCCTCAAGTTGCTGCAATTGCAGTTTTCTCTCAACACCAGATTTCTTCATGTCCAAGTTGCAACACTTTACTGCCCAATATGCTCTATGCTCAACTTCCACCGGGAGGTGGCATGCCTTGCCAAAAACTAGCCGGAAGGGGGACATCCCTATAGGTGTCTTAAAAGCAGTCCTCTGGGCCCACAGTGCGTCTTCCAGACGGCGGCTCCATTCCCTTCTGTTAGGCTGCACCATCTTCTCTAAGATTTGCTTAATCTCCCTGTTGGATATTTCAGCTTGGCCATTGGTTTGGGGATGATAAGCAGTAGACACTCTATGTACAACCCCATATTTTCCGAGTAAGGCCTCCAAGGTTCTCATTGCAAAAATGTGTGCCCTGGTCACTGATGATGGCCTTGGGTATGCCAAACCTGCAAAAGATGTTGGACCTAACAAATTTTGAAACAATCTGAGCATCGTTAGTCCTAGTGGGGATTGCTTCCACCCACTTTGAAACATAATCTACAGCCAACAAAATATATACAAAACCAAAAGAAGGGGGAAAAGGATCCATGAAGTCCATCCCCCACACATCAAAGACCTCACAATAAAGCATTGGCTGCTGAGGCATCTCACTCCTACGAGTGATTGCAGGGCCTGTTATTTGACATTCTTTACAATTCTTGTATACCTCATATGAATCCCTGAAAATTGTGGGCCAGTAGAACCCGGAGTCCAGGACTTTTCTTGCTGTCCTTTGAGGTCCAAAGTGTCCTCCAACTGGAGATGCATGTGAGAAATGCAGAATGGACTCCTTCTCATGATCGGGTACACACCTCCGAATAACCTGGTCACTGCAAAACTTCCACAGATAGGGGTCATCCCACACATAATACTTTGCATCGCTCTTCAGCTTGTGGAACTTTTGTCTACTTGTACCTGCAGGAACAACACCAAAGAACTAGAAAATTTACAATGTCGAGAAACCAGGGGTTACCCCATACATATGTAACAATCTCTCATCAGGGAAATCATCTTGGATGGGAAAAGTATCCTCATCCCTTGCTATCCTACTCAAATGATCTGCTACCAGATTTTCAGCTCCACTTTTATCCTTTATCTCCACATTGAATTCCTGGAGCAAGAGCATCCACCGGATCAGTCTTGGCTTAGCTTCTGGCTTCTTCAACAAATATTTCAAAGCTGCATGGTCAGTAAAAACAGTTACCCTAGAACCTAGCAAATAAGACCTAAACTTGTCAAGTGCAAATACAATAGCTAGCAGCTCTTTCTCAGTGGTGGTGTAATTTGCCTGTGCGGCATCTAGGGTCCTAGAAGCATAGTGAATTACATGGGCAACTTTGCCCACCCTTTGTGCCAGAACTGCCCCCGCGACAAAATTTGAAGCATCACACATCAGTTCAAACGGGAGTGTCCAGTCTGGGGGCTGGATGACAGGGGTAGAAGTCAACGCCTTCTTCAGATAGTCAAATGACTCTTTGCACTTTTCATCAAACTGGAACAGGGCATCATTTTTCAGCAGATTTGACAATGGTAGTGCTATCTTGCTGAAGTCCTTTATAAAGCGCCTGTAGAAACCTGCATGTCCAAGAAAGGAACGTATCTCGCGTACGCAAGATGGGTAAGGCAATGAAGCAATTACATTTATTTTTGCAGGATCCACAGAAATACCCTCTTTGGAAATTACATGACCCAATACTATCCCATGTTCTACCATGAAATGACATTTCTCATAATTCAGAATCAAATCAGTATCAATGCATCTCTGAAGAACCAGATCTAAACTATGCAAACAAGCATCAAAAGAGGAGCCATACACAGTAAAATCATCCATAAACACCTCTATGCAGTTTTCAATAAAATCAGAGAAAATACTTAGCATGCATCTTTGAAAGGTGCCAGGAGCATTACAGAGGCCAAAAGGCATCCTCCTATAAGCAAACGTCATCAAGGGGCACGTGAAGGTGGTCTTTTCCTGATCCTCAGGGGCAATATGAATCTGGAAATACCCGGAAAAGCCATCTAAAAAACAATAATGGGACTGACCAGCCAGCCGATCTAGCATCTGATCTATGAACGACAAAGGAAAATGATCCTTTCGGGTGGCCTGGTTTAGCTTCCTATAGTCTATACAAACTCTCCAGCTATTCTGGACTCTAGTAGGCACAAGTTCATTATTCTCATTCCTAACTACTGTTAGACCAGACTTCTTTGGTACAACTTGAACCGGACTTACCCAAGAACTATCAGAGATGGGATAGATAATACCTGCCTGTAGAAGCTTAGTCACCTCTTTCTTTACCACATCCAGAATCAGTGGGTTAAGTCGCCTTTGGGCCTGTCTGACTGGCTTAGCCCCATCCTCCAGTAAAATTCTGTGCATGCATCTGGAGGGGCTAATTCCTGGAATATCGGCCAATGTCCACCCAATGGCCTTCTTGTTCTTCCTCAGAACTTCTAAAAGCTTGGCTTCCTGATCAGAGTTGAGGCTGGAGGAAATGATGACTGGCAATGTTGCATCCCTCCCCAAGTAGGTATACTTTAGGTTCTCAGGAAGTGGTTTGAGTTCCAAAGAAGGTGGCTGCTCAACAGATGGTGCATTGGGAGCAGCCATAGGGTCAAGGACTTTTGCTGAGTAAACAGCTTCACTCTCATTATCACTTTCACTATCATCCTCACCCTGCAAGGTTAAATCCAAAAACTCAGAACAAACAGAACATGGGTTAGTGTTAGTGCAGTTGGTACAAGTATATACATCATCAAAACCAGAAATAACAGGAAAATCAGAAATAAGGTCATCATGAGTGTCCTCAACGAGCTCAGACAGCAACTCTAAGTGGAATACAGAGTGCTCCTCTACTGGGTGCTTCATAGCATCAAAAATCTTGAATTTGGCCACAATACCACCAAACTCCATCGACATAGTCCCATCATAAACATCAATCTTGGTCTTGGATGTCATCATGAATGGTCTCCCCAAGATTATGGGTGGACTGAGTCTCTCCTGCCATATCTAGGATATAGAAGTCCGCAGGGAATATCAAATCATCAACTTGCACTAGGACATCCTCTACCATCCCCATGGGTCGGGCACTGGTCCTGTTAGCCAACTGGATGGTAAGACCTGTGTACTGCAATGGCCCGAGATCGAGGTTGTTAAAGATGGAGGTAGGCATGACATTGATTGATGCTCCCAAGTCCAACATGCAGTTCTCAAACTTCTTGTCCCCAATAGTGCATGGGATAGTGAAGGTGTCTGGATCCTTGCACTTCTGTGGTAGTGCTTGAGAAGGGGCTATAGAAGCAACTCTTTCTATCTTTGACTGGATAAGTGCTGAGACATTCATTCCCAAGTCAACCTTCTCATTAGTCTTCATCTTCCTCTTGTTAGTGCATAGGTCCTTCAGAAATTTAGCATATCTGGGCACTTGCTTGATCACATCCAACAGTGGAATGTTAACAGCTACTTTTCTGAAAACATCAAGAATCTCCTTCTCTTTATTTTCACCACCCATCTTCAAATTTTTCTGAATTCTGTGTGGGAATGGAATGGGTGGTCTATACACTCTCTCAGTTTCAACTTCAACCACAGGCTCAGGAGTAACCTCAACAATAGGCTCAGGAGTAGCCTTAACAGTTTCTTCATCCTTTCCAGAAGTGGCCTCAACAACCTTTCCACATCTCAGAGAGATGACACTCACATTAGGGTTGGAGGCATTAGGATTTATCACTGGCTGTGCAGGCAGCTGGTTTGTCCCTTGACCTTGTTGTATACTATTCATGGATGTGGCCAATTGTCCAATCTGTGTCCTCAAATCTTGAATACTAGCATCTGTCCTTTGCTGAAACTGTACACTAGATGCAGCCATTTGCTTCACCAAGTCTTATAATGATGGTCCAGAAGGTGCAGAAGTGGTCACTGGAGGATGATTCTGAGGTGCCATCGGCTGTTGTTGGGAAGAGTTCCCATACCGCAGATTAGGGTGATTTCTCCAGCTAGGATGGTACCTATTAGTAGAGAGGTCTGGAATGCTGTACCGATTCTGACTGCCTCCTTGATTATAGGGGTTCACTGCATAAGCCTGAGGTACTTCACTAACAAACTCTTCTCTCTGGATCGGGCATGGATCAAATGGATGCTCAGGTGCATTGCACATGCTACATAACTTTGCCGGCTGAACCTTGTCTATTGCCAATTGTCTTACAAAGGAGGTCAGCTCATCCAATCTATTCTCAAGGGCGGCCTGGTTGGAAGATGAACTATGAATCTCATGCACACCTCTTGGCTCAACTGAATTTCTTCTTGTAGAAAACTGATGGGAATTCAACAACATATTCTCAATAAGTTGCTTAGCAGCAGCTGGGGTTTTATCAACTAATGCTCCCCCACTAGCAGCATCCAACAGATTCCTATCCATAGGCAACAATCCTTCATAAAAGTATTGGATCAGGAGTTGTTCAGATATTTGATGCTGGGGGCAACTAGAGACCAAATGTTTGAACCTTTCCCAAGATTTCGACTAGTGACTCGTTCCCTTGCCTGATGCCACATATCTCTTTCCTTATGGAAGCAGCTCTTGAAGCAGGAAAATACCTTTCTAGGAACACCCTCTTCAAATCATTCCAAGTTGTGATGGAGTTAGGCTCAAGGTACAATAGCCAATCCTTTGCAGCTCCCTGGAGTGAAAATGGAAAAGCCTTCAGCTTGATACTGTCCTCAGTGACTCCCTCTGCTCTAGAGGTTGTGGAGCATACAACTTAGAATTCTTTCAAGTGCTTGTGTGGATCCTCACTTGCAAGACCATTAAACTTGGGCAAAAGGTGAATAAAACCAGATTTCAGTTCAAAAGGAGTGTCAGCACCAGGATAAGAAATACATAATCCATTATAGTTGACATCAGGGGCAGCAAGCTGCCTTAATGTCCTCTGGTCTCCCATGTTTTCAAAAGCAGTTTTAAAATTGGAACCACTACTAGTGCTAGCCCGAAATTCCCTACGGAGTGTGTGCAATGTTCTTTCAATTTCCGGGTCAAAATCACACAGTTCAGGGCAATGAGACCTAGTAGCCAGACCAATTCAAAACAGAACAAAAAATAAAAGAAAGACAAGAAAATAAAATAAAAACAAATTGCGAAAAATAACAACTCAGAGTCCCCGGCAACGGCGCCAATTTTTGGTCGCGCTGTCGCGCACGCGCCAAAAAGGATAAGCGGGTTTAAAACTGTAGTCTAGTGCGACAACTCGGATGTCGTCTCTCAAGGACTCTGAGAATATTACCTTTCACAAAAATCAGTTTTTTTTGGGGGGGGGGGGGGGGGTTTGGATTGGAGTGCAAATAAGAAACAAACAAAACAGAGCAATTAAAAACAGGGCAGTTGAAGAGAGATTATCAAATATCAAACAACGATTAATCTACTGTCAAGAATTCCCAACTATCCTTGGTTAATGTAATCCCAAGCCCTAAGCAGATTCTTATCCCCTCCCGGTTGTAGTAGCAATTTACAAGCGAAACTACTACCACAGATACATGTTCCTATTCCCGAATTAAGCAAACGGGATTAAGCCCTTCGTGAACTAAGCGAACACGAAATGTACACACGCAAATTAAGCAGATGCGATTAATTATAGGAACATGATATCACCAGAAATAAATCAATACAATACAATATACTCCTGAATTAAGCAAACAGAATTACAAGGTATGGTATTGAAGAGGGAAAAGCAATTAAAATAGGGATTAACATAACCTCAAGTATATAGGATCCTCAAACAGTAGACTAATCCTAGGACTTAGTGCTCCATGGCAACAACGAAATCGTAGAGAAAAATGTATATCAGAAAGTTGGAGTAGCAAAAGTTTTTACAAAATGTTTAGAACAGCCTTTTATACATAATCAGAATTCAGATGGATCGCGAGGCGAGCACACATTCGCGAGGCGAATTTCATGAACAGTCAGCAACCTTTGGCATTCTCGCGAGGCGAAGTGCTTTCTCGCGAGGCGAGGATATGAAGAGTTTCTCCTTACGCCCGTTATGGCCATCAGGGCCTACCCGTGATGCTCTCTGACTTCCAGATTCGCGAGGCGAAGGGATGCTCGCGAGGCGAGACTCTTCAGCTTCAAAACTGCCACGGCCATGACCTTCAACACGGGCAAGCCATGATCGTCTCTGACTTTTTCAGGTTTGCAAGACTCGCGGGGCGAGACCTTCTTCGCGAGGCGATCCAGAGACTTAGCAATTTCTTGGAACAGTCAGGCTTCGGGGTCGCGTGGCGAGAGTGTCCTTCGCGGGGCGAGACCTCTGTTCTTTATTTTCTCAGCTTCTACTTAACCTGAAAGTAAGGAAATAACCATAAGTGTATTATTTTGACTTAAAACTAGCTAAATTAACTTAAAACTACTCTAGAGACTCAAAACCTTGCTTGAGGACAATCTAATCTAATTTGGGTTAAAATACGATATAATTTGCACAAAACCCTGGTCATACTAGCTATAAAACTAGATGAGCCAGAGGCTTATCGCTGGTCGTCTTCATAGCTTCGTTACCATGGAACTGATCCATGGGATCCGCTCTCACCTTCATCCATTGTTGGGTATTTTTCTCCCACCTTCCATTTCTTCTTTTGCAGATAAAGAAAGAAAACAAAGATTTTTCTATCTCTTTTTAAGAACTAACATAATCTAATCAAATTCTCTATAATGCTAGGATTTGGAAAATTTCTCTTACATATGGAGAATGGAGAAGAAGACGAAGCAGACCCAGGGGACAATGGGGCACAAATGGGGAAGGAGGAATAAAATATAATAATAATAATTAAACAATATAACAAATATTTAAAAAAATATTTATTATTTATTTTAACTTCATATTTTCTTTGGTTATCCACTTGACAACCTACATGGAATATCAAATTAATATTTTTGTACATCTAGCATTGATTCTTTTTCAAATTTTTATGACCTCTCCACAAGAAGGATGATGTTCAATGTGGATCAATACCAAGGTTATTTGCAAGATAGACTTCAAATATTCATCAAGGTAAACCAAAGTTTATTATTATTAATTAATTATAATTCAATTTTTCATGTTTGTAAAGTAATTAATAAATAGAAGGTCATTAGGACGACGAAATAAAGATGGATAATTAAAAAATAATTTAATTATATTTTGGTTATATATGCCCTTCCTTTTAGATAAACAACCATCCAGTAGTTACTAGTAACTTGGTAGGATAAACTTGATCACGTTATAGATATGTTGATACATTTCTTCTTGTCTATCCCAGAGAAGATATTTTTTAGCTCACCCTTAGCTCAACCCTTCCCCTTTCATAAAACGCATCTTTTCCCCCTTCCTTTTTTCCCCTTTTTATTCGCTGATCCTGCAAAATTTGTTAGATATATGTGCAGAAATGAGGCCATCGTTATTGGGAGGATGTGGCAACTGTCAGGGACGTCCAGAAGCGTTTTATTTTTTGCCTTTATTTTATTATTTGCTAATTTGCATTGTTTTGTTTGAGAAGGGTATTGGACTTAGCTGTTAGGATTTGGGTCAGGCCTGAACAAGAAAAGACATAAATTTTTTGGTAACTTTATTTCTATTTTTATTTTTCTATGTTTTTCATTGGATCATCGGTTCAAATTTAACCCACCTAAAATAAAACTACAAAGTGCAAATAATAATAAAAAATCACAAGAAAAATTTGGGTATCAACAATTATATTTTCTGATTGAATGATTTTCTACTCCATTTGACTTTTTATTTACTTTAATATATTTGTTTGTTTCTATTTTTATTTGTTTGTTTACTTGATTTAATAATTTTTTCATTCATTTGGTTTGATCAAATATATGACTTAAGCTTATAATTTTCATTAATAAAAATAAGAATCAAGACTAATTTTTTTCTACCAATTTTTTAAATTTAATTAATAAAGAAATTAATCCTTTCTATTCTTTTTTATTCAGAAAATATTCTACATTACTTATCATGATCGAGATCACAGTGGAGACGACTGCGAGCTTACTGATTGAGTTGGTTGGGAGATGCACCCATGATGTTGGTGAAAGAAGAAGGTGATGCTTAGAATGATGGCATCGATGCTTATGGTGATATTGTTGGATGACGACTGTTTGAGATTGTCCTATATTCATCGATGGACTATTGACATATATATGAAGAAGTGGAGCTTGTTCGATATATCAATTCTTAGGCAATGTGGCGCTTGCAAGCTCAATGTTTATGGCGGTAATTTATGTATTTTGCTTGGAGAGGTGGTGATGGTGGAAAGCGATGATTGTGTTGTGAATTATGTATCAACAGAAGCCTATATTCATCACTATAGGAACTGAGTTCAACCTTTCCCCAGTCCTTTGTCATCAATGGACTATCGACTTATGTGTGAACAAGTAGGGTTTGTTAGATAAATTCTTAGGCGACGATGGCGGCTGCGAGCTCACTGATTAAGTTGGTTTGGAGATGCGCCAATGATGATGGTGAAAGAAGAAGGTCATAACTAGAACAATGGCATCAATGCTTATGACGATATTGTTGGATGACGACTGTTTGAGATTGTCCTATATTCATCAATGGACTATTGACACATATATGAAGAAGTGGAGTTCGTTCGATATATCAATTCTTAGGTAATGTGGCGCATGCCAGCTCAATGTTTATGGTGGTAATTTATGTATGTTGCTTGGAGAGGTGGTGATGGTAGAAAATGATGATTGTGCTGTGAATTGTGTACCACCAGAAGTCTATATTCATCACTGTAGGAACCGAGTTCAACCTTTTCCCAGCCCCTTGTCATCAATGGACTATTAACTTATGTGTGAAGAAGTGTGGTTTGTTAGATAAATTCTTAGGCGACGATGGCGGCTGCGAGCTTACTGATTGAGTTGGTTTGGAGATGCGCCCCATGATGTTGGTGAAAGAGGAAGGTCATGTCTGGAACAATGGCGTCAATGCTTATGCTATGGTTTTTTCATTTTGTTTGGAGAGGTGAAGTGAAGTCTTGTCTTGTGTGTCATCAATGGACTATTGACATATATGAAGTGTGTGTTTGAATTAGAGTTTGATAAAAGTGATTTTGAATATAATTGATTTTGTAAGATTGATTGGTTAGAATTGAATTTGAACTGAAGTGATTTATGTTTGGATATTTTTATTTTGAAAGCAAGTTTGATGTAAAATTTAGTGTAAAATTTTCAATTCAACTCAAAAGCTACTTTTTGTAGCTTCTAGTCAGAATCACTCCTAGAGTCAAAATCAATTTTATTTGACAGCAACCAAACATCTATTTTTACTAGAATCATGTTTGACATAGGGCAGAATCAATTCTGGAGGTTTTAAACTTGAAACCAAACACACACGAAGAAGTAGAGTTCGTTTGATATATCAATTCTTAGGTAATGTGGAGCCTGTGAGCTCAATGCTTTTGGCGGTAATTTATGTATGTTGCTTGGAGAGGTGGTGTTGGTGGAAAACGATGACTGTGCTATGAATTATGTACTAACAGAAGCCTCTAGAAGTCCTTTTGTATCTGCTACTATATGTACATGTATATATAAAAATCTGATTATTTTAATAATGGAATCAAGTCCTTATAATTGATTCAATTAATTAAATCACTCAAATTTTCAATAATTAATTTTATTTTTGAATTTTCAATTTTTAAAGGGAAACAAATTATTTTTGTTATCTATTAAATTCTTATTATTGATTTCAATAAATTTAACAAGTCAATTTTTTCATAATTTATTCGATATTCAAAGTTTAAATCCATATTCAACCATTATTTTTGGTTCAAAACTTTCTTTTATGTTTTTTTCCTCTTTATATTTTTAAATCGTTTTTATAAATTTTAAAGGTCAAAATGAATGACAAAATATTTTATGATTTTATTTTTATACTTTATTTTTGGATTTTTTGTTTTAAGTTTTAATAAATGTCAGGCTTAATAAGCTTTTTGATCCCTATAAATTGGGCGACTTTTGGTTTTGGTGCCTCCAATTAATTTTCTTATGATCCGGCCCCTTATTGTTTATAAATTTTCTAAATAGTCCATGTAGTCAGATATCTCAGATAACTGATGATGTGGTGCAAAAATATTAATTTAATATTTCACGTAGGATTCAAAGTGGATAATTAAAAATAATATTACAATAAAATAAATGATAAATAATATTTGTTATTATTTTTTATATTGTTTAATTATTTGATTTCATTATTATAATTATTTTAATATTTTTTATTTTTTTATAAATATTATCTTGGTTATCAATGGTTATGTTACCCTAGGCAACCTACTTCACTCTTTCACACCAATCTCATCCCTAACTAACCCATCAACTCTATCAGTAACTCCTCCTCCTCCATCGCCAGTAGTGGTATCGAAACCCTATTGGCATCTCACCCTTTCTTGCGGGACTGTTGTTCTTTCGCAAAGATTGAAGGGACCCTTCGCCAACAATGACGTCGTTGTAAAGTTCGTCGTCTTCATAGCTTTGTTACGGTGGAACTGATCCATGGGATCCTTACTCTCACCTTCATCCATTGTTGGGTTTTTTTGTCCCACCTTCCCTTTCTTCTTTTGTAGATAAAGAAAATAAACAAATATTTCTCTCTCTCACTATCTCTTTAGGGTTTGCAGTGAATCAAGAATGAAGTGGAATGATGTGAGGTTGAGAACACAGTATCGAGAAGGGGAAAGATAGTAAGATTTAAGAACTAACCTAATAATATAATCAAATTCTCTATAATGCTAAGATTTAGGAATTTGCTCTTGCAGATGGAGAATGGAGAAGACGAAGCAGATCGAGGGGACAATGAGGCATAAATCGGGAAATTTGAATAAAGTATAAATATTAAACAATATAGCAAATATTAAAAAAATATTTATTATTTATTTCAATTTCATATTTTTTAGTTATCCACCTCGTATCCTACATCCTATATAGAATATCAAATTAATATTTTTGTACAACTAGCATGGATGATCTGGCAATCTGTTAGTCATGTTATCGGTTAACAGAGGCATGTGTGATGTGATGATAGAGATCATTTACAAAATTTGAAAACGTTAAGGAAGATGATAAGAAAAATAATTGGAGGGACCAAAAAGTTCATTAAATCTAAAAGTTAAACACAAACTCCACTCTTCCTAGAATTTAAGATAGACTAAATTAAGGCTCGTTTTAGTTTCTGATAATGTTTCAAGTACCACTTTTCATCCTTGAGAAAGAAAAAAAAAACTTATTGAATAGTCATTCAGAATGACAAAAGAAGGTATGTTGGTCCATCCATTTGTCTCTATCATGAACATACCTTTAGAGTGCTAATATGTGTTGTTATAGCTCCCATATGTGTGTTACTTGTCCATGTGATCTATGTTGGTACATTTGTTGCATGTGGAATGTTGCTTGTAACAAGTAGGGACTACTTTGCCCCATGATAGAAATTGGCAGGTACTAAATTGAGTTACTTAAATAAGAGTTGGGGACTTTATTGGGCCAATGCATAGTTGTTCTCATGGCTTATTCTTTAAGCTGCATGGACTATTGTCTGAGTACCTAGAACTCTAACGGAACACATCAGCACTCAAACGGCGTGTTCAGGACAATGACAAACAGATGGACAAAATTGTCACTCTTTAATCATTCCCAAGGACTACTTTGTGGGTTTTTTTCCATAGAGACGAAAGATGATATTTCAAGAATTGTCAGGGACTTAAATGATCTTTTACTCTTGAAGATATTTTATGATTTTTTTTAATTTTTAATTTATTTTTAAAAAAATTTAAAAGACAAACATAAAGAAAAATAAATGAAGGGCAAAATGTTTTTTTTTTGTGATTTTTTTATCGTTCTAAAAGAATAGAAAATTAAAAGGGATTTGATCAAAATGAGGGGATCACGTTCCTGATGAAGATTTTAATCCAAACATCTCGACTATTTACAATATTCTTTTAGAGTTTAATTTTTATACATTGTCACTGTAAAGAGGTTTTACACTGACATCCAATAATATTTTACATTGACAGTGTATACTATTTTAATTCATTCTTTTAATGTTGAGATCCATTTATTTAAAATAATTTGGGCTTGACTATTGGATTATACATAAATAATCAAGATTATAATATAAACTCATATGACTATAAGTGAGCATTGGATGAATAATAAACTTTTAATTTTGGATTTTCATGTATGATTTAATAATTAATTTAGATTTAATTCTCCAACCTCTCACCTAAATTCAACACTCATTAAATAGTCCCTTTATATATATAAACAAGAAAATTAACCATTAGTGAGCTAGCAACCCACAACCCACTTTATCATTTTGATGCATGTTTACAAAATTTGTTTTAGTTACAAGCAAAAGCAATGCCTTGATGTTTCCCAAATTTTTATCCATTCTAGTCTTTGGGGATTTGACAGTGGATCCAGGAAACAACAACTACATCATAACATTAGGTAAGGGAAATCATGTGCCTTATAACAGGGATTCCCTAGTCAAGTTCCCACTGGTAGATTCTCTAATGGAAAATTGATTCCTGACCTCATTGCCTCTTTATTGAACATAAAAATTTGAAATTGATATTTTATGTGTAGAAGATTAAGATAAACACTAGTGCAGAAAAGGGATTTAACGTCGGGGATTTAACATCGGTTTCGCTATAACCGATGTCTAAATCGAGGCAGTGACATTTTTGAAATTCATCCCAAAACTTTTAACATAGGTTTCTTAAATAACTGATTTAAAAAAGATTTAACATCGGTTAGTCTTTTAAACCGATGTCTAAAAATAAAACGAAAAATGAATTTTGAAATTAATGTAAAACTTTTAGCATCGGTTCAATAAATAACCGGTGTTGTAACTATTAAACATCGGTTAATAGTAAAAACCGATGTGGAAAATTGAAGGAAAAAATAACAAATAAATAACCAAGTATAAGTTTAGACATCGGTTTTTAGATTAACCGATGTTGAAATTTCAGGTATATTTCAGTTCTTTTCAGTTCCTTCCTTTCTCTGCGCGCTACTCAAAGATTTTCGAACCCTACCCGCGCCACTCTCTCTCTTTCTCTTCCACTCTCGCCACCGCGAACTACATCCAGGAAGACGTCACAACACAACACCATCGTTCACCTTCGCACCGCACAGCACTACCTCACCATCGTGACATCGTTCTGTAAAGTTGTCATTCTCTGTTTGATACGAACCATACACCGTCGTCCGTACCACACTCTCTCGTTCTCTTCCACTGTCTTCCACTCTCGCCACCGCCATTGTTCTCCTGTTACCAAACGCCACCGCAAGCTCCATTCAGGAGGACATCATAGCACAACACCGTCGTTCACCTTCGCATCGCACAACACACCTCACCATCGTGACATCGTTCAGTAAGGTTGTCATTCTATGTTTGATACAAACCGTATGCCATAGTCTGTCGTTCTCTATTTTCCACATTGGTACGAACCCTATTTCTTCTCCCTTTTGTTCTGGTTGGATCAATTTATTCAACGTCTGAGTCTTTGAAGTGCTATTTAGTGTTTGCACTATTTAGGATTTGGTAGTCGATTTGAGGTCTTAACCTAGACTTAAGGTTGTTTGTTTTAGATGGAGGAGACAAAACAAAAATCTTAACTTTTTGTTTTTCATTTTTTAGCTGTTTTGCAGTTCAAGTTACATTTGAGAAGCAAAAGAGACTCATCAATTCTAGCATCTGACTTACTTTCAGTTCGTTGATATTTGATACATAGTGAAATTGAGTGTGCTGCCTGGACACAAGTCGATGGGCATGCACTGAACCATGTTACTATTTATGCTCATCGGCTGAGAACTCATTTGAAAGATATTAAAAAGCTAAATCAGTTTATTAAGGAGAGTGGATTCAGGTTGAATTCTGAAGGAGGAGTTCTGAAAGGTTTGTACCCTTGTTTGTTATTCTATGCGTTTATGATAATCTCATGCTTGTTTGTTTATGATTTTGGCAATGGCTATCAATTTTCATGTGAAACAATGAAAATTTTCAGTGAAAACAGTTTACTCATTCATTATATTTTCCTTTCATTCCTGCATGTGTTCACTTTATCTTCAAAGTTTAATAATGATGAAATTGTTAATTTGTTTGCATAGCTGTTTTCGTGCTGATAAGAGGCTTTACCATTTAGAATTGGAAAAAAGCATATAGTTGGTATGTGCAGCATGATCTCAACCTTATGAGCTGAATACTTTCATGATAACCTAGATTAACCACCGAACATATGGATATATCTATCTTGAAGATGTTCATTACAAGACCTGACTCTGCTAGTGGTGTGCTTGGATTGCACTGAAAAATTATAAACCAACTGTCATGAAAGGATGATTTCAAAATTGGAATCAAGACCTTTATTCCAGCTCCAAAAAGTGATGTTGGTGCCAACACATGCTTAAATTTTAGTGTTGTTGATTTCCTATTAGTTCTTAAAACATATGTCTGCCTAAGGATCGTTACTAAAATTATAAGTGATGTTGGTGCCAACACATGCTGTAATTCTTTTTTCACTTACTATTTGCATGTGATGGTAAAAGGGTGATTATGGAGATCATTGTTGAGGGTGAAATGGTTAGCACTGCGAACATCTTGTTATGGTGTATGTAAGTACATTTTACTTGTAATTTAACTAATTAAATTTTAAATATTATTATAATTAACATGTTTTATCAATATCTTAGGTATCTGCATCGCATGTGTCTTGATAAGGGCAACCTCGTCGTTTATGGGTTCATTGACCCTATTCCCATTCAGGGTGATGTTCTCATTCTATCAGAAGACACGGTCACGAACATACACCCTATACTTGCTTGAGACTATCAACAGTGCTACCTCGCGCCTTACCTCAAGGAGTAAGTACAAGTTTACAATTTATTATTTAATTATAACTATATATGACTTGTCACTAACTGTTTCGCAAATGCAGTGAACATTGACAATTATTGATCATATGTCCTCGTGTGAATGTCGTGGTCTTCTTCTGCTTGGTGGGAAGGAAGCCGACGAAGGATCTCAAGACCACTATTGAAACGTAAGCATTTAATTAATCAATAATCAAGTTGTTTTATTTAACCGAAATCTATAACATATAGTTTAATTAATGTTTATTTTCTTCTGATAGTTCTATGGATGCGAGTCGCATTTTGGGTGGTGAAAGGCGTAGGCCTATTAGGTGGATTATTCCTAACATAAGATATTACGACAAATGCTTCAAGTGTAGTTTACATTAGTTATTACTTTGTGTTTAATTCCTTATATTCAAATTTGGTTTCATTTGTAGTCTCGTAGAGAATGTGGCGGATGGGAGTGCGGATATTACGTGATGAAGTGGATGCTCGAAATTGTCTCCACCGGTATTACTGAAAGATGGCAGGAGGTAAATAATTAGTAACACAATTAGTTGTAACAATTAATTATAGATTAGTTATGTTTTATTTTAGTTTATTACTTATAAGATTAATCTTATGTCCGATTGAATGTGCAGATGTTCGACAGTCCGACTGCACTCTCTGCAGGGGACATTATTGATATAAGGTTGCGTTGGGTAACCTTCTTTTTGAAGTACTGTACCAATCATAGTTTGAGTTTCCCATTTATAAACATATAATTTATACACTAGCTAGTTTTTTGACTTATATATTTTGACTTGAAATCTATAATATATCATGTACTAGCTAGTTTTTTGGATTCTAAGTATCTTTGTTGTCATATTGTTCAGTTTACACTACTTGCGACATTATTACGTATTTAGCTCTGAAGGTAATTGAAGTGTATGTATCGTTTGTAATCAATATAGTATATTAATTTAGTGTGTTTTTGTTGTATAAGTGATTCAATGTTGAGAATATTTAGATTATGTTAACTTACTGGGAATGATCTGGATGTAATACTGAAACAGGGGAAAGGATTGTAACTAATGTAAATTAGTTATTTTTTAAAAAAAACCACTATAGACATCGGTTATTATCAAAACCGATGTTAAAAGTCGTGTACTATTTTTAAAAACAGAATAGAAGCACTTTAGACATCGGGTAAAATAAAGAACCAATGTCTAAAGTGCACTTTTAACATCGGTTATTAACAAAACCGATGATAAAAGTCGCGTAGTATTTTACAAAATAGAAGAACTTTAGACATCGGTTAATATAAAAACCGATGTTAAAAGTGCACTTTAGACATCGGTTCTTTACTTTAATCGATGTCTAAAGTTTTGTGCTGCTTACATTTTTTTGTTGAATGAGAACTATAGACATCGGTTTTATCTTATAGCCGATGTCTAAAGTGAACTTTTAACATCGGTTTGAAAATCGATGTCTAAAGTTCCAATTAACAACATGGCCCGTTTCAACATCGGTTTTAAAACCGACTTTAGAGGTCAATTTTAACTGACGTTAAAACCCTTTTCTGCACTAGTGAAACTTGTAAATGGCAGAAAGTATGAATTGAGGATAAGTAGAACGAAGAATAAGTATGAATTTAGCTATTAAGTTACATTTGTTATCTAAGGGAAAGTGAATACGAAAAGTTCAATGTAGGATCTTGGGATGAAGATGTGATTACAAGATCCTGTCCAGTTTCGAGTCACGTAATTTCGATGACGATTTTTTTTTAGTGGGGTAGTAATGTAACACTCTGTTTTTCACTATTTTAAATAAAAAAAATATGTTTATATGTTTATTTGAGTTTTAGAAAATTATTTTAAATAAACGGAGTTTACCACTCAATTCTACTTGAATGTAGAAAGCTACGATTAAAATTTAGGTTGGAAAATCAGGTAAAACCCGGCCCGCGAATTTAACTGACAGTATATTTATACTGATCAAAAGACCTAATTTTAATTCGTGAACGAAAAACTTAAGGTTTTTATTTATTTTCCAACGACTTTGATTATTTTGAAATATTTCACAGAAAGTGAAATAATATATTATAATCGGGCGTTATATTCAATCGGGTAAACGATGGAGCGGAATACGAAGTTTCCTAGAGCAGATGAAGACTTTATTTTTTTGTTTTTAAGAGGATTTAAGTGGATGAGTCACTCATGTGAAGTCTTTAAATTTTCACATGGTTATGTTAGTATTTTAAGGATTTTGCACCTAAGTCCTTCAACTTTCTTATATTTTCTTTTTGGTCCTAAACTAATTTTTCAAGTTGTCATCAACTTTGGGTCAAATTCTTGTCATCTAAACCCACTAGGAGCTGCGGCCACAGAGCCCAAATCATGGTTCAACTGTTGTTTCCATGAAGCAAAATTTATTCACTTAAGTTTCCTTGCCAAAGTTTAAGTCTTAAGCATTTTCAAGTGTAAATGCAAATGGACTTTGGTGTTTTCCTTCAAGCCCATGCGCAAGATAGGCCAAGCCCACACTTAGGCTTATAAACTTGGATTGCACTATATATCCTCACACTTCATCAAAGTTCTAGTTGGTTCTTACTTTCTCTTTGAACAAGGAAGCTTAGGTTGTGAAGGAAGTTGGTGATTTCTTGCCCATTTACAAATTTCAAGAGGTGATTCATGTTCTTCATCATCTTTTAGTTGTTGTTTCTTCAAATCATTTCTTATTTTGAAGCTCATTCCATTTTGTTCATCTTAGTGTTCTTGACTTTGTAAATTCATATGAAATCATAGAAAAATCCTAAAAATGTGAAACCAATTTCTATGTTCCTATTATCGTCTCTTCTATCATAATCTAAGAGTATGTTGAAAACCAAAATTTCCTTCCCTAATTTCTCATCAAGGCCGAACCTATGTAGGTGAGGTTGGAGGAAGTTTTGTTCATGTCTTTCATAAATGATCTTGTTTCTTATCTTTCTAGTATATATCCATGTGGAATCCAAGCCTAGGTATCAAACAAAAATCTCTTGCTTCATTTTTGCTTGATGGCCGAAAATAGGCAATAGAGGGATTGGAAGTTTTTGTTTTAATCTTTGTCGATTGTTCCTTAATCTATTGTCTTAAGTACTTAGGATCATTAATCCAATGACTTAGGCAATTTTAGAAATTTTTAGCCACTAAACCCTATGGAGGTCGTGACCTATCATAGAGAATTAGGAGATTTTAATTGTTTGATTAGTAATTTTTTGATTGTGATTAATGAAGGTTTAGTGAATTGATTGTGTACGTGCAACCGGACTTCCGACAAAGTTCATTTAATTCACAGAGAAATATTTGAGAGGTAAGAGGGGATTACCTGAGGGATTTATTCGATGAATATGTGCTATCAAGTGTTTGTCTGTAATTATTTATCTGTTGGTATTTGTTTAAGTTGTTTCAGTTATGTTATTTTATCTGTGCTGATTTAATTGCATTTAAATTGTTTATCTGCAATTATATTTTACTGTTGTGATGCATGATCTACCTAGGAATATTTGTGATATTGTTGTTGGTTGTTGTTTGAGAAGCCTGACAGTGGTCAGTGCCCAATTCAATTAATTGGATAAAAGCATTAAGAAGCTTTATAAATTATATTCAATGTTTTAACGGTAAAATATTGGAGTTTAATATTAATGGAAACTTTTAATTGGAAATAGTAAGGAATTTTGGAAAATATCAATATTTTAACGACTTATCGCCGTAAGAGTGAACTATGAGTCACAGTGAGGGCGGAACCATGAAATTATTTTTTTACTGCTAATTTTTACGTGAGAAATTCTGTAATATTATAAAAAGTTATTTTATGAAAATAATTGTTGAAAATAATTGTTGAAAATAATTTAAGTGGAAAAATCTAAAATTTGGCTTAAATGGCTTTGAAAATGATAATTGATGGCAATTTGGAAAAGAATCGATGACAAGTGTTTTGAAACGGTAGTACGTATTTTAAGTAAGTTCAAACCTCAAGTGACTCATCTTTGTGAAAACAAAGTTTTAGTATTTAAAGGTTTTATTGAAGAATTTCCCATTTGAAAAGATTGTCCGAAATCAAGTATAATTCAACAGTGTTGAAAGTGGTGTTGAACTTAGTAACCGAGACGTCGGGGTACTAAGGTTCTTTGTTGTTGTGGACTTGGGGTCCTTTGGACTTTGAGGTCCTATAGACTTGGTGTCTACCATATACGCGGTGTATAATGTTTAAACATTTAAGATGTTTTCTATTACCACGAACTTATGACTGGTGCATCGGTCTAAAGGTGTCGTGATTGAGCACTCAGACTTTGAGGTCCTGTGTTATTAATGAAAGTTTTAAAGATGTTTAAAACTATGTTAGTCGTAAGCGATTTTGAGCTTCGGTAAAGAAAGATTGAACACAAAGAAAAGTGTTAAGAGCAAAGTGTTTTGCATGCATCTGGAAGACTTGCCCACTGTTGTGTGTGGTTACCTTGTGCCGTCAGGTATTTCATGCTACGATTTTCTTCATTGTGCCCCGGTTGGGACAATGGAACCCCATTTACGTTTTTATCACTGTGCCCTGGGTGTTGGGCAGTGTGCAATGGGTTTTGGCTGCGTGCCTATGGCTGCATGCCTTTTTTCCTTGTATGGTAATCGTGCCTGATCAACTCACCACATGTTGGGATATCTCATGAGATTAAGTACGAATTTAAACGATGTATATGAAGTGTTCATGCATAGTTTTTCAGATTTTGATGTTTGGGGTGTGAAACCCATTGATAAACTACTTGCTTGAATATGAATGATTATGTTGGTATACATGTATATGTGTATGTGTTTTCTATGATGTCAAGCATGTAGTTGTCGAGTAAAATCCATATATTGGTTTCTCACTCTTTCATGTTTTATTTGTGGTTTCTCTACTTGTGCATATATTTTTACGTCTGAGATTAGATGGACCCGGATATGCCGCTGGCACATTCGAGGCTTCGGTCGATCATGTTTGATCGTGCACATCACGGTGGTACCTGGAAGATAAACCCTGGGGCACTCAGAGCCACCTATTATGGTCTTAGTAGAGAGGTTGTAGGCACAATAAAGGCAGGATCGCAGCGGAGGACGCATGTTGTGGAGACTGTTGAGGTATCTCTACCTCTAGTATGGTTATACGTACAGTACTTGGCTGAGCACAAGTTACTTGATATGCCACCTTAGCCGATACCGCTTCAGATGGTAGGACCAGCAGTACCTCCTGTTGTGGTAGTTTTGGATGAGGTCGAGGAGGACCCATATGAGTACTTTGAGGATGATCTTGAGTTCCACCCTCATGCTGTTGATGATGACGATTCTTCCGACGAGTGAGCGGGAGCAGAGGTATCTTCATCATATAAATCTGTTGTAGGTGGGGTTAATCATCATGATCTTCCCAATGGTTTTCATTAGCTTGACCAGCTATAGGTATAGTTTTTGGGGTAGCGAGTCTTGCCAGTTTTTGATCTGCCTATTGAGAGCCATGAGTTTTTGGTATGGTTCTGGACTGCTCATTACTTCATATGTATATGTATTTATTTTGTTCACTTAGTTTTAGGGAGAGTGGCCTATACTTATGAGGGCTCTTTTGTGATCTCCTATTAGTGATATAGTGTGTATTTAACTGATGATGTGTGTGTGTGTGTGTGTGTGTGTGTGTGTGTATATATATATATATATATATATACGTTGTTTATGTTCTCGATGTTTAAAAAAAAATTATCACTATTTTCGTGATAAGACATTTAATTTAAAGTTTATTTTCCGAAAGTAACCAGCAATTAATAATTTAATTTTCTATTTTTGGGTAACTATGTGATGACCCTAGAAGGGGTGTCGTATGTTATATAATTTTAATAATATCTTTTTTATTTATTAATATTCAATAGTTAATTAAAGTGAGTGTAATGGGTATGTGTGTGGATACGAGTACTATAGTATCTACCCATACCCTACCCATTATCATCCCTACATCAAAGACACTGTCACTCCTTACCTGAACTCAAACCTATCAAATGAGCAACTTCTAACATGTGTTAGCTTTGCATCTGGTGGATGAGGCTAAGATGGTATGTCTGTGGCTGCAATAGGCAGTCACGCCATAACAATGTCCAAGTGAATTGATAATTTCTTCAAAACTTATATAGAAAACTCCAAGGAATTGCAGGGGAAGACAAAATAAAAAATAAAATTGAAGATGTCACTAGTGGAAAATATACATTAGACGGTAAAGGTTTACGTCAGTTAACCAAAAGCTAGACGTTAAAAAGGAGGCGGTGGCAGTTTTGTAAATATCAGAGTTCATTAATTCAATTTTAACGTCAGTTGTTTTAATGACTGACGTTAAAAGTGAGTCACTTCACTTTTAACGTCAGTTCAATAAAAAACTGACGTTAACATCGAAGATTTTAACGTCAGTTCTACAAAGAACTGACATTAAAAGTAAGTCACTTCACTTTTAACGTCAGTCCTTACATCAACAGACGTTAAAGGTTATTTTAATAATTTTTTTTATCTAGTATACGATCCCTTTCGCATTGCCTTCCTCAAAGTTTCAGTTTCACATGAATTGCTTTGATGTTTTGTGTTTTTGTTTTGAAAACTATAAGTTGAATCAATAACCCAAACCGGATCTCATTCATGAAGTGTAATACAGACTGATACAGAAGATTGAAAGGGTTTAAAATCCTATAAAAAGTTACATTGAAAGGGTTTAAAATCCTATAAAAAGTTACATTGAAAGGGTTTAAAATCCTAAACATTAAAGTTACATCCCATCAAAGAGTTTTATGAAATATGCCAAAGAGAAAACTATACTCCGAAGACCTCAGAAAACTGGGGGGCATGAGAGAGCTCAAGAGAGAGGCAAAAACAGGTGCACTAGATCTGTTTCAAGCAAAGGCAGTGGTTCCAGAGACTTCCAAGACGGTCACTTGCTGCCAAAGCTGAGGTTTTGGAACTGTGACCCCCGAGCACCTGATTAGTCCTCCAAAGAATGATTCTCCGGAAGGTGATAAGGTGAGCAACTCACATAATGTAATTTACTCAGACTTATCACCCATGTAATGTAATTTACTCAAACTCAGAAGTTGTTTGACCATTAAGACAAAGACCTTTGAGTCTAGGAATAGGAAGAAAGAGTGATGAAGTTAATCTCACTACAGAGCCATATTGTGAAGCAGAAAATTAAAAGGATGGAAGGAAGCTATTTATAGGAGCAGGGGATGAAGTTACTAAGCTATTCTGATTTTCTTGAAAACTTACCTATAAACTTAATGCTCATTAAGAGGATTGAGTTACAAGGTGCATGGGTAAGTAGCACAGTATAGTCAAAGGAATGAATGTTTTTGCAGATATCTATACACTTTTAACGTCAGTTTTTTAAAAAAACCGACGTTAAAAGTGTTTTTCAAATAAAAAATATTAATTGTTAACGTCAGTTTTTTATATAACTGACGTTAAAAGTTTGATTTTTACTTCAGTTAAATAAATAGCTGACGTAAATAATCCTATATATTATAAACGTGCAGAATGAATATTGGAAATAATGTAATTAATATACGGGAACTTGGCTGTCATAAATTAAGTTGACGTTAAAAATGAGGTGGTGGGTAAACTATTTGCGTCAGTTCTATAAATAACTGACGTAAATAATTATGAAACTCATTTCATTGGTTGTCATGTCCCTGTTGTCCCTCTTAACGCAGATCACTCCATATATTACTGCAGTTTATTTCTAAACCTTTTTTTTATACAAGTTTATTTTTAATTTTTATTAATTAGCTTGAATTAGTAAACAAATTATTGTGCAAATTAAAATAAATAAACACTTAACATAAAACAAGTTATATGTATAATCAAATCGTATGACATTGAAGCGATTCATAAGTTAAAATTACATGATTAAAAGATAAAAAATTTCTGCAACATAGCCCTAAAATATAAAAAAGTTTCTGCATCAACATCATTTTCTTCTCAGTCCTGTCATCAGAAACTCCAATGGATGCATCACCTCCCTCACTTGAATTCCATGATGCAAAGTAAATCCTCAGTCACTATCAGCGAAAGCAAAGTGAAATGGATCTTTGCATCTTTCTTCTTCAGTGGAGTTCCTTGATGCATCATCTTGAATCCACAATCACTTGCTTCCAAAGCAAAGTGAAAGGGATGACGGGGATGAAATAAAGTGAGAGAATCACATTACGTGATTCACCCAACCTTAATATCAATGTAATGTGATTTACTCAAACTCAGAAGTTGTTTGACCATTAAGACAAAGACCTTTGAGTCTAGGAATAAGAAGAAAGAGTGATGAAGTTAATCTCCACGGCAGAGCCATATTGTGAAGCAGAAAATTAATTAAAAGGATGGAAGGAAGCTATTTATAGGAGCAGTGGATGAAGTTACTAAGTTATTCTGATTTTCTTGAAAACTTATCTATAAACTTAATGCTCATTAAGAGGATTAGGTACAAAGGTGAATGGGTAAGTAGCACAGTAGTCAAGGGAATTAATGTTTTTGCAGAAACTAATAAACCTTTAACGTCCGTTGTGTAATACAACTGACGTAAGAAGTTGTGAGTGTTTTTAACGTCAGTTTCTTAATACAACTTACGTTAAATATATGACCTTTAACGCCGATTATTACTAACAACTGACGTAATAAGTGTGAGAGTTTTTAACGTCCGTTTATTAAGACAACTGACGTTAAATATATGATCTTCAACGTCAGGTTTTACCAAAAACTGACGTAAGATGTTGTTTTATTTTAATTATAACGTTTACCCCCGTGCGCCTTCTCCACTTCTCTGTACGTCTTTTCTCTTTTCATCACGCTCAACCCTCACTCTCGCTCTCACTCTGCCCTAATCGCGAGCTCATCTCCACCGCAACCACCGCGAGGGCTTCTTCGCCACCACTGTGAGGTACACTCTTAACCCCTAACTCTGTCTTTCCCGCTCATTCTTTGCAATAACTTGACATCTCTCTTTCCCCTTCCCGTGCACTAACTCTCCTTGTCCCTCTGCTCTCAGTAACCACATCGAACGTTGGCCACCACTCGAGCTTCCCCCCCACCACCACGCGAGCGCCTATTTTTGGTGAGTCTTTAATTAGGGTACATTTTTTTATTTTTGGTTTTGAGTGCATGCATGTTGCTCTGCTGGTTTGAAAATGTAGTCTCAGTAGTTGAAACTTGAAACTGTGAGTTTGAGTTGTTTGGAATGTCTCTATTTTTTGTTTTGAGTGTATGTTGAAATTGTAGTCTCAGTAGTTGTAACTTTAAACCGTGAGTTTGAGTTGTTTGGAATGTCTCTATTTTTGGTTTTGAGTGCATGTTGCTCTGCTGGTTGATCTGTCACGGCCGTGATGCTCATCACGGCTAGGCCGTGATCAGTTCTGCCTATGAGGGTCTAGTTCAGTTGGCACGTTATGACCGTGATGGACATCACGGCCAGGCCGTGACCAGTGCTTGGCAATCTTCAAAAA
Organism: Sophora flavescens; assembly: GCA_030762895.1. NCBI lineage: Eukaryota > Viridiplantae > Streptophyta > Magnoliopsida > Fabales > Fabaceae > Sophora > Sophora flavescens. The sequence continues at coordinate 4,425,288 of CM061066.1, forward strand.
CTATAGTTTTCAATCTCCCGTATTGTCCTTATATTGGATATATAGATGTTTTGTATATCTACAGGACCTATCTAGTTATTTTTATTTATACTTCTATATTTATTTTGAGTTATAACCTTTGTTAATACATATATATTGTTTCTGAACAGGCATACATATGGATCAGTCGGATAGCCCACATGCACGGGAGGACACTGTGGGGGTTTCGCAGGACCCGATCACGCCTACGCCTGATTCTAGTGTAAGTTTACATGTTATATACTATCTTTAGTCCTTCTTTTTAATGTAAGTTTATAATGTTACAACCCTCTATCTTATCTTTTTTTTTTGTCCATACAGACATCACAGGCTCATAGGAAACGGGGTAGAGGAGCCACCTCGTTGAAGAAACTAGAGAAGGACAGGCAGAGCGGACAGAAGCTTGAGGTGTCCTTCGATGCTAATCTAAATGCTTAGGGACCCCATGCTAAAGAATTTAATAAGTGGGTGTTTCTACAAGCGAAGCAGCACGTAAGCATCAACTACAACCACTGGAATGACGTTCCATAGAACGTTAATGATCAGATTTGGGAGGCTATCACGGTATTTTACCTTTACATTCGTTTGATTTACATTATTAGATAATTATCCGAGTTATAATCCATCCAGTTGTTATATATGTATCTAATGTAGGTAGCTTGGACTGTGCCAAATGACGAGGATCATCGTCATAAATGTATGAAAATGGCATCAAAGCGTTGGAATGGGTTCAAGCATGATCTTACCAGGTACTATGTATCTTTACCAGGTACTATGTATCTGGGAAGAAGCGGCTTGATAAAATGTTCTCGGATTATCCCTGGATTGATCAGGATACTTGGGATATGTTTGCCAGGAGTCGACAGGATGGAGAATTTCAGGTTGGTTGATTAAGTTAATTTTGTATGCTTATTATATATCATTTAACTGTATTTAATTATGTGTTTTTGTTTGAATAGGCTAAGGCAAATAAGGGTCGGTAGAATCAGGCGAAGAACGTCCACCGCCACACCATGTCTCAGGGTGGGTACCATACTCGGATCCAGCAGATGATGGCGGATAGGTTGAGGGCGAAGCAGGAAGAGCACTCTGCTAGGATTGAAAGAGGAGAGGTGCCTGAGGGCACACCATCAAGTCCTCCGTCGGACATCGACCGCGAGGATGTCTGGTTAGCCGGCCGCATGACAAAGGCGGGATCTTTTAAAGTTGATGCCACTCGTGAAGTGGCAGATAAGATTGTAAGTAAATAATTAACTTGATTTCAATTGATATTTGTATAGATATTTGCAACACTTTTCACTTGCACGTTTTTTCATTTTTTTTTCATTGTAGATGGATCTTAAAGCAAAATCCTCCCAGGGCGCATTCGTCCCTTCGGACCGGCAGGACGTCTTGATGACTCGCTCTAGGCAAGAAAGACCATCCTGGTCGGGTTCTCGGTGCTCCCGGGAACGTGACCATCAAACAATATTATGGCAAGTCTGCTTCACGAAAGCGGGTGGTCAATGAAGCATCAATTTTGGCTGACATTACTCAAGACCTCATGTCCAACCCAGGATATTACAACACATCTCGATGCAAGGCTTAATAGCCAACCCGGAATTCAAGCGGCGCTTGCAGAGAGCTTTCCTCCGTCGGTACATCCCAGGACACCGCAAGGCTTGCCAACGCTTCACATGTGAGCACAAAAGAGAGTTTTAGTATGGCACATGTGGAGGACGATGAGTTGGCAGCTAGGGAGCGGGAGTTGGAAGTCCAGCGCCATGAGCATGAGTTGGAAATGAAATGGTGTGAGCTTGAGTTGGACTCCAAACGACGTGAGCTCGAAATGTTAGCAAAGGTATTTATTCATTATTAATGTCCAAATTAGTCAAATAATTACTTGTGTTTTTTTTAATTATCAAAAACTTATATATTTTATTTTTCCTAAACTGAAGGTCAAGTCGACGTCGGTGTCGCTGTCACCTATCACTCGTTTGTTCTCACTTGGTGAGGATTATGCATTTGAGATTTTTGAATGTCCATTGGATCACGATGGATGGGTGGCACGCCCAGATCAACAGAGGATATTTTCCTTCGTTGGTGACGATCTCGAACGCTGCGCAGAAATAACGTCTGGATGAACAAGCAATGTCATCGGTCTGCAGTGCACGTAAGTTAATTTTAATTTTATAACTTATTTATTTTTGGTATTTTTCCATTTAATAATTTATTTTAATTTCAATATATATATTATGTAATTAACATCCACACCTTTTCATATCTTAGGTATCTCCATCGTCTTCAGCTTGATAAGGGCGTTGCATCAGTTTACGGTTTCTTAGATCCGTCAATCCTTCTGCCCGAGTTCTTTGCTGGCGATGCATTGAGTAAATACTTAGGGAACTTGTTGGGAGACAATCCGAAAGAATTATATCTGGCTCCCTCTTTGTATGGAACGCCATTGGCAGTTGTTTGTACTTCACCCGTCTATGCATACTTGTCATATTCTTCTCGCTCTCTCCACCAAGATCCGCCCCCGAAGGTGGTGGAAGCTGAAAATATGTAAGTAACTAATCTTAAATTTAATTTAAGTTTTAATATCAGTTGTTTTTAGTTTATTACACACATGATATATGAGTTTGTTAATTGATCGACATGATTATTTGTTTATGATAGCGCTGGCAAGGCGAGTAGCATAAGTTGCGCCAACGGGAGAAGTAGGACTTATAAGGCTAAAGCAAATCCTGTATGGAACATCCTCAAGGTTTGGTAGTTTATTTATCAAATAATTAATATTATAATTACTAATTTATGTGTATATTCAACTGACGTTGAAATTAATTTTGTTGGTAGTCTCGATTTCAAACTGACAGTTGGTCGTGCGGCTATGATGTGATGCTTCATATGCTGAACATAGTCTCCGCATCTATTACGGATGGATGGAAGAAGGTAATATTTAAACAACTTGTTAAATTATATATTATAGTTTTGAAGATGACTTGCATTGATGTTATTGTTATTATTTGAACGTGTCTAGGCATTTATCGACCAATCGCCTATTGAAGAAGATGAGTTAAGAGACTTGAGGATGCGCTTCGCTGAATTCTTCTTCAAGTATGCGGCTGAAAAAGGAATTGACAACATACCTCCGCACTACTTAGATAAATAGTTTTTTGTTAGACTTTAGAAACTAATTAATAACATGTATATATATATCCTTAGATAGTTTTGTTTTTTAGACATTGGAACTAAAATTTATTTATATATATACATGGGTTTTGGTTTTAAGTCCCCCCATTGTTCAATTTTCCTTTGCAATTATGTAATGTGTGTGATATTCTCGTGTTCTTGGGACTGAATGCGAGGATAGGCGAGGGGGGTGATATTTTAAAACTGAATTTAAAAAAAAAACCTATTAACGTCAGTTGTATCAAACAACTGACGTTAATAGTATTTTATAAAATATACAGTACATTATTAACGTCAGGTGTTTATTACAACTGACGTTAAAATTAAACCTTTAACGCCGGTTCTTTATAACAAGCGGCGTTAGTTTTAACAAAATCAACGTCCGTTGTATTAAAGAACTGACGTTAATAGTTTTAGTTTAACGTCAGTTGTTTAAAAAACCGACGTTAATTTTTACAAAATTAACGTCGGTTTTGGTAAGGAACTGACGTTAATAGTTTTATATTTAACGTCAGTTCTCAACTGACGTTAAAATATTAACTATTAACGTCAGCTGTATTTACGTCAGTCAGTATTCTGACGTAAAAAATCAATTTTAACTGACGTAAAAAGCACTTATTGCACTAGTGTGCTCTAGTTATTATTAGTGTAGAAAGCAATGACTTCTTTTATGTTTCAGTAATGTTATTTGTACAAGTATATTTTGACAACTAGGGCGATAACTGCGATATCTGGTTAATGCAGTTCAAATATGTGGTTAATTACATTCAGTAATTGGTTAATGAGTTGTGACACCTTGTTACATATATTAACCATCCACTGAACGTGATTAACCATATATTTGAACTGCATTAACCACGATTTTCAGGTGTTCAAAAATAGTGTTCAGATATACATTAACCACATAATTGATTAGTATGATTTAAATAAACGAATTTACCATGATATTTTCACACTTCAGCATGTCAGTGAAGTAATTAATATAATTTATTAGTCAGTGGGTTGTGAAAGAGTGTGTGAACTGTTAAGAACCAATGGATTCGGGAAGACCACTAAAGTCATTTGGAACTCTGATTCCTAATAGAACAGGTTTGGCAGGGTCTCAATGCCCTCACACAGTGCAACACTATCTCTGAAGGTATCAAGTTTCACTTTCACTGCTAAAACAGAACCACTCTGTAGCTTAAATTGTTTATCTATATTGGTTACATTTGTCGTTTTGTTCAGGCCTCTTGACTGATGACCTGATGACTGTCATGGAGACTAACTTACTTAAAGTTATGGAAGGTAAGAAGTTGAAGTTCTGTTTAGGAGTATCAGATTCTAATATTGGAATACATGTTTTTTTTTTTTATAGAATATACTTGAATTCTTTTATCATATCTTCCCTTCCACCGCATTTTTTTTTTGTTTCATTAATTTCTAGGAAGACAACAATAGTTGAAATTCATAAAGCTAACATTTTGTCTTTCTCTTGCAATTGGAGTTTCTTCAAGGTAAATAATTTTTGAAGAAGTTACATGGGACTACTTAGTAGGTAATGCTCTCTTGATATTTTTCTCCCATTTGTTGACAAAGAAATAGAATTAGTTTTTTTATTCTAACATGAAATACTTCATGTATCAAACGTACTGATTTGATGGACTAAATTGTTTCTGCTGGTGATGTTGAATTTCACAAAGATTGAGGCATAATAAAGAAAGTTACACTTGCTGTCCAAGACAGCAAGTAGATATATTCATTTTATACTTCAATATGTCTCTTTTATTAAATTTATTATATCTCCTTGGTGTATCCTATGGCTATGCATCAAGACTGGAGTGTATCTTATGGGATGCATATGCAGATACGGCAAGTTATTTTGACACAAAGTCCATGCTTGATCATTCTTGTGCTACATCTTGCTTAAGATAAACCTATACCAAGGTAATATAGAGATTATTGTTTTTATTTTCTATTAGATTATTATCTAAATATCAGTTCATGGTCAAACTATGCATATATTTTAAGTCAACTACAACTTTTTAATTCATTCCATGAGACAAAAGTAACAGTGAGTCCTTCCATACCCGAAGTTGAGGAGCTTAGGGGGAGTTTTGATGAGTCCTCCTTCTCCTTTCCTGATTTCAGAGCGGTATTTGCAACACAATTGCAACCTATTAGTAATATTGTTCTATATTGCAAAGAAAACTAACTACTTGGGGATCTAATAAGTTCTTCAAAGAAGTATCCGCTGTTGTCAAGAATGTTGGAATAGCTAATGAAGTTGCCATTGGAGTATCACTAGACGGTTCTTTAAAAGAACATAGGTTGTGTATCAAAATAGCAAGTTTAATAAATATTTCTGCATTTTAAAAATTTGATTTTAAAATTTTTAGTAAGGGGTAGTATAGTGGATTCTGGGTTGGAATTTTTGTTTGGGTGTCTTTGTAATCTTATCTATCTACAGGTTTTATACTCTTGTGGTCTTATGTAAAGCCAATACTCTTCTTAGTTTGAGAGGAGTATTTTATTTACACTAGACCATTGGAGGGTGTCTTGATGTAAATGGGTTGGGGTAACCCGAGTATCTCCTTATTCAATAATGCTTTACAAAAAAAAAATTACATATAATTATTTTGCACATGTAAAAGATTTAGTTTTTTCCGTTACCTTTTTTGGGTGTCATGTAGAGTAACTTAACCACAACAAATGATAGGATTTTTATTTGCAAAATTTTGAATTTCTTGTCTTATGTTGACTTCTTTTGTGCCAATGGTGCAGGCATACATGTTAGAAATATATCAAGATACACTTGTGAATCTTCTCTTACCTAAGAATGCAAAGCATTTAAAATTGGATATCAAGAAGGATTCAAAGGTGACTGTTCGATGTTGGTATTGTAAATTTCCTTTTCAAGATATTTTGTTTCTTAACTGCAAAGTATTTAGAGTATAACCTTTAGGTTCCTAGATATTTTATCATTCATGTCTTATGCTTTACAAATTGAATATGTTGATTTCTGGACCAAGACCACACCTCACAGTTTCAATAAATTATTTAGCATGAGTTGTGTAACGCCCCCCCGGGCATTACTATGTAACACATGCGGAAGTAAATTAAAAGATAATTTGCTGGTTGCTTTCGGAAAATTTGTTTTCTCTTAAGTCAGAAAACTGGGGTATAAGATTTTCTTCTATAGGGATAACTCTGAAATCCATCATACATACATTTAAAATGTAAAGTCACGTTCGTAACGAAGTTACCATGACATACAACATTTCTCTAAGTTTCCACTTTCGAAAGAAAAGTTCAAACTATAGATGGATGTATATAACACTACATTTACTGACCTCTTTAGATATACAACCCAACTCAGACTCCTAAGATGGTCATTCTATCAAATATTCATTGGAGAGACCCCCAATCGGAATACTTTCCCAACCTCTAACACTAGGTCTTCAAGTGACTTAGAAAGACTCCTCTGCAATATCGGTACTAGAGTACCAAGGTACTACAGCAAAACCCGAAGAGACTTGATATAACTGTAAGAGTGAGACACCGGTAAATGGATATATCATACAACAACTATACGCATGATACATACAACACCTTGGCATATTAACATTATAAACATTGCTCATAGGTAAACAAGAAGTACTATTTCAGTGGGTCTCATACCCGAATCAATCAATTTTATAAAGATAATGCATGACACTTCTATCATCAGGCTCTATTCTTAATCTCCGGAGATCCCAACATCCTCCAAATGAGATCAGGCTCGATGCACCGTCTCATTGGCTAGCTAAGCACAACGATAATACACCGTCACATGATACCTTTCTTGTTAAGGTCTCACGTTAAAACCATGTCGGGCACGTCTGCCGTAAATGCAAATGTAAAACATTTAGTTCTCGAAGTTTTCTTTGTGTTCATTCTCATTCGTTATCGAGGCTCAAAGGCTAGCGACTATTCATAAATTTCATCATTTTGAAATTATCAACATCAACACGAGACACGCAGTCCGAGTGCTCATTCACAACACCTTAGACCGATGCACCAGTCCTAGGCTTGTGGTCGTAGAAAACAACATTCAACTTTAACAACGTTCATCACAACGTGGTTAGGACACACGGTCCACAACAACGTGATTAGGACACACAGTCCACAACAACATGATTAGGACAGTCCACAACAACGTGATTAGGACACAGTCCACAACAATGTGATTAGGACACAGTCCACAACAATGTGATTAGGATACACAGTCCACAACAACGTGGCACGGATCAAAGATCAATGTGCATATTACAGAATACTAGAAGCGACGTCTCGCATACTAGATTCAATTCTCATGTGTTTACTTTTTCAGCCAAGACTAGTTCTTAGGGTTAGAGATTCCCGAAAATTATACAACTCATGGATTTATGATCCTTAAGTGTTAGGAGTTCGTAAACAATGATCTTTTAACAAAGTTGAATTAAAAATCCCACTAAGTACTTGACTTAGGGTTTCGGCCAAGCATAGATAAATAGGCTAGAAATTTCTAAACTTTCCAATCTCTTTAGGTTAGCATCCATACATAGTAAGGAGCTTGAAACCATGATCATTTCGAAAAATGGAAAAATCAAATGTCTTAGACCATGAACTCTTAGGTTCGGCCTTAACAAGTTTGTGAGGTAAGAGATCTTTAAATCATCAAATCTTTTGGACATATCATCCTTTAACATAAAGGAGCTTTAATCCATAATCATCTTGGAAAACAAAATAAAATAACACATCCTAGGTCAAATGTTACATTCGGTCATCATAGAAAATAAAGCAAGAAAATATTTTAAACTTTCCAATCACTTTAGACATAGCATCCTTTATTATAAGGAGCTTTAATCTATGAGCATTTTGGAAAACAAAACTCAACATCTTTGCCATAACCATTGAAGGTTTTGGCCTTTTCAAGAAATAGGGGTTAGAAATCTTCAAACTTTCCAATCTCTTGGACTTCGCATCCTCCTATGTCAAGGAGTCTTAATCCATGATCATTTTGGAAAACAAAACTTAAACACCATTGCTTTAAAACTCATTGGTTTTGGTCTTTATAAAAATAGAGTAAAAATCTTTAAACTTTCCAATCACTTAGACATAGCATCCTTTAACATAAAGGAGCTTTGGTCCATGATCATTTTGGAAAACAAAACTTAAACACCATTGCTTTAAAACTCATTGGTTTTGGTCTTTATAAAAATAGAGTAAAAATCTTTAAACTTTCCAATCACTTAGACATAGCATCCTTTAACATAAAGGAGCTTTGGTCCATGATCATTTTGGAAAACAAATCTTTAAACTTTCCAATCACTTAGACATAGAATCCTTTAACATAAAGGAGCCTTGGTCCATGATCATTTTGGAAATGAAATCTTAAATACAAACTCATACTTGGAAAAGTTGAAACAAGATCCATCTAAACCATATACATGGTTTCAGCCTCCTTAGAAAGAAGAGGTTAGGAAACTTTATTTTAAACAACCTTTTATTATGTGATAGTATGAGTAAATACAAGAATATAGAAAGTGGTTTCAAGTCAAAAGGAGTTTTCTACCATTTTTGAGAGGTTTTAGGAGTTTGAAAGCTTAAAGGAAACTTAAAGCAAAACTATGAACATAAAGACAAGAACTTGACAAATAAACAACATAGGATCATTACCCTCAACAATATTAAGAACTTTGATGAAGAACTTAAAGTAAAAAGCTTGATAAAAATGTAAACTTTGTAAGAAAGAAGAAGAAGAAGAAAGGTAGTAAACTGAAAATGTGAGAAAGTTGAGGAAAGTGATGAATGGTGGAAATGAAGGGTATTTATAGAGAATGGTGGGAGAGTGGCACAGTTTTGGAGAGGAAGAAGATAAGAAAGAAGAAGAAAGAAGGTGTGTTGCTTGTAGAGAGGATAAAGAGTTAAGGTGATGTGATGTGATGTGATTGGAGAGAGAAAGATGAAAAGTAAGATTTTGAAATAAAGTCAATATTCACTTTTTCTTAGGTGTGTCATAGCCTTCACATCAAATCACTCCATGTCACTTCATCCTCTTGATACTATGCTCCATTGCGTATTAGATGACTTCCCCTATCGTATTTCCCGACGATTTCACCCGGGAAATCTCTAAGATTTTGGCTGCGAACAAGATTTTTCGAAAAACTCCAAACCCACTCAAAACATCATAAAAACACTAACAGTCTCGTTCACGAATTATAATTTTGTCTCTAGCTCAGTAAACTTGTACTGGCACCGAGAACCCAGACCGGTTTTCGTCTGAATTTTCAATCGAAAATTTTACTGTGACTTCATACGGTAAAACAACACAAGAAAATGATTTTATTTTAAATAAAATCATCCTCTGGATTTTATCAAAAATAAATACATTAAAGCATGTATTTATTGATAAAGAAGCATTCGAAAAACAGGGCGTTACAACTCTAACCCTCTAAAAAGAATTTCGTCCTCGAAATTACGTAACTAGAAACTTAACAGGATCTCTCACCATCCAGATCATACTATTAGAAGAAGTATCTAAAAGAATTTCATCGATCCAAAAGAATATAGAAACATCTAATGTATGAAGATCCTTTAGTATATTCACGGAGGTAAAAATTTATGATCGGTACACATTTACAATCATGAATCTAAAAAGTTTCTCCTTTCATTAGAATTTCCTGGTCAACAATTTAAAAGAGCAACGGTTTGATAAGAATTTAAACTGAATCACTTCCACCAAACGTAAAAGTGATTAGATTAAGTTTCATCAAGAAACTTCTTTTATAAACATACCCATCCCGTGCAACAACAAGGCAATTCATAACTCTAGGAAAAGAAAGATTGGATCCAAAGTCTAAACTGACCACAACAATCAAAAGAGAAGGGAACTGGAATAAATTTCTTAAGGAGACTTTTATTCCCAAAAGTCATAAGAAACATACATTCACTGGAAAGACTAGTAACATAGGAGACCCTAGAGAGTCAAATACTTAAGGGCGTCAAAACGTGATTATACTTAGAATCCTATTACAACTTAGAATTTTAGACCATTGCCATAAGACCTTCAAATTGTGAAATTTTCAACACTACTTCTATTGTAAAAGATCATCAGATTATGAAGCTCTAGCGCCACCCATGGTGTAAACTCTTCCCTTTGCCGTGGGTCTATCAGTTCCTAAGGTGTTGACAGCCTTTTCAAACCTCGTTGCATTACAATCCCTTGAGAAGTGTCCTAATTGTCCACAATTGAAACATTTTACTCCTTTGCGTGGGCAAACATTAGCCATGTGGTCTGGGTCTCCACACTTGTAGCATCTCCTAACTTGGTCTCGGTTTTGGTTTTGTTGACTTCCTCTTCCCGATTCATAATTATTAGAATGATGCTTTTGTTGATTCTGGTCATTCCCTTGTGGCTGGAAATAAGGTTCCCTCCGATGTTGCTTCCCTTTCTGATTCTGATCTTGATATTGGTCTTTGGAACGAGTGGGTCTTGTAACAGTTTCTCTGTTGCCTCTTTCCTTCCTCATTAGTTCCACTTTTCTACACTTCTCTACTAAGGCTTGGAAATTCCGAATTTCCAATGGCATCACAGATTCCTTGATCTCGAAGCGAAGACCGGCTTCAAACCTTTCGCACTTCCAATCCTCATCGGGGTTGTTCTGGAAAAAGCGAAAATATTTGGCAAGGGACTCAAACCTTGCCGCATATTCCCCCACTGTCATGTCCTGCTAACTCAGCCTCAGGAATTCCTGCTCTTTCTCTGTCCGAGTACTCTGGGGAAAATATTTGTCCAGAAATTTGTTGCGAAATACTCCCCAAGTGATTGCCTGATGCTCAGCTACCAGCAATTGTCTAGTGCCCTCCCACCAGCATTCAACATCTCCAATCAGTTGGAATGTTGCATAAGGCACCTTTGCTCCCTATGTGGTGTGCACCAGCTCAAAGATCTTCTCCAGCTCTTGAATCCAAAGACCAGCCTTTATTGGATCCACGTCTCCCTCAAACTGTGATGGATTTTGACATCGGAAAGCATCCAGATGCCTTCCCTCTGCAGCTTGTTCTGCCCTCTGTTGCTCCTGTTGGTTCTGGGCAGCAGCATTAGCCGTCTGAAGAGCTATGGCAGCAGCAACGTCAGCCAAAGCTTGGGCAGCGAAGTCCATCCCGCCGTCATAATTTGCATTCATCTTGGCACGACCGCCAATAGGACCACCTCTGCGACCACGTCCACGACCGCGTCCATGTCTTCGTCCACGTCCACCTTCTGGTACTGGTTCCATAACTGACCTGTCGAACAATTCAGTCAAGCCACAACCAGAAAATGAAACGTGTAAAAGCGTATCAACACACATTACTTCTCAGAAGTAATCCAAATAAAACTTAATTCAGAGAAAACACAACGTCAACACAACAGACCTATTTCCCAAAGATCCCGAAAGACTCGACCAGCTCTGATACCACCTGTAACGGCCCCCTTAGGGCATTACTACGTAACACATGCGGAAGTAAATTAAAAGATAATTTGTTGGTTGCTTTTCGAAAATTTGTTTTCTCTTAAGTAAGAAAACTGGGGTATAAGATTTTCTCTTAAGTGTTAGGAGTTCGTAAACAATGATCTTTTAACAAAGTTGAAATAAAAATCCCACTAAGTACTTGACTTAGGGTTTCGGTCAAGCATAGATAAATAGGCAAGAAATTTCTAAACTTAGGTTAGCATCCATACATAGTAAGGAGATTGAAACCATGACCATTTCGGAAAATGGAAAAATCAAATGTCTTAGACCATGGACTCTTAGGTTCGGCCTTAACAAGTTTGTGAGGTTAGAGATCTCTAAATCATCAAATCTTTTGGACATAGCATCCTTTAACATAAAGGAGCTTTAATCCATAATCATCTTGGAAAACAAAATAAAATAACACATCCTAGGACAAATGTTACATTCGGCCATCATAGAAAATAAAGCAAGAAAATATTTTAAACTTTCCAATCACTTAAACATAGCATCCTTTAACATAAAGGAGCTTTGGTCCATGATCATTTTGGAAAACAAATATTTAAACTTTCCAATCACTTAGACATAGCATCCTTTAACATAAAGGAGCCTTGGTCCATGATCATTTTGGAAATGAAATCTTAAATACAAACTCATACTTGGAAAAGTTGAAACAAGATCCATCTAAACCATATACATGGTTTCAGCCTCCTTAGAAAGAAGAGTTAGGAAACTTTGTTTTAAACAACCTTTTATTATGTGATAGTATGAGTAAATACAAGAATATAGAAAGTGGTTTCAAGTCAAAAGGAGTTTTCTACCATTTTTGAGAGGTTTTAGGAGTTTGAAAGCTTAAAGGAAACTTAAAGCAAAACTATGAACATAAAGACAAGAACTTGACAAATAAACAACATAGGATCATTACCCTCAACAATATGAAGAACTTTGATGAAGAACTTAAAGTAAAAATCTTGATAAAAATGTAAACATTGTAAGAAAGAAGAAGATGAAGAAAGGTAGTAAAGTGAAAATGTGAGAAAATGGAGGAAAGTGATGAATGGTGGAAATGAAGGGTATTTATAGAGAATGGTGGGAGAGTGGCACAGTTTTGGAGAGGAAGAAGAGAAGAAAGAAGAAGAAAGAAGGTGGGTTGCTTGTAGAGAAGATAAGGAGTTAAGGTGATGTGATGTGATTGGAGAGAGAAAGATGAAAAAGTAAGATTTTGAAATAAAGTCAAGATTCACTTTTTCTTAGGTGTGTCATAGCCTTCACGTCAAGTCACTCCATGTCACTTCATCCTCTTGATACTCTACTCCATTGCGTATCAGATGACTTCCCCGATCGTATTTCCCGATGATTTCACCCGGGAAATCCCTAAGATTTTGGCCCCGAACAAGATTTTTCGAAAAACTCCAAACCCACACAAAACATCTTAAAAACACTAACCGTCTCGTTCAAGAAATAAAATTTTGTCTCTAGCTCAGTAAACTTGTACTGGCTGTGAGAACCCAGACTGATTTTCGTCTGAATTTTCAATCGAAAATTTTAATGTGACTTCATACGGTAAAACAACACAATAAAATAATTTTATTTTAAATAAAATCATCCTCTGGATTTTATCAAAATATAAATATATTAAAGCATGTATTTAATGATAAAGAAGCATACGAAAAACAGGGCGTTACAAGTTGTTTAATGAATTATAATAAATTGGTCTAAATGAGCAACCTATCTTTATGTCATTATATCGGCTAGGTTAGTTCTGCTATGTGCTTGATGTCTCAAAATTCACATGAAGTTGACAGTAGTATTTCTTGATATGACTTAATTTAGAAATAATATATAGAAATGTTAGTTTGTTGTAGGACATGCCTATCATATGATTGTATTTAACGTTTACATATTCATAGAAGTTAACTTCTTCATTGTTGGAATTATAATTATTATTACTTCTTCATTGTTGGCATTGGCTTTATAATTATTATTACTTTGCAATGGCAATGTTTATGTAAATTCGTCTTGATTTCCCATTATCTCCAATATCTGCTCTTCCCATCTACTGCTTTGTCTCATTTTTTGTTGGCCTGCTACTTTTGTTAACAAAATGTGCTAATTCTTTCATCAAAATTTGATTTATGAACAAATTGAGGTTCTTTTTATAAGCCAAAAAAATATTGAATAGGGGTACAAAGGGTACCCCAACCCATATACAAAAGTAACTAGAGAAGAAAAAAGATAGGGTCAATGTAAGTAAAATGCTGAAAAACAAAATTCCAGCATTGATGACCCGTGAAGGTGAATCAACCATCTGTGTGCTTTTTGATCGTGGTGTGAATTTGCTCAATAAAAAGTCATGTGAAGGGTTACTTTGGCAATTGCCTAAGACAATAGCTTGGATAAGTTTTTTTTGTGTCAATTGTAATTTGTTGGTGATTGCTTTTTTTATAAAATACTTACAAGATTTTAGTAAGAGACTCCTTCCTTGCTGCATTCATTGGTTAGGCAGAAAATGTTGTCTAAGGTGGAGAAAAGGCTTAGCCAGCTATGCTTGAGGGTAACTTTTGTGTAAGAAGAGTCTCTGATGATGAGAGCATATTGACTATGTTTCATCCACTTAGAGCTTATTTGACTCTAAGGTATAGGTAGTAGTTGTTTTATTATTTTTTGGTTTTGTCAATCATTTGATCATTTGATTGAAAGAGTGGAAGCTAGATGATGAATTCCTTTGTATCCAAGATAAGATCTCAAATGATTGGGTGAAGTTGCATGTAACTAAGAAAATTGCAAATGATGGGAGTTTCACCTATGATTTGGTTGTGGTTAAGATTGAGAAGAACCGAAGTTGAAGTATTGTAGATGATTATTTTCTGAGATCCTCATGATTATAGTTTGGGTATTGGACACTGATATGTTTTTTTATAAGTAAAAAGTGTATTGATTAAAGAGTACGAGGGGTAGCCTTTTCTTATGTTTCGCAAATTTGGAGGAAGATTTATGCATGGCTTGGACAACATTTGGTGTTACCCTCCAATGTAGCGGCTTTATATATGCAGCATGGTGGTATCTTCTCAGGGAGGAAAGTAAAACAAAGAGGGTGCTTAATTTGGCACCCTGTGATTTGGACCTTATGACCAAAAATAAATGCAATAATCTTTAACAACTCAACTTTTGATATGATCTGGGTTCTTGATATGATAAAATGTATAACACCCTGTTTTTCACTATTTTAAACAACAGTAATATGTTTATATGATTATTTGAGTTTTAGAAAATTATTTTAAATAAACGTAGTTTACCCCTCAATTCTACTTGAACATAGGAAGCTACGATTAAAATTTAGGTTAGAAAGTCAGGTGAAACCCGACCCGCGAATTTCATTGACAGTATATTTATACTGATCAAAAGACCTAATTTTAATTCGTGAACGAAAAACTTAGGGTTTTTATTTTATTTCCTACGATAGTGTATTTTTAGAATTATTTCATAAAAAGTGAAATAATATAAGTTTTACGGGTGTTATACTAAATCGGGTAAACGACGGAGCGAATTATGGAGTTTCCGGAAGCAGATAAAGGATTTATCTTGTGATTCTAAGATGATTCGTGTTGATCAGTCACACATGTGGAATTTTTAGGTTAGCACATGAGTTAGATGGAATTTAAAGGATTTCGCACCTAAGTCCTTTAACTTTCTCTTAATCGCTTTTTAGTCCAAAGTGAATTCTTCAAGCTATCTTTGTCAATTGGGCCATTTTTTTTTCATCCAAGCCCATTAGGGGGACTGCGGCCATAAGGTCTATTTCTTGCCCATGGAATTATTTTTCATGCACTAGTGCAATAAGTGCTTTTTACGTCATTTAAAATTGAGTTTTTACGTCAGAATACCGACTGACGTAAATACAGCTGACGTTAAAAGTTAAACATTTAACATCATTTGAGAACTGACGTTAAATATATAACTATTAACGTCGGTTCTTTAACACAACTGACGTTAATTTTGTCAAAATTAATGTCAGTTCTTTAAAACAATTGACGTTAATTTTGTAAAAATTAACGTCAGTTCTTTTCAGAACGGACGTTAATTTTGTTAAAACTAACGTCAGTTGTTATTAAGACCTGACGTTAAAGGTCTTAATTTTAACGTCAGTTGTAATAAACAACTGACGTTAATAGTGTACTGTATATTTTATAAAATACTATTAATGTCAGTTGTTTCATACAACTGACGTTAATAGTATTTTTTTTAAAAAATTCAGTTTTAAAATATCACTCCCCTCAGCTATCCCTGCATTCAGTAAATATCCCAGTAACACAAAATATCACACAGATTACAGAATTGCAAAGGAAAAATGGAACAATGATCCATATGTATGCCTGTTCAGAAATAATATATATTTATTAAGATAGGTTACAACTCAAAATAAATACAAAAATATAAATAAAAATAAATGTATACTAAGTTTAAACTACCTATATCAATATTCCTTCGTGATCATCATGAGTGGCATGTATATCGTCCACCTGTGTCTCCTCGATTATAGTAGGCATGTTTGTTGAAAAAGGAGTCTCGGGAATATCAAGATTTGAATCTTCATTTTCATCACTACCATTATACATGCTTTTTCCTTGGAGAACCACGGACAACCTTTTGTTAGAAGGATCAGTGATGTAGAACACTTGTTTTGCTTGGGAAGCCATTATGAATGGCTCATTTATATGACCTAACTTGTTGAGGTCTACCAATCTGAACCCCAATTCGTCGGTTTGTACACCACCGTTACTATCAACCCACTTACATTTAAATACTGGCACCGTAAGCTTAGTGTAATCAGCACCCAAATATCTTCAATATATCCAAAGTAAGGTCTCGGTGCTTTAACGTGTTTTGTGTCTTTTGCACTAGAGAAGTGCATTGCTTCGACCACGATCATAACCCCACTATTTTGCATGGTACTCTTGTTATCTTGTTCCTTTGTATAAAAGGAAAAGTTATTTATGTCGTATCCGCTCCAACATATGACGTTGAAGCTAGGCCCACGTGCTAGCCATCTTACGTCATCAGAAGCAGTACTACCATCCTTAAGCATTTCTTCCTTGAACCATGGTAAGAAAGTCTTGTTATGCTTGTTCAACAACCACCTTTCGCTTATTCGAGGGTTTTCTTGATTGACTTTTCTTTTATGTTCAAATAAGAAAGGCTGAACACATTCGATGTTGTTCAATACATACAAATGTGCTTGAAGCACTTCCTCCCGATCCTTCCTATTAATTCTTAAGCCATGTGTACCCTTACCTTGACATCTGATCTCATCATGCCGAGGCTTAGGAACCCCTATAGGATCCGTGTTATGAAGGTAGTCCGAACAAAACTCAATAACTTCTTCTGCAACATACCTTTGAACAATAGATGCTTCTGGACGATGAGGATTCTTCACGTACCCTTTCAAGATCTTCATGTAGCGCTCAACTGGGTACATCCATCTCAGAAAAACCGGCCCACATAATCTAATCTCCCTCACCAAATGAACAATTAAGTGAACCATTATGTCGAAAAAGGAAGGAGGAAAATACATCTCCAATTGGCACAAGATTGTAGCAGCCTCAACTTCCAAGTCATCCAACATACGGGGGTCAACGACTTTGCTACATATAGAATTGAAGAATGAGAACAACCGAGTAATGGCATGTCTCACATTTTTTGGAGCAATACCACGACTAGCAACGGGCAGAAGTTGTTGCATCAAGATGTGACAATCATGAGACTTCAAGCCAACCAATTTAAGATCACTAGAGACAAGCCTCTTCATATTTGAAGAGTAACCATGTGGAACTTTGATGCCCTGAAGACACCCGCAGAAACTTTGTCTCTTTTTTTTTTTGACAAGGTATGACATGCTGGCGGCAAATTAGTCCGCTTACCATCCTCAACAACTGGAGCTAACTGCTCTCGTATACCCATAGCAACGAGGTCGAGACGAGCATTCACACCATCCTTTGTCTTGCCCTGAATGTTGAGAAGCGTCCCGATCACACTATCACACACATTTTTCTCCATATGCATCACATCAATGCAGTGTCTGACATCAAGCTTGTGCCAGTATGGAAGATCAAAGAATATCGACCTCTTCTTCCATATGTTTCTCTCAGCAGCTTTACCTTTCTTTTTGGACTTGCCGAATATAACATCGATGTCCTTTACCCTCTGATAAACCTTCTCTCCAATTAAGGCCGCCGGCGCTTCTTCTGTCTCTTGGCATCCATTAAAAGCTTTTTTCATCTTACGATATGGGTGATCACGTCTAAGAAATCTCCGATGCCCAAGGTAAACCGTCTTCTTTCCATGATGCAACTGAGTGTAGCATGTGCCTTCTTCACATATAGGGCATGCTTTATGCCCCTTGACACTGTACCCGGACAAGTTACCTATGCTGGAAAGTCGTTGATGGTGCAAAATAACATGGCACGAAGCTTGAAAGTCTCATGAGAATACCAATCAACTACATCAACACCTTCCACCCACAACGTTTTCAAGTCTTCAATCAAGGGACCTAGATAAACATCTAAGTCATTTCCCGGTTGCTTTGGGCCCGAAATCATCATAGACAACATCATGTATTTACGCTTCATGCACAACCAAGGGGGCATGTTGTAAATTACCAATAGAACATGCCATGAACTATGAATACTACTCATGTTATCATAAGGATTCATTCCATCCGTAGCAAGTCCAAGTGATCAGCCTCTGGCTAGTCTAGTTTTATAACTAGAAAAACCTTGGCTTTGTGCTAATTTTATATCATTTTCACCCAAATTAGGCTTGATTGTGTTTAAGCAGCATTTTGAGTCTGTAAAGTATTTTTAGGTTAATTTAGTTGATTTTGAGCCCAATAAAGCATTTACTGCTATTTTATGTTTTCAGGGCAATAAGAAGAGCAAGAAGGGAAGTACACCTGAAGCAGAGGCCATCACGGCCGTGACGCGCGGCCCTCTTATAAAAACAGAAACGCAGGAGTCAGAACAGGAAAGCTAAAAGGAAGCCCAACAACTTTCATGAAGAACTCAGATGCTGAATTGGATGTATAGTGGGTCACATTGGGCTTTGAAGTCAGAACATAATTGCTGTCACTACCTGAACTGGTCATGAAGATTGGGCCATAACTTGGGCTGTAGATGTCGGTTGGAACTGAAACCGGTGGCAAATGAAAGATCAAACAAAGAGCTTTAACTCTCATGAAGACCATTATTCCAAACAGAGCCGTTTTGAAGGGATTTAATCCATGTGAAGTCAGAGGCGTTTCAGCTGCCCTATGAGTTGAATGTGGACATAACTCCCTCGTCTTAATTCATAATTAAGCAAATTAAGTGGCTTTGGAAAGCTAAGAGGCAGAGGTTGAAGTTAATAAAAGGAGCATTCAGATATTGAGAGAGGAGTTAGTCATAGTGTGGGTTGGGAGGCTAGTCAGTTTTGGCTAGTTTCTTGGCTAGTTTTTAGAATAGTTAGTCTTTTGTTTTATCTTTAGTTATTGTTTTCCTTCTGTAATGGAGAGCTAGTCTCCTAGATTAATCTACTGGGATTGGTTTCCATTACATTTGAGGTTCTATAATTTCTGTTTTATTTGCTTTTCTCTTTTCAATGCAATGCTATATGTTTCTGTTTGTTATTTCAGGAATGTATAGTGTTGTATTGATTCATTTCGGTGATGTTATGTTTCTATACTTAATCGCGTTTGTTATTTCGCGTGTGCTCATTCATGTTCTTTTGTTCATGAGAGCTTAACCCCGTTTGTTATTTCGGGAATAGGAACATACATCCGTAGTAGTGAATTTCGTTTGTTATTTGTTGCTACAACCGGGAGGGGATTAGAATCTGCTTAGGGCTTGGATTTATTTGAACCAATGATAGTGGGAAACCAATAACAGTAGGTTAATCGTTCTTTAGCTTATTTGTTAATCTTTTAACTGCTTTGTTTTTATTGCTTTGTTTTCTTTATTTTAATTGCACTCAATCCAAAACCCCCAAAACTAACTTTTGATTTTCTGTTAATAATAACAACAACTAAAGAGTCCTTGAGAGACGATATCCGAGTTGTCGCTCTATACTACATTATTTTAATAATCGCTCGTTCTTTTTGGCGCGTGGCGACAGCGCGGTCACCAAGCCTTAGGTTTCTTGGCTCATCGGCGAAATCCGGAAACATAGTATCGATATTCTTCCATTGAATAGAATCAGCAGGATGATGAACCTTTCCATCACGTTTCCTCTTATCATTCTGCCATCTAAGATTCTTCGCATCTTTCGCATTGGTAAACAATCGCTTGAACCTTTGATTTATTGGAAGATACCACAACGCCTTCGCAGGAGGACCCTTTTTTCTCACATCATCAAGATCATCATCATCATCACCCCCCTTCACTTTGTATCGTGATAACCCACATTTGGGGTAATCGTTATTGTCTTCATGAACACCGGTGTACAATATGCAATCATTGGGGCATGCGTGTATCTTCTTATACTCCATACCCATAGGACACAATACCTTCTTGGCCTCATAGTTACGGTCAGGCAATGTGTTGTCCTCCGGAAGCAAGTCTTTCAACACTTCAAGCAATTCCGTGAAGCTTTTATCAGTCCAACCATTTCTCTGCTTCACACAAACCAATTTTAGAACCGCTGACAACCGTGTATGAGTGGTACACCCTGGATATAAAGGCTTATCCGCATCACCGCACAACCTATCATACACATGAGCTCGATGAAAAGATTCTTGTCCAATATCATGGATCACGTCCTCTACTCGATCATCCTCCATATCTACGTCAACATCCTCACTTTGGGAGACACTTGCCGTACTACTCAACAACACATCATCATGCCATATCCATCTTGTATAACTCAAGTAAATCCCTTCACAAATCAAATGAGTATGTATATCATTCACCGTGCATTTCCTCGTATTCAAACACTTAACACAAGGACAACAGAACATTCCATTACTATTAGGAACATTCCTTTGAGCAAATTCTATAAATTCTCCCACCCCCTTCAAATACTCAGCACTAGTACGCTTACAAACCATCCAACTACGATCCATAACTAGATAGGTCCTGTAGATATACAAAACATATATCCAATATAAGGACAATACGGGAGATTGAAAACTATAGTTTTTGAAGATTGCCAAGCACTGGTCACGACCTGGCAATGATGTCCATCACGGCCGTAACGTGCCAACTGAACCAGGCCATCACAGGCAGAACTGATCACGGCCTAGCCGTGATGAGCATCACGACCGTGACAGATCAACCAACAGAGCAACATGCACTCAAAACCAAAAATAGAGACGTACATTCCAAACAACTCAAACTCACGGTTTCAAGTTTCAACTACTGAGACTACAGTTTCAACATACACTCAAAACCAAAAATAAAAAAATGTGCCCTAAAGACTCACCAGAAATAGGTGCTCGCGTGGTGGTGGGGAGGGGAGCTCGAGTGGTGGCCAACATTCGATGTGGTTACTAAGAGCAGAGGGACAAGGAGAGTTAGTGAGCGGGAAGGGGAAAGAGAGATGTAAAGTTACTGCAAAGAATGAATGGAAAGCAGAGTTAGGGTTAATAGTGTACCTCACGGTGGTGGCGAAGAAGCCCTCGCGGTGGTTGCGGTGGAGATGAGCTCGCGATTAGGGCAGAGTGAGAGTGAGGGTTGAGAGTGAGGGTTGAGCGTGATGAAAAGAGAAAAGAGACGTACAGAGCGAAGTGCAGAAGGCGTGCGGGTGTAAACCAAAATAAAACAACATTTGACGTCAGTTGTTTGTAAAGACTGACGTTAACGGTCATATATTTAACGTCAGTTGTATTAAGAAACTGATGTTAAAACATTAATTCCTTTGACTATTTATTTAATTGAAGTAAAAATAAAACTTTTAACATCATTTGTATAAAAAAATGACGTAAAAAATAAATATTTTTTATTTTAAAAGCACTTTTAACGTCAGTTTTTGAAGACAACTGACGTTAAAAGTGTATATCTGCAAAAAAAATTCATTCCTTTGACTACTGTGCTAACCCATGCACCTTGAAACTTAATCCTCTTAATGAGCATTAAGTTTATAGATAACTTTTCAAGAAAATCTGAGAGAGACTATTCTCTATATAAAGTGACATTCTTCTGTATCAGTATGTAAATACACCCTCTTCTTTTCCTCTATATTTCGTGCGTTTTCTATTCCTGTACAATATGGTTCTATCATATTTGAGACTTTTGTTATTTCTTCCTATACCTATACATAAAGGTCTCTGTCTTAATGGTCAAAAAACTTCTGAGGTTGTGTAAATCACATAATATGACTCCCTCACTTTATTCCATCTCCTCCCCAAGCGACTGTGGATAAAGCACACATGGAGCATCAAGGACTTCAAATGAGCAGGGAGGGGATCGATGCACCATTGGAGTTTGAGTACAGAAGTGAGAAGAAATTGATGTTGAAGCAGAAAATTTTTAATATTTTAGTGCTATGTTGCATAAATTTTTTATCTTTTAATCATATAATTGTAACTTATGAATCGCTTCAATGAGATACGATTTGATTATACATATAACACTTTTATGTTAAGTGTTTATTTAATTTAATTTTCACAAGAATATGTTTACCAATTCAAGCTAATTAATGTAGATTAAAAATAAACTTGTTTAATATTTACACAAGTTCTTTACACAACTGACGCAAATAGTGATTTAATATTTATAAATTGTCACCACCTCATTTTTAACGTCAACATAATTTATGACTGCCAAGTTCCCGTATATTACATTATTTATAATATTCATTCTGCACGTTTATAATTTATAGGATTATTTACGTCAGCTATTTATTATACTGAAGTAAAAAACCACACTTTTAACGTCAGTTGTATAAAAAACTGACATTAAAAATAATATGACTGCCAATCAATTGCCACCACCTCATTTTTAACGTCAACTTAATTTATGACTGCCAAGTTCCCGTATATTACATTATTTCCAATATTCATTCTGCACGTTTATAATTTATAGGATTATTTACGTCAGCTATTTATTATACTGAAGTAAAAACCACACTTTTAACGTCAGTTGTATAAAAAACTGACGTTAAAAATAAATATTTTTTTATTTTAAAAACACCTTTAACGTCTATTATTTTAAACAACTGACGTTTAATGTGTATAAGTTTCTGCAAGAATTCATTCCTTTGACTATTGTGCTACTTACCCATGCATCTTGTAACTTAATCCTCTTAATGAGCATTAAAGTTTATAGGTAAGTTTTCAAGAAAATTAGAATAGCTTAGTGACTTCATCCCCTGCTCCTATAAATAGCTTCCTTCCATCCTTTTAATTTTCTGCTTCACAATATGGCTTTGCCGTGGAGATTAACTTCATCACTCTTTCTTCATATTCCTAGACTCAAAGGTCTTTGTCTTAATGGTCAAACAACTTCTGAGGTTGTGTAAATCACATAACATGGGTGATAAGGTTGTGTAAATCACATAGTGTGAGTTGCTCACCTTATCATCTTTCTGGAGAATCAGCAGCTAGCTACAGCACCAGAACGTCAGCGTTGGAAGCAAATGACTGTTCCAAGACTAAAATAGATCGGGTGCACCCTTGCTCAACCGCTCTGGAAAACTCGGTCATTCGACTCTCCTCTCTTGCTCACCCGTGAAGGGAACGAAGCCCCTCAACAAAATGTTTAGGATTTTAAACCCTTTCAATGTAACTTTTTATAGGATTTTAAACCCTATCAATGTAACTTTTTATAGGATTTTAAACCCTATCAATGTAACTTTTTATAGGATTTTAAAGGATTTTAAACCATTTCAATGAATGAGATCCGGTTTGGGTTATTGAATCAACTTATACTTCGCACATATATTTTAGTTTTCAAAACAGAAACACAAAACATCAAAGCAATTGTGAAACTGAAACTTTGAGGAAGGCAATGCGGAAGGGTACATATAATAGATAATTTTTTTTTATTAAAATAACCTTTAACGTCTGTTGATGAAAGAACATAAGTTAAAAGTGAAGTGAGGCACTTTTAACGTCATTTCAGTGAAGAACTGACGTTAAAAGGTTCACTTTTAACGTCAGTTGTTTATTGAACTGACGTTAAAAGTGAGTCACTTCTCTTTTAACGTCAGTCCTTAAAACAACTGACGTTAAAATTGAATTAATGAAGTCTGATATTTACAAAACTGTCACCGCCTCCTTTTTAACGTCTAGCTTTTGGTTAACTGACGTAAACCTTTACCGTCTATTGTATATTTTCCACTAGTGATGATGCAAATTTCATTCATTTAAGTTTCCTTTTTCAAGTTTATGTCTTAAGCATTTTTGTGAATCAAAACCAAGTGGGCTCAAGTGAGTTTCGTCAAGCCCAATGGACAAGGCCCATGGCTTGCTCATAAACTCTATAAGTCAAGTGGCTTCTTGATCATTCTCACATATCCTCACACTTTCTCAAAACTTCTCAAGTGTTCTAGCTTGTTCTTATTTTTCTCTCACACAAAGAAGCTTGGTTTGTGAAGGAGGTTTAAGATTTCTTGCTCAGTTTCAATTTCCAATAGGTGATTCTTCATCCTCACCTTCTTTTAGTTATAGTTTCTTCAAATTATTTCATGATTCAATGCCTTAATCATCATGTTCATCTTATGAGTTCATGTCTTTAGAAAATGATATAAAATCATAGAAAAATCCTTTGAGCTTGAAATTAATTTCTATGTTCTTGTCATCATGTATGTGTTCTAAATCCAAGAGTATGTTGAAATCTAAAATTTCCTTCCCTTTTATACTCACCATGGCCGAACCTATATAGATTAGGTTGGAGGAGATTTTGTTCATGTTTTTCATCAATGATCATGCATATTATCTTGTTAGTATATATGCTTGTTGAATCCAAGTTGTTTTGTCAAACCAAAATCTCTAGCCATATGAACATGTCATGGCCGAATCCTAGATGTTTGTGAGTTAGGAAGTTTTGGTTCTTAACCTTGTTGTTTAGTTACTAATCCATGATCTTAGTTAGTTAAGGATCATTAATCCATAACTTAGGCATGTTTAGGAATTTTAGTCACAAAAAACCCCTTGAGGCCGTGACCATATAGAAGGGTTTTGATGTTTTTAATTGTTTCACTAGTGCAAAATATGCTTTTCATGTCAGGATATAACATCGGTTCTTTTCTAACCGATGTCTAAAACGAGGCGGTGGAATTTTTGAAATTAATGTCAAAACTTTTGACATCGGTTATTAAAACAACAGATGTTAAAAGTGTTACACATCAATTCGTTTTGTAAACCGATGTGTAAGAATAAAACAAAAAATGAAAATTGAAATTCTGCGTTACTTTTAACATCGGTTCTCTAATTAACCGATGTCTAATGTCTTTAATCAAAAACAAATTTTAAAATTGCTTTACTTTTGACATCAGGTGTTTCTGGAACTGATGTCTAATAGCCCAAAACCAATATTGTTCTATTCATTCCCTCCAATATTATCCCTGTTCGTGCTCTTTCTTTTATCTTGGCTTCCTTAAACCTAAACCCTCACCGTGCGTGTCATCATCTTGCTCCATCGTGTGCTGTCAGCTTGCTCCGTCGTGTGCCATCCGCAGAGGTTGGAGCAACACGAAGGTGGTCCATCATCATGCGTGTCCGTCATCGCCATTGCAGGTGGTCCATCTTTGCTTTCAGCAATCGCGGGTGGTCCATCTCTGTTCTGCTCTGTTCTCATTGCTTTGGTTCTCACCACTCAAGCTCCCCATCAACGCAACCCTCTTCAGTTCTCATCACAGAGGTAACTCATTCTTTTCCTCCACTGCATAACTTGGGCGTTCCTTCGTTTTCTTCTCTCTCTCTCTCTGTTTTTTTTTTTTGAAAATGTCACAGAGGTAACACGTTGAAACGGAAGCGAAGATGAGCGAGCTTAGAAATTTTGGGTTTCTTTTTTGTTTTTGTTTTTATGTTTTTATGTTTTTATTTTTGGAGTGCAAGGATTGTGAGCTTCTGCGTTTAGGGATTATTTTGTGAGAAATGAACCGAGAAGAGTGAAGTGACACAACCTCATTATCCATTCCAAGGTGAGTTTACATTTCTCTCTTCTTCTCCAAACTGTAGTTCGATAACCCTCTTCTATGTGAGTTTACATTTCAGTTTTATTTTTCTCTTTTTCTCTTACAGAGCCCTAACCTCTTCCACTTGGTCACTTGACTATATAACTATCATTGTTTACTGATTCCTTGAATGTATTAGGACTGATTACTTGGTTGTCTGTATTGTGGCATTTTGGTTGTTTGAGTTGTTTTGTTGTGCTATGGCATTTTGTGCTCTTTACTTGTTCAGCAACAGAATGACTTTCTAGCCATGTTATCAACTGAAAAACATAACCCTTCTTCTAGACAAATTTATTTAACCTTTCGATGAAATTTATCAACAATGATATTTCTTCAAACATTGCTGAGTATTTTTAAAACACTGATGTTGATGAATGTGGTTTGTCTTCAATATTTTTTATTTGTTTTGTTGTTTGGCTGGTGAGTCATTATTGGCGCTGATCTAGATTTCATCTAAGATTCTTTTGGGATGCTCAGAATAAGTTCTCTCTTTTAAAATATGTTAGGACTCTGTATAGGAAAAAACTGTATGAAATGAATTTTACATATGCTTGTGACTATGAGCATGTTTATCTTTTGCTTCTAGTGAGATATCTTTCATAATTTACTATGCCAAATTTTATTTACAAGAAAAAGTATCAATGGGACATTTTACATATGCTTGTGGCTATGAGATTGTTTTGGTCCCTCTAGTTCCTCGAGGTAATTTATGACTTTGTTATCTTTTGATTTATATGTATAAAAGGATACCATGTATAATATCAAATTAGAATAAGGTGTTTTGACTTGCTTTTTGAAATATAGAGTTTAAGACCATGACTTTTCTTATATATAGGCATATACATAACATGCATCAATTTTATTTTAAGATGTTTCAAAATATTTCAGGTAAAACAATGCCTTGTGGCTGCCAGTAACCCCCATTTCTTAATGGCATAACTAAAATTATTTTAAGGAAGAAACTATAGGATCTTGTTTAAATGGTAGCCGTTTAGTGACATGGTACATCAGTTAAAACAATGCAGTGCTGGTGAAATGCGTGAAATTATATTGTAAAAGCTACACTGATGATGATGGAGAAAGCTTATTTGTACTTTGTTTTAATTAATTTCCAAGTGTTATCATGGGGGGGATCCTGATTGGTGCACTAGTGACCTTATTCGTGTTAAGCCACAATTAAAGCCAAGTTACTGACAAGCAAGTTTTGTCCCCCATTTTTCATCCTCCAATCTCTGGTTAAGATAAACACGTTTGGAAGTACATTTGTATATTATTTTTTGTTTTAAATTTCTTTTGCACTTAACCATATTTATATATTTACTTAGAAATCATGCTAAAATTCTGACATCCCTCATATAGGATGACTTAGAAAGATTATCATTAAACATGCAAAAGTTAGAAGTTAGAAATGGTGGTATTTGCATGCATCATTTCCCTAAACTATATTAACTCAATCCTACGAAGTTATTGTTGTAGTTATGGATCGCGGTTGGATGAATGCTAGGCGGACAAGTGATGAGTATGAGAATGGAGTGGAAGCTTTTCTACAATTTGCTAAAAGAAATCTTCCTGATAGTAGTATTGGAAAGTTTTATTTTCCTTGTGTTAATTGCTTGAATGGGAGACGACTAGAAGCTGAGGAGATACGGGAGCATCTTATTTGTGATGGGATGTGGTGATGGTGGTGGTTGAATATATTCGAGATGCTGATGCTCGAGTCCCTGTGCCAACTGAGGATGTTCAAATAGTAGGAGAGGCCCTCGGTAATTTCATGTCTAGGCCGAGAAGACTTGTGAGGTTTTTTGTTTCAGCCAAGGTATTCAATTACTTGTATTTTTCTATATTTACAATTGAAATAATTTAATTGTGTTTTTTAATGCTTTTTGTGTTGTTTAGGATTTTGAAAAGGATGTTCCACCCAAAAAGTCTCATATGGGAAGACCTGTGAAGTCTTCTTATGGCAAGGTATTCATATAATCATTCAATTACTTACAATTGAATTAACTTAACGGTGTTCACTAATGTTTTATCTTTGTTGATTAGGGTATCGATGACGGGGATCACTCAGATGCTCTTGAACGTCTAGCTATAGTGGCGGTGAAACATGGAAGAATCCGGCTCTCATAGAGTTGGAACATGATGGCAGGCCTGATCAACCTTTCAATCTCCCTGCAAGGGACTTTATGGAGATAGCTCTTGATGGTGAAAAGGTTTGTTGGTCGTGCATCTCATTATGGTGCACGTAAGTACATTTTTTGTTTCTTAATTAACTAAATAAGTTTTCAATACTATTATAATTAACATGTTTTTTCAATATGTTAGGTATTTGCATCGCCAATGTATTGTTAGGGGCAGCCTCCATATTTATGGATATTCATTGACTCTGCCCTCATTGAGGGTGAGACACTTCCCCCATATGTGATTACTGCGAGCATGCGGCGCATGCTTGGTCGAGGCAACAAACAGTGCTACCTAGCACCTTGTCTCAAGAGGTAACTACAAGTATAAAAGTGATTTATAATTATCTGTGACTTGTCACTAACTGTTCCCAACTGCAGTGAACATTGGCAATTATTGGTCTTATGTCCTAGTTCGTTGGGAAGAAGACCGACGAAGGAACTCAAGGCCATTGTTGAAACATAAGCTTTTAATTTTATTATTTAGTACTGCATTTGTTGTATTTATTACTCTGAAATTTGTAACATACTTTAAGTGTATATTTTCTTATGATAGATCTATGGACGCACGTCGCATGTTAGATGGTACAAGGCCTAGGCCTATTAAGTGGTTTTTCCCTAACATAAGTATTTTATTAGTACCCGAGATTGAATTGAAATTTACAATATAATTAATGTTATGTGTTTGCTCATTATATTCAAATCATGTTCATTTGTAGTCTCATAGGCAATGTGGCTCATGGGAGTATGGATACTATGTTATGAAGTGGATGCTCGACATTGTATCTGGTGGAATTACTGAAGGATGGATGACGGTAAGTAATAAAATTTGTAATATGTTATATATTAATTATGTTTTGTTTTAGTCTGATTATCTGCAATGTTTAATTTATCTTATGTTACATGCATATATTCGACACTCGGGCTCCACTATCAAATGAGGACATTAAGGACATAAAGAAGCATTGGGCAACCTTCTTTCTAAAGTTGACTGGGAATTAATGGGTGATCATATACTCATTTGTGTAGTTTCTTTGGTGCCATATTATTTAGTTTGAATTTATGACATTTTATATATTTAGTTAGGATTTTTAGATGTAAACTTTTGCATTGAGAATATTTTGGACTTTGAATGAAATTTTGGTTATAAGAGATTTTGTTTCTGTTTATTGAGATTTTGGCTGTACCAATGAAACAGGGAAAGAATTGTAACTGGTGTAAGCCATATTTTTAAAAAAAAATAAAGAACTTTCAACATCAGTTATAAAAGAATCCGATGTGTAAAGTGATTTTCAACAGAGTTAGAAAACATTGAAAATGCACTTTAGACATCGGTTATAAATCAAAACCGATGTTGAAAGTTGACTTTAGACATCGGTTAAAAAGGAACCGAAGTGTAAAGTGATTTTCAACAGAGTTAGAAAACATTGAAAATGCATTTTAGACTTCGGTTAAAATTTTAACCGATGTGTAAAGTGCACTTTCAACATCGGTTCATAACCGATGTCTAAAACCACCACATACAACATCGCCTGTATACACATCGGTTCAATAACCGATGTTAAAACCCAAAATTAACCGATGTTAAAAGTGTTTTCTGCACTGGTGTTTGATTAGTAATTAATTGGTTGTAATCATTGAAGGTTAAGTGTATTTGCGGTGTACGTGAGAACCGGACTTCCGAAAAAATACTTTTAATCCGCACAGAACTCTCTGGGAGGTAAGAGAGGATTACCTGAGGGATATATTCGATGGCTATATGCTATCCTGTGTTTGTCTGTAATTATTTATCTGTTAGTATTTATTTAAGTTGTTAAAGTTATGCTATTTTTATTTGTGTTGGTTTAATTGCGTTCAATTGTTTATCTGTAATTAAATTATGATGTATTGTGTTGCATGATCTTCCTGGGAATATCTCTTTGATATTATTGTTGGTTGTTGTTTGAGAAGCCTGACAGTGGTCAGTGCCCAATTAAATTAATCAGATAAAAGCTTTAAGAAGCTTTATAAATTATATTCAATGTTTTAACTGTAAAATATTGGAATATAATATTAATGGAATTTTTTATTTTGGAAAAATAAGGAATTTTGGAAAATATCATTATTTTAATGATTTATCACTATAAGAGTGAACCACGAGTCATAGTGAGAGCGAAACCGTGGAATTATTTTTGTACTGCTAATTGTTACATAAGAAATTCCGTAATATTATAAAAATTTATTTATGAAATTAAATGTTGAAAATAAGTTAATTATGATTTTAGAAAATTATTTAAGTGGAAAAAGCTAAGTTTTGGCTTAAAAGGCTTTAAAAATGATAATTGATGCCAATTAGGAAAAGTATCAACGACAAGTGTTTTGAAACGGCAGTACGTATTTTAAGTAAGTTTAAGCCTCAAGTGACTCATTTTTGTGAAAAGTAAGTTTAATATTTAAAGGTTTTATTGAATAATTTCCCATTTGAAAAGATTTTCCGAAATCAAGTATAATTCAACAATGTTGAAAGTGGAGTTGAACTTAGTAACCGAGACGTCGGGGTACTAAGGTTCTTTGTTGTTATGGACTTGGGGTCCTTTGGACTTTGAGGTCCTATAGACTTGGTGTCTATTGTATACGTGGTGCATACTGTGTTTAAACATTTAAGATGTTTTCTATTACCACGAACCTATGACTGGTGCATCGGTTGGGAGGTGTCGTGATTGAGCACTCGGACTTTGAGATCCTGTGTTATTAATGAAAGTTTTAAGGAGGTTTAAAACTATGTTAGTCGTAAGCCATTTTGAGCTTCGGTAAAGAAAGATTGAACACAAAGAAAAGTGTTAAGAGTAAAGTGTTTTGCATGCATTTCGGAGACGTGCCCACGGTTGTGTGTGATTACCTTGCGGCGTCAGGTATTTCATGCTACGATTTTCTTCATTGTGCCCCGATTGGGACAATGAAACCCCATTTACGTTTTTATCACTGTGTCGTGGGTGTTAGACAGCGTGCAATGGGCTTTGGCTGCGTGCCTATGGCTGCGTGCCTTTTTGTCTTGTATGGCAATTGAGCCTGATCAACTCACCACGTGTTGGGATATCTCATGAGATTAAGTACGAATTTAGATGACGAATATGAAGTGTTCATGCATAGTTTTTCACTTGATGAAGTTTGGGGTGTTAAACCCATTGATAAACTATTTGCTTATGAATGCTTATGTTGATATAGGTGTATGTGTTTTATGTGGTTTCGAGCATGTAGTTGTCGAGTAAAATCCATATATTGGTTTCTCACTCTTGCAATGTTTTCTTGTTCGTTCTCTACTTGTGGTACCTTCATTTACATCTAAGATTAGATGGATCTGATGATGCCCCTGGCACACTCTGTGATCCGCAGCATTACGTTTGAGCACAGGGCACATGGTGGCGCTTGGGAGATAAATCATGGGGCTACTAGTGCCACCTATTTTGGCCCCACTCGCGAGGTTACTGGCACATTAGCTGTAGGACCTCAACGTAGGACTCATGTCATGGAGACTTGCGAAGTATCTCTACCTCCGTCGTGGCTTTACCTACATTACTTGATGGATCATGGAGAGATCGAGTTTCATCCTCAGTTGGGTCAGCCTTTACAGATAGCTGCACCAGCTGTAGCCGTACCTGATGAGCCTCCAGTTGAGATGCTTCCAGAGGATGGGATTGAGGAGGATCCCGAAGAGTTTATAGAGGACATCCTTGAAGATCTTCCACCTGTTGATGACGACGATTCACCCGACGAGGGTGCAGGAGCAACAGCATCCTCATCGGATAGTTTTTCTTTGGGAGGGGGTGATCATCATGATCTCCCTAATGGTTTTCATTAGTATAGACCAGCTTAGGGTATAGTTTTGGGGTAGTGATATTCGTCGGTTTATCTGGCTACTGAGAGCCATTATCTTTTTGTTATGGTTCTAGACGTTCACTACTATTTTGTATGCCTTTATATTTCTAACTTAGTGTGTAGAAATAGCCTGTATCGATGAAGGCTTCTTTTGTAACCTTATAGTGAATAGTGTAACACCCCGATTTTCGCTGTTTCCTAATATCGATAATAAATATATGAACATATATATTTTTATCCGAGACTCAAAATGATTTTGGGTAAACCACTATCATTTCTATATCATGCTTTATATTATAGGGTTACGATGAAATTTTGGGTTGAAAATTCAGACGGAACTCGATCAGCGTTTTCACTGACAGTAAAAGTTTACTGCTCAGAAAACCTAATTTTAATTCGTGAACGAGATGAAAAATGTTTTTATCATATTTACTACGATACTGGAAGTTTTGAAAAATTTAGCGTAAAAAATTAAAATATTATATTTGCTGCGGGCGAATACGTCGAGATATCTCTAGGAAAAACCTGCATCAGATGAACTAGGGAGTCAGCAACGGGGCTGAGGTGACGGATTTGACTGATGTGACAGGCATTTATGACGATCCTATCTGCGTCATAATATGGCCATAATGGCGCATTTATGACAAAGGAATATTTTACCTGGAAATGACGATTTTACCCTTGGCTCTTCATGAATTTTTCAAGCCATGCCATTGTAATTTTTGACCAAATTGCCCCTAAAAACTCACGGCTCCTTCATTATCATACACTTAGGCAATTTCATTCTTTCATTCATGACACCTTTCTCTCCAAAACTCATACTTTTCTTTCAAGAACAACCATAGGTGTTTATACTCGCCAGATTTTGCATAGCGATTCTGACCATTTTCTATTCTGAATCTCGAAAAACTTTCTGCATGAAAGTTGTTCCTCATTCTCTCTTCTTTCCAACGACATAAAGAACATCAAAAACGGATAAGTATATTGAGAGATATGTCCAAATTACCGAAACTGCTCTAAATTTCTCAAGAACATTTAGAACTCAAAAGCTTGATTTTGTGAAGCAGTTCCTTGGATCTTCACTTGTTTTTGATCTTCAAGAGGTGAATCCTATTCTCCTTCCCTAATCATGTCTATGTTCTTCAATAAGTTTCATGATTCAAAGTCTATTTCATCTATGTTCTTCACTTTTAAGTTTCTAGATCTAGAACTTTGAAAATTCATAACAAATTCTAGAAAAATCTCATGATGTTGAAACCACTTCCTATGTTCTTATAATCATGTATATTGTATGTATATAAGAGCATGTGATGATCAAAAATTTTCTTCTCTTGAAACCCATCTTGGCCGAATCCTAGAGGAAAGGATGGATGGAGTTTTTGTTCTTGCTTTTGATGTATGATCATGTCTTTCATCATACATACTTGTATACATGTTGAATCCTAGTTGGTTCATTAAACTAAAAACCCTAACCCTATGTTCTTGTATTGGCCGAATCTACCACTTAGAGGATTAGGATGGTTTTGATTCTTAACTTTGTTGTTTAGCCTTAATCCATTTCCTTAAGTATATTAGGATCATTAATCCTTGAGTTAAGTAAGTTTGGAGATTTTGAGCCACAAAACTCTAAGGAGGCCGTGACCTATTAGAGAGGATTAGGTGTTTGTTTTGCTTGTTTTGATTGATTGTTTGGATGTGTTGTTGAAGGTTAATTGTTCTACGGTGTACGAGGGTTTCCAACAACCGACAGAGTTCTTTTAATTTCACCGAGGAACTTCAAGAGGTAAGGGGAGCTTACCTGAGGGATTTTCTCAATAACTATTTGCTTTTAGTGTGGTTTATATGATTTATATGTGGTTGTGGTTATTTGTTTATGTTGTTTACGTTGTGTTGTTTATCTGTGTATCGGTGATTGATTTGCTTTTAATTTATTTAA
This sequence comes from Sophora flavescens, assembly GCA_030762895.1. Lineage (NCBI taxonomy): Eukaryota > Viridiplantae > Streptophyta > Magnoliopsida > Fabales > Fabaceae > Sophora > Sophora flavescens. The sequence continues at coordinate 4,459,085 of CM061066.1, forward strand.
TTATCTGTAGTAGTATATTATATTGCTATGACGCATGATCTGCCTGGTGATATAATTCTGATGATGTTGTTGAATGTTGTTTGAGAGGCCTGACAGTGGTCAGTGCACAACCGGTTAATCAGATAAAAGCTTTAATAAGTTGTGAAAAGATTATATTCAATGTTTTATGGGAAATGTTGGAATATAATAGTGGTGGAAAATATTATTTTGGAAAAATAATGAGTTTTGAGAAATATTATTATTTTAATGATTTATTAGTGTAAAAGTAATATATGAGTCACGGTGAGAGCGTATCCGTGAATTTTTTTTGTACTGCTAAATTTTACGTAAGAACTTCCGTAATATTATAAAAAGTTATTTTGTGAAATTAATATTCGAAAATACCTTATTTATTATTATTATTAATATAAAAAAAATTATTAAAAAAAATAAAAATATTAAAAATATTTATTAAAAAAAATAAATCAAAGTTTGACTTAAAAACGTTATTTTGGAAAAAATGAGTTTCCAAAGGAAAAGTGGATTTTTCTATGATTTGACGTTTTACAAACGAATTTCAAGTAGAAAGGATTTTCGGTAAATGAGTTTTACTTAATGACGTAAAGGACGATATAGAACTTAGTAACCGAGATGTCGGGGTACTAGTGTTCTTAAGACGTTGTCTTATTTTGGATTTGTTTTTCACATACAAAAACGATGTAAAACGATGATGTGGAACTTAATAACCGAGACGTCGGGGGTATTAAGGTTCGTTGTGTTGTAGATTGAGTATCTACTTAAAGAAGTTAAAACATTTTGAGATGTTTTCTATTACCACGAACCTAAGACTGATTGCAAGGTCTAAGGGCTTCGTGATTGAGCACTCGGACTTTGAGGTCCTGTGTTGTTAATAAAAGTTGTAAAGATGTTTAAAACGATGATGGGTCGTAAGCTTTTGAGAGCTTCGATGTTTAAAACAATGTTGGGTCGTAAGCTTTTGAGAGCTTTGACAAATAAAGATATAACACAATGAAAAGTGTTGAGAAAAAGTATTTTCTTGCATGCATTTGGTAGACGTGCCATGATCAAACGAGTGATTACTTTGGGGCGTCATGGTAGATCATACCAACGATGTTCTTATTGTGCCGCGTGGACAATGAGGCCCCATCTACGTTGTTAGCACTCTGTGCCACGATGTTGGACAGTGTGTGATGGGTTTTGGCTGTGTGCCTGTGGCTGTGTGCCGGTAACTATCGAGTCTAATCAACTCATCACGAGGTCTCATGAGATTAGGTGTAAATGTTTAGATGGTGTATTGAAGTGTTCATGCATAGTTTTCCAATGTTGATGTTTGGGGTGTGAAACCCATTGATAAACGATATGCTATAATATGAATGCTTATGTTGTTATAAACATGTATATGTGTATGTGCCTTCTTTTGTGTTAGGCACTTAGTTATGGTGATAAATCCATATATTGGCGTCTCACCCTTACAAACATATCAGAGTCTTACGAGGGGTATGATCCCTACAAGAAGAAGAAGGCTGTCTAGTTCGAGGCATGCTGTTGCTGCTTCTATCGGTTGTAGTGTTTGTTAGTTACGACCAGCTTAGGTCCTATTATGATATATTGTGTTTTGAGGATAAAACTGATTATGATTTAGGTGTGAAAACATATTAGGCAGTATAGTTGTATGACTTATATACATTGTGTATTTAAGTGTGATTTGATTACGTTGTTGTTGTTATGAGGTTAAAAGAAGAAAAAAAAAATTATCACCATATTTTGAAAAGATGAATGTTGAGAAAACATTATTTTCCGAAAGCAACCAGCAAATTAAGTTTTATTTCCGCAAACGGGTAGCCATGTGATGACCCGAGTTTGGGTGTCACAATTAGAGTTTGTTTAAAACTTATGATGCGTATATATAGATATATCTGTATACGTTTGTTCTATTGACGACGTGTTTGGTTGATTATGTTATCGACGTTTTAAAAAAAAATCAGCACTATTTTTGTGATAAGACAATTAATTCAAAGTTTATATTCTGAAAGTAACCAGCAATTAATAATTTAATTTTCCGCTTTTGGGTAACTATGTGATGACTCTAGAAGGAGTGTCGCAAAATACAGGTCTTGTGAATGGTTCTCAGCTTCTTTTAGGCTTTTTAATTCTTTCTCTGATTGGTACATTAATCCTATCCAATGTTTAAAAGTGAGGAGATAACATGCAGGTGGTCACTTTTGGTTTATATTCTGAAATGTTAAGGATGATGGGCTCTCATGTTAACTGCAGGGATTCTAATTAAACAGAGGAGATTTGCATTTTATTATTGCGTTTCTGATTAGGTTCAGTGGCTTTGTTAGTGACTGGTTGAGCAGATTTTGCTGGCTTTCACCAAAGGGGCAACTTCTTTGTGCATATGTTTCTGCCCCTCTTGCACTGATGTGAATACACTTTTTTTTAATAAGTAAAAATTGTATTGAATCTATTAGGGGTACCCGGACCCGTATTCAAAGTAAGTGTAGTGTAATAGCCCATATGGGAGAACTGAAGATATTGTGTCAACCTACAACACAAATTACTTGAAGGTTAACTAATAGCTAGTGTTCACCCCAAAGAAAAAACACTCAAATAACCCCATCAGAACAACACCCATGCACTAAACATCCTGGAAGAATCGACCCTGAGTTTCAAGATACAAATAACCACCTGACAACATATTACACCTAGGTGCTGACGAGGGCGGGGAGTGGTCGCCGGTGCAAGAAGGTACGGATAAGGAGCGGCTCCTGGCAGGCTTCCACGCGGAGGGATACATGAACGAACCGATTACACACCCGAATGGGAGGGATCCTGAGATTGTGTTGGTAAGGGAATATACAGTTGAGGATGGCTTATAAGAATTGATTGGTACTACCCATATCAACAAGATGCATATTCTTTTTGGAAACCCATCACTTAAGAACTCCACAGTTAAGCGTGCTTGACTTGGAGCAATTTTGGGATGGGTGACCTCCTGGGAAGTTTTCTTAGGAAGCGTGTGAGTGAGGACAAAACAAGCTGAAAAGACCTGTGTTGGTCTGTGGGGACAATCACCATGTTGTGGTTCGGGGACGAACTAAGCAGAAGCTGGTGGGCATGTATCACCTGGGTACCGTCGAGGGCAGGGAGTCGTCGCCAGTGCAAAAAGGCACGGACAAGGAGTGGCTCCTGGCAGGCTTCTACGCCGAGGGATACATGAACGAACCGATTACACACCCGAATAAGAGGGATCCTGAGACTGTGTAGGTATAGGACTATACAGTTGATGATTGGTTATAAGAATTGATTGGTACTACCCATATCAACAAGATGCATATTCTTTTCGGGAGCCCATCACTTAAGAACAACACAGTTAAGCGTGCTTGACTTGGAGCAATTTTTGGATGGGTGACCTCATGGGAAGTTTTCTCAGGAAGCGTGTGAGTGAGAACAAATCACACTGAAAAGACCTGTGTCGGTCTGTGGGGACAGTCGTCAATCCATGGAGCATCAAGCGAGGGATGTTACACAACAATTCTACATATTAAACTCTAATGAATACCCAGCCAGTTGAGCAAGCAAAATACTCCTCTGTATGAACCCTTCTAGTCCGAATCATAATAAAGCGGTGAACTAAAAAGCGCCCTTGTTAATGAAACCTGCAATCTTGATGAGCGCCCCTACAACATTTCATCATATAAATCAACGTAGCCCACCTGCAAGTTGTCTCCTAATCAGAGCATCCGAATACACTTAAATTGGATGTTGATTCTAACTTAAAATTCGGGAAAGAGACTTGATACTCTACTTTTTTTTGGCAATGATATAAATAAATTCCTACAGGGTGAATTCTTCGGTACCCCATTAAAATTCAGAGTAACTTTAATATTAATTTTAGTTTTGCTATTAATTTAATTTTAATTATTTTTATAAATCAATTTTTTTACATTAAATATAAATCTAAATGGTGAAATTATTTTTTATTTATATATTCTGTTAAATAAATTAAATTTCTTTTTTTAATATAAAAATTTATAATTTGTCTAAACTACACATACCAAATTTTATAGCTATGACTTAGAAAACTCGAACATGCAAAAAAAAAAGTATGGTTAGGTTTTTATTTTATTTAGCTAAGAATAAGTGAGAAATTTAATTAAGATAATAGGGATAAAAACAAAATAAAAATGATAAGGTATAAGCCCAAACACTACTTCAAGTAGCATCTGGAAAAAACATTATAAGCTGGTTTTAAAAATAGTTACCAAATGGTGCTATTTTTCATTCACTATAAGCTAATAGACTTGACAAGCCAAACAAAGTCTTAGTAGAATAATCGAGATGATTCGGTAGACCACACTAATTTTGATTACTTTGATTTGTGGTTACTTTTCATCTTTCGTAGATATGCACCTAAAGACCAAGTAATTATATCATAGATATGTGGATACTAAAATAAATATTTTGAATTCCATAAGATTGTTAAAAGATTTTCATAATTTTAGTATTAAGTTATTTGATAAATGTCAACTAAAATAGTCGTTGTAAAAACCAAAGAGTTTGGAACAAAGAAAAAGGTGTCAAAATATTAATTGAAATTGATGACAATTCCATGCATTTTTGTTTTTTGTTGTGATTTTAATATCTTAATAAAAGTTAAAATTCAGTTCTTTTACATTCACTAAATTCATTAAATTCTCTATATTTGAATGAGTCTTAATTGTTAAGTATACATGGATCTACAAGCTTTGCCCAATTTCCTATTTTAACATATACAGTAGTGGCCTTGTAATGTTGCCAATGGGATTGGCTCCTCACTATTCCTTCCAAACATAGTGATTGCAAATACATTCTCTTCTAATTTTGTGTTTTTACATTTATTTTACGTATCAAAATGCTAAATAAGCCACTTGAAACACCAATTTTTATTATGGATTGACCAAGTCCAAGAGAATATATTCCTATTTTACATTCTGTTTCTATTTTGTAATATTTTATTATCATTTTTTGTTTTTGAATGCCTTTTATAAACTCTATAAATTGACGAACTGCTTTTTTGTATGATAATGAACTGCACAACAGTTGCTTTCTGCATGCAGATATGTATCATTCAATTTTTGAGAAGACTATATGTTATGTTTTTTTTATATAAACCAAACATATATTGATTGAGAGTGTTAGGGGTATTCTAACCCGTATACATGTACAAGAGAAAGAAAAAATAGAGGAAAGCCAATGTAAAAAGGCATAGTGACTGGCTTCGTGGATCAATATGAGTTTTACATATACCAAACCCCTGAAGACCAAAGCACCAAAAATTACATAAAAATAGGCTCAAAGACTAAAGCACCAAGCCACCCTCAACCCATAATATAGACCAAGCTAAACCCAAGCAATACCATATATTATCTTCTTGCACGAATCTATAGAGAAAGGAACTAAAGGAACCACCTCAAAAAGCCAGAAAGGATCCCATCATCATTACTTTATACCAATATTGAAAGTCCCACAAAGCAAGACTATATGTGCATATCTACAAAAGGAACCCACCCTCAACCCATAATAGAGACCAAACAAGACTATATGTGCATATCTACAAAAGGAACAACAACCAAGTTTTTGCAAACATGGTTTTGTTGAAAGAGAATAATTTTCGTTACTCTATAAAGTCAATAAGGGACGAAGCAAGATAATATCATTATTGCATAAACACTTCTTATCATATGACATAGTCCATCAAATTAGGGCTCAAATTATCAAATATTTTAAGATATATAAATTAAACTTAGTGAAATTATATATTTTTTTGAAATTTTAAAAGTTGGATTAGGTAACAACATGCTACCATTTCACACCTATTTCGAATCTTAGTGTTTAAACTTTAATAGTAATAAGCATTTGTCGCTGGTTCTCATTGGGATTCCCGAGACCAAAAGTATGATCATTTTCCTTATCACATGCATCTGTCGCTTCCTAGATATAGCAGGATTCTCCTTTTGTGTTTAGTCTTTTTATGTCTTTATATTTACAATCTTTGATTTTGCCCAAGCATTAAAGCTTTTGTCTTATTTATTTAGCTGCAATGTTTCATTTTTTTCCTTTCTATTTTTCATTTTTATTTTTGTTTAAATTATCTTTTGGTCTAAGCTTAGAAGAAAGATTTCTATGATGTTTTTGCATTTTATTTTTGTATTTTCATTTTTTTTAAGAACTTGGTTCAAACTATTAGCTTCACAAAGAACCATAAACTATGATCCCACATTTATTACACATTTTCAGCACATATCATTGGAAAGTAACTATAGCAATATATATTTGGAATACAACACCGTTGCAACTAATCCAAAACCATGTCTTATATAGGAAAGAAAACGAAAAGATTGATAACATTAACCTGGGTTTAAAACTTTTACTTTAAGTTAATAGCCCAGCTAACATGGGATTCGATGATGGTAGCAGCATAGTGGGCTTAGATTGTCATTTTTGGGAAGATAAAACTGTTTTCATAAATTTAAACGAGCTAAATATTACTTCAACCATCATGTAAATTATCCTTAGATAATATTTAATTAGTAATTAATTAGGCATAAGTCAAATTCTCTCTACCCACCCCTGCTTTGTACGTAATTGGACAAAAAATTAAAAACATGATTTTGGTCCAGTGGGCATGAAAGTAATTAATTGGACACTGCTACATGACATGAGGGGTCTGTTTCTAAGGCAATGGACATCGATTTAAAACATGACCTGTCTTGTTTCTAATTTCAGAAAAGTTGTCCATCTGCACATGCACCATGCATCGCCGCCATCTGTTAGATAAACATGCAGATGTGTTCTCTTTTAGCCTACCATCCTTTGCATGTCCTCCTTGTGTTCTCCATCTACATGCTCAGGAGAGACCAATTTTTAATGACAATCATTATGAATATCAAACCAATTTTTTAAGAGTCGTTTATTCATTTTAGATTTGTATGATTCCCTGCCATCTGCATGCATCATCGAACCTCTTTAATGACCCTTTGCATGTCATCCATGTGTTCTACATCTGCATGCTCAGGAGATAAACATGCTGCATGCCATCTGTTGATCTAATGATAAACATGTATCGCACATGTTAGCTACTTAGCTACCTCCCTTTGCATGCCCTCCACGAGTCACTGTCTGTCAGGAAGTAATTTGGCTCTTTAATTTTGTTTTCAGCAAACGACTGCATGCACCAACGCTGCCACCCTTTGCATGTCCTCGTTGTGAAACTTAATTTTATCAATTAAGTATTTCTTTTCTAACTTAAATTACAAAAATAAAATGTAAAAACATCACAAAAATCTTTCATCTCAGCTTATAGCCTTAGACCAAAAGATAATTTAAATAAAAATAAAATTGATCAGATTCGTAAAAAAATAAAAATGAAAAATAGGGAAAAAAGATGAAACATTGCAACTAAATAAATAAAACAAAAGATTTAATCCATCGGCAAAATCACTAAACACAAAAGGAGAATCATGCTATTTCTGGGAAGCAACAAATGCATGTGAAAAGGAAAATGACCATACTTTTGATTTCGGGTAATCGAACGAGAACCAATGACACATGGAGCAGAGGGACGTTCTGAAAGGGAAAAAAATAATGCTCATTATTTCGCTTCCTTAACTACCATCACTCACATATCCATTATAAATGTTACCTAGCCAACATTGTTTGGATATTGAAGAATTAATGTCCCAAAAAAATATAAGTTTTGAAGAAAAAAACCAAGGTCAAGCTTTCATCTTGTATTCTTTTTTTTTTCTTTCTTAAATCTTCTTATTACTATTAAAGTTTAAACACTAAGATTCGTAATAGATGTGAAAGTAACCTATTGGTACCTGCTCCAACTTCTAAAATTTTAGAATATATACCTTTCACCAAGTTTAATTTATAGATCTTAAAATATTTGATAATTTGAGCCCTAATTTGATGGTCTATGTCATATGCTTAGCAGCGTCTATGCAGTAGTGATACTATTGCTTGTCCCTTATTGACTTCAGAGTAACGAAAATTATTCTCTTTCAAGAAAACCATGTTTGCAAAACTTGGTTGTTGTTTCCTCCTGTAGATATGCACATATAGTCTTCTCCAAAATTGATTGATACATATCTGTCTGCAGAAAGCATCTGTTGCGGTTCATTTTCATACAAGAAAGCAGTTCATCAATTTATATAGTGTTTACAAAAGGTATTCAAAAAAATGATAAGAACTAAAAATGCTAATAAAAGATTACGAAATAGAAACAGAAAATCCTTATATGAGATTACAAAATTTGAATTTTGAATGTAAAATAGGTATATCTTCTCTTCGACCTAGTAAATCTGTAATAAAAATTAATGTTTTAAGTGTTTGGTACATATATAAGATAAATGTAAAAATGTCAAATTTAAAGATAATGTATTTGCAATCAGTGTGCTTGGAAAGAACAATGAGGAACCAATTTGCTATTGACAACATTACATGGCCATTGCTATATATATATATATATATATATATATATATATATATATATATATATATATATATATATATATATATATATATATATATATATATATTAATAGTTGGAAATGGGGCAGAACTTGTAGTTCCATGTACTTAACATTTAAGACTCGTTCTTATATAGAGAATTTAATGAATATAATGAATGTAAAACAACTGAATTTGAACATTCATTAAGATATTAAAAAAATGTAAAGCAAAATGCATGGAATTGCCATCAATTTCAATTAAAATTTTGGCACCTTTTTGTTGTTCAAAACTCTTTGATTTTTACGGCCACTATCTTAGCTGACCTTTATCAAATAACTTAATACTAAAATAATGAAAAGCTTTTAACTATCTTATGGAATTCAAAATATTTATTTTAGTATCCACATATCTATGATATAGTTAATTGGTCTTTAGGTACAATAGGTAATGTATGTGGTTGAAATTGATTTTAGAAAAATGGAAATAATCTTGACTATTAGATCTAAAAACAATGGGTGACAAATATATACTTTCAAAATTCAAAATAGAGTCAAGGTTGATGGCTGAATTGATCTACCAAGAAAATCAATGATCCAAAATTAATCTCCGGTTAATTTCAAACCAACATATTTTCAAATCTCAAATTAAATAGAATCAAATAGGAAAATAATTTCCTTTAAATCATAATGTTTAAAATATTTTTCTAAACAAATACTACTAATGACAATAACATAATATTATTGTCTAGTAATCGTGCCTACACTGACATAAGACAATATTACCGCACTCAAAAATAAATTTTAAATGAGTAACTAAAATTACTCAAACCAAACCACATAAAAATAAACAAAAATAAACATTTAGATAATTAATCACACCAAATAAACATATACACAAATTTATTATTATTGAAGAATAGTAAAAATCAGGGTGTTACATTACTACCCCTCTTAAAAAAAAATTCGTCCTCGAAATTTCGTAGCTCGAAACTAAACAGGATTTTGTAATCACACCTTAACCCTAAAATCTTACTTTGTACTTGCCTCAAAATTAGTCTGCTAGCAAAACTTCTTCAACACCTTATCCTCACGACGAACATCAAGTTCAACATTAACTCTACCACATTTATCAACTTACAACCCAAAGCACACAATTGTAGTCTTAGTTTCCTTTGGACTTATTCCACCACTCCAAATTTCATCACGGTCAGACCTTTCAAACTCTAAAACAGAGCTCTCAAACTCTTCTCACAACTTAGTTTCTCAAGAACTCCTCTTTACTATTTCCTTTCAGATTAAGGAAAACTGCTATAGATAATTTTCCGTTAATCCTCGGATTCACTAAGTCAACATTAACCATAAACGTTGATCACTACTCTAAATTCCTTTAATGATATATCTGCCTTGATAATGATAAGGTCCATTGTAATCATCTCACTCAATGATGTTGAACTTAAGGGTTCTCATAGTACCATTCACATCTATACATTAACGATGCTCCTATCAACTCTGGTTGTCCCTCCATACAGATGACAAAATTAGGTAGCACACCATCTCCCAACTAACTAGTTAAGGATAGGTCATCTCATTACTTATCCATCCCGCTGAGGATGATCAGTTGGACTTAGACTCAACTTAGTCCTCCACACTTCAAGCAAACTTAACCGACACACGTTGATAAACTTCCGTTTGTCATCTGAAACAACACTTCAAGATACTCCATGAAGTCTGAACAATCCTCTTATACATTATTCAGTTTACTAACACTGCGTAGTGGATTTTAACTTGTAAGAAGGGTGTAGACTTCACCAGTCGATCCACGATCACTTGAACTCAAACAAGACTCATGTAGGTCTTCAGTAAACTCATAACAAAGATTCAAGGACGCCAATATCTTAACAAGGAAGGTCTCAATTGTTAAACTATCCCTTTTTCACTGTACTCAACTAACTCTGACATCTTGATGTGGAGATACCCAACTCATGACTGATGAGATAGGTCACACATCGACGACATTTGGAGAATAGGTAGAACTAAGATGATCAACGATGACAAGTACTTTCGAACCCAATAAGACATGACCTTGGTGATCATAAAAGAATTTCTCTAGAAAATAATTTTTTCTTGATTTCACTTTCACTTAAGCATAGAAAAGAATTTCATTAATTTGAAGGACACAAGAACATCCAGTATGGAAAAAGATCCTTCCATTAGGTTTGTGGGTGTAAAAATGCATGATCAATACACATTTACAAACATGAATCTAATAAAGTTCATTCTTCCACAAGAATCTTCTAGCTGATTTAAGGAATCAAGGGTGAACAATTTCTACTCCAAAGAGGATTAATTCTTATTCTTAGTACAAAGAATTTACAAAATGATGACTTTCACCTCTACCAAAAATAGAAGCAGCGAAACAAGAAACTTCTGCTATCATGAAATTATCTGTGTTATAACTCAAGAAATAGTCATAACCACTTCTCTCAACAAAATGTGAACGTATCCAGACCAATGGATTCCATTAAATCAATTCACTCAAATGTTTAATACCTCGAGGATTATTTACAAGTGTGAGTATGACTTCTCACAAACAGAAATGAATAACTGGAAATTATGAATTAGCATAACTAATTCATGATTCCTGACAGATTTCAAATTAAAATCAGAAAATTTGTCTGACACATACAAACTTTACCGTTGTGATTATCTAATACAATCATAGGATTTGAGAAATAAAAGTCAACTGACAAATACAACAGAATCAAAGGGTACAGTGAAGGGTTCATTAATCACGAGACACTAACCCAAGATCAAAAATCCACTCGATTCATCTTGGTTCCAACCAACATACAATTCTTTCTAGACATGCTTAGTATGACCAACTTGAATTGGGTACGATCCCGGACAACTTAATCAATCGATCAAACATACAAAGGGTTGATCTTTCTTCATAAACTAAGTTGACGACACAAAATCTTGGATAGGTCATCACTCCAATCTGTTAATAACTCGTCTTCAAGTCGATCATTGAGTAGACGACCACTCCTCGCATTTGATTTACCAAATCAACTATGCAAGTAAGAGAATACTTGTTCATAATTTGTCCTTTTACTTAGTTGTCAAAAATCCACACAGTGACACGAGCCTTCACACAACATTGGTGCTGCACAAGGAAAACACTCGGTCTAACAAACGGTTCAGACCACCGATCTTCAGGTTGAATCGAGTGGTCCAACTAGTTTTAACTTTGTAGGCAACATCCTACACAAGGCGACAGAGATCTGACCGAATCCAGAAACTAGATCAATCTAAAATCAACGTCCTTTGCTAACCATAAACCTAGGATATTTCCAGGAAACACTCCCGGAAAAATCCTTTACACAAACACCTTCTTTCAAATGTTTGACACGATTCACAAGGATAATCGAATGCCATATCCGAACCCGAGTAACATTCAAGATCTACGGAAACACGCATTGCTTCAACAAGAAACAATTCAAACAAGAACTAACCAGAGATCACACAACAAAAACTTAACAGTCCTATTCCCCAAAGATCCCGAAAGACTTGACCAGCTCTGATACCACTTGTAACACCCCCACTAGGTATTACTACATAACACATGCGGAATTTAAATTAGAAAGATAATTTGTTGGTTGCTTTCGGAAAATAATTTATATAAGTACATAAGCATCTGAATTTGGGTATACAAATTTGTCACGACTCCAAACCTAAGCCTTGATCGACACACCAGTTTACAATCCTAGCCTGACGAGTCTATTTAATTCAGAGATATACTTGAATAAAAGCTAGTATTTTTACAAAAATTTTGACAGAGTCTCCTCTGTAATTCGAACATCCCAGGTAAAAGAACACCTGCTAACATAATTACATTTTCATTCCAGAATTCCAGTTACACCAAATACCACCAGGCAGTAATATACTTAAAATAGTTACATCAATAAGTTATACATGACCAAAAGGAAAAACTTAGGTTTTCATTCAAAAGAGATGCTATCCGAGCCATAAACATTCCATTTTAAAATAAAGACTCTCTGAGCCATATTCATACATACTTATCAAAAATCTAAGTCTCAAACCCTAAGCTAGTCATTCTAAAAGTTATTCCTGAGGAAAACTCACGTGGTCATTCCACAATCAAATACTTCATCAAACAACTAGATATAAGTCTCCGAGTGACTTAGGAAGACTCCTCTGCACCATCTGTACCAAAGTACCCAGGGTACAATAGTGAACCAAAAGAAACCTGATATATCTGTAAGGGTGAGATACCAACAAATGGATATGTCACACAACAACCATATACACGATACATACATCACCTCGGTACATTAACATTTAATTATTATTCAGAGATAAAATGACAAGTGTTATATCAATGGGTCTTATACCCGAACAATTAGTTTTATAAAGAGAATGCATGACACTTCAATAATTAGGCTCTAAACTTAATCTCGTGAGATACCAACACCATTTGATCATTAAGAAAGAAAGATTTGATCAGGCTCATACGCCCCGTTTGGCAAGTTGTATGTCACCTCATGCACTCGGATCTACATCATCACGAGTCCCTTATAACGGCCATTCGGATGTATACCTCATCGAATACCGCATCTTAAGCGGTATTCGGTTAACTCAAGCACGTCTGCTAAAGGGAAATGCATATGAATAAAAGAATTTTCATTATCGAGACTTTTCTTTGTGTTCACTCTTTTCCGTTGTCGAAGCCCAAAGCTAACGACTACTCACAATTTTCATTACTTGAAAGTCAATAACACAGGACACACAGTCTGAATGCTCAATCACAACACCTTAGACCGATGCCGCAGTCCAAGGTTGTGGTCGTAAAAACAATTATAATTGTATCCATGTTTTATTTCAACATAATAAGGACTCCTAGCCCATACAACGAAATTAGGACACACAGTCCTCAATTCCAAAATCAGGACTCCTAGCCCATAATATCACGATTAGGATCCTTGGTCCATAATTCTTGACACGGATCCCAGATCATGTGCATAAACTGAATACTAGAGGCGACGTCTCACGAACTAGTATTCTCTTTCACATGTGCTTACTTTTCGCTCACTGAAAATCAAAACCAAAACAAAACCTCGGTCATTTATCCAAGTAACTGGAATGTTTCTAAATCATTTAGGAGAAAATATTTTCCTTTACAAAGTCTTTTATAAAACATTTGGAAATTCGTTTTCTTTTGAAATCCTTGATGGAATAAAGTCAAATATTTTCAAAGGGTTTTTCCTTCATAAAACCTACAGTTCGAAAGGGTTTTCTCTCGTACAAAACTCTTGATCATAAAAAGGTAGTTTCCTTCAAATTAAAATATCTTCAACATATTTCTAAAAACAAAGATCTTATTCTTATGAATTAAGCACTGTAAACAAGGAACTTTTATAAATGAACCCAAAACTTTCAAAGTTCTATTCAAGGCTTATTAAGGCTTTTAATCCTTATACTCATTGAGCACAGACTCAAGTCCGGCTTCTCAAACTTCAATCAACATTAATATATTCACAACAACAATAATATCATAGTTAATGACAGTTCATCACATATATATAATCCGTAACACTTTAAAGCAAGTAATGTTCAACTTCAAGTAATAACCACAATAGTTCAAGTAAACAAGTTATTCAAGTATTGGCTCAATATCACAATAATATCCACAATACTCAATTAAACACATACACACATGCATATAGCCATTGAATATCCCTAGGCAAGTTCCCCTTACCTTTAAAGACAAGTAAAGGGTCCTCGTCTTAATGCTCACGTTAGTTCCAAGAGTGCAAACTCTACTCCACCAAGTAAGCATAGCCGTGTTCAACATCACAGAGATACAAACCAAGCATGATAACAAACAAACAAATTCACAAATTAAATTTTTATCCTCAAAACATATAATCAAAAGAAACCATACATTTAATTCAGTAAATAGAATCGATTTCTCAATAACATCGATTTGGGTAAAAAGGTTCCATAATTAAAATTGGGGAACATTTGTTTTGGTTTGAGAAACATGAAATTGAACTTAGAAATCTCAGATTAAAGGTCCTAATTTGAATAAAACATAGTTAATTTTATAGAAACACAACTGATTTCAATAAAAATCAAGTTGGGGTTTAGGGTTCCTAAACACAATTTGGGGAAAACTCATTTGATTAAAGGATAATAAAATTAGTTTAATAAAACACTAAATTATAGTCCCAATTGCATAAAACAAGTTTTAATTTCATATTACAACATGAAATCAAGGAGTTAGGGTTAGGGTTTATAACTGAAATTTGGAGTTTCTTGAAATTTAACAAGATAAGGTGAGGAATCACTCACCCAACAAAGAGGAAGAAGAAGAGCCGGTGGGGTTGGAATGGTGAGCGGCGGCAGTGGTGGCTGCGGCATGGTGGAGCTTCGTTTCTGTGATGAACCATAACCAAACAACGAAGGTGATCTTCAAATAAAAGGAAGAAGTTGATGAAGGAGGTGGAAACCACCAAAAAGGGCGGTGGTTCAGACTTACCACGGTGAGGATGTCGTTTCGCAGTGGCGGAGTGCGAACCAGAACGAGCAGGGACGCGAGACGCGTCGTCTCCTCCTCGTGGGTGGTCGAGCGGCGGCCGACTGGGCTTGCTGGACGGTGGCACGACCTGGACAGCAAGGAAGAGGGAGGATCAACTTTGAGTTGAAGGAAGGAAGGAACGATGTGGTCCAGAGGAGGAAGAAGAAGGAAGAGAAAAGAAAAGAAAAGAAAAGAAGAAGGGATATGATCGTGCTTGAACAGAGGAGGGAGAGGAACTTAAGTTCTATTTGAGTGCTCTTTTTCTTTTTAGTTAATAATAGGTAATATATGTGGTTGAAATTGATTTTAGAAAAGGGATATAATCTTGACTATTAGATCTAAAAACAATGGGTGACAAATATACACTTTCAAAATTCAAAATAGAGTCAAGATTGATGGTTGAATTGATCTACGAAGAAAATCAATGACCCAAAATTAATCTCCGGTTAATTTCAAACCAACATATTTTCAAATCTCAAATTAAATAGAATCAAATAGGAAAATAATTTCCCTTAAATCATAACATTTAAAATATTTTTCTAAACAAATACTACTAGTGACAATAACATAATATTATTGTCTAGTAATTGTGCCTACACTGACATAAGACAATGTTAACGCACTCAAAAATAAATTTTAAATGAGTAATTAAAATTATTCAAACAAAACCACATAAAAATAAACAAAAATAAACATTAAGATAATTAATCACTCCAAATAAACATATGCACATATTTACAATTATTGAAGAATAGTAAAAATCGGGGTGTTACACTTCCTTACCATATAATCTGATTGTTTCTACTCCAACTACTAAGCCAGGTACTGTTAGCTCTACTTGCTTAAGTTGTCCTATTGTGTTGATCTGATCTATTTGCCTTTGATACAGTTAGATGTAATTTTAGGCATGGATTGATTATCCTCCAACCATATTTTAATAGACTGTTCCCGTAAATCTTTAATTTTTCCTAAGGATGAGAATTCTGGATTTTTATCCGCTAACCAAGTAATAACTTCTTTAAAAGAGGGAGCGTAAGGATACATGTTGTTATTTTCCTTAGACGTTAAGAGCGAGTTAGACTTGCAGTGTATACCCGTTGCCAACGAGTTTCCGGAAGTTTTTCCTGATGATGTACCTGGACTACCACCTGTTCGGGAGATCGAATTCGCCATTGATCTGATCCCAGGCACCGGACCGATGTCTATAGCACCATATCGTATGTCGCCATCGGAGCTTGAGGACTTGAAAGGACAACTAGTTGAGTTGATGAGTAAAGAATTCTTTAGACCTAGTGTATCACCGTGGGGAGCTCCAGTGTTGCTCGTGAAAAAGAAAGACGGAACTTCTCGCTTATGTGTAGATTTCCTCCAACTGAACAAAGTGACGATTAAGAATAAGTATCCACTTCCAAGGATAGATGATTTGATGGATCAACTGCGTGGAGAGACTGTTTTCTCTAAGATATATATACGATCGGGATATCACCAGATCCGTGTAAAATCGGAAGATGTTCCAAAAACAGCATTTCGAACACGCTACGGACATTATGAGTACCTTGTAATGCCATTCGGTGTGATGAATGCTCCGGCTATATTCATGGATTACATGAATAGGATTTTTCGTCATTATCTGGATCAGTTTGTCATTGTCTTTATTGGCGACATTCTAATCTATTCCCCTGATAAAGAAAAACACGTTGAACATCTCAGTGTGGTTCTTCAAATTTTAAAGGAGAAAAGACTTTATGTGAAACTTGAAAAGTGTGAATTTTGGTTAGACCAAGTTCAATTCTTAGGACATGTGATCTCGAGCGATGGAATTATTGTAGATTCGTCGAAAGTTGAAGCTGTTTTACAGTGGGAAAGACCCAAGACTGTAACGGAGATCCGTAGTTTTATGGGGTTGACTGGATACTATAGAAGATTCATTGAAGGATTTTATAAGATAGTAGGACCGCTTACCCTGTTAACTCAGAAGGATCAAGTTTTCACGTGGACCGAAGCTTGTGAAGAAAGTTTTCAAGTGTTAAAATGGAGACTGACTACGTCACCTGTATTGATACTACTGGATCCTAAGGAATCATTTGAAATATATTGTGATGCTTCACATCAAGGATTGGGTTGTGTCTTAATGCAAAATCGGAAAGTCGTGGCTTATGCTTCAAGACAGTTTAAGGCAAAATCAGACTGTAACACCCTTCTCAACCGCTACATCGTACGTGACATTTTAAGGCTGAAAAGTAGTTTAATTAAAATTGGCTATATTCGAATGGGGAATTTTTTATTTTTCATAAGTCATAAATATAATTAGTTGGGAATAAGGTAAAAGTTCAATAACATGTTTCATAATCATAACAAGATTATTAGTTCAAAAGTCACTTATATAAAAATCCCACCCGACTCATAGATAGAAGCCATAAGAATATACAGACTCAACATAAAGATATGGAGACGTGGCTCCTAAAATATAAAATACTTGGAGTCGCATCTCCATAAACAGTAACATTAATTCCCAGACATACCCAGCTGGCCAAACTAAAATGGAAAAGACAATCCTCTCTCGTACATCGTGAGGAGGAAAAACCCAACTGACGAAATCTAGTGGAAACTCTATTTGAGTCCACTGCCGACGTCGTCACAAAAGTCTCTACTAGAGTCACTACAAAAGTAACTCTCAGACTAACCCATTTCCCATTCTAAGGAAAACTATAACTTACGAACTAATGACTATTATGCCTATCTCAATAAAAGAAAGGTTAGGCATAAATGAAACCCTAATACCATCTCCTTGAACCCTATGAAGTCTGGAAGACGTCCAATAGAAGTTCCACCATAACATTCGCATGCTCGAACCTCGATCTCTATGATGAATCAGTCAAGCGTCATCTTGACGTCTCAATCTTCTCAACAGAATACAGAAAGCACATAGCCATCCGACATAGGAAAAATAAAATAAGGAGGTGAGATTCCATTTATCTTACACATAAGGCAGACATGCAGTGGTACGACTCACAGTTACATAATACAATACAATATTCCTTTTATCTCCCATTTTAATTCTGCAACTCAAAACTCCAAAAATATTATATACCAAACTCAACGGCAAGCTTATCAAGCATACCGGACACGGTTTGTCCATCGAAGGACAGGAATAGAGAGAATCTGATTGAAACCGTATAGTCCCATTCCTACACAACCTCAAGGAATATCCGATTCTAACATCGGAGCTAATTTGATATTTTGGAAAGGAATGGTCAGTATAGGTTTCACATCTGCCCACCTCAGGAAATGGTTCTATCGTGTTACGCACACAGTCTAATCGTGGCTATTGTTTTATGCTCATGAGACTTTAATCATAATGTACGTACTATCATAATCACATGTGATCTCAAATTCTCTGTAACACATCAGGATCTTTATGAAACCTCTACAACCGAAACTCAGCTCCCTGGGCACAACGGCCTCACCGAACATAGTGTTAACTATGTATCTGGGCAAAATTGCCGGAATACGTCTAATTGGTCTATCCATCGGATAACCTCATGATTCCACCAGAATCCGATTGCTGTCAATCGCTGATGGACGATATTCTCGGGTACAAATCATCGGCCCTTCACTGATCCACAATTCTCAAACATACTTGTCATGTTTGTGTAAAGATATTTTAAGGTACTTGCTTACAAGTCCTAACACATTATGAAATTGGATCGACAGTCCAATCATTTATTTCTTTACACTTTTCTAATTGAGTCTTTCTCCGGGCTTTCAAGAAATCAAATAACTCTTAGTCTATTAAATCTTATGGAGGCATGAATATTGAATTATCCACACTTTACAAAAAATGGTCTTGCTTCACCATAAGTCATAAATTATTAAGTTCATATTTTCACTAAGTCATCCTCGACTTAGGTTTTCCAATTACTTGAAATACTAGTCTTGAAGACTAAAATTATCATTTGTCTTAAAACCCAAAACCTTTGGTTAAAACCAAATCATTTTGAAATCATATTACATCAAAGTACATAAGTACCAAATTCCTTAAAACAGTTTCTTGAAAAACATCGAAAATCTTAAAATATTGTTTTACCACTTTTTACTGTATTTCAACTTAAATTCCATATTTTCACAAATATAATTATTTTCTCAAATCCTTTATTTTCATAAGTTTCCATACTTACATTAAAGTATTATAATACTGCTTTCAAACTCTACATCATTGTTTTCTCAAAAATCCTTAAAAACGTTTGACGACAGT
The DNA here is from genome assembly GCA_030762895.1 of Sophora flavescens. NCBI lineage: Eukaryota > Viridiplantae > Streptophyta > Magnoliopsida > Fabales > Fabaceae > Sophora > Sophora flavescens. Next base: position 4,478,439 of record CM061066.1, read on the forward strand.
TTCGCCGCTTTTTGCTGGTTTTAGGCCCAAAAGCCATACTTTTGAAAATATGGTTCTTCACCTCAAATATATTACTTACCTAGGTTATAATACTCATTTTAAGATGTTAAAACACTGATTTTACAATTTCCTTTCCATGTATACAAAATTCGTAAAACTTGACCAAACGTCGTTAAATTTGTAAAACGCGTAAATCCTTTTTCAACGATTTTACACTCTAATAGTCCAAAACTCATTTTGGAGTTTTAGAACAGTTTAATAGGTATGAAAAACAGTCTCTAACTGTTCAATAACATTTATTTTCGAAAATTTCATTTTAGTCCCTAAACTTTCATTAATTACAAAAAAGGTCCTTATTCATTTAAAACCTTATAACTTTTTATTTAAAACTTCAAATCTCACCAAACCAACTTATTTATAAATGATTCTCAGTTTCCAACAAATTTCCAAAAATTTATATTTTAGGGTCTCATATTTTTCAATATTTGCAAATAAGTCCTTAACTATTAAAAAGCTCATAACTTTTTATATATAAATCCAAATGACTTCAAACCAATTTCTTTAATCTTATATTACCAAGGCCTACAATCCCAACATATAATAATATAGTTTTCAGAACAGTCTCCGAATTTCTCAGTCTTTGCACAATGGTCCCTATATCTTCAAAAATTCATAACTTTTAACATACATATCCAAATCCATCCAAACCAATTTCTATACTCTTATATACTCATTCACTTCTTATAAAAATTATCCAACCAAATTAAATCCCCATGGAACTCCCTCAACCAGTTATGGCCGAATGGCCTTAAATAAATATATTAGGCATTTTTCTTAACACATCAAGGAAACAACAATCACGGTTCCAACTTAAGGTCATTGGAACCAAAACAACCATATGACATATCATACCAAAACCAAACATCAAATCAAATCCTTCAAGAGGATCACACAACCATAAACAATATATAACACATAATCCTAACACTTAGGATTTTCATGACAACATACAAATACTTTAAACCACACACATATCTACATTAAGGTAGGATAGTAGTAATCTCCCCCCTTACCTCTTGTAGATCACTTGAAACCCAAGTAGTAGAAGGATGTTGTTCACCTAAATCACAAGGTTTTGAACCCACCAAAACCTAGTCATGAACAACCAACAAGAAAACAAGTTAAAGAATGAAGAAAATCATCCTAAACCACTAGCACCTAGGTTCGGTCAACTCAAGATAAATAGGCTAGGGATCTCTAAATTTTTCAGTCTCTTGGATGATGAAAATAGAAGTCATATGAAGATCATAGAAATTAGAATCACATTAAAAGGATTTTTCTATGATTTTCTAGAGATTTTTGAAGTTCTAGATCTAGGAATTTGAAATTTGTAAAAACATGAGATATGAAGAAAAGTTGTGAAAGGAAAGGAAGGTATGATCATGAATCACAAGAATCTACCTTTGGAATGTCAAGAAACCAACAACAACTTATACTTCCTTTGAAAATTGAAAATGAAGAATTTGTGTTGCTTTCATGTTCATGAAGAACAACATGAACAATGAAGGAAATGAATGACCAAATGTGGTCTTAAGGAGGGTGGCCGTGAGCTTCTAGGGAGAATAAGGTAAAATGTTGTCATGGCACATTTGAAATTACAATGCAAGCTTAAGGGTATTTTAGACATTTCACACTTAAGTCATCATTACATGCATGATGACTAACCCCTATGACTCACCCCCATGAGTCATCACAAATGACTCATTGTTCTCATCCGTCCGGCATTGGGTTTTGTCTCTGCACCACCATTCTCGATTCCATCGATCCCCGATCATCGAGTATTCGCCCGAATAACGTATACTAACTTATTTGTTTTCAAAATTTTCAAAATAACCACTATGGCTGGAAATAAAATAAAAATCTAAAAAGTTTCGTTCTCGGGTCAAAATTAGGTTTTCTAATCAGTAAAATCTTACTGTCAGTTAAAACACAGACCCAATTTCGTTCAAATTTTAAACCTAAATTTTTACCGTAACCTTACACCATAAGGTAAAGTACAATTATGATTTTATTTTATTAAAAATTATTTTCTAGATATAATATAAAAATTACAAACAATTAAAATTCTAGCGATAATTGAAAGACAGTAAAAACAACAAAACGGTGAAAACAGTAAAAACAGGGTGTTACAAAGACTCATGAGCGAAATTACCCTACGCATGATTTTGAATTAGCAGCGGTGGTATTTGCTTTAAAAATCTGGAGACATTATTTGTATGGATCAATATTTAATGTTTTTAGTGATCATAAAAGTTTAAAATACCTATTTGATCAAAAGGAACTGAACATGCGACAAAGGCAGTGGTTGGAATTCTTAAAAGATTATGATTTTCAACTACAATATCACTGACCGCGCTGTCGCCACGCGCCAAAAAGAACGAGCGATTATAAAATAATGCAGTATAGTGCGACAACTCGGATCGTCTCTCAAGGACTCTTTAGTTGTTGTTATTATTAACAGAAAATTAATAAAAGTTAGAAATGGGGGTTTTGAGATTAAAACTAAATTAGCAAAACAAATGAAAAACAGAGAAAAGAAACAAAGCAGTTTAAGAAATTAGCAAATAAACAAAAGCGATTAACCTACTGTTCTCAGTTTCCCACTATCATTGGTTCATGCAAATCCTACGCAGATACTAATCCCCTCCCGGTTGTAGCAACAATTAACAAACGAAAACCGCTACTACAGATGTATGTTCCTATTCCCGAAATAACAAACGGGGTTAAGCTCTCATGAACAAACGAACATGAATGAACACACGCGAAATAACAAACGCGATTATATATAGGAACATAACATCACCGAAATGAAACAATACCACACTATACATTCCTGAAATAACAAACAGAAACATACAGTATTGCATTGAAAAGAGAAAAGCAACTAAACAAGAAATACAGAACCTCAAGTGTTAACAGAAACCAATTACAGTAGATTAATCTAGGAGACTAGCTCTCCATTACAAAAGTAAAACAACTATCTAAACTAAAAGAAAACAAAAGAATAAAAACTAGCTCAGAAACTAGCCAAAACTGACTAGCCCCCTAACCCTCTCTAACTATCTCTGTTCTGCCTAATACTACTTATATACACGTTCTGGAATCCAAGTCCTCGCGAGGCGAAACACTGCTCGCGAGGCGAATTATGCGAAAGGTCTGCAACTCTTGGTCTTCTCGCGAGGCGAGCATATCATTCGCGAGGCAAACTCTTCAAATTCCCAACTGTAACGCCCGTGGCCATCAACACGGGTAAACCGTGATGCTCTCTGACTTCCAGGTACTCGCGAGGCGAGTCCTCCTTCGCGGGGCGAGACATAAAGTTTTGCAATTTCAGGAACAGTCACCTTCTGGTTCGCGTGGCGAACAGTCTTCTCGCGGGGCGAGAAACTCCAGAATTATTCCTTTTTATTAACCTGAAAATAGAAAATAAAAGTAAATACTTTATTCACTCTAAATCAACTAAATTAACTTAAAAACAATTTACAGACTCAAAATATTACTTAAGGACAATCAAGTCTAATTTGGGTAAAAATGATATAAAATTAGTACAAAGCCAAGGTCTTTACTAGTTATAAAACCAGTCAAACAGAGGCTCATCAAAATACCCCAAACTTAAACTTTGCTTGTCCCCAAGCAAACTACACTCAAAAACTTAAAAAGACTCAAGACCTGGCAAAACATGGCAAGCTTAAGAATTCAATCAACTTTCACACAGATTTCAAGCAATTTATCAAAATATTTTTCAATGTTCCCCCCTTTCCAAGCAAAGCAATCCCCACATTCATTTATTCTAAACAATTGAGAATTTAATCATTCAGACAATCAGAAATCTAAGCAGGGGGTCTAAGTTACACATAAAAGGGAGATCACCAATATCAAACAACTGCCTTCCTCACAAGGGAAATTTGTGTTCACTCAATCGCTCAATTTGTCAGGCTAACAACATTCACTCAATTTCACTTTTAAGAGCACTTCCCATAAATTTGATTTTCATCTCAAAATGATTCCCACAGAAAACATGCAAGCAACATCAAAAGGTCTTTTATGGGTTGTAATGAGGCTCGGCTAAGGGTAGGATATACAAAGGTACTAGACTGAAGACCCTAGGAACTAAGAGAGCATGAAACATTATTTACACTTTGAAATTCACTCAAGTTCCTTTCTTAATTTTTTTCTTTATGCTTCTGGGTGGCTACAGCCTTTTTATTTCTTTTTGGCATTTTTGCATTTTTATTTTTATTTTTTTTATTTTTTTCTTTTCTTTTCCTTTTTCTTTTCTTTATTTTTTCTTTCTCTTTTTTTTTTTCATTTTTACACTTTTCTTTTTTTTTTCTTTTTTTTTTCTTTTTCTTAATCCCAAACAACACATTGCACCTTGCAGCCACCCCAAACTTTGGTTTCTTGCACCCATTCTAAGATTACATGCTCTCCTAATCCTAAGATCGGGTGAACATGGTTTTCTAGATTTTTGGGCTTATAACATTAGGTTATCAAGAATTAACAGGCTAATAGACTCAATGGGGCTAACTAAGGAACATGCATTAGGAATTGGTTATTTTTAGGCTAAGTAGTTTATTTACAAAGAAAATGCCTAAATCATATGAAGCAAACACATAATCATGCAAACCAAAAAGAGATTCAATCAAATTCAGGAAAGTGCAATTTAAAAAATGATTTTCACACAATTTAAAACATGTTGGAGGCTCAAAACCTCACCTGGACATTTTGCAAATTGTTTGACAGAGATTCTATCCCTAGTGTGTGCTTCCTATCACCCCAAACTTATCATTCATCATGCCATCATAACAAAATCTCAAAGTTCAGTTTTCAATCTCATGGGGATCAAATTTTCAAAAATTTTCCAAATCCTAGGGGGAAACAGTCCAAACTATCATGCAATCCATCTATACAAAAATTAATAAAATCCAATAAACTTGCCATAACCAAGACACAAACACAACTCCTGAGCTTCTCAAATTATTCAGGAGTTTTATTCAAAGCAAAACAGAAATAAAACAAAGCAAAAGAAAATTAAAAAGGAGAAAGGGTTAAGAAAAGCTCATTCAGAGGCGGTTCCACCAGGATCCCATTGCTTGTAGCATAAGGCCCACGTGGTAGCCAAAGGACTGAAATTCATTCCAAGCCTCCCTAACTTGCAGCTTTGATGCGGGAGTGAGCACTTGATAATTATAATAACTCCACCCAGTGCGGCGGACTTCTCACTACCTCTCGGGTCACAGATGACCTCTTTCTCAACAAAGTCTCCCCAATAGAAGTGGGGCTCAACCTCTTGGACCGACCATGGTGCAAAATCCAAGGGTGCAACATCCATCACCGGTTCCTCAGGGGGAGGTGGCAAACAGTTAGTTGGGGTTACTGGTGCTGCTTCAACTTCTGCAATGTCTTCATCCACTGCACTAACAAATTTTTCACCTGCTATACATGCAGAGATTTCAGCACACACCACACAAAGGTTAGAGTTAGTACATATATTACAAGAAAATGAATCAGTAAAATCTACAATGTCTGGAAATTCAGCAATTAATTCATCATCCACCCCATTACTCTCAACACATGCATCTAAGACCAAAGAATCTTCTTTATCCTCAAGCACGGTGGAGCGAATGTCCTCTTGATCCTCCTGATCCTCATTTTCTTTGTTTCCTTTCAAGTATAAACCTGCATAACAGTGTATACACAAAGCAGCAGTACCATCACAATAACAATCATTAGAATCAGGGGATTCAACACTAAATTCATCATCAACAGAAGTATTATCAGAATCATAATCAGAAGTATTTTCAAAAATAACTGGTGCCTCTGTAGGTTCTTCAAGGGGCTGTGGAGTTAGCATTGCAGCTGAGTTGGCGGTAACTTGATCAATTAGAGCCCACAACTTCCGAGATTCAGCTTGGTCCCTCTGGTATTGAGCCTCCATCCTCTGTTGAAATTCAAGATTGCTTGCCTCCATCATCCGTTGAAATTCAAAATCTTGTTATGCCATCCGTTGATTGTTCTCTTCCATTTGTTGTAGCATTGAAGCAATCTCATCCAAGGTGCTTTGTGAAGGTTCGGAAGGTGCAGAGGTGGTCACTTGGCTAGGATAGTATGGTGGTGGCTCACTAAAATTAGGATAATACATGCAAGGTGGTGGTTCATAGTAAACATTAGGCAAATATCCATACATGTAATTATCCATGGGGGAAAAATAAAATGACAGACCAGATAAAACTAATTAGCAAAGATATATTTTTTTTTAAATGTAACTTTCTGCTAATAACAACAAACAAGAGTCCCCGGCAACGGCGCCAATTTTTGACCGCGCTGTCGCCACGCGCCAAAAAGAACGAGCGATTATAAAATAATGTAGTATATTGTGCGACAACTCGGATCGTCTCTCAAGGACTCTTTAGTTGTTGTTATTATTAACAGAAAATTAATAAAAGTTAGAAATGGGGGTTTTGAGATTAAAACTAAATTAGCAAAACAAATGAAAAACAGAGAAAAGAAACAAAGCAGTTTAAGAAATTAGCAAATAAACAAAAGCGATTAACCTACTGTTCTCAGTTTCCCACTATCATTGGTTCATGCAAATCCTACGCAGATACTAATCCCCTCCCGGTTGTAGCAACAATTAACAAACGAAAACCGCTACTACAGATGTATGTTCCTATTCCCGAAATAACAAACGGGGTTAAGCTCTCATGAACAAACGAACATGAATGAACACACGCGAAATAACAAACGCGATTATATATAGGAACATAACATCACCGAAATGAAACAATACCACACTATACATTCCTGAAATAACAAACAGAAACATACAGTATTGCATTGAAAAGAGAAAAACAACTAAACAAGAAATACAGAACCTCAAGTGTTAACAGAAACCAATTACAGTAGATTAATCTAGGAGACTAGCTCTCCATTACAAAAGTAAAACAACTATCTAAACTAAAAGAAAACAAAAGAATAAAAACTAGCTCAGAAACTAGCCAAAACTGACTAGCCCCCTAACCCTCTCTAACTATCTCTGTTCTGCCTAATACTACTTATATACACGTTCTGGAATCCAAGCCCTCGCGAGGCGAAGCACTGCTCGCGAGGCGAATTATGCGAAAGGTCTGCAACTCTTGGTCTTCTCGCGAGGCGAGCATATCATTCGCGAGGCAAACTCTTCAAATTCCCAACTGTAACGCCCGTGGCCATCAACACGGGTAAACCGTGATGCTCTCTGACTTCCAGGTACTCGCGAGGCGAGTCCTCCTTCGCGGGGCGAGACAGAAAGTTTTGCAATTTCAGGAACAGTCACCTTCTGGTTCGCGTGGCGAACAGTCTTCTCGCGGGGCGAGAAACCCCAGAATTATTCCTTTTTATTAACCTGAAGATAGAAAATAAAAGTAAATACTTTATTCACTCTAAATCAACTAAATTAACTTAAAAACAATTTACAGACTCAAAATATTACTTAAGGACAATCAAGTCTAATTTGGGTAAAAATGATATAAAATTAGTACAAAGCCAAGGTCTTTACTAGTTATAAAACCAGTCAAACAGAGGCTCATCAATCACCCTGGGAAAGCTAATGTAGTGGCAGATGCTTTGAGTAGGAAATCAGTGCATGCTTCATATATGATGGCCAGAGAGCAGGAATTGTTGGAACAATTTCGAGATATGCGCTTAACAATGGAAAGATAATCGAGAATGATTTGTTTGGGTATGATTACTGTTACAAACTAATTGATGGAACAAATACTGGAAAAACAAGGAGGTGATCAATACCTGCAATGAGAGAGAGAGCTAAAACAACAAGGAGCAGTGTCAAAATTTAGAGAAGGGACTGATGGAATTTTAAGATTTGGTGAGAGGATTTGTGTACCAGATGACGCCGAACTGAAAAAGTTAATTCTGGAGGAAACTCATACAAGTAAGCTAAGTTTACATCCAAGAACAACTAAGATGTACCAAGACCTTAAGAAATTATATTGGTGGTATGGCATGAAGATGGATGTCATGAATTATGTGGCTTCTTGCTTAGTTTGTCAAAAAGCTAAGATTGAGCATCAAAAACCAACAGGAATATTGCAACCTTTGGACATTCCATATTGGAAATGGGACAGTATATCGATGGACTATGTGTCAGGTTTGCCGAGGACTTGAAAGGGAAATGATGCAATATGGGTAATAGTTGATCGATCGACCAAGTCGGGTCACTTTTTACCTATCAAGATGAAACACCCGTTGGAAAATTTAACTTAACTATATGTGATCAGCCTTTGGCTCATCTAGTTTTAAGACTAGTATGACCGTGGTTTTGTGCTAATTATATATCATTTTCGCCCAAATTAGACTTGATTGTCTTTAAGCAGCATTTTGAGTCTGTAAAGTATTTTTAGATTAATTTAGTTGATTTAGAGTCAAATAAAGTACTTACTGCTATTTACTGTTTTCAGATAATAAAGAGAAATAATTCTGGAGTTCTTCGCCTCGCGAGAGTGAATTCGCCCCGCGAACCTGAAGCGTGACTGTTCAAAAAATTGCAAACCTTTCTGTCTCACCCCGCGAAACATGACTCGCCTCGCGAGTAATCCAACCCTGGAAGACCAGAAGCCATCATGGCTTATCCATGTTGAAGGTCACGGGTGTTACAGTTTGGAATTTGAAGAGTCTCGCCTCGCGAATGATAAGCTCGCCTCGCGAGAGAACCAAAAGCTGAAGACTATTCATATTATTCGCCTCGTGAAGGTGTGCTCTCCTCGCGAGCTAGCTGAATCTAGAAACTGTATTTAAGTCTTTTAGGCAGAACTGATCAAGAGCTCTCTTCCCATCTTCTTCTTCTCTTTAGATTAGTTGCGTTTGCAACAGTAGGTTTAGCACTTTGTTTTTCTTTGTAATGGAGAACTAGTCTCCTTGATTAATCTACTGCGATTGGTTTCCATTATCACTTGAGGTTTTATAATTTCTGAACTTTATGCTATTCTCTTCCAATACTTGTTTTATATGTTCTGTTTGCTTAATTCAGAATCGTATAGAATAGGTGTTGATTTATTTCGATGATTGTATGTTCCTATACTGAATCGCGTTTGCTTAATTTATGTGTGTTCAATCATGTTCGCTTAGTTCATGAGTGCTTCACCCCATTTTCTTAATTCGGGAATAGGAACATATGTCACATAGCATTGGTTTCGCTTGTTTATTGATGTTACAATCGAAAAGAGCGTAGAATCTGCTTAGGGCATGGAATTACATAAACCGATGATAGTGGGAAACCGAGAACAGTAGGTTAATCGCTTTAGTTTATTTGATAATCCTTTAACTGCTTTGTTTTTATTGCATTGTCTTTCTGTTTTGTTTTCTTTATTTACTTCCATAATCTCAACCCCCCAAAATCTAACTCTTTTTGTTAACAACAACCCAAGAGTCCTTGTGACACGATATCCGAGTTGTCGCTCCCTATCTACATATTCTGTAAATCGCTTGCTTTTTGGCGCGTGCGCGACCGCGCGACCAAAAATTGGCGCCGTTGCCGGGGACTCTTGTTGTTATTAACAGAAAATAATTAAAAAAAAATCTCTTTGCTAAATTAGTTTTGGCTGCTTTGTCTGGTTGTGAATCTTAGTGCTTACCATGGATAATTATATGCAAGATTTTATGCCTAATGTTGATTATGAACCATGCATATATTATCCTAACTTTGATAGGCCACCACCATGCATGTATTATCCTGATTTTAGTAAACCACCACCATGCACAAATTATCCTAATTTTGCTGGAAGTTATGAGTTTAGCAGTGGTTTTGACATGTTTGGTGTGAATGAGGTCCATAGCTCTTCTTCCATCCAGGCCCTTGAGAATAGAATGGATGAGCTCACTTCTTTGGTGAATCAATTGGCAATGGATAAGGTTCAGTCTGCAAGGTCGTGTGGCATGTGCGGCTCTCCTGAGCACCTATTTGATGCATGCCCCATTCTGAAAGATGGGTCAGTTATTGATTTGCCTCAAGCTTATGCAGTCCATCCTTACAATCAAGGCAATAATCAGAATCGGTACAACGTTCCTGACCTTTCCACTGATGAGTACCACCCCAGCCAAGTGACCACCTCTGCACCTTCCGGACCTTCACCAAAGGACCTATTCAAGCAAATGACTTCACAGATAACTGCACAGATAACTGCACAAATGGAAGAAACATTCTCGAATTTCAACAGAGGATGGGAGCAAGTCAGCGGGACTACACTGCAAACTCCACATTCCCTTGAAGAACATACAGATTCACAAGTAGTTACTCTTGACAATACTTCTAAGGATAATTTTGATAATGATGTCGAGAATACTTCTGTTGATGAACTGTGTGTTGAATCTCCAGATATTCATACCTCCCCTGATTCTATTTATTATACTTCATGTGCTGATTGTAATGAATTTGCTTCGTGTGTAGCGTGTTTTGAAAGGTATGAAGAGCAAAACATCCATATGGAACAGGAGACATACAAGGTTGAGGGTTCTATTCACATAGAAAATGAGGATCAGGAGGACATCTGCTTCACCATGCTTGAGGATAATGAAGAACCTTTGAAATTATATGCATGTGTTGAAAGTGATGGGGTGGATGAACTGTGTGCTGAATTTCTAGACATTCAGACCTTTACTGATTCAGTTTATTGTGATATATCTACTGACTGTACTAACTCTAACCTTTCTGTGGTGTGTGCTGAGATTTCTGCAAGTTTAGTAGGTGATGGATTGGATAATGCAGTGAATGAAGAACGTGCAGAAAAGGAAGCAGCACCAGTAACACTCTCTACCTGTTTGTCACCTCCCACTGTGGAACAACCGGTGATGGAGTTCAAGCCTCTGGATTTTGCACCATGACCAGTCCAAGAGGTTGAACCCCGATTTTATTGGGAGGACTTTATTGAGAAAGAGGTCAACCTTGACCCAAGAGGGAGTGAGAAGTCCGCTGCACTTGAAGGAGTTACGATGACTGTCAAGCACTCACCTCCATATCAAGGCTGCAAGTTAGGGGATCATGGAACAAGCTTCCGTCCCTTGTCTATAATTTGGGCTTTATGCTGTAGGCCATGGGATCCGGGAGGATCATACTGTAATGTGGGCATTCCGTGGCCGTTGTATCACAGACAGTGGGATCCTGGTGGAACCATCTCCATGAGTTTTCTCTGAACCCTTTCCTTTTTAATTTTCCTTGCTTTATTTTTGTTTTATTTTTCTTTTAGCTCCTGAATAATTTGAGAAGATCAGGAGTATGTGTGTTGAGTCTTGTGTTGGCAAGTTTGATTGGATTTTAATTGAATTTGCATAGATGGATTGCATGTTATTTGTTGACTGCTTTCCCCCTAGGATTTGAAAATTGAAAATTGATCCCCATGTGAAAAATTGAAAACTAAACTTTGAGATATTTTGTTGTGATTGCATGATTTATGATAAGTTTGGGGTGATAGGAAGCACACACTAGGGATAGAATCTCTGTCAAACAATTTGCAAAAATGTCCAGGTGAGGATTTGAGCCTCCAGCATGTTTTTGACTATGAGAATCACTTTCAAGTTGTACTTTCCCGAATTTGCTTGAATCTCTTTATGGTTTGCATGTTTATGTGTTTGCTTCAAATGATTTAGGCATTTTCTTTGTAAATAACTACTTAGCCTAAAATTGAACCAGTTCCTAATGCATGTTTCTTAGTTAGCCCCTTTGAGCCTAATTAGCCTGTTAATTCTTGATGACCTTATGTTATGAACTCAAAAATCTGAAAAACCATGTTAACCCGATCTTGGGATTAGGAGAGCATGGAGCCTTAGCAAGACAAAGGTTGCAAGAAACTAAGTTTGGGGTGGCTACAAGGATATGATGTGTTGTTGAGGATTGGGAAAAAGAAAAAAATATAATAAAAAGTTTGGAGCCAAAGGCCAAAAAAAAATAATAATAAATAAAAAAAATAAAAAAAAAGAAAAGCAGAGGAAAAAAAAAGAAAAAAATGTTAAAAGAAAAAAAAAAGATTATCTAAAGAAGGAAAATGATGTAGTTACCCAAAGCATAAAGAAAAATGGAAAAAGGAACTTGAGTGGAAATTCAAGGTGCAAAATGTTCATGCTCTCTTAGTTCCTAAGGACTTAAGCCTAGTACCTTTGTATATCCTACCCTTAGCCAGGCCCCATTACAACCATAAAAGACCTTTTGATGTTGCATGCATGTTCTCCGTGGGAACCATTTTGAGATGAAAATCAAATTTATGGGAAGTGCTTCTTAAAAGTGAAATTGAGTGAAATGTTGTTAGCCTGACAAATTGAGCGGATGAGTGAAACACTAAATGCCCTTGTGAGGAAGGCGATTGTTTGAATTTGGTGATCTCCCTCTTGTGTGTAACTTGGATCACTTGCTTAGATTAATGATTGTTTGAATGATGAATTTCTCAAATGTTTAGAGTGAATGCATGTGGGGATTGCTTTGTTTGAAAGGGGAAAACATTGAAGAAAACTGTTTTAATGAAATTGCTTGAAATTTGTACGAAGTTGATTGAATCTTTTAAGCTTGCCATGTCTTGAGTCTTTTTGATTTTTGAGTTTTAGTTTGCTCGGGGACAAGCAAAGTTTAAGTTTGGGGTATTTTGATCAGCCTCTGGCTCATCTAGTTTTATGACTAGTATGACCGTGGTTTTGTGCTAATTATATATCATTTTCGCCCAAATTAGACTTGATTGTCTTTAAGCAGCATTTTGAGTCTGTAAAGTATTTTTAGGTTAATTTAGTTGATTTAGAGTGAAATAAAGTACTTACTTCTATTTACTGTTTTCAGATAATAAAAAGAAATAATTCTGGAGTTCTTTGCCCCGCGAGAGTGAATTCGCCTCGTGAACCTGAAGCGTGACTGTTCCAGAAATTGCAAACCTTTCTATCTCGCCCCGCGAAACATGACTCACCTCGCGAGTAATCCAACCCTGGAAGACCAGAAGCCATCACGGCTTATCCATGTTGAAGGTCACGGGCGTTACAGTTTGGAATTTGAAGAGTCTCGCCTCGCGAATGATAAGCTCGCCTCGCGAGAGAACCAAAAGCTGAAGACTATTCGTATTATTCGCCTCGCGAAGGTGTGCTCACCTCGCGAGCTAGCTGAATCCAGAAAATGTATTTAAGTCTTTTAGGCAGAACTGATCAGGAGATCTCTTCCCATCTTCTTCTTCTCTTTAGATTAGTTGTGTTTGCAATAGTAGGTTTAACACTTTGTTTTTCTTTGTAATGGAGAACTAGTCTCCTTGATTAATCTAATGCGATTGGTTTCCATTATCACTTGAGGTTTTATAATTTCTGAACTTTATGCTATTCTCTTTCAATACTTGTTTTATATGTTCTGTTTGCTTAATTCAGAATTGTATAGAATAGGTGTTGATTTATTTTGAAGATTGTATGTTCCTATACTTAATCGCGTTTTCTTAATTCGCGTGTGTTCAATCATGTTCGCTTAGTTCATGAGTGCTTCACCACGTTTGCTAAATTCGGGAATAGGAACATATGTCACGTAGCATTGGTTTCGCTTGTTAATTGATGTTACAATCGAAAATAGCGTAGAATCTTCTTAGGGCATGGAATTACATAAACCGATGATAGTGGGAAACCGAGAACAGTAGGTTAATCGCTTTAGTTTATTTGATAATCCTTTAGCTGCTTTGTTTTTATTGCATTGTCTTTCTGTTTTGTTTTCTTTATTTACTTCCATAATCTCAACCCCCCAAAATCTAACTCTTTCTGTTAACAACAACCCAAGAGTCCTTGTGAGACGATATCCGAGTTGTCGCTCCCTATCTACATATTCTGTAAATCGCTCGCTTTTTGGCGCGTGCGCGACAGCGCGACCAATATGTTTATGAAATTGATAGGTTACACGGTATACCTACCAGCATTATTTCAGATCGTGATCCAAGATTTACGTCAAAATTTTTGGCAGAGTTTACAAGAGGCTTTGGGAATGAAACTCAGATTGAGTTCGGCATATCATCCACAGATGGATGGACAATCGCAAAGGACTATACTGTCACTTGAAGATTTGTTAAGAGCTTGTACACTAGAAGACTCGAGGAGCTAGGATGAATTTATATCATTAATAGAATTCATCTACAACAATAGTTTTCATTCCAGCATAGGAATGGCACCCTATGAAGCTTTATATGGTCGACGGTGCAGAACACCTTTGTGTTGGTATCAGGATGGTGAAAGTTTACTATTGGGACCAAACTTTGTGCGACAAACAACGGAGAAGGTGAAGATGATTCAGGAAAAGATGCGGACGACTCAAAGTAGGCAAAAAAAGTTATGCTGATAAGTGGAGACAACCTCTTGAATTTGAGGAAGGTGAACATGTGTTTTTGAGAGTCACACCAACGACTGGGGTTGGTCGGGTAATTAAGTCCAGAAAAATCACTCCAAAATCTATCGGACCTTACCAAATTCTTCGTCATGTAGGTCCTGTAGCCTATAAAATTTCCTCACCACCTTTTCTTTCAAATCTTCATGATGTTTTTCATGTTTCACAACCGAGGAAGTATATTTCTGATCCATCTCATGTCATTGATCCCGATACTGTGCAATTAAGAGAAAATTTGTCTTATGAAACTAAACATGTGGGAATCGTGGATAAGATGACAAAGCAAATCAGAGGTAAACAAATCTCTTTGGTCAAGGTTGTTTGGGATGATGTTACTGGAGAAGCAACGTGGGAAGTTGAGGATAATATGAAGTTACAATATCCTAGATTATTCTCATTTACGTAATTTCGGGGACGAAATTCTTTTTAGTGGGGTAGTATTGTAACACCCTGTTTTCTTTACTGTTTTAAATAACAGAAATATGGATGAATATGTTTATAAATTTATTCGAGTGTTAGAAAATTATTTTAAATAAACAGAGTTGGTCATTTAATTCTACTTAAACGTAGAAACCTACGATTAAAATTTAGGTTGAAACAACGGGCAAATCACGGCCCGCTATTTCTACTGACAGTATATTTATACTGACCAGGAGACCTAATTTTAACTCGTGAACAAAAAACTTAAGATTTTTATTTTATTTCCTACGATTGTATATTTTTAGAATTATTTCATTAAAAGTGAAATAGTTTATCTTTTACGGGTGAAATATGTAATCGGATAAACGGCGGGGCAAACGACGGAGTTTCCAAGAGAAGATAAAGGAGTTATCTTAGAATTTTGGATGATTCATGATGGTGAGTCACAATGTGAACATATTAAATGTTGCACATGGTCATCATTTCTTTCCGTTCTCTACGCGTGTTATATTTTATCTGCGATTAGATGGATCCAGAGATCCCCTTAGGCCATCAGCGGTTAAGGACGATCACATTTGATTGGGCCCACTATCCTGGCACATGGGAGATAAATCACGGGGCTTTGAGCGCCACATACTATGGCTCATCTACGGAGATAGCCGGCACGGCAGTTGGGGGACCCATTTCGAGACTACATATGGTGGAGACTTGAGAGATATCGTTAACTTATGTATGCTAATACCTACAGTTTTTGAGGGATCATGGATTGCTTGATTATCCGCACCATCCTGTTGAGCCGCTTCAGGTGGCACCTATAGCAGCAACACCATTAGTTGAGCTGGATGAGATAGAGGAAGATCCCGAGGAGCATTTTGAGGAGGAGCTTGAGGTTCACTCACCGACCTTTGGGTATGACCCAATGGGTGAGGTAGTAGATGTATCTTCATCAGATACACCTTCAGTGAGTGTGGGTGATCAGTCAGATTCCCCCAGTAGTTCTTATTAGCTTTGACCAGCTTAGGTATAGTCATTTTTAGAATAGCGAGTCTTTCATCAGTTTTTGATCAGGCTACTGAGAGCCATTTATTTTGATTATGGTTCTAGTTGTGTCGCACTGTTTAGGTATATGTCTTTACCTTTTCTTATTTAGTGTGATGGAGAAAAGCCTATCGTGATGGAGGCTCTTTTGTGATCTCCTATAGTTATAGTTTTATGTTTTGTATAAAACTTATGACGCTTATTTATGCTTATGACGTACATCTCCGAGTTGGTTGCATTGTCTTGAGTTGATATTATGAAGAAGGAAAATTTTCAAATTTTATCACAATTTCGGTAAAGGTAAAACATTGAAAGTAACATTTTCCAAAAGTAACCAGCATTTTAGTTCTATTTCCGCATTTTGGGTAACTATGTGACGGCCCCCAGAAAGGGTGTCGCACCCACTGGCTCAGGATCCTAGATTAGCCATTGTGTATGAAAATGAACTGTAACAATTGCTTTCTGCTGCCAAATATGTAGCATTCAATTTTGGAGAAGACTATATATGTATGTATACAGGAGGAACAACAACCAAGTTTTTGCAAACATGGTTTTGTTGAAAGAATAATTTTTGTTACTCTGAAGTCAGTAAGAGACGAAGCAAGATAGTATTTTTACTGCATAGACACCTCTAAGCATATGACATATATATAGTGCCTCAAATTAAGGATCAAATTATCAAATATTACGAATCTTAGTTTTAAACGTTAATAGTAATAAACAGATTTAAGCAAAAACAAGAATCCAAGATGAAGGCTTGACCTTGGTTTTTTAAAACATGGACCACAGCTATTTTTCGGACATATTCAAACAATGTTGGTTAGGTAACATTTATGGATATGTGAGCGACGGCAGTTGAGGAAGCGAAATAATGGGCATTATTTTTTTTCCCTTTCAGAACGTCCCTCTACTCCATGTGTCATTGGTTCTCATTGGATTCCCCAATACCAAAAGTATGGTCTCTTTCCTGTTCACATGCATTTGTTGCTTCCCAGATATAACAGGATTCTCCTTTTGTGTTTAGTGACTTTGCCGATGCATTAAAGCTTTTGTTTTATTTATTTAATTGCAATGTTCCATCTTTAATTTTCCCTATTTTTCATTTTTATTTTTTTATGAATCTGATTAATTTTATTTTTGTTTAAATTATCTTTTGGTCTAAGGCTCTAAGCTGAGAAGAAAGATTTGTGTGATGTTTTTACATGTTATTTTTCTAATTTCAGTTAGAAAAGAAATACTTAATTGATAAAATTAAGTTTTCACAACAAAGGGTGGTAGGGTGAGCATGCAGATGGCAGTGTTGGTGCATGCAGTCGTTTTCTCTGTACAAAATTAAAGAGCCAAAGGATGACTCCTGCCCACACAGCTTGCTTTTGGAAACCCCAACCTAAGTGAAACGTCCCTTCCTTAACAGCTAGCGCATGTAGATGGCAGCGACAGTGCATGCAGATCGCGGAAGCTTTTGACCCTCTTCACCTTGATAAAGGTTACATAAGTCAATCCTATTAATTAATTGATAGTAACAAATTATAAAAATATCAATTAATTAATAATAATTTATTGTTAATTATTAATAGGAGAACAAACGGAGGACATGCAAAAGGTGTGGTAGCTAACAGCCAAACATGTGTGGTGCGATGGTGCATGCAGATCAGCAGATGGCAAGCAAAATAGTCAACATTTCCTTCCACAATTAATGTTCTTAACTTTAGCGATGTTTTCGAGCTGCATGTATATCGTTTGGTCTAACACATGGATGACATGCAAAGGGTGGTAGCTAAGAATGTAACATCCCTGACTGCTTTATGGATTGAGGACTGTCCCCACAAGCCAAAACGGGTCTTGTCAGTGTGCTTTGTCATCACTCACACACTTCCTTGAAAACTTCCCAGGAGGTCACCCATCACAGAATTGCTCCAAGTCAAGCACGCTTAACTGTGGAGTTCTTAAGTGATGGGCTACCGAAAAGAAGATGCATCTTGTTAGTATAGGTAGTACCAATCAATTCATATAAACCTTCCTCAACTGTATAGTCCCATACCTACACAGTCTCAGGATCCCTCTCATGAATCTTCTTTTTGGTAGCTCATCACTTAAGAACTCCATAGTTAAGCGTGCTTGACTTGGAGCAATTCTGTGATGTTCTTAGGAAGTTTTCTAGGAAGTGTGTGAGTGAGGACAAAGCACACTGAAAAGACCTGTGTTGGTCTGTGGGGACAGTCGTCAATCCATAGAGCAGCCAGGGATGTTACAAAGAACACATGGAGAACACATCTACCTGTTTATCTAACAGATGGCGGCGATGCATGGTGCATGCAGATGGACAACTTTTCTGAAATTAGAAACAAACAGCTCATGTCATCTAACATGTCCATTTACTTTCATGCCCACTGGACCAAATTCCTGTTTTTAATTTTTTGTCTTTTCCTTTTTTCTTTAATTGAATAGTGATAAATTTAAAAATATCAATTAATTAGTAATATTTTTTATCAATCAATTGATCAACAGATGAAGGACATGCAAAGGGTGGTAGCTAAGCTAGGGTGATGAAAGAGAACACAACTGCATGTTTATTGCCATGTTTTAAATCGATGGCCATTTCCTTAGTAATTGAATAGTGACTAATTAAAAAAATATCAATGTAACATCCTTTCTCAAGAGTATCCTAGCTTCTATAACTTTATAATGGGTGTTTTGAATCCTTATATATTTCATAAATGTACAATCTATATTTGGTTGATTAGTGAAGTAATAATTTTTGGTTTAGAGAAAGAATATAAATTTGTATTTATACCAAATGTATTGGGTTGATTAGTAGTACTCTAGAAATAGTCTAGGTTCACATACCACCCTCGCTTAGATTCATTCCAATTAAATGAACAATCATATTCCCTCTCATTTTGTTCATAAACATGTTTAACACAACCATTAATTTAAACCATAATATTTACCTCTATTCAAAATCAACAAGTGACCAATGCCTATCAATGAAGTCTAACACTATTGGTTAAATGAATTCACATCCACCCTCTCAAGCTAGGATACAGCCATACCAAGTGGGTAAGGAGAGACACACTCCTTCTTCTTTCATTTTGCATCAAAACCCTTTCTTTTCCTCTTCTTACTCTCACTTTCAACCAAGCACCCCTTTTCCCATCTCAAGCTTGCATTTTCGACCAAACAGGGAGCTAAGGGTTGGACAACTAAACCATCATCTCATTCTTACAGAAACTATGAGCGATTTTCAAATTAAAGTAGCAACTTATTTAAGGTTGCGTGTTAACGGTTAAATGAAAATAACGAATGCTTCCTTGCATCAATAATGGTCTTGGTTCAGTGGTATCAGCGCATGCCTTGCATCTAAGGTGTATGCGGCTCAAACTCGGTTCTGCAAGAGAATGGGACGCGACCGCTAGCCACTAGGCTAACGGGTATATTGTGTCTATTCATCGTCGTTAATGATACTTAAGTGTAGGATTTGACCGTTGGAAAAAACTCTTGGAGAGTTGTTTTCCTTCACCAAGAGGCATGATTTGGTCTATAAATAGAACCATCTGCATGCATTAAAACAGCAAAAAACTCAGAATCTCTCAACCATTCTTCACTCCAAATCATCTTCTTTTCTCCCTTATGCGCAAAGAGAGTTAAGGAGACTATTGTTTTGTAAACTGCCATTGACGATATGATTGGTTTAGGGTGTGCAAACCAAACCAAGGTTCTCCATTGTATCCTGAAGGGGATTCGCCGGTTTTACCTGTTGCATCCAATCTACGACGAGAGATTGGTGGGGGCAAATCGAACCTAAAGCCTAGTGTTCTTACACGCCTTGGAGATTGCGCATTACCATTGTTTTCTTCTTCTTTGTTGTAGATCCATTCCCCATTTTCTAACAATCTTTAGGTTCGATCTTCGATTTATAATAATGGTTGCAACATTGAGGGAGGTTACATTTGACATTGTCAAAGTGGAGAGGTTCGAGAGTGGAAACTTTGTTCGTTGGAAGAAACTGATGCATGGCCTTTTTAGAACAAGAAGAGATGAGTACTCCTAGACTTCATCAAAATATTTTATTTGTTACCATGGTGAAAGGTACACAATTAATTTCTATGGCTATGATATGCTTGATATTATAAATTCATGTATGTTCAATCATAAAGGCATTCTTTATTTATGTTAAAATTAACATGTGTTATTAGATCCTTAGATGCATGGTTTAGAATAAAATCAAGTATGTGAATTTTGATGAACATAAAAATGTTTGGTTTATTATGCATGCAAGTATGTTGCTCTATTTTGATAGAATTGTCTAATATATGAATGATTATATCATGTGCATGCATTAGTGGATTTGATCCATGTAAGAACCAATTAATTTTTGAAGTGTTCTAAGTTGTTAAATTGGACATAGATGTTCATGGAGAAATGTTATAGAAAACTTATAGTGATTGGATCATTATTTTGTTTGTTTTCTATAATGAAAATCATGTAGATTTATCCTACAACATGTTTAGACATGAATACAAAACATAGAAACAATGAAAATTAGTTTAGATTGGGATTGAATAACCAAAAATGGAGTGGGTGGGTTGTGTGAACCCGGTTTCCAAATGACGGGTCTTATTGTCTCTGTTTCCCTGCAGTGCAAACCCTCCCAGTTGCAACTGGGAATGTTTTTATTTTGGACGAAATTATATAAATTGAAAAAGTGCGTCCGCTGGAGTTTGAACCCGCAACGCATGGGAAGGACTCGAAATGTCTGGTGTGTTAACCACCAGGCCAGGGCCAAAGAACTTAACAATTGGGTTGTTAAGAAAGTATTTATATCAAGAATATTCGGTTAATATTTCCTATTTGTTTCTTGCATAAATGATTTAAAATTATGATGAATGCTTGTTAATAACAATTAAAGAAATGAATTTTATACTGTACAGTAACTCTCAGTTACCCATTAATTTAGATTATTATATATGTTATTATATAATGTCGGTAAATTGAAGTGGTTTGTTATTAGATATTTATTAAATGTCTTAGGAGTAATAGAATATGAGAATGTTATTATCCTAGTTATTACTTTGAGTCTACTAGAATGGTTGACCAAACACCTGCACCTTATTCCCCATAACAAATTAGTATAATTGAAAATAAAATTAGGATATAAGAAGAAATGGTAGAAGCCATGGTATCCTATGTTGGTCTAACAAAATGATATTGGGGAGAAGTCATGTTGAAGTCTTTTTATATAGTAAATAGGGTTCCAAAAGAAGGAACACGATAACCCCACATGAGCTCTGGAAAATAGAAAACCCATTCTCAAATTTTTCAAAGTTAGAGGTTGTAGGGCAATAGTAGAAGTTCTTGAACCAGAAGAAATAAATTATGTGAATGGGGAATTGAATGTGTGTTCTCGGGCTATGCTAAAATTAGCAAAGCATATAGATTCATGGTTATGGAATCTAGTGACTCATCCTGTTAATACAGTAATTGAGTTTAGGGAAGAATCTTTCAATAAGATAAGTTTAACTCAATTCCAAGTCACAAGGATAATGTTCATAGTAATGCACATGATCCGAAAAGCAATGTATCTAATAAAGATACTTTGGTGGGTTTAGAACTTAAGAGAAGTCAGAGAGCTAGAAAAGAGAAAACTTATAGACCAAGGTTTTTCATGTTCCTTGTTGAAGGAACAAGTGAGTCCATAGACGGTTATGGACCAATATATTATTATATTGAAAGTGATTTAGCAACATTTGAGGAGACAAAAAAGTCTCAAGATGTTACTTTCTGGAAGGAAGCCATACAATAGAAAATTGATTCAATAAATGGGGAATAAAATTTTGAAATTAGTAGACCTCCCACCTGGTTCCACAACAATAGGTTGTAAATATAACACCCCCCTTGGGCATTACTATACTATCACGTGCGGAAATAAATTAAAAGAATTTTGCTGGTTGCTTTCGGGAAAATTTGATTTATTTGGAGTCAAAAAAATCTGGGTGTAAAACAATTTCCTTTGAATAGTGTAGTACGTAACGTACTCATCACAATAGTAAACAAAAATAAAACATATTATTCACAACAAAATTTTAAACCATGTAAAGGTTTTCAAAATACCTACACAAACTTTCTCAAAACATACCACCCAAAAGAAATCCTAAGCTGGTCGCTCTAAAAGACACTCAATGATAAGACCTTGTGATCATCCTTATGATCACACATCTTTTCCCTCAATCCAGACTTAAGCCTCCAAGTGACTTAAGGAACTCTTCGGCAACTTCTGCATTCGTGTACCAAGGTACAATAGCAAAGACAGAAGAACCTGTATATGCAAGGGTGAGTTCCAATATATGGATCTTAAACCAATAACCATATGTACGACTCTCAAATACCAATTAACATGAATATTCAAAGATAAACAATATATATTTATCAAAGGGTTTGATACCCGACAGTCGTAACTGTTTTAAAGAAAAAAACCATTACACTTAAATATTCAACAACTAACTTTGAGACCTAATCTCCGGAGCTCAAATCAACAAATAAATGAGCTGATCAGGCTCTAGTTGCCAATTAAGGCAGAATCAATGCCCGATATGGCAAAGTTCTATTGACCATTCCACAGTCCAACTCAAGGTAAAGTGGTGACTACATATAGCACATGGTCTACTTGGTCGTATATCCATCAAGGCACAGTGACGCAAACTGCATGAATACTTGCCATCAAGCATTCAAGTCCTATGCAAAGGCATGCCTGCCCTGTAATGCATGTAAAACGTTTTGTTCTCGTTGTTTTCTTTGTGATCAATCTTTAGGTGTCGGAGCTAAAAGTATCACGACTAAATTACCAATTTAGACTTTCAAGTTTAATACCTCTTTCCAAAATAACCGACTCCAAGTCAAAAGGTGTGCAAATCACGAAATCCAGACCGATGCACCAGTCTTGGACGTGTAGATTCTATTGCACAAAACCAAATATACGGTTTATATGACATTATAGTCCACAATTTCCTCTTTGGACCCCAGGCCCATATCTTAGAACTCTAGACCCGACGTCTCGGTTGCTAGGTTCGTTTAAACCATTTTTGTTCTGTGAAAAACAAAACAAAATCAAAGTTTCCTCAACCAATCCAAGTTGATGGAAATAACTCTAGGTTTACCGAAAATCCTTTTACGTTGGAAATTCGTTTTGTAAACTTAACAAAATTCCTTAAAACTTATTTTTTTTTGTTCAAAAATCAATAATTTGAACTGTAAAACCTTATTTGAGACAAATTCTCAATAATACCCTCTTTAAAAACACTTTGGTAAATATTGACGGAATTGTCCGTCGTTTGCTGTTTTAAGACGCATTTAGGTAAAAATATGACTCTTTGTCGTAAATTAATATTTCCAACACTGTAATAAAATTATTTTCAAAAATTTTTCTCTTAAAATATTATTTTCTAATATTTATAAATTACTCAGGTGAAAATTAGCAGTGCTAAATATTTTCACGGTTATGTTCTCACTATGGCTCATAAAACGCTCTTTCGCTGTTAAATGATTAAAATAATATTATTTTTCACTTTTTCCCATTTTTCATTAAATAAATAACTAACTAATATTATATTACTATTTCCATTGAATTAAACTCATTAATTCATAAAAAGCTTTTAACTGCTTTTAACTTTTATTTAATTGAGCCCTGACCACTGTCAGGCTTTCAAACTCACAATCCACATCAACAATTATTTCATATCAATAATATGACACTTAGAAATTTAAAACATATCACCAAGTACAACAAATAATTAAATGCAGTTAAATCAAATAGTTAACAGCAGATAATCAATAAGCAAATAATGCTAACTACAAAATAAATACTTACACACCATAATTAAGACACACAATACCAATTACACATGGCTATTGAAAAAAACCCTCAGGCTTTCCCCTCACCTCAAAAACACAGTATCTCTGAGAAACAGTTCGTCGAAAATCCAAGTAATGCCGATAACGCGTGTATCCGATGACTTAGCTTATCCTTCATTAAACATAGCACTCAATCAACAAACAAACAACTAAATCAAGCCTAAAATACTACATGTTGGTTTCGTGCAAGGGCTGACTTTGGGGTTCAAAATCCTTAAAATTTCTAAACTCTTGGATTAGTGATTTATAATCACTTAAAACCCTAAATCAATGATCATGGCATAAAGATTGAAATTAAATATTCCAATCCTTCAACAAATGATTTTCGGTCATGACCATTAAAATGGTTTAGAGACTCTAATTTAACTCAAACAATATAGATCTAATACCTATATAGCTTATAAGTCTGAATCATGTAAAGAAAATGAACAAAATCCCCCCCCCCCCCCCCCCGCCCCCAAACCCTAGGTTCTGCCTCCTAAGGTTAAATAGGTTCGAAAATTTTGTTTGATGCAAGCTTCTAGATCTAGAATATAGAGGTAATAATAGGATTATAGAAATTGGTTTCATGTCAAATGGATTTTCCTATGATTTTCTATGAATTATTGAATCTAGAAACCCTAAAATGCATCATATTGAAAAAGACTTCAAAATGAAAAATTCAATGAAGAACATGATGCTAAATAAGGATGATGAGAATGTTTTACCTCTTGAAATCACGAAAATGGCAAGAAATCTAACACTTCCTTCACAAAATAAGTCTAAGTAACTTAGAGTTTTGATGGAGAAAAAGAGCAAACTCTTGAAGAAGATGAAGTGATCCTTAAATAGGTGTGAAGTTGGGCATCTTGGCAGCCTTGAGGCCGTGGGTTTCAAGGGCAAAAGGGTCAATATGCCAAAAATCCAAGGACAAAGGTGTAATCTTGCTTTAGGTTAATTTGTAATTAAAATCAACCATAAGGGCATAATGGTAATTTCCCCTAAAAAGTAATCATGACCATGAGGAGCCATCCCATGACTCACCCCTTGTGACTCATCATGATTTGACATCCTATTTATCCATTAGCGGGTCCCGCAAATCCCGTTTTCCGCTTCGTCGTTTACCCGATTTCGTATAACTCTCGCATAATATATATTACTTCACCTTTTAAGTGAAGATTTTTAAAATAGCCAAAGAAGTTGTAAACTTCATAAAAACCTTAAGTGTTTCGTTCACAAGTCAAAATTAGGTCATTTGAGCAGTAAAATCTTACTGTCAGCGAAAACGCAGACCGGGTTCCGTCTGAATTTTCGACCCAAAATCGAATCGTAGCTCTCCACGGTAAAGTAGAGTATGAATATGACCTTGGTTTAACCAAAATCATTTTCTAGGTTTAAAAATAAAATTTTAAACGTTTCTGTTTATTTTACTGATATAAAAACAGTAAACAGTGAAAAGTCGGGTGTTACAGTAAATGGATTTTCAAAAGGAAAATAAAGGTAGATGGAACCATAGAAAGTTTAAGGCAAGACTAGTTTCTAAGGGATTTACACAAAAGGAGGGTATTGACTATTTTGATACATTTGCACCTATGGCAAGAATTGCTTCAATTAGAGTGCTATTAGAACTGGGATCCATCTATAAGTTTGTCATCCATCAATTGGATGTGAAAATGCCATTCCTAAATGGGTAATTAGATTAAGATGTGTATATGACACAACTGAAGGGTTTGTGGTTAATAGTAAGGAAAAGAAAGTGTGTAAATTGAATAAGTCGTTGTATGGACTAGAATAAGATCCTAAGCGATGGGATCAAAAGTTTGATGCAAGTTGTACTAGTTAAATATAAAATAAATAAATCTGACAAGGGTATTTATAGTAAATTTCATGGAGGAAAAGAGGTCATGATTTGTTTATATGTTGATGATATATTAATATTTGGTACTAATCTAGATTAAGTTGAAGAACCCGAGAGGTTCTTATCTAGAAATTTTGACATGAAAGGCTTAGGGATAGCTGATGTGATTCTAGGAATTAGAATAATAAGAGATTGTGAGAATGTAGGTTTACCCCAAACTCACTATGTAGAAAAGGTATTAAAAAAATTTAATCACTTTGATTATCAACCTATCACTACTCCCTATGATCATAGCATTACTTTAGTACCAAACAAAGGTAGTCTAGTAGCACAACTTGAATAGTCAAAAGTAATTGGATATTTAATGTATGCCATGACATGTACCCAATCAAACATTGCATATGTAATAGGAGACTAAGTAGGTATACAAGTAATCCAAGAAAAGACCATTGGCATGTTATCCAGGAGTATTGAAATACTTGTTGGGGGCAATGAACTATAGTTAAAACTATAATGGTTATCCTTCAGAATTAGAAGGATACACATATGTCAATTGGGTGAATTATATAGAAAACCATGCTTCAACAAGCAGTTGAGTATTCACAATTGGTGGGGGTGCTATTTCTTGGGGTTTCAAGAAATAAGACGGCATGGCCGGTTCCACCATGGCTGCAAAAATTTATAGCACTGGCAGCAGGTAACAAAGATATTGAATGGCTTAGAAATTTGTTGTATGAGATACCAATTTTAATAGTGCCAGTATCCATACAATGGGATAGTCAATTAACACTATCAAGAGCATATAGCCAGGTTTATAATGGAAAGAAATCTTGCATCCTTTGACGAAAGGACTGACAAGTGACATGATGTGGAAAAACATCATTAGGGATGGGAATCAAGCCCATATCTACATTATCACCAATGGTGGAAACCCAAGTCACACTTGAGTAACATCAAGTCCTGAGTTCAATGTGGCCAAAGTACACTATAAGAGTGATTGCAAGTATTTGACGAATAGATACATCCCAAGGTTTAAAAGTACTTGGATACCATAAGGACAAAAGGAAAAAGGTGAGCTTTTGCTCTTGATGGACCTATAGCATATGTGTGCTGAGTTGCCCAACTTATGGGGGTGCTTTTGGCAAAGTCCATCTATATGAGAGTGAAGTGGGGACGCTTCTTAGAGTTGGGCTTGACTCTGTAAGCTCTCATGAAAAGGATACAAGACACGAGGTCTTACCAAATGTGTCACACTACCACGTCGTTCAATGGTACCGATATTTCATGTGTAAGTCATGCACGCTTGTTCTAATGAATATTTGGTTCAAAGCTTGTCTACCAAATTATTCGGGGATGAGTGAAACCCATGGCTTACTAAGCAAAGGTTCAAATCCCCAAGATACCTTTGTCTGAAAGCATGCGATTTCCAGAATAATGGGATTTGAATTTATTTTGAAAATGGTGGGCGATTGTGAGAGATTTTCAAATTAAAGTAGCAACTTATTTAAGGTTGCGTTTTAACGGTTAAATGAAAATAACGATTTCTTCCTTGCATCAATAATGGCCTTGGTTTAGTGGTATCAGCGCATGCCTTGCATCTAAGGTGTACGCGGCTCGATTCCCATTTGTGGCAATTTCAACATTAATATTTTTGAAAGTTTCTAAAACGTTTAAAATGGAAAAATTGCCATGTGAAGGTTCGAACTCAGTTCTGCAAGAGAATGGGATGCGACCACCGGACACTAGGCTAACGAGTATATTGTGTCTATGCATCATCGTTAATGATACTTAAGTGTAGGATTTGATCGTTGGCGAAACTCTTGGAGAGTTGTTTTCCTTCACCAAGAGACATGATTTGGTCTATAAATAGAACCATCTGCATGCATTAAAACAGGCGAAAAACTCAGAATCTCTCAACCATTCTTCACTCCAAATCATCTTCTTTTCTCCCTTATGCTCAGAGAGAGTTAAGGAGACTATTGTTTTGTAAACTGCCATTGACGATACGATTAGTTTAGGGTGTTCAAACCAAACCAAGGTTCTCCATTGTATCCTGAAGGGGATTCGCCGGTTTTACCTGTTGCATCCAATCTATGAGGAGAGATTGGTGGGGGCGAATCGAACCTAAAGCCTAGTGTTCTTACATGCCTTGGAGATTGCGCATTACCATTGTTTTCTTCTTCTTTGTTGCAGATGCATTCCCCATTTTCTAACAGAAAGAACACTCTTCACTCACCTCTTCCTTTTCAATTTTCGACCAAACACACACACCCATTATCTCACCTCTTTTCTCTTCTTTTCTTCCATAATCATCATGAAACAAACACCATTTTCCTCTATGAAGAGAGCTTGAAGCAGCTACACTTGAGAGCAAGGAGAAACAAATTCAGATTAGGGAGGAAATTCTAAGGAAATCAACCTCCATCACTCTACTTCTACTCTTTGCTTATGTGAGTTTCCTTAGTTTAGTGCTTGGTAACCATAAATCCAAGTTTAGGAATTTTGATGCTTGCTTTTATTGTTTGATTTGGTACCTGCATGTTGATTATATGAAGTAAATTGAGTGCATATTGATGATATAAATTATTTCAATTGCATGCATGTAATTTGTTTGTGAAGAGTCCCAAATGAAGTTACTGGTCCGAAACCCGTATAAACATATGTACAGTATTTTGCTTATAATTATTTCTATAGGGCCTTGTTCAATATGATTCTTGTTTTTTTTAAACAGACTCGAAATGCTACAAATTAGGCACTTGTTCTGCTGTTTTACACTAAGCATTGATGAAGAAAAATCTGTTATAAGTTGGAGTATTGTAATTGTCCTGTTTTCTGGGTGCAGAAGCTTGCTTATTAAAACTGTAAGTTTTAGTAAACTGTATTCCAAAACTAAAATTTAATTTATAAATTAGACTTATTTATCTTTCCATGGAGAGGTCTTTCACCTAAATCCAACTGCGTTTGGTATTTTAGTAAATTCATAGAAGTTGGCTGAAAACTGGAAAATTCTGCAGCTGTTGTTGATGTTTTAGTTCTTGTTAAACACTTGTATGAAGGTAGTTTCAGCTGATTTAAAATGTTTTGTAGTGTAACAATAATACATAATCGTAAACTATAGCTTGGCATCCAATATTGATAAGCATCATCTATTCGGTTGATTCGATTTAGAATGGATGTCAAAGACAATTTAATTGTCGAGTATAGAGTCCTTCCCGTTAGGAAGGCAATCATAGAAGTCCTTTCAGATTGAAAGGCAAGTATAGAAGTCCTTCCGGTTAGGAAAGGCAAGCAAGTAAGTGCAAAACAGGTGGGACACCGCTTGTGGTCATAGACGTATGTCCTGCCTTACAGTATAGAGCTGGTTCCTCTAAGTACCTTAGTGTACAAGGAAGGGACAACAAAGTTTTTAACTGACAAAAACCCAAGGGATGTCCAAGTGTATAAATTTTACTCTCATATTATGTATTGATGTTTATTGTTATTATACTTATGTGTGTTTAAAAAAAAGCTGAGTTTTGCAGGAAATTCACTGAGTTAGTTATCTCACTACTCACATTTGTTGTTTTAGATAAGAAAGAGTAGAGCATCTCTGTATTTCAAGGACTGCAGGCATTGAGGACTTTTGTAAAACTCCTTTTATAAGCCAAATTTAGTATGTAATATTAACTGATTAATGCCTTATTTCGAAACTCGGTTTCTTTTATTTTAGTGTTATGGACATAATTTGTGCTAACTAGAGATTTATGGCTTCTGTCACTCTGTAGTTATCTACTTATGTCTAACCTTCATGTGATACTTTATGCCTTACAAAACAATATAACATGGGGTATTACAATCCATTAATTAGTAATATTTTTATTAATTATTTTAAAAAAAATAATTTCTAACATTCACTTAAGTTACGTACAATGTAGGAGTAGGTAGAGAGATTTTTTTTTGGTAACGTAGGTAGAGAGAATTTGAATTATGATGGTCGAAGTAGCTCGTTTAAATTTATGAAAATTGTTTTATCTTCCCAAAAAAGACAAACTTGGTTGAAGTTTGATTTTTGTGAATTAACCATTAACCAGGATAATATTTACAAAAAATATAAATATAACTAGAATAACAAATATAATAATTAAACAAGATAAAAATAATAAAAATAATATTTATTGTTTGTTTTATTTTAATATTATTTTTAATTATCCACCAAGCATCCTACATGAAATATAAATTAAAATTTTGCCACATCATCAATTAGCTGAAGTATCTGACTATTTAGAAAATTTATAAACAATAAGGGAACGGATCATAAGAAAAATAATTGGAGGGACCAAAGGCAAAAGTCACCCTATTTGTAAGGATCAAAAAGTTCATTAAGCCTAACATTTATGAAAATTTAATTTGTTTTTTCAAAAATTATAAAAAAAAATCAAAAATTATTTTGTCATTCATTTTGACCTTTAAAATTTATTAAAAAAAATTTAAAAAAATTAAAGAGGGAAAAAACATAAAAGAAAGTTTTGAACGAAAAATTAATGGTTAAATATGGATTTAATGGGCAATAAAGATGATTTGTTTCCTTTTAAACTTTGAATATTCAAATAAATTATGGAAAAAATGAGTAGTTAAATGTATTGAAATCAATTATTAGAATTTAATAGAAAACAAAAATAATTTGTTTTCCTTTAAAAATTTAAAATTTGAAAATGAAATAAATTATTTGAAATTTGAGTGATTTAATTGATTGGATAAATTATATGGATTTGATTACATTATTAACACAATCAGATTTTTTTGTCAAAAAAAAAAACATAATCAGATTTTATATATATATATATATATATATATATATATATATATATATATATATATATATATATATATATATATAGGTACTTTTAGCAACAGACACAAAAGGACTTGTGTAGGTTTCTGTTAGTACATAATTCACAACACAAATTTTGAAATCGTTGGAATGATTGAAGATCGCTGAATGAACCTTTCATTCCAGTACCGCTATTTTTTAATAGCAGACTTTTTTTTAATAAGCCAAAAGTATATTGATTAGGGGTACAATGAAATAGCAGACTTGTTGATATACCGAAACTCATACCATTAAGGTTTTATAGTCCTATTTTGGTTTGTGTTAAACATAAGCTAATTTTGCTAAGATCATGAGCTAGTTTGTTTGATAATTTTGCTAACATATA
The DNA here is from genome assembly GCA_030762895.1 of Sophora flavescens. Taxonomy (NCBI): domain Eukaryota; kingdom Viridiplantae; phylum Streptophyta; class Magnoliopsida; order Fabales; family Fabaceae; genus Sophora; species Sophora flavescens. Next base: position 4,509,271 of record CM061066.1, read on the forward strand.
GTGGATGAAATTTGAAATAGTAGTCCTATTTGGTAAATGTTTTTTTAATTAGCTTATATAATATTTCACTAACTTATAACGTCTCTTCCAAACGCTAATTGAAGTAGTGTTTGAGCTTATGACATATACCTTTAATTTTTTTCCATTTTTATTCTTACTAATTTAATTAAATTCCTCATTTATCCTCACCAAAATAAAATAGAAACATTAATCCTACTATTTTTTAATCCCTAATTCATGCCTTTTTTTTATTGTCTCATTTTATTTTTATTTTTATTATCTCATTTTAGTTTAATTTTTATCAACATGTTTTTTTAAAATTTTTTATCTTATTTTAATTATTAAAAAATTTAAATTTAAATTTAAATTTTTAGATGATAAATAATTTAAAATATTAAAAGCGATAATTATTTTAAAATAAATAATATATATATATATATAGGATTTATATAAAAAAGCATATATAAACATGTCATTTCATGTCATTTTATATTTATCAGCTAGTTCCACTGTTAACTTTACCAAACACTTTGAATCCAATTCGCTAGCCTATCCTCTAGTTTTACCAAATAGAGCCCATGTCGGTATATCGCGCCAACAATCCAAGAAAACAAAAAACACACACATATATAGTCGTATAATTTCATATGCTGAAAAAGACGTACGTTGACATGATATTGGTCATGACACGGACGCCACGATGAAATCAACCCGATACTTTTTAAAGAAAATGATTTTAGGGGTTGTTTGTAATAGATAAAAAAAAGTGATTTTGACATTAAATAATTTAGAAATTATTTTTTAGAGATATTTTCAAAGAAAAGTATGAGGTATTGTGTTTTTTATGATTATAAAAATCATTTTTTAACATTACATGAGACGTTAGCTTATGTAGCAAGATATTGTTGGTAGTGGCTACGGTCTAGAGAGGGGGGGGGGGGGTGAATTGAGATATTGAAAAATTATTCAACAATTTAAAGCAAAACAGTGTTTCTTTAAAGAAAATTGGTTTTCACTCATTTTTAATTCCCAAGAATTAGGTTATGGAACAAGTGATGATGACAAGAAGAATTATAAGTAGTAACAACAGATCTTAACACAGATTGAAGATTAAAGACTCAAGTTAACAAGTATATGGAGTTTAGGGATGAGAAGAACACACAAACCGATTTATCCTGGTTCGGCTACCTCCTCTGGTAAGCCTACATCCTGTCCCACACCTCTGTGGTTTTCTTCACTATAATCAGCGATTACACAATTCTAATTACAGCAACACAAGGATAACCTCCTTGCTTGAAAAATCTCCAGAAAGCACACTAGCTTTTCTATACCCAAGGATCCCTTCTATCCATGTTAAACCCTAAGAGATACCCTCTCTTAGTCACTCTAATTCACAAAAAAAAAATTGAGTAGAAGCAAGACTCTAAAATCCTGATAATACAAATTGAAGTTCTAACTGTCACACTTTTCTCAAAGATAAAGCACTTTATTTCACAATCAGTATGAGTTGTGTTTATTGTATGTGTTGTTATTGAAAAGTGTTCCTTTGATCCCTCTTTATATAGAAGACAAATTATAGCTGTTGGGATCATTTAAGACAGATTTGGATCTGATTTATCAAAATCTACTTTCATGATTCTTGATCTTGAAATGTGATTCTGTTTGATCTTTGTAGAGATTGCGTCCTCCTTGAAATATAATTGTTTCTATCTGAAAGGATAGCCAAGTCTATTTGAAGAGTAATAAATCCGTGTTTAATTGAAGAGAAAAATAGCCGTGTCCATTTGCCACGTCAGCAGATGGGAGTATTCGCTCAAGGTAATTGGACGGGCTCTAACTGGTAGACGAGCTTGCTAACTCAAGGTAATTGGACGAGCTCTAATTTGTAGACGAGCTTTATATATCATGTAAGTGGACAGAGCATCTAGGGCGTATCATTTAGTAGACGAGCTCTCCTTTTACATCAGTAGACGAGCTCTACTTTTTCATCAGTAGACGAGCCCTAATTTTTCATCAGTAGACGAGCCCTTCTTTTACATCAGTAGACGCGCGCTTCTTTTACATCAGTAGACGAGCTCTTCTTTTTCCATCAGTAGACGAGCTCTCCAAGTTTCACTATCAGTAAACACACGCTTCTTTTACATCAGTAGGCGCGCTCTTCTTTTACATCAGTAGACGCGTTGTTCTTTAGTAGACGCGTGCTTTCTGTTTTTCTCAATGGTTGAGCTCCCCTTTTACATCAGTAGACGCGATCTTCTGTTTTCTTAGTGGACGCGCTTCATGTGCCACGTCAGCAGATGAGCTCTTCTGTTTCTTCCAGTGGACGCGCTTCATGCGCCACGTCAGTAGACGAGCTCTTCTGTTTCTTCCAGTGGACGCGTATTTGTTGTACTTCAGTGGACGCGTATTTATTGTACTTCAGTGGACATGCTCCAAATGGTACTTTAGTGGACGAGCTCTTTAGTTGTTCATTGGACGTCAGCTCTTTTCTTTGTTATACTGTAGTGGATGCGCTTTCTTTGTTCTTTTATTTGTTGGACGTCATTCTTGGTTATCTTCATTGGACGGGCGCTTATATTTTCCCTGTGTTGGACGTGCGCTAGTTTTGCTTTGTTGGACGAGTGATCCTGCATGCAACTTAACACGTAATAAGTACGTTGTCAAAATTAAAGATCTTATGCAGAATACACTTTGTTTGTCATACATCAAAACATGAATGAGGGCTTAGTCTTACAAACTCCCCCTTTTTGATTATGACAAACCTTACCATACTTAACCTTAGTTATTAAGAAATCAGAGTGCAGCTATTCAGTAAGCATGGTTCTTGATTTATTTTGTTCTTCCCCTGTGTCATTGATATCTTTCAAAAGATCAAGAGTTATCATATCATTAAAAAAAAGACATCATGCATTTATTATAAGTTCTAGTATTTCTTTTCAAAGCAGTTCATACTTATGTGTCAGAGAAATAAAAATTTGCATATCAGAAAATGCATGGTTCATTTTTATGGTTCATATTTCTCCCCCTTTGTCAGAGAAATAAAAAATTTGCATATCAAAAAAAGCATGGTTCATTTTTATGGTTCATATTTCTCAGATGTATGGTTCATCTTTCTAGTTCATCTCAGATGTATGGTTCATCATAAAATGCATGGTTCATTTTTATGGTTCATATTTCTCAGATGTACGGTTCATATTTCTAGTTCATCTCAGATGTATGGTTCATCTTTCTCCCCCTTTGTCATTATCAAAAAGAAACTATGGAGAATATTGAAATCAAACTAAAAAACAGTCTTGCATTCATTAATAATAAATCATTTCAAAATTTATGAAATACATCAAAACAACCCAAAAAAAAAATATTACAGACACCTAAGGACGCTTAGCATCTTGCCCATGTCCTTCATAGTTTTCAGCAACTTGTGCTGCCTTGCGTGCCATCTATTATCAATTATTTTGAGGATCAATTATGCCAAGTTCCCTTCTTATAAATAAGAAACTTTCCTTATTAAGTGGTTTGGTGAATACACTAGTGCAATAATTACTTTTTACGTCAGTTAAAATTGATTTTTTACGTCAGAATATTGTCTGACGTAAATACATCTGACGTTAATAGTTAATATTCTAACGTCAGTTGTGTTAAACAACTGACGTTATACATATTAACTATTAACATCAGTTCTTTAATACAACTGACATTAATTTTGTTAAAACTAACGTCAGTTTTGGTAAAGAACTGACGTTAAAGGTTTTAATTTTAACGTCAGGTGTTTATTACAACTGACGTTAATAGTGTACTGTATTATTTTATAAAATACTATCAACGTCAGTTGTTTGATACAACTGACGTTAATATATATATATATATATTTTAAAAAATTCAGTTTTAAAATATCACTCCCCTCAGCTATCCCTGCATTCAGTAAATATCCCAGTAACACACAGAATATCACACACATTACAGAATTGCAAACACAACTATCTACAAGTATATATATATTAATTTTAGTCTCTAATGTCTAAAAACAAAACTACCAATCTAAGGATATATATATATATATATATATATATATATATATATACATGTTATTAATTAGTTTCTAAAGTCTAACATAAAAACTATTCATCTAAGTATTGTGGAGGTATATTGTCAATTCCTTTTTCAGTCGCATACTTGAAGAAGAATTCAGCAAAGCGCATCCTCAAGTCTCTAAAGTCTTCTTCATGAAGAGGCGATTGGTCGTTAAATGCCTACAAACGTTCAAATAATAACAATAACATTAACGCAAGTCATCTTCAAACATATAATATATAATTTAACAAGCTGTTTAAATATTACCTTATTCCATCCATCCGTAATAGATGCAGAGACTATGTTTAGCATATGAAGCATCACATAATAGCCGCACGACCACCCGTCAGTTTGAAATCGAGACTACAAACAAAATTAATTTCAATGTCAGTTGAATATATATATAAATTATTAATTATAATATTAATGATTTGATAAATAAACTACCAAACCTTGAGGTAGGTCCATTCAGGATTTGCTTTAGCCCTAGAAGTCCTACTTCTCCCGTTGGCGCAACTTATGCTACTCGCCTTCAGCGCGCTATGATAAACAAATAATCATGTCAATTAACAAATTCATATATCATGTGTGTAATAAACTAAAAACAACTGATATTAAAACTTAAATTAAATTTAAGATTAGTTACTTACTTATTTACAGCTTCCACCACCACCTGTGGCGGCTTTTGGTGGAGAGAGCATAAGAATATGACAGTATGCCTAGACGGGTGAAGTACTAACAACTGCCAATGGTTTTTCATACAGTAGGGAGCTAGATATAATTCTTTCTGATTGTCTCCCAACAAGCTCCCTATGTATTTACTAAATGCATCGCCAGGAAATAATTTGGGCACAAGGATTGCCGGATCTAAGAAGCCGTAAACTGATGCAACGCCCTTATCAAGATGAAGACGATGGAGATACCTAAGATATGAAAAGGTGTGGATGTTAAACCAGAGACTCAAAACCGTGCTGGCCATCCAGACGTTATTTCTGCAGGCGTTCCCGAGATCGTCACCACAGAAGTTAAATATCCTCTGTTGATCTGGGCGTGCCACCCATCCATCGTGCTCCAATGGACATTCAAAAACCTCAAATGCATAATCCTCACCAAGTGAGAACAAACGAGTGAGAGGTGACAGCGACACCGACATTGACTTGGCCTTCAGTTTAGGAAAAATAAAATAGATAAGTTGTTGATAATTAAAAAAACACAAGTAATTATTTGACTAATTTGGACATTAATAATGAATACATACCTTTGTTAACATTTCGAGCTCACGTCGTTTGAAGTCCAACTCAAGCTCGCGCCTTTTCATTTCCAACTCAAGCTAAAGCTCATGGCGTTGGACTTCCAACTCCCGCTCCCTAGCTGCCAACTCATCGTCCTCCACATGTGCCCTACTACAACTCTCTTTTGTGCTCACATGTGAAGGTTTGGTATGCCCTGCGGTGTCCTGGGATGAACCGACGGAGGAAAGCTCTCTGGCAAGTGCCTGCTTGAATTCTGGGTTGGATATTAAGCTTTGCATCAGATGTGTTGTAATAGCAGGGTTGGAGATGAGGCGCTGAGTAATGTCATCCAAAATTGATGCTTTATCGACCACCTGCTTTCATGAAGCAGACTTGCCATAATATTCTTTGATGGTCACGTCCCCGGGAACAGCGATAACTCGACCAGGATGGTCTTTCTTGCCTAGAGCAGTCATCAAGACGTCCTGCCGTCCGGAAGGGACGAATGAGCCCTCGGAGGATTGTGCTTTAAGATCCATCTACAATGAAAAAAATGAAAAAACGTTCAAGTGAAAAGTGTTAAAAATATCTATACAAATATCAATTGAAATGAAGTTAATTATTTACTTACAATCTTATCTGCCACTTCGCGAGTGGTATCGGTTTTAAAGGATCCCGTCTTTGTCATGCGGCCGGCTAACCAGACATCCTCACAGTCGATGTCCGACGGAGGACTTAATGGTGTTCCCTCAAGCTCCTCTCCCCTTTCAATCCTAGCAGAGTGCTCTTCCTGCTGCACCCTCAGCCTATCCGCCATTATCTGCTCGATTCGAGTCTGGTACCCACCCTGAGACATGGTGTGGCGGTGGACGTTCTTTGCCTGATTCTGCCGACCCTTATCTGACTTATCCTATTAAAACAAAAACACATAATTAAATACAGTTACATGATCTATAAGAAGCATACAAAATTAACTTATTCAACCAACCTGAAATTCTGCATCCTGTCGACTCCTAGCAAACATATCCCAAGTATCCTGATCAATCCAGGGATAATCCGGGAACATTTTATCAAGCCGCTTCTTCCCAGATACATAGTACCTGGTAAGATCATGCTTGAACCCACTCCAATGCTTTGATGCCATTTTCATACATTTATGACGATGATCCTCGTCATTTGGCACAGTCCAAGCTACCTACACATTAAATACATAACAACCGGATGGATTATAACTCGGATAATTATCTAATAATCTAAATCAAACGAATGTAAAGGTAAATTACCGTGATACTCTCCCAAATCTGATCCTTAACGTTCTGTGGAACGTCATTCCAGTGGTTGTAGTTATGCTTACGTGCTGCTTCACTTGTAGAAACACCCACTTATTAAATTCTTTAGCACGGGGTCCCTAGGCATTTAGATTAGCATCGAAGGACACCTTAAGATTCTGTCCGCTTTGCCTGTCCTTCTCTAGTTTCTTCAACGTCATGGCTCCTCTACCCTGTTTCCTATGAGCCTGTGATGTCTGTATGGACAAAAAAAAAAAAAGAAAAAATAGAGGGTTGTAACATTATAAACTTACATTAAAAAGAAGGACTAAAGATAGTATATAACATGTAAACTTACACTAGAATTAGGCGTAGGCGCGATCGGGTCCTGCGTAGGCCCCACAGTGTCCTCCCATGCATGTGAGCTATCCGACTGATCCATATGTATGCATGTTCAGAAACAATATATATTTATTAACATAGGTTAACTCAAAATAAATACAGAAGTATAAATAAAAATAAATGTATACTAAGTTTAAACTACCTATATCAATATCCCTTCGTGATGATCATCACGAGTGGCATGTACATCGTCCACCTGTGTCTCCTCGATTATAGTAGGCATGTTTGTTGAAAACGAAGGAGTCTCAGGAATATCAAGATTTGAATCTTGATTTTCATCACTACCATTATACATGCTTTTTCCTTGGAGAACCACGGACAACCTTTTGTTAGAAGGATCAGTGATGTAGAACACTTGTTTTGCTTGGGAAGCCATTATGAAAGGCTCATTTATATGACCTAACTTGTTGAGGTCTACCAATGTGAAACCCAATTCGTCGGTTTGTACACCACCGTTACTATCAACCCACTTACATTTAAAAACCGTCACCGTAAGCTTAGTGTAATCTAGCACCCAAATATCTTCAATATATCCAAAGTAAGGTGTCAGTGCTTTAACGGGTTTTGTGTCTTTTGCACTAGAGAAGTGCATTGCTTCGGCCACGATCATAACCCCACTATTTTGCATGGTACTCTTGTTATCTTGTTTCTTTGTATAAAAGGAAAAGTTGTTGATGTCGTATCCACTCCAACATATGACGTTGAAGCTAGGCCCACGTGCTAGCCATCTTACGTCATCAGAAGCAGTACTACCATCCTTAAGCATTTCTTCCTTTAACCATGGTAAGAAAGTCTTGTTATGCTTGTTCAACAACCACCTTTCGCTCATTCGAGGGTTTTCTTGATTGACTTTTCTTTTATGTTCAAATAAGAAAGGCTAAACACAATCGATGTTGTTCAATACATACAAATGTGCTTGAAGCACTTCCTCCCGACCCTTGCTATTAATTCTTAATCCATGTGTACCCTTACCTTGACATCTGATCTCATCATGCCGAGGCTTAGGAACCCTTATAGGATCAGTGTTATGAAGGTAGTCCGAACAAAACTCAATAGCTTCTTCTACAACATACCTTTGAACAATAGATGCTTCCGGACGACGAGGATTCTTCACGTACACTTTCAAGATCTTCATGTAGCCTTCAACTGGGTACATCCATCTCAGAAAAACCGGCCCACATAATCTAATCTCCCTCACCAAATGAACAATTAAGTGAACCATTATGTCGAAAAAGGAAGGAGGAAAATACATCTCCAATTGGAACAAGATTGTAGCAGCCTCAACTTCCAAGTTATCCAACATACGGGGGTCAACGACTTTGCTACATATAGAATTGAAGAATGAGCACAACCGAGTAATGGCATGTCTCACATTTTTTGGAGCAATACCACGAATAGCAATGGGCAGAAGTTGTTGCATCAAGATGTGACAATCATGAGACTTTAAGGCAACTAATTTAAGATCACTAGAGACAAGCCTCTTCATATTTGAAGAGTAACCATGTGGAACTTTGATGCCCTGAAGACACCCGCAGAAACTTTGTCTCCTTTTTTTTTTGACAAAGTATGACATGCTGGCGGCAAATAAGTCCGCTTACCATCCTCAACAACTGGAGCTAACTGCTCTCGTATACCCATAGCAACGAGGTCGAGACGAGCATTGACGAGCATCAAGCTTGCGCCAGTATGGAAGATCAAAGAATATCGACCTCTTCTTCCATATGTTTTTCTCAGCAGCTTTACCTTTCTTTTTGGACTTTCCAAATATAACATCGATGCCCTTTACCCTCTGATAAACCTGCTCTCCAATTAAGGCCGTCGGAGCTTCTTCTGTCTCTTGGCATCCATTAAAAGCTTTTTTCATCTTACGATATGGGTGATCACGTCTAAGAAATCTCCGATGCCCAAGGTAAACCGTCTTCTTTCCATGATGCAATTGAGTGTAGCATGTGCCTTCTTCACATATAGGGCATGCTTTATGCCCCTTGACACTTAATGCTGGACAAGTTACCGTATGCTGGAAAGTCGTTGATGGTGCAAAATAACATGGCACGAAGCTTGAAAGTCTCATGAGAATACCCATCAACTACATCAACACCTTCCACCCACATCGTTTTCAAGTCTTCAATCAAGGGACTTAGATAAACATCTAAGTCATTTCCCGGTTGCTTTGGGCCCGAAATCATCATAGACAACATCATGTATTTGCGCTTCATGCACAACCAAGGGGGCAGGTTGTAAATTATCAACAGAATAGGCCATGAACTATGAATACTACTCATGTTACCATAAGTATTCATTCCATCCGTATCAAGTCCAAGCCTTAGGTTTCTTGGCTCATCGGCGAAATCCGGAAACATTGTATCAATATTCTTCCATTGCATAGAATCAGCAGGATGACGAACCTTTCCATCACGTTTCCTCTCATCATTATGCCATATAAGATTCTTCGCCTCTTTATCATTGGCAAACAATCGCTTGAACCTTGGAATTATTGGAAGATACCACAACACCTTCGCAGGAGGACCCTTTTTTCTCACATCATCAAGATCATCATCATCATCACCACCCTTCACTTTGTATCGTGATAACCCACATTTGGGGCAATCGTGATTGTCTTCATGAACACCGGTGTACAATATGCAATCATTGGGGCATGCGTGTATCTTCTTATACTCCATACCCATCAGACACAATACCTTCTTGGCCTCATAGTTACGGTCAGGCAATGTGTTGTCCTCCGGAATCAAGTCTTTCAACACTTCAAGCAATTCCGTGAAGCTTTTATCGGTCCAACCATTTCTCGCCTTCACACAAACCAATTTTAGCACCGCCGACAACCGTGTATGAGTAGTACACCCTGGATATAAAGGCTTCTCCGCATCACCGCACAACCTATCATACACATGAGCTCGATGAAAAGATTCTTGTCCAATATCACGGATCATGTCCTCTACTCGATCATCTTCCATATCAACGTCAACGTCCTCACTTTGGGAGACACTTGCCGTACTACTTAACACATCACCATGCCATATCCATCTTGTATAACTCAAGCAAATCCCTTCACAAATCAAATGAGTACGTATATCCTTCATCGTACATTTCCTCGTATTCAAACACTTGACACGAGGACAACAAAACATTCCATTACTATTAGGAACATTCCTTTGAGCAAATTCTTTAAATTCTCCCACCCCCTTCAAATACTCAGCACCAGTGCGCTTACAAACCATCCAACTACGACCCATAACTAGATATGTTCTGTAGATATACAAAACATATATCCTATATAAGGACAATACGAGAGATTGAAAACTAGTTTTTGAAGATTGGCAAGCACTGGTCACAGCCATAACGTGCCAACTGAACCAGACCCTCTTAGGCAGAACTGATCACGACTTAGCCGTGATGAGCATCACGGCCGTGACAGACCAACCAGCAGAGCAACATACACTCAAAAACAAAAATAAAGACATTCCAAACAACTAAAACTAACAGTTTCAAGTTTCAACTACTGAGACTACAGTTTCAACATACACTCAAAACCAAAAATAAAAAAAATGTGCCCTAAAGACTCACCAGAAATAGGTGCTCGCGTGGTGGTGGGGAGGGGAGCTTGAGTGGTGGCCAACGTTCGATGTGGTTAATGAGAGCAGAGGGACAAGGAGAGTTAGTGCGCGTGAAGGGGTAAAAGAGAGATGTCAAGTTATTGCATGCAAAGAATGAGAGGGAAAGATAGAGTTAGGGGTTAAGAGTGTACCTCACGGTGGTGGCGAAGAAGCCCTCGCGGTGGTTGCGGTGGAGATGAGCTCGCGATTAGGGTAGAGTGAGAGTGATTGTTGAGAGTGAGAGTGAGCGTGAAGAAAAGAGAAGAACAGAGATGTACAGAGCGAAGTGCAGAAGGCGCGCGGGTATAAACGTTATAATCAAAAACCAAAAATAAAACAACATTTTACGTCAGTTGTCTTAAACAACTGACGTTAAAAGTCATTGTTTAACGTCAGTTGTATTAAACAACTGACATTAAATATTAATATTTTTTATTTAAAAACACTTTTAACGTCAGTTGTTGAATACAACTGACGTTAAAAGTGTTATGAAAAAATCAGTCCTTTGACTATTGTGCTACTTACCTATGACTACTGTGCCTTACCCGTGCACATTGTAACCTAATCCTCTTAATGAGCATTAAGTTTATATATCAGTTTTCAAGAAAATCAGCTAGTCTCTCTTCTCTATATAAAGTACCATTCTTCTATATCAGTATGTAATACAGCCTCTTCTTTTCCTCTATATTTCGTGCGTTTTTTATTCCTTCACAAAATGGCTCCGAGACTTTTGTTATTTCTTCTTATACCTAGACTTAAAGTTCTCTGTATTAATGGTCAAAAAACTTCTGAGGTTGAGTAAATCACGTAACATGGATGGTAAAGTTGAGTAAATCACGTAATGTGATTCCCTCACTTTATTTTATCCCAGTCATCCCTTTCACTTTGCTTTGGCTGCCAGTGACTGTGGATTCAAGATGATGCATCAAGGAATTCCAGTGAAGGAGGTGATGCAAAGATCCCTTTCACTTTGCTTTCGCAGCTAGTGACTGTGGATTAATCACGATGCATCATGGAATTCAAGTGAGGGAGGAGATTCATCCATTGGAATTTCTGAGGACAAGATTGAGAAGAAAATGATGTTGAAGCAGAAACTTTTTTATATTTTAGGGCTATGTTGCAGAAATTTTTTATCTTTTAATCATGTAATTGTAACTTATGAATCGCTTCAATGAGATACGATTTGATTATACATATATAACTTGTTTTATGTTAAGTGTTTATTTATCTTAATTTGCACAAGAATTTGTTTACTAATTCAAGCTAATTAATTAAGATTAAAAATAAACTTATTTAAAAAAAAAAGTTTAGAAATAAACTGCACTATATATGTGGATTGACCTGTGTTAAGAGTGACAACAGGGCATTTCAGATAGGGATATAGGATTATTTACGTCAGTTATTTATTTAACTAAAGTAAAAATCACACTTTTAACGTCAGTTGTATAAACAACTGACTTTAAAAATAAATATTTTTTATTTTAAAAACAATTTTAACGTCAGTTTTATTCAACAACTGACGTTAAAAGTGTATAAGTTTCTACAAAAACATTCATTCCTTTGACTACTCTGCTACTTACCCATGACTGCTGTGCTACTTACCCATGCACATTGTAACCTATAATCCTCTTTATGAGCATTAAGTTTATACCTAGACTTAAAGGTCTATTTCTTCCTTTTCCTTCGTGCGTTTTCTATTCTGCACGTTTATAATATATGACTGTCAACTCCCAATGCGCCTTGGAACCTAATGCTCTTAATGATGAACTTAATTTTTTAGCAACTTACGACGCCTAGTAACTTCATCCCCTGCTCCTATAAATAGCTTCCTTCCTTCCTTTTATTTTTCTGCTTCACAATATGGCTCTGCCATGGAGATTAACTTCATCACTCTTTCTTCCTATTCCTAGACTCAAAGATCTTTGTCTTAATGGTCAAACAACTTCTGAGGTTGTGTAAATCACATAACATGGGTGATAAGGTTGTGTAAATCACATAATGTGAGTTGCTCAGATTATCATCCTTCCGGAGAATCAGCAGCTACAGTTCCAAAACCTCAGTTTTGGAACCAAGTGACTGTTCCAAGACCATTGCTGAAACAGATCGAGTGCACCCTTCACTCTGCTTTGGCTCCAAAGTGACTGTGGATTCAGATGGAGCATCAAGGACTTCAAGTAAGGGAGGAGATGCATCCATTGGAGTTTCTGAGGACAGGACTGAGAAGAAAATGATGTTGAAGCAGAAACTTTTTTATATTTTAGTGCTATGTTGCGGAAATTTTTTATCTTTTAATCATGTAATTGTAACTTATGAATCGCTTCAATGAGATACGATTTGATTATACATATAACTTGTTTTATGTTAAGTGTTTATTTATTTTTATTTGCACAAGAATTTGTTTACTAATTCAAGCTAATTAATTATCATTAAAAATAAACTTGTTTAAAAAAAAGGTCTAGAAATAAACTGCACTATATGGAGTGATCTACGTTAAGAGTAACAACAGGGAGATGACAACGAAAGGAATGAGTTTCATAATTATTTACGTCAGTTATTTATTTAACTGCCGTAAAAATCACACATTTAACGTCGGTCGTATAAACAACTGACGTTAAAAGTGTTAAAATAACTTTTAACGTCAGTTCTTTACACAACTGACGCAAATAGTGATTTTATATTTACAAAACTGCCACCGCCTCATTTTTAACGTCAAACATATGGTCAACTGACGTTGAACGTTCCCGTATAATACATTATTTCCACCGGTGATATATCAGCTAATTGCTTAGATGTATCTATATGTTCAATCACAACATCACCACTTTGAATATGATCCCTGATAAAATGATGCCTAATTTCAATATGCTTGGTTCTTGAGTGCTTAATTGGGTTCTTTGTTAGATTAACTGCACTAGTGTTATCACATTTTATTGGTATATGATCCAGATAAACACCATAGTCAATTAATTGTTGTTTCATCCATAGGATTTGAGAACAACAACTCCCAGCTGCAACATATTCTGCTTCAGCTGTGGATAAGGCCACACTAGTTTGCTTTTTACTAAACCAGGACACTAGGGAATTTCCTAATAAATGGCATGTTCCACTTGTGCTCTTCCTATCTAACTTGCATCCAGTAAAGTTAGAGTCAGAATATCCTATTAATGTGCAAGTGGATCCCTTGGGATACCACAGCCCCATTTCTCTTATTCCTAAAAGATACTTCATGATTCTTTTGACAACAGTAAGATGTGATTCTTTAGGATTAGCTTGATACCTTGCACACATACACACACTAAACATTATATCTAGCCTACTTGCAGTGAGATAAAGAAAGGATCCGATAATACCTCTATACTTGGATACATCTATAGATTTACCATGTTCATCTTTGTCCAAGTAGCAGGCTGGACTCATTGGTGTTGCCATTTCCTTTGCGCTTTTGATTCCTAAATTCTTTAATAGTTCCTTGCAATATTTTGTTTGGCATATGAAGGTTCCATCTTGGCATTGTTTAATTTGAAGTCCAAGAAAGAAGGTGAGTTCTCCCATCTTGGACATTTCAAACTCACTTTGCATTAGTTCACCAAATTCCTTGCATAAAGACTCATTAGTAGCACCAAAAATAATGTCATCAACATATATTTGAACAAGTAATATATTGTGTGCTTTTGTTTTAGTCAATAGTGTAGTATCAACTTTTCCTCTTTTAAATCCTTTCTCTAGGAGAAAATTGCTTAACCTCTCATACCAAGCTCTAGGAGCTTGCTTGAGTCCATAGAGGGCTTTAGTCAGTTTATAGACATGATTTGGGAACTCACTGTCAACAAAGCCAGGGGGTTGGCTTACATATACTTCTTATTGTATTATTCCATTTAAAAAGGCACTTTTCACATCCATTTGGTACAGTTTAAAGTTCATTATACATGCATAGGCTAAGAGCATTCTTATGGCTTCTAATCTAGCTACGGGAGCATATGTTTCATCATAATCAATTCCTTCTTCTTGATTATATCTCTTAGCTACTAGTCTAGCCTTGTTTCTTACTATTATTCCATTCTAATCCATTTTGTTTCTAAACACCCATTTAGTTCCGATTATTTGGTTACTTTTGGGTTTTGGAACTAAATCCCAAACTTTGTTCCTTTTAAATTGATTTAACTCCTCTTGCATTGCAGTCATCCAATGTTCATCATTAATAGCATCATCAACACATTTTGGTTCTATTTGAGATACAAATGTCATGGTATTGCAAATATTCCTTAAAGAGTTTCTAGTGGTTACCCCTTTGGTGATCTCACCAATGATATTGTCTAGGGGGTGATTCTTTGAAGCTTGCCGCTCCTTAGGAAGATTTTCTTGTTGAAGTTCAGCTTGAGGTTCTTTATTGCTTTCTTCATCTTCCTTTTCCTTGTTGCTCTCCTTTCCTTCATCAGATTTCACTTCATCCTCAAGAGTTTCTGCATCATCAAAAATGTCATTTCCCAACCTTTTGGGGTTAGACTCATCGAATGTTATGTGAACATATTCCTCTATTTATAAAGTACACTTATTAAACACTCTATATGCTTTACTAGTTAAAGAATAACCTAGGAAAATACCCTCATCAGCTTTGGGATCAAATTTCCCAAGATTATCCTTGCCATTATTTAGAACAATACATTTACAGCCAAAGACATGAAAATGAGAAATGTTAGGTTTTCTTCCCTTGTAAAGTTCATATGGAGTTTTCTTCAAAATTGGTCTTATTATAACTCTATTCAAAACATAACATGCAGTACTCACAGCATCAGCCCAAAAATACTTTGGTAAATTAAAGTCACTTAATATGGTTCTAGAAATTTCTTCAAGTGATCTATTTTTCCTCTCAGCTACTCAATTTTGTTGTGGAGTTCTAGGTGCAGAAAAGTTATGTTTTATACCATGTTCATCACAAAAGTTATCAAATTCCTCATTTTGGAATTCTCCTCCATGATCACTCCTAATTGAAACAATTTTCACGTCTTTCTCATTTTGAGCAACCTTGGCCATTTTCTTAAAAGCTTTAAAAGCTTCATTCTTTTTTGCTAAGAAAAAGGTCCAAGTGAATCTAGAAGTCATCAACAATTACAAGAGCATAGAGATTTCCACCAAAGCTTTTTGTCCTAGAAGGTCCAAAGAGGTCCATGTGCAGTAATTGTAAGGGTCTACTAGTTGAAACAGTGTTTTTAGCCTTAAATGAGGTTTTCACTTGGTTACCCTTTTGGCATGCATCACATAGTCCTTCTTTAACAAACTTTTTATTTGGTAAACCGATTACAAGTTCTTTGGAAATCAATTTATTCAAGTGATCCATATGAACGTGAGTTATTCTCCTATGCCGAAGCCAATTTTCATCTTCTTTGGAAATTAAGCAACATGCATCATTGGAAATTAAGTTGTCTATGTCTAGCATATAGATGTTATTTATTCTATTTCCAATCAATTTTATGTTATTATTATGAATAGATTCGATCATACACATATTTGAGTTAAAGTTTACCTTGTAGCCTTTATCACATAATTGGCTTATACTTAGTAGATTGTGTTTGAGTCCTTCCACATAGAGAATATTCTCAATCTCGATTGTTGGACTTTTTCCTATTGTTCCAACACCAAGGATTCCTCCTTTGTTGTTGTCTCCATAGGTGACATTTCCACCTTCCTTGGGAGTGAAGGATGTAAATTTTGTGATGTCTCCGGTCATGTGTTTGGAGAAGCCACTGTCCAAAAACCAGCTTGAGGTTTTAAAACAGATTCTTTTATGCTTTTCCTTTAGGTACCCAAATCTGTTTGGGTCCTTTAGTGTTAGTAGCAACATAAGTTCCTTTTGGAACCCAAATTTGTTTAATGCCAACATGAATGTTCTTTCTAAGTCTACAAGTAGCAGCTGTATGACCTTTCTTTAGACAATAATAGCATTTAATAAAAGGACTAGTTGAGGAAATGGGTGGAACAAAAAGCTTCTTAAAAGATTTTTCATGTACCATTGGCTTATATCCAATTCCAGCTTTGCCATACACACCCTTTTGCTATCCTAATATGGCATTCAAGTTATCTCTACCCGTAGTAAACTTAGATAGAGTTGTATTCAGTTTTTCAACCTCCTTTTCTAGTGTAGTACATTTGGTGGAATTTTAACTAGATGCAAGTAATTGTGAATTTTCGGTTTCTAGTTCTTTATGCTTTATTTGTAAAGATGCAGAGTCACTACATTGTTTTGTGATGATCTTTCTAGAAGATTTAAGTTGTTTTCTAATTTTAACATATTCTTCATGCAATTCATCAAAAGCATCTTGTAACTCATCATAAGTAGGAGAGGAGTCATTTACCTCGGTTTCACTGTCACTTTGATGATTTGCCATGAGACATAGGTTGGCTTCTTCATTTTTTGATTCACTACTAGTGGAATCCATATCATTATCTTCCCAAGCTATGTATGCTCTTCTAGGCTTTCTTCCTTTCTTTTACTTACTATCATTCTTCTCGTACTTTTCTTTCTTTTTTAGCTTTGGACATTCATTTTTGTAGTGTCCAAGCTTTCCACATTCAAAGCATTTGATTGTTGAGGAAGAGCTTTCACCTTTGTTCGTGTTCTTTTTGGTAGGAAAACTGAATTGCTTCTTGTTTCTATTCTTCTTGATGAATCTTTTAAATTTCCTCACAAGCAATCCCATGTCTTCTTCTTCGGATTCTTCACTTTCATCGAGGTGTTCATCTTCATCACTTTCTATTGATTCTTTGGAGATATGAGCCTTGGGTGAGAGTCCTTTCTTCTTTTTCTCATTATCTTCATGATTTTTTAATCTGTTGAGTTCCAATTCATGTTCTTTCAACTTCCCAAAGAGAGTAGCAATCTACATTGTGTCAAGATCCTTTGCTTCAGCAATTGCAGTAATTTTTGGCTGCCATTCACGACTCAAACATCTCATAATCTTGTTAATCTTTTTCTCATCTGTGATTGTATGTCCGAGTCCTTCTAACTGGTTCACAATGTGTGTAAACCTCTTTTGCAAATCATCTATCTCCTCACCATTCTTCATGTGAAAGAATTCATATTCATGGACTAGTTCATTCATCCTTGCTCTTTTCACATCGTTGGTTCCTTCATGAGTGAGTTGAAGAGTATCCCACATCTGCTTTGCCGTTTTGCAATTGGAGACCCTGAAAAACTCATCATAATTCAAAGCAGCTGTTATAATATTCTTTGCTTTAGCATTATAACCAACTCTTCTTTTATCATCATCATTCCATTCATATTTTGGTTTAGTTTGTTTATTCCCCTTAGCATCAAGAATAAATGGAACATAGGGACCATTTTCAAAAGCATCTAAAACATCTAAAGCTGCAGCCTCAGGAAAGATAAGCATTCTTTCTTTCCAATACATGTATTGGGAGCCATTAAAGGTAGGGGGTCTAGTGAGTGAAGCCACATCACCCAGGATATCATTTGTAGCCATCTCTTGAAGCTATTAAGCTTTGTAACAAGAGTTTTAGCCCTGATGCCAATTGTTGGTAGTGGCTACGGTCTCAAGAGGGGTGGGGTGAATTGAGATATTGAAAAATTATTGAACAATTTAAAGCAAAACAGTGTTTCTTTAAAGAAAATTGGTTTTCACTCAACTTTAATTCCCAAGAATTAGGTTATGGAACAAGTGATGATGACAAGAAGAATTATAAGTAGTAACAACAGATTTTAACACAGATTGAAGATTAAAGATTCAAGTTAACAAGTATATGGAGTTTAGGGATGAGAAGAACATGCAAACCGATTTATCCTGGTTCGGCTACCTCCTCTGGTAAGCCTACATCCAATCCCACACCTCTGTGGTTTTCTTCACTATAATCAGCAATTACACAATTCTAATTACAGCAACACAAGGATAACCTCCTTGCTTGAAAAATCTCCAAAAAGAACACTAGCTTTTCTATACCCAAGGATCCCTTCTATCCTTGTTAAACCCTAAGAGATACCCTCTCTTAGTCACTCTAATTCACAAAAAAGAATTGAGTAGAAGCAAGACTCTAAAAGCCTGATAATACAAATTGAAGTTCTAACTATCACACTTTTCTCAGAGATTAAGCACTTTGTTTCACAATCAGTATGAGTTGCTTTTATTGTATGTGTTGTTATTGAAAAGTGTTCCTTTGATCCCTCTTTATATAGAAGACATATTATAGCCGTTGGGATCATTTAAGACAAATTTGGATCTGATTTATCAAAATCTGCTTTCTTGATCTTGAAATGTGATTCTGTTTGATCTTTGTAGAGATTGCGTCCTCCTTGAAATATAATTGTTTCCATATGAAAGGATAGCCAAGTCTATTTGAAGAGTAATAAATCCGTGTTTAATTGAAGAGAAAAATAGCCGTGTCCATTTGCCACGTCAGCAGACGGGAGTATTAGCTCAAGGTAATTGGACGGGCTCCAACTGGTAGACGAGCTTGCTAACTCAAGGTAATTGGACGAGCTCTAATTTGTAGACGAGCTTTATATATCATTTAATTGGACGGAGCTTCTAGGGCGTATCATTTAGTAGACGAGCTCTCCTTTTTCATCAGTAGGCGAGCTCTAATTTTTCATTAGTAGACGAGCCCTTCGTTTACATCAGTAGACGCACGCTTCTTTTACATCAGTAGACGAGCTCTTCTTTTTCCATCAGTAGACGAGCTCTCCAAGTGTCACTATCAGTAGACGCATGCTTCTTTTACATCAGTAGACACACTCTTATTTTACATCAGTAGACGCAATCTTCTGTTTTCTTAGTGGATGCGCTTCATGTGCCATGTTAGCAGACAAGCTCTTCTGTTTCTTCCGGTGGACGCACTTCATGTGCCACGTCAGTAGATGAGCTCTTCTGCTTCTTCCAGTGGACGCCCTTCATGTGCCACTTCAGTAGACGAGCTCTTCTGTTTCTTCCGGTGGACGCATATTTGTTGTACTTCAATGGACGTGCTCCAAATGGTACTTTAGTGGATGAGCTCTTTAGTTGTTCATTGGACGTCAACTCTTTTCTTTGTTATACTTTAGTGGACGCACTTTCTTTGTTCTTTTATTTGTTGGACGTCATTCTTGGTCCACTTCATTGGACGGGCGCTTATATTTTCCCAGTGTTGGACGTGTGCTAGTTTTGCTTTGTTGGACGAGTGATCCTGCATGCAACTTAACACGTAATGAGTACATAGTCAAAATTAAAGATCTTATGCAGAATACACTTTGTTTGTCATACATCAAAACATGAATGAGGGCTTAGTCTTACAGATATTATTGATGAAGACAATGTGTGATATAGCAAAATGAGGCAATAGATCTTCAATAATTCATTGTCCTTTTTTCTTCAAGTACTTGTTTGACTAATACATCTACCATCTTCTTTTCTTTTCCTTTTTTTTATAAGCAAAATTATATTGAAAACGAGTACAAGGGGTGTTCTAACCCATATACAAAGAAACAAAAAAAGAGCCTATGTAGAAATGACACTGCCCTTCAGCAAAAACAAAATCAAATATACAGAGAACCCCTTCTTTCTTTGTTTCTTTCTTTCTTTTCCTTTGTTTCTTTCTTGAATTAAAGAGAATATATGCATTAGTGAGGTAAGTGACTACGAATATTTGGCAACTAGTGTGATGTTGCAGATTAGTCATTGGAGAACAAAGCATCGTGGCAATGCGTTTCCCGTAACGGACCCCAAGTCCACACGGCTACTGAAACCTAAATCAACGTTACTCATAAATCAATAGTGGAGGTTAACAGAATGAACAACTTTTGTCGTTTTTAATTTTTTTCGGTGAACCAATTAATCTAAAAGAAAGAAAATGTATTTTGTGGTACTATTCTATTATTGAACAACATTATCTTACGCTGTCTTTACTATCTGTTAGTATTTACCAAACAGAGCCTTACTCCTTCCTCCTCTCACTAAATATCGCCTTTATAAATACCTAAAGTAAACAACGAAAACAATTAGTGTGTTATCAAGTAAAGTCTTGCCTTTTTTCAGTTAGCAATGACAGCCACGACCCACTTTATCATTTTGATGCATGTTTAGACCATTGTTTTAGTTTCAAGAAAAAACAATGCCTCGATGTTATCCAAAATTTCATCCATTCTAGTACTTGGGGATTCGACGTTTGACTTAGGCTACAACAACTACATCATGACATTAGGCAAGGCAAATCATGTACCTTATGGCAAGAATCTCCCTAGTCATGTGCACCGCTAGTAAATTTTCTCATTGCCTCTGTGTTGAACATCAAAGATATAGTCCCTCCTTTCCTGGACCTAAACCTATCAAATGAACAACTTCTAACAAGTGTTAACTTTGAATCTGGTGGATTAGGTTACGATGATATAAGTGGAGTTGTAATAAGCGACGGAGCCATAACAATTCCCAAGTAAATTGAATTTTTCAAAACTTAAATAGAAAAACTCAAGAGAATTACAGAGGAAGATTGATAAGCCTCTGGCTCATCTAGTTTTATGACTAGTATGACCATGGTTTTGTGCCAATTATATCTCGTTTTCGCCCAAATTAAACTTGATTGTCCTCAATCAAGGTTTTGAGTCCCTTAAGTAGTTTTAGGGTAATTTAGCCGATTTTGAGTCAAATAAAGCACTTATGGCTATTTCATGTTTTCAGGTTAACCTAGAGTCAAGGGAATGAAGAAAACAGTGGAAAGTGCAATCCTGGAAGTATTCGCCCCGCGAGAGGCTACTCGCCTCACGAGCCTGAAGACCAAGCCTAAACAGTAGAATGTCATCCTTTCTGTCTCGCCTCGTGAATCACCGCCTCGCCCCGTGAGCCTGAAGGCTGACTGTGCCAGAGGATGCAACCCTTTCTGTCTCGCCTCGCGAGTCATTCTTCACCTCGCAAGAATCCAATTTTGAACCCGCGCCACTTTTAAGATTCACCTCGCGAGCGGGCGTAGATCCTGAAGGTTATAAATTGCTGTTTTGGGCAGATTAGGGGACACTTTTGATTATCCACTGGTTTACGAATTCTCTAGGTTGTATTGCATTTTTGATGGAGAACTAATCTCCTTAGATTAGTCTACTGTAATCGGTTTTCGCCGCACTTGAGGTTCTGTAATTCCCATTTGATTTACTTTTCCCTTTTCAATACTATGCTATATATTTCTGTTTGTTTAATTCAGGATTGTATAGAATACATGTTGATTTATTTCGATGATGTTATGTTCCTATACTTAATCGTGTTTGCTTAATTCGCGTGTGTTCAATCGTGTTTGTTTAATTCACGAGAGCTTCACCCCGTTTGCTTAATTCGGGAATTAGGAACATATATCTCGTAGTGTCGATTTCGCTTGTTAATTGATGATACAATCGAAAGGGGATTAGAATCCACTTAGGGATTGGAATTTATATGAACCGATGATAGTTGGGAAACCGAGAACAGTAGATTAATCGTCTTTAGCTTATCGATAAATCACTTAAATTGCTCTGTTTTTTGCTTTGTTTTCTTAATTGATTCTTCAACTTCAAACCCCCCAAAAAAAAAAAAACTGATTTGCGTGTTAATAACATTACAAGAGTCCTTGTGATACGATACCCAAGTTGTCGCATCCTGACTGCACTTTTTCGAACCACTCGCTTTTTGACCCGTGCGCAACAGTGTGTCAAAATTGGCGCCGTTGCCGGGGACTCTTGTTGTTATTTTCGCATTTTTCATTTTTGTTTTGAATTAGTCTGGCTACTAGGTCTACTTGCTCTGACTTGTGTGATTTTGATCCTTAAATTGAAAGAACATTGCACACACGCCGTAGAGCAATTCGAGCTAGAACTAGTAATTCTAATTCTGCACCTGTTTCTGATAACATGGCTGATCAGAGAACATTAAGGTAGCTTGCTGCCCCTGATGTTAATTATAATGGCTTGTGTATTGAATATGCTGATGTTATTGCTCACTTTGAATTAAAATCTGGTTTAAGACACTTGTTGCCAAGGTTTAGTGGTCTTGCAGGTGAGGATCCACATAAACATCTGAAGGAATTCCAGGTTGTCTGCTCTACACCCTTGAGACCGGAGGGAATAACTGAAGATCATATCAAGCTGAGAGCCTTCCCATTCTCACTTCAAGGTGCTGCGAAGGATTGGTTATATTACCTCGAGCCGAATTCTGTTATAACCTGGAATGATATGAAGAAAGTCTTCCTAGAGAGGTACTTTCCTGCCTCCAGAGCTGCATCAATCCGAAAGGAGATATGTGGAATCAGACAAAGCAATGAGTCATTGGCTGAGTATTGGGAGATTCAAGCAGTTGGTATCCAGTTGCCCTCAGCATCAGATTTCCGAGTAGCTGCTCATTCAGTAATTTTATGAGGGATTGCTCCCAATGGACAGAAATATTTTAGATGCTGGTAGTGGGGGAGCACTTGTTGATAAGACTCCAGCTGCTGCCAAGCAATTGATTGAAAACATGTCACTAAACTCCCAGCAGTTCACAACCAGAAGCAACTCTGTTGAGACAAGGGGTGTGAATGAGATCCATGGTTCTTCTTCAAACAAGGCCCTTGAAACTAGAATTGATGAGCTCACTTCTTTGGTGAAGCAGTCGGCAATGGATAAGGTTCAACCAGCAAGGTTGTGTGGCATTTATACTTCTCCTGAGCATATGTCCGATGCATGCCCCATTCTGAAGGATGAGTCAGTCACTGATTTGCCTCAAGCTTATGCAGCTAATCTCTACAATCAATGCAACAATCAGAACCGGTACAACATTCCTGACCTCTCCATAAATAAGTACCACCCCAACTAGAGGAATCATCCCAACCTTCGGTATGGAGACTCATCCCAACAACAACCGATGGCACCACCACAAAATCCTACCTAAGTGACCACTTCTGCGCCTTATGGACCTTCACTAGAAGACCTGATTAAGCAAATGGCTGAAAACAATCTCCAGTTTCAGCAGCAAGCAAATGCTAGTATTCATTATTTGCACACACAGATTGGACAGTTTCAGCAGCGAACGGATGCTAGCATTCATACTTTACAGACACATATTGGACAGCTTGCCACTTCGATGAATGCCATGCAGCAAGCTCAAGGATCGAACCAACTACCTGCACAAACAGTGGTGAATCCTAATGCTCCAAATCCTAATGTGAGTGCAATTTCTTTGGGATCTGGAAAAGTTGTAGAGGCAGCCCCTGAAAAAGATGAAGAAACTGTTGAGGTAGCTCCTGAACCTTCTGTTGTTTTTGAAGCTGAGAAAGTGTATGTGCCACTGATCCCCTTTCCACAAAGAGTACAGAGAAATAAGAAGATTGATGGGGAAGACAAGGAGAGGGAGATTCTAGATGTGTTCAGAAAAGTAGCAGTGAACATTCCGCTTCTGGATGTGATTAAGAAGGTTCCAAAATATGCAAAGTTTCCGAAGGACTTGTGCACACACAACAGGAGGTTAAAGGGTAATGAGAAAGTCAATTTGGGGCGAAATGTTTCAGCCCTCATTCAGTCTAAGCCTGCACTTGAAAGGGTTACTGTTTCAGCCCTCACTCAGGCTCTACCACAGAAGTGCAAGGATCCGGGCACTTTTGCAATTCCATGCACCATTGGGGACAGCAAATTCGACAATTACATGTTGGATTTGGGAGCCTCCATCAATGTCATGCCCACTTCTGTCTTCAAGAATCTTGATCTTGGTCCCTTACAACATACGGGTCTCACTATCCAGTTGGCCAACAGGACCAATGCTCGCCCCATTGGAGTGGTAGAAGATGTGCTGGTTCAATTCAATGATTTGATTTTCCCTGCTGATTTTTACATCCTGGACATGGCAGGGGAAACAAATTCAAGCAGATCACCAATCATCCTGGGCAGACCGTTCATGAAGACGGGGAAGACAAAGATTGATGTTGATGATGGAACCATGTCCATGGAGTTTGGTGACATTGTTGCAAAATTCAACATTTTCGATGCTATGAAGCATCCCTTGGAAGAGCACTCTGTCTTTCAAATAGAGTTGCTCTCTGAAATTGTTGATGACTGATGAGCCTCTGTTTGACTGGTTTTATAACTAGTAAAGACCTTGGCTTTGTGCTTATTTTATATCATTTTTACCCAAATTAGACTTGATTGTCCTTAAGTAATATTTTGAGTCTGTAAAGTGTTTTTAAGTTAATTTAGTTGATTTAGAGTGAATAAAGTATTTACTTTTACTTTCTATTTTCAGGTTAATAAAAAGGAATAATTCTGGAGTTTCTCGCCCCGCGAGAAGACTGTTCGCCTCGCGACCCCGAAGCTGACTGTTCCAAGAAAATGCAAGGTCTCTGGTTCGCCCCGCGAAGAAATGGCTCGCCTCGCGAGTCATCCCACCATGAAAAGTCAGAGACGATCATGGCTTGCCCGTGTGGAAGGTCACGGGCGTTGCAGTTTGGGAATTTGAAGCGTTCGCCTCGCGAAGATATGCTCGCCTCGCGAGAAGACAAAGAGTTGCAGACCTTTCATGTTATTCGCCTCGCGAGCAGTGCTTCGTCTCGCGAGGCCTTGGATTCCAGAAACGTGTATATAAGTAGTCTTGGGCAGAAATGAAGAGTCTAGTCAGAATTAGCCAGTTTTGGCTAGTTCCTGAACTTGTTAGTCTTTTGTTTTTCTTAGTTTATTGTTTTCTTTTGTTATGGAGAACTAGTCTCCTAGATTAATCTACTGTAATTGGTTTTTATCCATACTTGAGGTTCTTATATTTTCCAGTTTTGTATGCTTTTCCCTTTTCAATGCCATGCTTTATATTTCTGTTTGTTTAATTCAGGAGTATATTGTGTTGTGTTGGTTTATCTCGGTGATATCATGTTCCTATATATAATCGTGTTTGTTTAATTCGCGTGTGTACGTTTCGTGTTCGTTTAGTTCACGAAGTGCTTAACCCCGTTTGCTTAATTCGGGAATAGGGACATATATCTGTAGTAGTGGGTCCGCTTGTGAATTATTGCTACAACCGGGAGGAGATTAGAATCTGCTTAGGGCTAGGAATTTGCATGAACCGATGATAGTTGGGAAACCAAAAGCAGTAGGTTAATCGCTTTAGCTTATTTGGTAACTGCTCTATTTTCTTGCTTTGTTTTCTGTTTTTCTTCTTTAATTTAGTTTCCAATCTTAAAACCCCTAATTCTAACTTTTTCTGTTAATAATAACAACACCTAAAGAGTCCTTGAGAGACGATCCGAGTTGTCGCACTATACTGCATTATTTTATAATCGCTCGTTCTTTTTGGCGCGTGGCGACAGCGCGGTCAAAAATTGGCGCCGTTGCCGGGGACTCTTGTTTGTTGTTATTAGCAGAAAGTTACATTTAAAAAAAAAAAAAAACCTTTTGCATTCCTGAATTAGTTCTGTCTGCTTTGTCTGGATGTTTGATTGCCATGGATAATTACATGTATGGGTATTTGCCTAATGTTTATTATGAACCACCACCTTGCATGTATTATCCTAATTTTAGTGAGCCACCACCATACTATCCTAGCCAAGTGACCACCTCTGCACCTTCCGAACCTTCACAGAGCACCTTGGATGAGATTGCTTCAATGCTACAACAAATGGAAGAGAACAATCAACGGATGGCATACAATCTTGATTTTCAACGGAGGATGGAGGCAATGGAGGCAAGTAATCGTGAAGCCCACCAGAGGGACCAAGCTGAATCTCAAAAGTTGTGGGCTCTAATTGATCAAGTTACCGCCAACTCGGCTGCAATGCTAACTCCACAGCCCCTTGAAGAACATAAGGATTCACAGATGGTTATTCCTAAAAATACTTTTGATGATAATTCTGATGATGATATTTCTGTTGATGATGAATTATGTGTTGAATCCCCTGATTCTAATGATTGTTATTGTGATGGTATCTATTTGCTTTGTGTATACACTGTTATGCAGGTTTATACTTGAAAGGAAACAAAGAAAATGAGGATCAGGAGGATCAAGAGGACATCTACTCCACCGTGCTTGAGGATAATGAAGAACCTGTGGAATCAGATGCATGTATTGAGAGTGATGGGGTGGATGAACCGTGTGCAGAAAGTCCAGACAATCAGACCTTTACTAACTCAGTTTCTGTTAATACATGTACTAACTGTACTGACACTAACTCGTGTGATGTTTGTGCTGGGTTTCTTTACTCTATTTTGCAGGGTGATAGTGAGAGTGATGCTATTTGTTCAGTCGAAGTTCCAAATATACCATCCATTGAACAGCCACCCTCCATAGAGCTCAAGCAACTTCCAGACATTCAGCCGCTTTCTGATTTAGTTTATTGTAATATATTTACTAACTGTACTAACTCTAACCTTTCTGTGGTGTGTGATGAGATTTCTGCAGGTTTAACAAGTGATGAATCCGGTAGTGCAGTGGATGAAGACCTTGCAGGAGTTGAAGCAACACCGGAGACCCTAACTAACTGTTTGTCACCTCCCCCTGAGGAGCCACCAGCTCTGGATTTTGCACCCTTGAATTTGGCACCATGGCCAGTCCAAGAGGTTGAGCCCCGATTCTATTGGGAGGATTTTATGGACAAAGTTGAAAGAGAGGTCGACTGTGACCTGCGAAGGAGAGAGAAGTCCGCCGCACCTGGTGGAGGTACCAAGATTATCAAGCACCCGCTCTCATCTTTATGCTGTAGACCGTGGGATCTGGCAGGACCATACTGCAACTTGAGCATTCCGTGGGCCCTGTATTACAGGCAGTGGGATCCTGGTGGAACCGCCTCTGAATGAGCTTTTCTTAACCCTTTCTCCTTTTTAATTTTCTTTTGCTTTGTTTTATTTCTGTTTTGTTTTGAATAAAGCTCCTGAATAATTTGAGAAGCTCAGGAGGATTTGTGTGTTGAGTCTAGTAGTGGCAAGTTTATTGGATTTGATTGATTTTGCATAGATGAATTGCATGATAGTGTTGACTGTTTCCCCCCTAGGATTTGAGAAAATTTTGTGAAAAATGATCCCCATATGATCGAAAACTAAACTTTGGGATTTTATTATGATGCCATGATTTATGATAAGTTTGGGGTGATAGGAAGCACACACTAGGGATAGAATCTCTGTCAAATAATTTGCATGAATGTCCAGGTGAGGTTTTGAGCCTCCAACATGTTTTTGACTGTGTGAAAATCATTTTTTAAGTTGCACTTCCCTGGATTTGATTGAATCTCTTTTTGGTTTGCATGATTATGTGTTTGCTTCAGATGATCTAGGCATTTTCTTTGTAAATAGCTACTTAGCCAAAAAATAACCAATTCCTAATGCATGTTCCCTAGTTAGCCCCATTGAGCCTATTAGCCTGTTAATTCTTGTTAACCTTATGTTACAAGCTAAAATCTGGAAAACCATGTTAACCCAATCTTAGGATTAGGAGAGCATGGAAGCTTAGTGAGAAATTGGTTGCAAGAAATTAAGTTTGGGGTGGCTACCCGGTGCAATGTGTTGTTTGGGATTGGGAAAAAGAAAAAAAAAATCATGTTAAAATATATATATATATATATATATATATATATATATATATATATATATATATATATATATATATAAAAGAAAGAAAAGAAAAGCAGAAAAAAAATAAAAGTGCAAAAATGCCAAAAAGAAATAAAAAGTGTTGAAATAAAAAGGTTGTAGTCACCCAGAAGCATAAAGAAAAAAAAATTAAGAAAGGAACTTGAGTGAATTTCAAAGTGTAAATAATGTTTCATGCTCTCTTAGTTCCTAGGGTCTTCAGCCTAGTTCCTTTTGTATATCCTACCTTAGCCAGGTCCCATTACAACCCATAAAAGACCTTTTGATGTTGCTTGCATGTTTTCTGTGGGAATCGTTTAGAGATGAAAATCAAATTTATGGGAAGTGCTCTTAAAAGTGAAATTGAGTGAATTGTTAATAGCCTGACACAAACTGAGCGAATGAGTGAACACAAATTTCCCTTGTGAGGAAGGCAGTTGTTTGAATTTGGTGATCTCCTCTTGTGTGTAACTTAGATCCCCTGCTTTGATTAATGATTGTTTGAATTATGAAACTCTCAATTGTTTGGAATAAATGAATGTGGGGATTACTTTGCTTGAAAGGGGGGAACATTGAAAAATATTTTGATGAAATTGCTTGAAATCTGTGCGAAAGTTGATTGAATTCTTAAGCTTGCCAGGTCTTGAGTCTTTTTAAGTTTTTGAGTTGTAGTTTGCTTGGGGACAAGTAAAGTTTAAGTTTGGGGTATTTTGATGAGCCTCTGTTTGACTGGTTTTATAACTAGTAAAGACCTTGGCTTTGTGCTTATTTTATATCATTTTTACCCAAATTAGACTTGATTGTCCTTAAGTAATATTTTGAGTCTGTAAAGTGTTTTTAAGTTAATTTAGTTGATTTAGAGTGAATAAAGTATTTACTTTTACTTTCTATTTTCAGGTTAATAAAAAGGAATAATTCTGGAGTTTCTCGCCCCGCGAGAAGACTGTTCGCCTCGCGACCCCGAAGCTGACTGTTCCAAGAAAATGCAAGGTCTCTGGTTCGCCCCGCGAAGAAATGGCTCGCCTCGCGAGTCATCCCACCATGAAAAGTCAGAGACGATCATGGCTTGCCCGTGTGGAAGGTCACGGGCGTTGCAGTTTGGGAATTTGAAGCGTTCGCCTCGCGAAGATATGCTCGCCTCGCGAGAAGACAAAGAGTTGCAGACCTTTCATGTTATTCGCCTCGCGAGCAGTGCTTCGTCTCGCGAGGCCTTGGATTCCAGAAACGTGTATATAAGTAGTCTTGGGCAGAAATGAAGAGTCTAGTCAGAATTAGCCAGTTTTGGCTAGTTCCTGAACTTGTTAGTCTTTTGTTTTTCTTAGTTTATTGTTTTCTTTTGTTATGGAGAACTAGTCTCCTAGATTAATCTACTGTAATTGGTTTTTATCCATACTTGAGGTTCTTATATTTTCCTGTTTTGTATGCTTTTCCCTTTTCAATGCCATGCTTTATATTTCTGTTTGTTTAATTCAGGAGTATATTGTGTTGTGTTGGTTTATCTCGGTGATATCATGTTCCTATATATAATCGCGTTTGTTTAATTCGCGTGTGTACGTTTCGTGTTCGTTTAGTTCACGAAGTGCTTAACCCCGTTTGCTTAATTCGGGAATAGGGACATATATCTGTAGTAGTGGGTCCGCTTGTGAATTATTGCTACAACCGGGAGGAGATTAGAATCTGCTTAGGGCTAGGAATTTGCATGAACCGATGATAGTTGGGAAACCAAAAGCAGTAGGTTAATCGCTTTAGCTTATTTGGTAACTGCTCTATTTTCTTGCTTTGTTTTCTGTTTTGCTTCTTTAATTTAGTTTCCAATCTTAAAACCCCCAATTCTAACTTTTTCTGTTAATAATAACAACACCTAAAGAGTCCTTGAGAGACGATCCGAGTTGTCGCACTATACTGCATTATTTTATAATCGCTCGTTCTTTTTGGCGCGTGGCGACAGCGCGGTCAATGACACCTATGATGACTTGGTTACTGATTTTCCATCTATTTCTGGTTTTGATGATGTTTATTTATGTACTGACTGTACTAACACTGACCCTTGTGCTATTTGTGCTGAGATTGATTCTACCTTGCAGGGTGACAGTGTAAGTGAATCTGTCTGTTCAGCTGAGGTTCTTGACATCATGGCTGCCCCAAACATACCATCCATTGAGCAGCCACCCTCCCTAGAGCTTAAGCCACTTCCTGGGAATCTAAAGTATGCTTACTTGGAGAGGAATGAAAAACTTCCAGTTATTATCTCCTCAAACCTTGACTTTGACAAGGAAGCTAAGCTCTTGGAGGTGTTAAAGAAGCACAAGAAGGCAATTGGTTGGACCTTGGCCGACATCCCAGGAATTAGCCCCTCCAGATGTATGCATAGGATTCTGTTGGAGGATGGGGCTAAACCAGTTAGGCAGCCCCAAAGGCGGCTCAATCCCTTGATTCTGGATGTTGTCAAGAAGGAGGAGACAAAACTCCTTCATGCGGGTATCATATACCCTATCTCTGACAGTAATTGGGAGAGCCCAATGCAAGTTGTACCTAAGAAATCTGGACTCACAGTGGTAAAAAATGAAAATGATGAACTTGTCCCCACTAGAGTCCAGAATAGCTGGAGAGTCTGTATTGATTATAGGAGGTTGAACCAGGCAATTAGGAAAGATCACTTTCCTTTGTCGTTCATCGATCAGATGCTTGAACGACTAGCCGGTAAATCACACTACTGCTTTCTTGATGGTTTTTACGGTTACTTCCAGATCCACATTGCACTAGAGGATCGGGAAAAGACCACTTTCACGTTCCCCTTCGGCACATTTTTTTACAGGAGGATGCCATTTGGTATTTGCAATGCTCCTGGCACTTTCCAGAGATGCATGATTAGCATTTTTACTGAATTTATTGAAAATTGCATGGAAGTGTTCATGGATGATTTCACTGTATATGGTTCCTCATTTGATGCATGCTTGCATAGTCTGAATTTGATTTTAGAAAGATGCATTGAAACTGACCTTGTTTTGAACTATGAAAAATGCCATTTTATGGTTGAACAGGGGATTGTTTTGGGGCATATCATTTCTGAAAAGGGTATTTCAGTAGATCCTTCTAAAATTGATGTGATTTCTACACTGCCTTACCCATCTTGCGTTCGCGAGATTCATTCTTTTCTTGGTCATGCAGGTTTCTACAGGCGCTTCATAAAGGACTTCAGCAAGATAGCTCTTCCTCTGTCAAACTTGCTGAAGAATGAAGCCATATTCAACTTTGATGACAACTGCAAGAAGGCGTTCGACTTCTTGAAGAAGGCATTGACCTCTACCCCTATCATCCAGCCCCCTGACTGGACCCTCCCTTTTGAGCTCATGTGTGATGCTTCCAACTATGCTGTGGGGGCGG
Organism: Sophora flavescens; assembly: GCA_030762895.1. NCBI lineage: Eukaryota > Viridiplantae > Streptophyta > Magnoliopsida > Fabales > Fabaceae > Sophora > Sophora flavescens. The sequence goes on from CM061066.1 coordinate 4,540,751, forward strand.
TCCTAGCACAAAGGGTGGGCAAGGTTGCCCATGTTATTTATTATGCCTCTAGGACTTTAGATGCTGCACAGGCTAATTACACCACCACTGAAAAGGAACTTCTAGCTATTGTTTTTGCTCTTGATAAATTTAGATCATATTTGCTAGGTTTCATGGTTGTTGTTTTCACTGACCATGCAGCTCTGAAGTACTTGCTGAAGAAACCAGAAGCAAAGCTGAGATTGATTCGGTGGATGCTGTTGCTCCAAGAGTTTAATGTGGAGATAAAGGACAAGAGTGGAGATGAAAATTTGGTGGCTGATCACTTGAGTAGGATAGAGAGGGATGAGGATCCTTCCCCCATTCAGGATGACTTTCCTGATGAGCAGCTTTTACAGTTAAATGGCGTAACTCCTTGGTTTGCTGACATTGTTAATTACCTAGTTGCTGGTGTCTTTCCGACAGGAGCAACTAGGTCACAAATTCACAAACTCAAGAGTGATGCCAAGTACAATGTTTGGGATGATCCATACCTCTGGAAATTTGGCAGTGATCAGGTAATTAGGAGATGTGTCCCCGACTATGAGATTGAGTCTATTTTGCACTTTTCTCATGCCTCTCAAGTAGGGGGACACTTTGAGCCACAGAGGACTGCAAGAAAAGTCCTAGATTCTGGTTTTACTGGCCCACCATTTTTAGAGATGCTTATGAGGTCTACCAGACTTGTAAGGAGTGTCAGACAGCAGGCACAACCATCACTCGTAAGGGTGAAATGCCTTAGCAACCTATGCTTTTCTGTGAGGTGTTTGATGTGTGGGGAATTGACTTTATGGGTCTTTTCCCTGCATCTTTTGGCTTTCTCTATATTCTATTGGCTGTTGACTATGTTTCAAAGTGGGTGGAAGCTATCCCCACTAGGACTAATGATTCTAAAGTTGTTGCAAATTTTGTCAGGTCCAATATCTTCTGCAGGTCCGGCATACCTCGTGCCATCATAAGTGACCAAGGCACTCACTTCTGCAACCGCACCATGGAGGCTTTACTCCGGAAGTATGGAATTGTGCACAGGGTCTCCACTGCATATCCTCCCCAGACTAATGGGCAGGCTGAGATCTCAAACAGGGAGATCAAACATCTTAGAAAAAGTGGTGCAACCAAGTATGAGGGACTGGAGCCGCCGTCTAGAAGACGCACTTTGGGCTCAAAGAACAGCTTTTAAGACACCAATAGGGATGTCCCCCTACAGACTTGGGTTCGGTAAGGCGTGTCATCTGCTTGTGGAAGTTAAGCACCGTGCTTATTGGGCAGTCAAGTGTTGTAATTTGGAAATGCAAAAAGCTGGCATTGACAGGAAACTCCAATTACAGCAGCTTGAAGAGATTAGGCTAGAAGCCTATGAAAGTTCTCGGATTTATAAAGAGAAAACCAAGCACTTCCATGATAGAATGATTTCTAGGAAGGAATTCTCTATGAGCCAACAGGTCTTACTGTTTAACTCCCGCCTGAAAGTGATGGCTAGGAAACTTCGATCCAAGTGGATTGGCCCATTTGTTGTTACTATTGTTTTCCCTCATTGTGCAGTAGAAATAAAAAGTGTAGGTGGCAACAAGGCCTTCAAGGTTAATGGGCAACGCTTGAAGCTATTCCATGAGAGCTCGGTGCCCGAGGATGCAACCGTAGAGGAGCTTTCCTTGGAAGCTCCCACCTACACTGCAACTTGATCAGGGAGCACCCTCTCCTTTCCCTCACTCTGATTTTATATTTATGTTCTTTCATTGAGGACAATGTATGTTTTAAGTGTGGGGGAGGGAACCACTTATTTGCATTGTTTTATTTTTGTTTTGTTTTCTTTTAGCTCTTGAATAATTTGAGAAGCTCAAGAGCATGTGTGTGAGTGTTGTGTCGGCTTGGTCGATTTTGTTGATTTAGCACAGATTGATTGCATGATATATGTTGATGATTCCCCCTAGGTTTTAAAAATTGGAAAGTAACCCCCATGTGAAAAATTGAAAACTGAATTTTGAGATATTTCATTGTAATTGCATGATTTATGATAAGTTTGGGTTGAAGGGGTGCACACACTAGGGATAGAATCTCGGTCAAACAGTTACAAAATGTCCAGGTGAGGAATTTGAGCCTCCAACATGTTCTAACTGTGTGAATCACTTTCAAGTTGCACTTTCTCGAATTTGCTTGAATTTCTTCTTGGTTTGCATGCTTATGTAATTGCATCAGATGATTTAGGCAGATTTTCTTTGAATTAGCTACTTGGCCTAAATTGAACCATCCCTAATGCATGTTCCCTATTTAGCCCTATTGTGCCTGATTAGCCTGTTGTTCTTGATAACCTCATGTTATAAGCCAAAATATGGAAAAACCATGTTAACCCGATCTTAGGATTAGGAGAGCATGGAAGCCCAGCAAGAGAAGGGTTGCAAGAAAGTAAGTTTGGGGTGGCTACAGTGATATGTCATTCTGGGGTGAGAAAAATAAAAAAATATATAAAGGTTGAAGCCAAGGGCAAGGAGAAAAAGAGTTGCAAAAGAAAAAAAATTGCCAAAAGAAAAGGGGCAAAGCAAAAATGGTGTCAAAGGAAAAAAGTGTAGCCACCCAAAGCATCGAAAAAAAAGGAAAAAGGAATTAGAGTGAAAAAAATGATGTACAAGCTTCATGCTCTCTTAATTCCTAGGGATGTTGAGCCTAGTTCCTTTGTATATCCTACCCTCAGCCAGGCCCCATTACAACCTTTGAAAGACCTTTTGATGTTGCATGCATGTTTTCGTGGGAACCTTGATTGAGATGAAAATCAAATTCATGGGAAGTGCTCTTGAAATGTGAATTGAGTGAAAAGTTGATAGCCTAGACAAAAATTGAGCAATTTAGTGAAATGTTAAATGCCCTTGTGAGGAAGGCAATTGTTTGAATTTGGTGATCTCCCTTTTGTGTGTAACTTGGATCCCTTGCTTAGATTAATTACTGCTTGAATGATGAAGTTCTCAAATGTTTAGAGTAAATGAATGTGGGGATTACATTGTTAAGGGGGGAACATTGAAGGAAAATTGTTTCGATGAATTACTTGAAATTTGTGCGGAATTGATTGAATCCTTTAAGCTTGCCAAGTCTTGAGTCTTTTTGAGTTTTAGTTTGCTTGGGAACAAGCAAAGTTCAAGTTTGGGGTATTTTGATAAGCCTCTGGCTCATCTAGTTTTATGACTAGTATGATCGTGGTTTTGTGCCAATTATATCTCGTTTTCACCCAAATTAGACTTGATTGTCCTCAAGCAACATTTTGAGTCCCTTAAGTAGTTTTAGGGTAATTTAGCCGGTTTTGAGTCAAATAAAGCACTTATGGCTATTTCATGTTTTCAGGTTAACTTAGAGTCAAGGGAATGAAGAAAACAGTGGAAAGTGCAATCCTGGAAGTATTCGCCCCGTGAGAGGCTACTCGCCTCGCGAGCCTGAAGACCAAGCCTGAACAGAAGAATGTCATCCTTTCTGTCTCACCTCGCAAATCACCACCTCGCCCCTCGAGCCTGAAGACTGACTATGCCAGAGGATGCAACCCTTTCTATCTCACCCCGCGAGTCATTATTCGCCTCGCGAGAATCCAATTTTGAACCGGCGCCACTTTTAAGATTCGCCTCGTGAGAAGCTACTCGCCTCACGAGCGGGCGCAGATCCTGAAGGTCATAAATTACTGTTTTGGATAGATTAGGGGATACTTTTGATTATCCACTGGTTTACGAATTCTCTAGGTTGTATTGAGTTTTTGATGGAGAACTAATCTCCTTAGATTTGTCTACTGTAATCGATTTCCGCCGTACTTGAGGTTCTGGAATTACCATTTGATTTGTTTTTCCCTTTTCAATACTATGCTATATATTTCTGTTTGCTTAATTCAGGATTGTATAGAATACGTGTTGATTTATTTCAATGATGTTATGTTCCTATACTTAATCGCGTTTGCTTAATTCGCGTGTGTTCAATCGTGTTTGTTTAATTCACGAGAGCTTCACCCCGTTTGCTTAATTTTGATAAGCCTCTGGCTCATCTAGTTTTATGACTAGTATGATCGTGGTTTTGAGCCAATTATATCTCGTTTTCACCCTAATTAGACTTGATTGTCCTCAACCAACATTTCGGATCCCCTAAGTAGTTTTAGGGTAATTTAGCCGGTTTTGAGTCAAATAAAGCACTTATGGCTATTTCATGTTTCAGGTTAACTTAGAGTCAAGGGAATGAAGAAAAAAGTGGAAAGTACAATCCTGGAAATATTTACCCCGTGAGAGGCTACTCGCCTCGCGAGCCTGAAGACCAAGCCTGAACAGCAGAATGTCATCCTTTCTGTCTCACCTCGCGAATCACCACCTCGCCCCTCGAGCCTGAAGACTGACTATGCCAGAGGATGCAACGCTTTCTATCTCGCCTCGCGAGAATCCAATTTTGAACCCGCGCCACTTTTAAGATTCGCCTCGTGAGAAGCTACTCGCCTCGCGAGCGGGCGCAGATCCTGAAGGTGATAAATTGTTGTTTTGGACAGATTAGGGGACACTTTTGATTATCCACTGGTTTACGAATTCTCTAGGTTGTATTGCGTTTTTGATGGAGAACTAATCTCCTTAGATTTGTCTACTGTAATCGGTTTCCGTCGCACTTGAGGTTCTGTAATTCCCATTTGATTTGCTTTTCCATTTTCAATACTATGCTATATATTTCTGTTTGCTTAATTCAGGATTGTATAGAATACGTGTTGATTTATTTCAATGATGTTAAGTTCCTATACTTAATCGCGTTTGCTTAATTCGCGTGTGTTCAATCGTGTTTGTTTAATTCACGAGAGCTTCACCCCGTTTGCTTAATTTTGATAAGCCTCTGGCTCATCTAGTTTTATGACTAGTATGATCGTGGTTTTGTGCCAATTATATCTCGTTTTCACCCAAATTAGACTTGATTGTCCTCAAGCAACATTTCGAGTCCCTTAAGTAGTTTTAGGGTAATTTAACCGGTTTTGAGTCAAATAAAGCACTTATGACTATTTCATGTTTTCAGGTTAACTTAGAGTCAAGGGAATGAAAAAAACAGTGGAATGTGCAATCCTGGAAGTATTCACCCCGTGAGAGGCTACTCGCCTCGCGAGCCTGAAGACCAAGCCTGAACAGCAGAATGTCATCCTTTCTGTCTCACCTCGCGAATCACCACCTTGCCCCTCGAGCCTGAAGACTAACTATGCCAGAGGATGCAACCCTTTCTATCTCGCCTCGCGAGAATCCAATTTTGAACCCGCGCCACTTTTAAGATTCCCCTCGAGAGAAGCTACTCGCCTCGCGAGCGGGTGCAGATCCTAAAGGTTATAAATTGCTGTTTTGGACAGATTAGGGGACACTTTTGATTATCCACTGGTTTACGAATTCTCTAGGTTGTATTGCGTTTTTGATGGAGAACTAATCTCCTTAGATTTGTCTTCTGTAATCGGTTTCCGCCGCACTTGAGGTTCTGTAATTCCCATTTGATTTGCTTTTCCCTTTTCAATACTATGCTATATATTTCTGTTTGCTTAATTCAGGATTGTATAGAATACGTGTTGATTTATTTCAATGATGTTATGTTCCTATACTTAATCGCGTTTGCTTAATTCGCGTGTGTTCAATCGTGTTCGTTTAATTCACGAGAGCTTCACCCTGTTTGCTTAATTCGGGAATTAGGAACATATATCTCGTAGTGTCGATTTCACTTGTTAATTGATGCTACAATCAAAAGGGGATTAGAATCCGCTTAGGGCTTGGAATTTATATGAACCGATGATAGTTGGGAAACCGAGAGCAGTAGATTAATCGTCTTTAGCTTATCGATAAATCGCTTAAATTGCTCTGTTTTCTGCCTTGTTTTCTTAATTGAATCTTCAACTTCAAAACCCCCCCCCCCCCCCCAAAAAAAAAAACTGATTTGTGTGTTAATAACATTACAAGAGTCCTTGTGATACGATACCCGAGTTGTCGCATCCTGACTGCACTTTTTCGAACCACTCGCTTTTTGACCCGTGCGCGACAGCGTGTCAAAGATAAAGCTAAATAAATAGCTGGAGACGCTCTAGTTATTATTAGTGCAGGAAGCAATGACTTTTTTTCTTCAATTTTATGACCTCCCTATCAGAAGGATGATGTTCAACATGGATCAGTACCAAGATTATCTCCAAGATAGGCTTCAATATTGAAGGGGAGCCAAAATTGGGTGAGGATAGATTTTGATCACCTTCATTCCCCTCTTCTCCCTTCCAAAAATATTAACCAAATATGAAAAAAAAAATCACTCTCCTCTCCTCCATTTCCCTCCAACTAAACACCAATTTTATTTATTTCATCATCGTAATGACTTTCTATTTGTTAATTACTTTTAAAAAAACGAATTATTGAATTATAATAAATTAATAATAATAATAATAATAATAGACTTTGGTTTACCTTGATGAACATTTGAAGCCCATACTGGAGATAATTTTGGTACTGATCCATGTTGGACATCATCCTTCTACTATGGAGGTCATAAAAAATGAGAAAGAGGTCATTGCTTCCTACACTCACTACTAAAAATGTTGAATTTATGAAATTTATAGAAATACTCTAGTGACAATATCTTATTTTATTCCCCATACAATTTAAATTTTTTATTAATTTTTTTCTGTTTAATTCAAAGTTCAGTTTGCTATTATTAAATGCATATTCACTTATCTTTTTTTTTTTTTTTTTGATGGGAAAATGCATATTCACTTATCACATAAGTACCGACTTCCCTCTGTTATAAGTTGCTTATTGTTATAACTTGTCACATATGTACGATGTCTCACATAGTCAAGAAACACAGTAGTTATAGGATCTAATTTTAGTTTTACCTCCATTAAGCCACAACACCAATGGTTTCTCTTCTGGCTTGGTCGTAGCATCATCTATGTTGCGTATGCTGTGAACTTATTTGATGATACTGGTTTTACAAATAAAATTACTAAAGCTATGATTAGGAATTTAGGATACAGCTATCATTCAAATTATTTGATGATAGCAAAAAATGGCATAATCATTGCCTCTTTCCATAATCACTTTGTGCACAACATTAGTTTCTAAGGGTGATATACCTTTCAATTTTTGTTTTATTATCCTTTGTGTAAAATAGCCTAGTGATATGCTAAATTTTATTACTAGCATTGTAGTTGACCTTCAATATGGAATGTATATTTATGAGAATGATGATATGTATTGGATGTATACAATTCCCTTATTATCAACTTGTAGATAGAGAATCTATGTATAGAGTTTTATGCCAATGTTGTACTACTCTTATTGATGCCGATTCATGTGAATATGCACGATTGATGAGGAACCTGGCAATTAATGGGATTTGCCCAGAGTGGTATTGGAAAGATTATGGGATTATCTTATTGTAAACCATTCTGTCACCTAATTATGCATTTTTGAATCCATCTAAGGAGATTTCTAACTTCTTGCTCAGTAACTGATAATTCTATTTAGCATGAAATCTTTGTTTGTTTGGAAGCTTGACTTGTAAATATAATTCAGTTGTCTTGTTTAGTGTCTTGTCTTCCCTTCTTACACATTTTGTTGACATTGAGGAATGAGTATGAGCCCTGCTGGATTCGTTGGAGCCGTGATGTCAGCGTGAGCTAGATGCAATGGTCGGAGTCTTACGTGGCGGTGGTGTGGTGATCGAGAGACAACTAGGTGGAGGCTGCCGCGACGGCTGGGTCGTGTCCTACTGTTCATGAGTTTTATGTTTGACGGTGGTTGAGCGGCGAGTGCGTCTTCTTACTCTATTTTGTATTCAGTTAATTTTTATTAATTCATTAGTAATATTTTTCTTAATTATTTATTTTTAAATAAATTTTGACATTCCCTTAAGTTACAAAGTAGGAGTCACATAGAGAGACAATTTGAATTTTGCCTCAATGAACCAATTAGAAAGTTTAAATTTATGAAAAAACTCTTTTATGTTGTTTTTAATTACCAAAAATGATAATCTTGGCTCAGGTTTGATTCTTGTAAGGATAGTTCTCAACAAGTGAGCACAAGACATTTAACTAATTTTTATTTTTAACTTTTCATATATGATGTAATAACCTATATTTACTTCGAGAAATGATTATTAGTACGAAAGACGTCTTGACGAATTCGTTTGCAAATGTTGAACACAGTTTGATGACGATTTATTTTATTTTTTATATTAAAAAATTGTGTATTCATTTCGTAACAAATAGTTTTTCTTATTTACTTCTCTAAACTCTCATAAGTTATAAAAAATTAATACACCATTGTCATATTCATACGGTGCGCTAGTAAGTGAATTCTCTACACTCTCATAAGTCACAATAAATCAATATACCATTGTAATACAATGCGCTATACATACACATAAAGTAAGCAAAGAAAAATATAGTGCGCTAGCAAGTGAAGTCTTACATTTTTCGGATAGCAATGGCAACCACGATCAACTTTATCATGTCGATGCATGTTTGCACCATTGTTTTTGTTACAAGTAAATACAATGCAAATTATGGGTATTATGGCAGGGATTTCCCTAGTCATGTGCCCACCCACCGGTAGATTTACTAATTGAAAATTTGATTCCTGACCTCATTACCTTTGTGTGTTGAACATCATGCATCAACATGATAAAGTTGATCGTGGTTGCCATTGCTATCCGAAAAATGTATGACTTCACTTACTAGCGCACTATATTCTTCTTTGTTTACTTTGATATACCTAAAGTAAACCAAGAAGAATATAGTGCGCTAGCAAGTGAAGTCTTACATTTTTCGGATAGCAATGGCAATCACGATTGTAACATCCCTGGCTGCTCTATGGATTGACTACTGTCCCCACAAACCAACATGGATCTTTTCAGCGTGCTTTGTCCTCATTCACACGCTTTCACGGGAAAACTTCCCAGGAGGTCACCATCCCAGAATTGCTCCAAGTCAAGCACGCTTAACTGTGGAGTTCTTAAGTGATGGGCTCTCGAAAAGAAGATGCATCTTGTTAGTATAGGTAGTACCAATCAATTCATATAAGCCTTCCTCAACTGTATAGTCCCATACCTACACAGTCTCGGGATCCCTCTCATTCGGGTGTGTAATCAGCTCATTCATGTGTCCCTCCGCCTAGAAGCCCGCCAGGAGCCGCTCCTTGTCCTTGCCTTCTTGCACCGACGACCACTCCCCGCCCTCGTTGGCACCCGGGTGTTACATGCCCACCAGCTTCAGCTTGGTTCGTCCCCCAACCACACCGTACTGGGAGAGGTGCCGCTCTGATACCATTTGCAACATCCCTGACTGCTTTATGGATTGACGACTGTCCCCACAAACCAACAAGGGTCTTTTCAGCGTGCTTTGTCCTCACTCACACGCTTCCCGGGAAAATTTCCCAGGAGGTCACCCATCCTAGAATTGCTCCAAGTCAAGCACGCTTAACTGTGGAGTTCTTAAGTGATGGGCTCTCGAAAAGAAGATGCATCTTGTTAGTATAGGTAGTACCAATCAATTCATATAAGCCTTCCTCATCTGTATAGTCCCATACCTACACAGTCTCAGGATCCCTCTCATTCGGGTGTGTAATCAGTTCATTCATCCGCTCCTTGTCCGTTCCTTCTTGCACCGGTGACCACTCCCCGCCCTCGTTGGCACCCGGGTGTTACAACGATCAACTTTATCATGTTGATGCATGTTTACACCATTGTTTTTGTTACAAGCAAATGCAATGCAAATTATGGATATTGGCAGGGATTTTCCCTTGTCATGTGCCCACCCACCGGTAGATTCTCTAATAGAAAATTGATTCGTGACCCCATTGCCTCTATGTTGAACATCAAAGACAATGTCCCTCTTTATTCTTTATGACCCATACATGTGATTTCATTACAAAATGTAGCTACTTCAAACATGCTGCTCCACCAGAATGCTCCCCCAGAATGCCAACCTGTGTATGTACAAAGTAAGTATTAGAACAAATTATTCATATTTTATGTGTTTTTCATATATTTCTCTTTTATTTTATAATTATGAAAATATAAAACAAGTATAAAAAGTTGTATACTATTTTAAAGCACAAATTTGTGATCAACTGAGAAAACCATTTCCAAACATTTTTTAATTTTCAGTACATTTTTGTACGATAACAAAGAAGTTTAAAATAATTTAGTCTAGATATTAACACAATAGATTTATGTGTCTACGCGCCAAACTTCACTCTTATACCAAATTTTAACTATCGATTTTGGTTTAACCTAATGACTGAACTTATAACTTTTTATTAGAAAGAGAGAGACTAAATAACATACAAACTTGATTTTGACTAAATAACATTTTTTTTAAAAGGAATGTTGACTAAATAACATATAAACATATAACAACATATAAACGTGACTCAACTCTTATATGCAAACTTGGTTTATGTAAGAGAGAGATCAAAATTATAATTATCTTCTTCTGAAATTTTATGTGTAAATATTTAGTTTCAACCAAACGATGGAAAAGGTATTAAGTATAGCAAGGAGCCAAGGAGTGTAAAGCAATTTTAAGTAAGGAGAAAAACAAGCAACAATAAAATACATATAAAATTGCATCAAGTGTAAATTTTTTTTTTTATAGCAATCAATTATAAGGTAGCGAGATTAAGGGTCTTGCTATTGAGTACCCTAGGAATATTAGTAATTTAAAAATATATAGAAATCTTTTATTGAGAAAGGGCAACTTTTAAATATTCAATAATTTGAATATATCAGTTTTCATTATAATTTTTTAATGTTTTTTAAATAAAATTTTAAATAATCTACACTGGTTACATTAAGTTTTTTAAAATAAAAATTTGACATTCACTTAAGTTACAAAGGAGGAGTCGGGGAGAGAACTTGAATCACGCCTCAATGAAATAATTATTATCTAAGTATAATTTGCATTTATGAAAATTCCTTTATGTTGTTTTTCTGTTAAAGATAGTCTTTGAAGACAACGTTTGATTTTATAAGTATAGCTCTCTAGCGATTTTAAAAAAAAATTTAATTAAAAAAATAAATTAACCCTTTCTATTATTTTTTATTTAATTAGAAAAATTCTACATTACTTGTTGTGATGGAGATTAGGAAGAGACGTCGAAGAGGTGTGGCAGACGGTAACCAGCCTAAAGCTTGTTGGAGATGGTAAAAGATGGCGTGATAGCTGTATATTATTGCTTGTGATTCGAGAAAGGCCTTGGACAGAGGTTTGAGAGTGTGGTGTGCTGCAAGGTTAACTCCTAGTGCTCTTTACCTCTTTCCCTCCTAGTGCTTCTTAACTGTAGGAACCGAGTTCAAGCTTTCGTCGTCCCCTTCTCGTCAAAGAAATCTTGACGTATATGGAGTGTGGTTCCTTCGATTTCTCGGTCCCCTTCTCGTCAAAGGACTCTTGACAAATATGGAGTGTGGTTCCTTGATAAAAGATCCTTCGATAAATTCTTAGGTGATGGTGGCTCACTGGTGGTTCAATTGGTTTGGAGAGGAGGTGACGGTGGTTCAATTGGTTTGAAGAGGAGGTGACGGTGGCTCACTGGTTCAATTGGTTTTGGAGAGGTGGTGATGGTGTGGGCAAATATGATGGTTCTGAACGAGACTGTGAGACTGTTGCTGGGAAATCTTACTATATATATATATATATATATATGACTACGTGATTATGTTAATAATGTAATGTTAATAATATAATTAAGTTCTTATAACTGATGCAATTAATTGAATCACACAAATTTTCTCTTACTTTATTTCCTTTTTGAATTTTCAATTTTGAAAGGAAACAAATTATTTTCATCATCTATTAAATTAAATCCTTATGATTGATTTCAATAAATTCAATTAGTCAACTTTTACATAATTTATTTCCTTTTTGAATATTCAAAGTTTAAAAGAAAACAAATCATCTTTGTCACCCATTAAACTCATATCCAACCATTATTTTCCATCCAAAACTTCCTTATATGTTTTTTTCCCATCTTTATTTTTTTTTTTAAAAAATTTGTAATAAATTGTAAAGGCGAAATTTATGACAAAATATTTTATTTTTGTTTTATAATTTCTTTTTTCATTTTTTCTAAATTTTAATAAAAGCTAAAAATAAACTCTACTATTCCTAAAATTTAACATATTTTTATGATTTTGATTTGTAAATTTCAATTTTCTTTTTTAAAAAAGAATACAAATATAAAAAATTAAATGAAATATTTTTTGTGGTCTTATTTTCGGAATTTTCTAAATTTGTGTAAAAAAATTGAAAGGCATCCAATCAAAATGGGGTGTTCATTACCAACGTATGGTTGGTCCAAGTGGTAACAAGCATGGGCCCCTTAAGCAAGTTCAGGGGTTTGATCCCTGACTCTTGCTTATGGAGAAAACCTGGTTGGGAGAGGTCAACCCTTAAATGTGGGGTGTTCATTTTTTGTGTTGGGATCTTTTACAAAAACATTTGTGTTGGGATCTCAACTATTTACAATATTTTTTTAATGTTGAGATTCATTTTTGTGTAACAGCTCGAGCTTGACTATTAGTTTAGTTAAATTCCCGTATTATCCACTCTTAAATAAAACTAGTATTTTTGCACCAGTGCGATGCGCGGGTCATCAATTACTATTATTATTAATAGCATTGTTATCATTAATAACTTGAATTCTGCCTCTATATCTACCAAACTTTTTCTTTCCTTTGTATCAAATTAAATCCACTATGTCAAACATTTTATTTACTTATTTCACACTTTGCCTTCAATCTTTCGTTCCCACCCATAAATGTGGTACTCATTCATCTCCAAGGCTTTTTTTTTGGTAAACCTGGGTATCCTTCGGCCGGGAGCCAACGACTAATCCCTCGAGGTACTAAGATCCATTTAAGGGGTTGACCTCTCCCAACAGATGTACTTCCATACGCATGAGTCAGGAATCGAACCCCTGACCACATGCTTAAGGGGCTCAGTTATCTACCAAATGTACCACACCATGTTGGTATCTCCAAGGCTTTTTATTTATAGACAGAAGTGATAAGCAAAAACCTTGAAACAATCTTACCTATAATTTGAGTGAAAAAAGTTGAATATTTTTTTTATTTTTAAATGATATTACAATACGTAATGTAACATTATTTGTTAAGTGTTCCTCTTTGATTATTACTAATGATCAACTAATCCTCTTAAATCATGTGGTGCTGACACGTGTCCCTTTATTAGAAAATCAGCAATTTCCCTTATTAATTAGTATAGATATAGATTTATTATTTAAAATAGAAAAAACAAAGGCAGGGATGTAGCCAAAAAAATATATTAGAAAATATGAATAGCTCTGCCTCTATTTATGTCAATTCAGAGATTGCCGTGTTTGACTCCCAAAACATTATACCTTTACCGTTTTGTAAATATTTTAGAACAAAAACATATATGAATTTTAGAAAATAAATAAATAAAATAATAAAAAAATTCCATAACTTAACATGTGACTTGGACTAATGTGCTACACTAAAATCACAATTTCCCCTTATTAATTAGTATAGATATATATTTATTATTTAAAATAGAAAAAACAAAGGCAAGGATGTAGCCAAAAAAAAGTATTAACAAAAAAAAAGTAGAAAAAATATATTTAAAATTTTTTTAAAAATTAGGAAAAAAAGTAATCAGCAAAAAATTATCAAAAAAAAAAAATTAAGAAAAAAAGTAATTATAAAAAATATTTAAAATAATTAGAAAAAAAATATTTAAAAAATTTAAAAAGTAATTAGGAAAGTAAAATTAATTATTCATTTTCTAATTTAGTTTTTTAAAATATTTAATTTTTTATTTTACCTTTTAATATATATTTTTCATAATTATTTTAAATATTTTTTTATAATTATTTTTATTTTTCTAATTTATTTTCATCATGAAAAATATTTGGATAAATAATAAAAAATTAATTATTAAAAAAATTTAAAAGCAAAAAAAATAAGAAAATTAGGAAAAAAAAATTAATTCGAAAAAAATTAGAAAAAAATATTTTAAAAAAATAGATTTAAAAAAAATTAGAAAAATAAAATGATTATTAAATTTTTTTTAAATAATTCGAAAAATAAAAATAAAAGCAAATATTTCAAAAAATTTAAAAATAATTAGGGAAAAATATATTTTAAAAAATTATAAAAAAATAATTATAAAAAAATAAAAAGAAAACGAAAAAGATAATTCGAAAAAAAAGTTCAAAAAAATTAGAAAAAATAATTAAGGAAAAAAATATTTTAAAAAATTTAGGAAAAAAATAATTAAAAAAATATAAAACTAAAATTATTTAGAAAAAAATATCTTTAAAAAAATTAAATTATAAAATTAAACATTGAAAAATAATTATAAAAAAATAATTCGATAAAAAAATAAATTTTTAAAAAGTATTAGATAAAATTTAATTATTAAAAAATAGTTTAAAAGAAAGGAAAAATGAGGTGTCGACACATGTAATGTGAGACACCCCGACGTCCCATTAAAGAAAACCCAAAATATTAAGACCTAATTTCGTTATTGTCGTTAAGCGAGTATAGTAAAACAGCGGAAAATTTAAAAATTAATATACATACAAAACATATACAACTCAGGTCCTGATACAGTACAGTAGAGGGAATCCCATCAGTCGGATCCCAAAATGTACAAGCTGATAATCAAACAGAAAATAAAAAAACAACATCCTAAAGAGACAAGACGCGCTGACCATCGACTCTATACTCAACTATGAGGATCCACTGCTCGTCCTCCAACGTCAGGCTCATACGCGGTCCCATCAAGTTCCTCTATAGTTGGCTCCCCCGTAGGATCTTCTCATCACGATCACAAAAAAGAAACATATGTAACATAGAGAAGATAGGGATAAGAAACCATATAACATCAAACGTGGAAAGGGTTTAACAACATTTAATTAAATAACGGCACACTAAACATCCATCTCCCCAGATAAATATATGTAACATAATCATCCTCAATCCACATCTATAATCTTTCCTCTATCCTCCATCATGATGCAATGCAAATGCTGTATGAATAATCTCTTCAGGTATCGGGCCATATCCGGATATCACAACAATATAATCGACACGTCCCAGAGTCCCCGGCGCACACCCTCATCCGCAGATGGAGGGTGCCCACGCAAAGCAATGGCACTATAGCTACACAACCCGGTGCACACCTCGGGACCACAATCCAGGATGCTCATGTAATGCATGAACTATAGCTGCGACTAAAATGTAATCATCTCTCGACGGTCTGCCGTTAGCCTATCCCCGGGAATTTTCCCTTCGAGGCATAGACCCCACTCGACCATGTTTCAGGTTCACTCGACCATGTTTCAGGTCCCTCATATCACAGACCATGTTTCAGGTCACCCCTTAGTGCCCTAACCGGTCATCCTAATCTCATAGATAACCTCAAAATAATATCATCTCATTAATCTCAACCTCATCTCACAATAATTAACTTGGTTGGGCACTGCTATCACATATTGTATGCAATCCCCAAATACATCCTCGGGTCTCACATAACTTATGATTTACTCAATCCTCTAAGCACAATCATTACACTCATTTTATCATCATAATCATTATCATGTTATCCAAAATCATCATCATGTATTCTCATATCATAATATCATTTTCAAATGATAAATACCGAAATATAATAATAATAATAATAATAATAATAATAATAATAATAATAATAATAATAAATACTACTACTACTACTACTAATAATAATAATAATAATAATAATACTTAGTATCATCCCAGTAGTATTAGTAATAATATTAAAATAATAATAATGATAATAATAGTAATAATAATAATAATCATAAAAATAAATAAACACACTTCCAAATAATTACCACACTCATGATATTATATACCAAGTATCAAGTTCACATCAATCAGTCAAACAGGCAATCATCACGTAATAAAATAATCTATGTATGTAGCGTAATGACGATAAACGCACAATTTCCATATCATCATCGGTACCACTAAGTAGTCCCTAATGTGGTATAGACATTGTCCGTTACTCGCTCTCGTGTAGGGTTTGGGTCGCCCTACACCATTATCTAATTAAATGTAATCACGCCGTTTCCGACGTTAAATAGTTTCTTTCCCCCACCTGGAATGTCTTAGACTAGCTCTAGGGCAATGAAACGGACACTCCCTATACTCCCTCAAATATGCCACGCACAGTTCTACACCCTCCGGGGCTCCAAAAATTCACCTGAACACATCATTGTGAAGCACACGTTACGTATAATCCAAATCTGAAGACAGAATTGGAAACCGATAATTGAATTGAAAGATAACCTCAATACCGTCACCGACGGCATTTAGGCATAAAAAGAACATAGGCTTACCTTAGCCAAATGCAGAAAAGAAAGATAGGATAATGAAGTAGACGTTGTGAGGGTCACAACGGTATAATTAGAATTTTGATAGGACGAACGGATTGATCGGAAATCTCTCTAGAATTTTCTGTCACTCTCTCGGTTTCTCTCTCTCTCTCTCTTTCTCACGTTTTCTTTTTTTCTTCACACTCTCTCTCTGACTTATTTCTTCTTTCAATTTAACTAACTTTTTTTTCTTATTCTTTCTTTTATATTATGAACTAAGAAAATAGAAGACAATTCTACAAGGTTGAAGGATGACTCACTTAAGCTATAATTGCTAGACCCTGGGAGTTGGCGTGAACCTATGGAAAGGAAAGAAATAAAAGTCATAAAATGGTCAGAATTGTTATATATAATGAAAGTTAAACATTGAATGAATTATAGTAGGAGGTGTTACTTCCTTATCATGCGGCAAAATTTTAAAGGGTGGAGGTGTCATTACTATACCAACTGCCGTGTCCACTAATCACACACACAAAAAAAATTGTTTAGTTAATTCAATTAGGTTGAAACTTGTAACTAGGGTATAATTAATTAAGACTAGTGCTATTTACTCGTAATGAGTAAAAATTGAGTAAATTAATTATAATCATCTAGCTATGATTAAGATTTATATCCATGACTAATTATCTTTTAATATTGTTGATGATAAACCACCTTAATTAATAATTTAAATTGAGGTGTTTACCTACTAAAAAATTTGGGTTACTTGAATTTTATTTTGAACTTGCATATATGTTTGGATTCTTAAATAAATTTTAGATTTATCTAACCTTCACTCCCATCTAATTAAAATATTTAATTTCACGAAAGATAGGATGTTACATTACTACCCTCCTTAAAAGAAATTATGTCCTCGGAATTTACGTACCTCAGAAAAGATGTGGATAATGTTGCCGTATATCCGCCTCGCGCCCCCATGTAGCATCTCCAGTAACCTCATCCCAAATGACTTTAACCAAAGGAATCTGTCTACCACGGAGTTCTTTAACCCTTCTATCTGCGATCTTAATCGGTAAAGCCTCATATTCTAGATTCTCTCGGAGTTGCATAGACTCAGGCTCAAGTACATGAGAAGGATTAGGGTAATATTTTCTCAACTGGGAAACATGGAAGACATCATGAAGGTTGGAAAGGTAAGGCGGTAAGGCTATCTGGTAAGCTACTGGACCAATTCGTCGAAGAATCTGAAATGGTCCAATGAATCGGGGAGTGAGCTTTCTAGACTTTATAGCTCTGCCAATTCCGGTCTTCGGAGTGACTCTCAAGAACACGTGATCACCTTCTTGGAACTCTAAGGGTCTCCTCCTCTTGTTACTGTAGCTTCTCTGCCGATCCTGGGCTTCCTTCATTTTCTCTCTTATTTTCCTAACTTGTTCTGTTGTTTGTTGTACCACATCAGGACCCAACACTTGGCTCTCGCCAGTCTCATACCATCATAATGGAGTTCTACACTTTCTCCCATACAGAGCCTCATACGGTGCCATTTCGATGCTACTGTGGAAACTGTTATTGTATATGAACTCAATCAATGGTAGGAATTCATCCCAACTACCAACATGTTCTAACACACAAGCTCTTAAAAGATCCTCCAATGATTGAATTGTCCTCTCAGACTGTCCATCCGTTTGTGGATGATAAGAAGAACTCATCCTCAACTTTGTTCCCAAAGCATCGTGTAACTGTCTCCAAAATCTAGATGTAAATCTAGGATCTCGGTCGGAGACAATACTTGACGGCACACCGTGTAACCTCACTACTTCCTTGATATAGATATGGGTCAACCTTTCAAGACTATAACTTCACCAATAGGCAAGAAGTGAGCACACTTCGTCAACCTATCAATGATAACCCAAATCGCATCAAACCTCTTCGGAGTTCGTGGTAATCCAACCACAAAGTCCATCGCTATACTATCCCATTTCCACTCTGGGATATCCAAGGACTGCAACAACCCAGCGGGCTTTTGATGCTCTATCTTAGCTTTCTGACATACCAAACATGACAGAACATATTCTGCCACTTCTTTCTTCATCCTTGGCCACCAAAACATCTTCTTCAAGTCTAGGTACATCTTGGTGGCTCCTGGGTGGAAACTCAGCTTACTTTTATGTGCCTCCTCTAGGATCATCTTCCTAATCTCTAAGTTCTCTGGCACACATATCCGATCCTTAAACCTTAACACTCCATCTGATCCTCTCCTAAACTCTGAAACTTTACCCTCATCTATACCTCCATTCACATCCACCAAATATTCATCCTGACCCTGCTTAATCTTAAGGTCTCTCAAAAACTCACTACTGATGGTGATCATACCTAAGCATATTCTATCCTCCATCAAATCCATACCTAGGTTCAAATCTCTAAACTGTTCAAGCAATTCCATCTCTTTCACCATCATTGCAAATACGTGCAAGGATTTCCGACTTAGTGCATCCGCCACAACATTAGCCTTCCCTGGATGGTATTGAAGATTAAACTCATAGTCCTTAATGAATTCCATCCATCTACGTTGTCTCATGTTCAGCTCCTTCTGATCAAACAAATACTTTAAACTCTTGTGATCACTGAACACATTAAACTTAACTCCATAACGATAATGTCGCCATATCTTCAATGCGAACACTATAGCTGCTAACTCCAGATCATGGGTTGGGTAATTCCTTTCATGAACTCTCAATTGTCGGGAAGCATAAGTCACAACTCTTCCCTCTTGCATCAAAACACAACCCAATCCTTGATACGACGCGTCACAATATACGTCAAACTGTCCTAAGGGATCTGGCAACGTCAGCACAGGAGATGTAGTCAACTTCTCCTTTAGCTTCTGAAAGCTCTCTTCACACTTGTCTGTCCAAACGAATGTCGTACATTTTCTCGTTAACTGCGTCATAGGCAATGCAATCTTCGAGAAACCCTCGATGAACCTCCTGTAATACCCGGCTAATCCAAGGAAACTCCTCACCTCACTCACTGACTTAGGCCTCTCCCATTTAATCACGACCTCTACCTTAACTGGATCAACAACTATCCCTTTCTTGTTGATTACATGCCCTAGAAACTGTACTTCCTCTAACCAAAATTCACACTTGGATAGCTTTGCATACAGTTGTCTATCTCTCAACACTTGTAACACCACTCTTAGATGTTCCTTGTGTTCTTCCCGACTATGGGAGTAGATAAGAATATCATCTATAAACACCACGACAAACTTGTCAAGGAACGGTCTAAAAATCCTATTCATGTAATCCATGAACACCGCTGGAGCATTAGTTACACCAAAAGGCATAACTAGGTATTCATAGTGTCCATACCTTGTTCTAAAAGCGGTTTTAGGTACATCCTCCTTCTTTACCCTAATCTGATGGTATCCTGATCTTAAATCTATCTTGGAAAACACCGAAGCTCCTTTCAACTGATCCATCAAATCATCTATCCTAGGCAACGGATATTTGTTCTTGATTGTCACTTTATTCAACTGCCTATAATCCGTGCACAACCTAGAACTTCCCCAAGGCGAAACACTCGGTCGGATGAATTCCTTCTTCATCATGTCATCCAGCTTTTTCTTCATCTCTGCCAACTCTACTGGTGACATCCGATAAGGAGCTACTGAAATAGGTCCAGCCCCTGGTATGAGATCTATAGCGAACTCCACCTCCCTCTCTGGTGGCAAACCGGGAACATCAGGAGGGAAAATCTCAGGAAACTCTCTAGCAATAGGCAGAGAATCTATACTCGAAGTCTCCTTAGCTTCCAAAGAGAAAAGCATCACATACTGCTGAGAATCATAACCCCTCATAACTACTCCTTCATTAGCAGATACTATGCTAGAAGGCTCAATAAAAGATAAAGTCTTTCGGGCACAGTCTAGCACTTCATGGTTAGCCGAAAGCCAATCCATGCCAAGAATAACGTCTATGTGTTGCATAGGCAGACAGATGAGATCTACAAAGAATGCCCTATTTTCAACAACTATAAGACACTGTAAACAAACAGACATAGTGATCAAAGGATCACTGGTAGGGGTGGACACTGTCAAGGTATATGGTAGCTGAGAAACGGACAATTGTAGATGATCTATACACTCATGGGACACAAAAGAATGTGTAGCGCCTGAATCAAACAACACAGATGAGAGTCTGCTAGATATTAAACATATACCTTGAATAAGATCTGCAAATTGAGATGACTCAGATCTTCTCACTGTAAACACCCTCCCCGTGGCCTGAGGTCTGGCCATCTGTCGTCCCGCTGTCGGAACCCCTCTCCCAGCTCCTTCTCTGAAACCTCTGGCTCCTCTGAAACTACCAGCTCCTCTGCCGGTTACTGGCTGCTGCTGTATCGCTCTGTATACAATCCCTAGCAAAATGACCTGGTTTGACACAGACGTAGTAACCATATCTATCTGTACAATCCCTGATATAATGTGGGCCTCCGCATCTGAAACACACTGGGGCCCTCTGCTGCTGGCCCTCTCTGGTAACTGGTGCTGATGGTACAAATGTCCGAGTGCTTTGTCCTGGTCTAACGTATGGTCCTCTCCTCCACTGAGAACCTCCATCACCTCTCCTCTGCTGACCTGCTCTGATAGGAACCCCCCTATGCTGCTGTCTCTGCTCTGCAGCCTGCCTCCTGTCCATGCTCTCAATAGCACTGGCCCCCTCCACTACCTCTGGCAAACTCAGGATATCCAAGGGCACTATAGACCTCCTCAACTCATGTCGTAAACCCTCCTCAAATCTCCGGCAAATCCAGTCCTCATCTGGAAACCTCTGGTAGTACTCCGAAAACTGTATCAGGGCCTCGAATCTGGCCGCGTAATCACCAACAGACCTGTCTCCCTGCTGGAGACTCATGAACTCTCTCTCCTTCTCGCGTCTGACTAATCGCGGGAAGTACTTTTCAAAGAAACATTCTCTGAACAGCTCCCAACTGATGAGTCTGCCCTCAGCCTCTAACAATCTCCTCTTGCCTCTCCACCATGACTCAGCCCCTCCGATCATCATGAAGGCGGCATAGGTCACCTTCCTATCATCTCTGCATCTCATAGTATCAAAGATCTTCTCGAGCTCCTGAATCCACCACTCTGCTCGCTCTGGATCATACTCTCCACCAAACTGTGGTGGCTTACCTTTGAGAAAGGTAGCCAATCCTGCGTCCTCAGCATCGGCGGCTATCCTCCTATCCTGCCGCTCCTGTAGCTCAGCCTCTCTCTGTACCCTCTGAGCATTCTGCTGCACCTGCTGCAACAGAACGGATGCTAACTCGCGGATAGTCTGAAGAGTCTCGGCGGACTCTCCTCCACCTCCAATCCCTGCCTCTGGCCGATGGGGCTCATCCTCTACACCCTCTATCGCTCTACCACCACCCCGTCTGCCACATCCTCTACCTCGGCCTCGAGCCATGATCCTGTTAAAAGAAATCATTAGCCCACATCAATATGACATATAATACTACATAAAACTGGAATATAAATACTACATGCCATAGAGATGTCACGTCGGACTCATTACCCAACTTCTAAGCATAGTTGTTATCCGATGTGGATTCCACTAAATGGCCAGTTCACCCTAATCACAGTTCTCACAGTCCGTTTCAGAACCGAACTGCTCTGATACCACTAAAGAGACACCCCGACATCCCATTAAAGAAAACCCAAAATATTAAGACCTAATTTCGTTATTGTCGTTAAGCGAGTATAGTAAAACAGCGGAAAATTTAAAACTTAATATACATACAAAACATATACAACTCAGGTCCTGATACAGTACAATAGAGGGAATCCCATCAGTCGGATCCCAAAATGTACAAGCTGATAATCAAACAGAAAATAAAAAAAAAACAACATCCTAAAGAGACAAGACGCGCTGGCCATCGACTCTATACTCAACTATGAGGATCCATTGCTCGTCCTCCAATGTCAGGTTCATACGCGGTCCTATCAAGTTCCTCTATAGCTGGCTCCCCCTTAGGATCTTCTCATCATGATCACAAAAAAGAAACATATGTAACATAGAGAAGATAGGGATAAGAAACCATATAACATCAAACGTGGAAAGGGTTTAGCAACATTTAATTAAATAACGGCACACTAAACATCCGTCTCCCCAGATAAATATATGTAACATAATCATCCTCAATCCACATCTATAATCTTTCCTCTACCCTCCATCATGATGCAATGCAAATGCTGTATGAATAATCTCTCCAGGTATCGGCCATATCCGGATATCACAACAATATAATCGACACGTCCCAGAGTCCCCGGCGCACACCCTCATCCGCGGATGGAGGGTGCCCACGCAAAGCAATGGCACTATAGCTACACAACCCGTTGCACACCTCGGGACCACAATCCAGGATGCTCATGCAATGCATGAACTATAGCTGCGACTAAAATGAAATCATCTCCGGACAGTCTGCCGTTAGCCTATCCCCGGGAATTTTCCCTCCGAGGCATAGACCCCACTCGACCATGTTTCAGGTCATGTTTCAGGTCCCTCATATCACAGACCATGTTTCAGGTCACCCCCTAGTGCCCTAACCGGTCATCCTAATCTCATAGATAACCTCAAAATAATCTCATCTCATTAATCTCAACCTCATCTCACAATAATTATCTTGGTTGGGCACTGCTATCACATATTGTATGCAATCCCCAAATACATCCTCGTGTCTCACATAACTTATGATTTACTCAATCCTCTAAGCACAATCATTACACTCATTTTATCATCAAAATCATTATCATGTTATCCAAAATCATCATCATGTATTCTCATATCATAATATCATTTCCAAATGATAAATACCGAAATATAATAATAATAATAATAATAATAATAATAATAATGATAATAATAATAATACTCATAATAAATACTAATACTAATAATAATAATAATAATACTCAGTATCATCGCAGTAGTATTAGTAATAATATTAAAATAATAATAATGATAATAATAGTAATAATAATAATAATCATAAAAATAAATAAACACACTTCCAAATAATTACCACACTCATGATATTATATACCAAGTATCAAGTTCACATCAACCAGTCACACAGGCAATCATCACGTAATAAAATAATCTATGTATGTAGTGTAATGACGATAAACACACAATTTCCATAACATCATCTGTACCACTAAGTAGTCCCTAATGTGGTATAGACATTGTCCGTTACTCGCTCTCGTGTAGGGTTTGGGTCTCCCTACACCATTATCTAATTAAATGTAATCGCGCTGTTTCCGACGTTAAATAGTTTCTTTCCCCCACCTGGAATGTCTTAGGCTAGCTCTGGGGCAACGAAACGGACACTCCCTATACTCCCTCAAATCTGCCACGCACAATTCTACACCCTCTGGGGCTCCAAAAATTCACCTGACCACATCATTGTGAAGCACACGTTACGTATAATCCAAATCTGAAGACGGAATTGGAAACCGATAATTGAATTGAAAGATAACCTCAACACCGTCGCCGACGGCTTTTAGGCATAAAAAGAACATAGGCTTACCTTAGCCAAATCCATAAAAGAAAGATAGGATAATGAAGTAGACGTTGTGAGGGTCACAACGGTATAATCAGAATTTTGACAGGACGAACGGATTGATCGGAAATCTCTCTAGAATTTTCTCTCACTCTCTTGATTTCTCTCTCTCTCTCTTTCTCACGTTTTCTTTTTTTCTTCACACTCTCTCTCTCTCTGACTTATTTCTTCTTTCAATTTAACTAACTTTTTTTTCTTATTCTTTCTTTTATATTATGAACTAAGAAAATAGAAGACAATTCTACAAGGTTGAAGGATGACTCACTTAAGCTATAATTGCTAGACCCTGGGAGTTGGCATGAACCTATGGAAAGAAAAGAAATAAAAGTCATAAAATGGCATGAATTGTTATATATAATGAAAGTTAAACATTGAATGAATTATAGTAGGAGGTGTTACTTCCTTATCATGCGGCAAAATTTTAAAGGTGGAGGTGTCATTACTATACCAACTGTCGTGTCCACTAATCACACACAAAAAAAAATTGTTTAGTTAATTCAATTAGGTTGAAACTTGTAACTAGGGTATAATTAATTAAGACTAGTGCTATTTACTCATAATGAGTAAAAATTGAGTAAATTAATTATAATCATCTAGCTATGATTAAGATTTATATCTATTACTAATTATCTTTTAATATTGTTGATGATAAACCACCTTAATTAATAATTTAAATTGAGGTGTTTACCTACTAAAAAATTTGGGTTGCTTGAATTTTATTTTGAACTTGCATATATGTTTGGATTCTTAAATAAATTTTAGATTTATCTAATCTTCACTCCCATCTAATTAAAATATTTAATTTCCTGAATGATAGGATGTTACATTACTACCCTCCTTAAAAGAAATTTCGTCCTCGAAATTTACGTACCTCAGAAAAGATGTGGATACTGTTGCTGTATATACGCCTCGCGCTCCCATGTAGCATCTCCAATAACCTCATCCGAAATGACTTTAACCAAAGGAATATGTCTACCACGGAGTTCTTTAATCCTTCTATCTGTGATCTTAATCGGTAAAGCCTCATATTCTAGATTCTCTCAGAGTTGTATAGACTCTTCGGAAAAGATCCTCGTGTTGTAGTTGGTTTTTAAAAATGTTGGCTTTCGATATTTATCAACATTGTGGGGTACTCGATGGTGTGGCGAGACTGTGGGTGCACGGCTCCTCGACCTTGGTTGTGGATGGACGAGGTGTTTGGTGATGCCTTCCGGGTCTGAGACGAAGCAACAAGAGACGGGTGATCGCCCTGAAGTGGCCTTGGAAGGGGTGGCAAATACCAGATCGGGTAAAAACGCATCAAAAAAGATCCTTGTGATGTTGTTGGTTTTTAAAAATGTTGGCTTTCCATATTTATCAATATTGTGGGGTACACGATGGTGTGGCGAGGCTGTGGGTGCGCGGTACCTCGACCTGGGTTGTGGATGGACGTGGTGTTAGGTGATGCCTTCCGGGGTCCAGCCGAAGCACCAAGAGACGGGTGATCGTCCTAAAGTGGCCTTCGAAGGGGTGCCAAACACCAGATCAGCCGAAGGTCCGTCGGAAAGGTTCTTTGCGATGTTGTTGATTTTCAAAAATGTTGGCTTTCGATATTTATCAATTTCATTGGGTATTCGAAGGTGTGGGCAGGTTGGGGTGCGCAGCTCCTCCACCTTTGTTGTGGAACGACGTGGTGTTTGGTGATGCCTTCCAGGGCGTAGCCGAAGCACCAAGAGACGGGTGATCGTCCTGAAGTGGCTTTGGAAGTGATGGCAAACACCGGATCAACTGAAGGCGCATCAGAAAGGATCCTCGTGATGTTATTGGTTTTTAAAAATGTTGGCTTTCGATATTTATCATAACCGTGGGGTACTCGATGGGGTGGCGAGGTTGTGGGTGCGCGGCTCCTCGACCTTGGTTGTGGATGGACTTGTTGTTAGGTGATGCCTTATGGGGAGGAGCCGAAGCACCAAGAGATGGGTGACCGTCCTGAAGTGGCCTTGGAAGGGGTGGCAAACACCAGATCTGCTGCATGCGCATCGAAAAGAATCCCCATGATGTTGTTGGTTTTTAAAAATGTTGGCTTTCAGTATTTATCAATTTCGTGGGTTACTCGATGGTGAGGAGAGGCTATGGGTGCGCGGCTCCTCGACCTCTTCTGTGGATGGACGTGGTGTTAGGTGATGCCTTCCGGGGCGGAGCCGATACTCCAAGAGACGGGTGATCGTCCAGAAGTTGCCTTGGAAGGGGTGGCAAACTTCAGATCTTATTAAGGCGCATCGGAAAGCATCCTCATCAGGTTGTTGGTTTTAAAAAATGCTAGCTTTCGATATTTATCAATTTCGTGGGTACTCGATGGTGTGGCGAGGTTGTGGGTGCACAGCTGCTCGACCTGGGTTCTGTATGGATGTGGTGTTAGGTGATGCATTCCGGGGAGGAGCCGAAGCACCAAGAGACGGGTGATCGTCCTGAAGTCGCCTTGGAAGGTGTGGCAAACACCAGATCGTCCGAAGGCGCATCGGAAAGGATCCTTGAGATGTTGGATTTTAAAAATGTTAGCTTTCGATATTTATCAATATTGTGGGGTATTCGATGGTGTGGCGATGTTGTGGGTGCGCGACTCCTCGACCTTGGTGGTGGATGGACATGGTGTTTGGTGATTCCTTCCGAGGCGGAGCCGAAGCACCATGAGACGGGTGATCGTCCTGAAGTGGCCTTGCAAGGGGTGGCAAACACCAGATCCGCTGAAGGCACATCGGAAAGGATCCTCATGATGTTGTTGGTTTTTTAAAATGATGGCTTTCAATATTTATCAATATTGTGGGGTACTCGATGGTGTGGCGAGCCTATGGGTGCGTTGCTCCTCGACCTTGGTTGTGGATGGACTTGGTGTTAGGTGATGCCTTCCGGGGAGGAGCCGATGCACCAAGAGACGGGTGATCATCCTGAAGTGGCCTTCGAAGTGGTGGCAAACAACAGATCGGCCGAAGGCGCATCGGAAATGATCCTTGCGATGTTGGTTTTTAAAAATGTTGGCTTTCGATATTTATCAATTTTTTTGGGTACTCGATGGTGTGGGCAGCTTGGGGTGCACAGCTCCTCGACCTTGGTTGTGGAAGGACGTGGTGTTAGGTGATGCCTTCCGGGGTGGAACCCAAGCACCAAGAGACTTGTGATCGTCCTGAAGTGGCCTTGGAAGTGGTGGCAAACACCGGATCAACTGAAGGGGCATCGGAAAGGATCCTCGTAAAGTTATTGGTTTTTAAAAATGTTGGCTTTCGATATTTATCATAATTGTGGGGTACTCGATGGTGTGGCGAGGCTATGGGTGTGCGGCTCCTCGACCTTGGTTGTGGATGGACTTGTTAGGTGATTCCTTCCGGGGAGGAGCCGAAGCACCAAGAGACGGGTGATGGTCCTGAAGTGGCCTTATAAGGGGTGGCAAACATCAGATCTATTGAAGGCGCATCGAAAAGAATCCTCATGATGTTGTTGGTTTTTAAAAATGTTGGCTTTCGATATTTATCAATTTCGTGGGTTACTCAATGGTGTGGAGAGGCTATGGGTGAGCGGCTCCTCAACCTCTTCTGTGGATGGACGAGGTGTTAAGTGATGCCTTCCGGGGCGGAGCCGAAGCACCAAGAGACGGGTGATCATCCAAAAGTGGACTTGGAAGGGGTGGCAAATTTCAGATCTGCTGAAGGCGCATCGGAAAGCATCCTCATGAAGTTGTTGGTTTTAAAAAATGTTGGCTTTCGAAATTTATCAATTTCGTGGGGTACTCGATGGTGTGGCGAGGCTATGGGTGTACGGCTGCTCGACCTAGGTTCTGTATGGACGTGGTGTTAGATGATGCATTCCGGGGAGGATCCGAAGCACCAAGAGACGCGTGATTGTCTTGAAGTGGCCTTGGAAGGGGTGACAAACACCAGATCAGTCGAAGGCGCATCGGAAAGGATCCTTGAGATGTTGTTGGTTTTTAAAAATGTTGGCTTTCGATATTTATCAATATTGTGGGGTACTCGATGGTGTGGCGATGTTGTGGGTGCGCGGCTCATCGACCTTAGTGGTGGATGGACATGGTGTTTGGTGATGCCTTCCGGGGCGGAGCCGAAGCACCAATAGACGGGTGATCGTCCTGAAGTGGCCTTGGAAGGGGTGGCAAACACCAGATCCGCTGAAGGCACATTGGAAAGGATCCTCGTGATGTTGTTGGTTTTTAATAATGTTGGCTCTAGATATTTATCAATTTCATGGGTACTCGACGGTGTGGAGAGGGTGTGGGTGCGCGGCTCCTCGACCTTTTCGGTGGATGGACGTGGTGTTAGGTGATGCCTTCCGGGGTGGATCTGAAGCACCAATAGATGGGTGATCGTCCTGAAGTGGCCTTGGAAGGGGTGGCAAACACCAGATCGGCCGAAGGCACATCGGAAAGATTCCTTGCGATGTTGTTGGTTTTTTAAAATTTTGGCTTTCGATATTTATCAATTTCGTGGGGTACTCTATGGTGTGGCGAGGTTGGGGTGAGCGGCTCCTTGACCTTGGTTGTGGAAGGACGTGGGGTTAGGTGATGCCTTCCGGGGTAGATCCGAAGCTCCAAGAGCCGGGTGATCTTCCTGAAATGGCCTTGGAAGGGGTGGCAAACACCAGATCTGCTGAAGGCGCATCGGAAAGGATCCTCATGATGTTGTTGGCTTTTAAAAATGTTGGCCTTCAATATTTATCAATTTTGAGGTATACTCGACGGTGTCGTGAGGCTGTGGGTATGCGACTCCTCAACCTTTTCTGTGGATGGTGTTAGGTGATGCCTTCCGCTGTGGAGCCGAAGCACCAAGAGACGGGTGATCGTCCTGAAGTTGGCCTATCACCAAAATCCGATATCTGTAGCTCTAGTTATGCTCTGCGCAAGGCAACAAGGTCAGGAAGTGTGAAAAATCTGAAAATTAACAATGTTTAGCAATTAAGCCCAATTAAGCCCAATAATGTAAAAGCAAAAACAATGATTGTAAAAGTTGTCTAATTTCTGTCTCTCTCTGGATTGTGCGGCTGTAAACTGCTATTTATGCTTATTAATCCTGATCTAACCCTATACCAAATTAAGGGCCTCTGAATAAGCTATCCAACAAGGTATCTTATGCCTTAATTGGGCTTAAGATGAGTAAGTTAGGCCCATTTAAGAGAAGGAACATCATGGACTGCGCACTGATCCGTGCTAGAGAACTCAGGACCCAATTTAGCTTTGATTTTGCCCTAATTTGACGATTCTAGTGAAACCTGAAATTGTAGGTCTCTTATCTTTCTAGGGACAGCAAGATCACTGAAATCCGATATTTGTAGCTCTAGTTATGCTCTGCGCAAGGCAAAAAGGACGGGATGATTGAAAATCCAAAATTTCACAATATTTTACAATTAAGCCCAATAATATAAAAGCAAAAACAATGATTCTAAAAGTTGTCTAATTTCCGTCTCTCTTTGGCATGTGCTACTATTAACTGCTACTTATGGTTATTAATCCTGACCTAACCCTAGACCAAACTAAGGGCCTCTGAATAAGCTTTCCAACAAGGTATCGTATGCCTTAATTGGGCATAAGATGAGTAAGTTAGGTCCATTTAAGTGAAGGAACACCATGGACTGTGCACTGATCCGTACTAGAGAACTAGGGACCCAATTTAGCATTGATTTTGGCCTAATTTTACAATTCTTGTTATACTTGAAATTGTAGGTCTCTTCCTTTTCTTTCTAGGGACAGCAAGATCACCAAAATCCGATATCTGTAGCTCAAGTTATGTTTTGCGCAAGGCAACAAGGTCAGGATGAGTGAAAAATTCAAAAATTAACAATGTTTAGCAATTAAGCCCAATTAAGTCCAATAATGTGAAAGCAAAAACAATGATTGTAAAAGTTGTCTAATTTCTGTCTCTCTCTGGCTTGTGCGGCTGTAAACTGCAATTTATGCTTATTAATCCTAACCTAACGCCAGACCAAATTAAGGGCGTCTGAATAAGATTTCCAACAAGGTATCTATGCTTTAATTGGGCTTAAGATGAGTAAGTTAGGCCCATTTAAGTGAAGGAACAACATGGACTGCGCACTGATCCGCGCCAGAGAACTCGGGAACCAATTTAGCCATAATTTTGGAATAATTTGGCAATTCTTGTGAAACTTGAAATTGTAGGTCTCTTCCTTATATTTCTAGGGACATTAAGATTACCAAAATCAGTTATTTGTAGCTCTATTTATGCTCTGCGCAAGGCAACAAGGTCAGGATGAGTGAAAAATCCGAAAATTAACAATGTTTAGCAATTAAGCCCAATAACGTAAAAGCAAAAACAACGATTGTAAAAGTTGTCTAATTTTCATCTCTCTCTTGCTTGTACGACCGAAACTGCTATTTATGCTTATTAACCCTAACCTAACCCAAGACCAGATTAAGGGCCTCTGAATATGCTTTCCAACAAGGTATCATATGCCTTAATCGGGCTTAAGATGAGTAAGTTAGGACCATTTAAGTGAAGGAACATCATGGACTGCGCATTGATCCGCGCCAGAGAACTCGGGACCCAATTTAGCCTTGATTTTTCCCTAATTTGACAATTCTTGTGAAACCTCAAATTGTAGCTCTCTTATCTTTCTAGGGACAGCAAGATCACCTAAATCCGATATCTGTAGCTCTAGTTATGCTCTGCGCAAGGCAACAAAGTCAGGATGTGTGAAAAATCCGAAAATTAACAATGTTTTACAATTAAGTCCAATAATGTAAAAGCAAAAACAATGATTGTAAAAGTAGTCTAATTTCCGTCTCTATCTGGCTGGTGCGGATGTAAATTGCTATTTATCCTTATTAATCCTAACCTAACCCTAGACCAAATTAAGGGCCTATGAATAAACTATCCAACATGGTATCAGATGCCTTAATTGGGCTTAAGATGAGTAAGTCAGGCCCATTTAAGTGAAGGAACATCATGGATTACGGACAGATCTGCGCCAGAGAACTTGGGACATAATTTATCCTTGATTTTAGCCTAATTTGACATTTCTTGTGAAACATGAAATTGTAGGTCTCTTCCTTATCTTTCTAGGGACAACAAGATCACCAAAATCCGATATCTGTAGCCCTGGTTATGCTCTGCGCACGGCAACAAGGTCCGGATGAGTGAAAAATCCGAAAATTAACAATGTTTAGCAATTAAGCCCAATAATGTGAAAGTAAAAACAATGATTGTAAAAGTTGTCTAATTTCCGTCTCTCTCTGGCTTGTGACTGCTATTTATGCTAATTAATCCTGATCTAACCCTAAACCAAATTAAGTGCCTCTAAATAAGCTTTCCAACATGGTATCATATTCCTTAATTGGGCTTAAGATGAGTAAGTTATGCCCATTTAAGTGAAGGAACATCATGGACTGTGCACTGACCCGTGCCAGAGAAACCTGAAATTGTAGGTCACTTCCTTATCTTTCTAGGGACATCAAGATCACCAAAATCCGATATTTGTAGCTCTAGTTATGCTCTGCGCAAGGCAACAAGGTCGGGATGAGTGAAAAAACCGAAAATTAACAATGTTTGGCAATTAAGCCCAATTAAGCCTAATAATGTAAAAGCAAAAACAATGATTGTAAAAGTTGTCTAATTTCCGTTTCTCTCCTGCTTTTGTGGCTGTACACTGCTATTTATGCTTATTAATCCTGACCTAACCCTAAACTACATTAAGGGGATCTGAATAAGCTATCCAACAAGGTATCATATGCCTTAATTGGGCTTAAGATGACGAAGTTAGGCCCATTTAAGTGAAGGAACATTATGGGCTTCGGTATGATCCGCGCCAGAGAAAACGGGACCCAATTAAATTTTGGCCAAATTTGACAATTCTTGTGAAACCTGAAATTGCAGATATCTTCCTTATCTTTCTAGGGACATCAAGATCACCAAAAACCGATATTTGTAGCTCTAGTTATGCTCTGTGCAAGGCAACAAGGACAGGATGAGTGAAAATCCAAAAATTAACAATGTTTAGCAATTAAGCCCAATAATGTAAAAGCAAAAACAATGATTGTAAAAGTTGTCTAATTTCCGTCTCTCTCTGACTTCTGCGGTTGTAAACTGCTATTTATGCTTATTGATCCTGACCTAACCATAGACCAAATTAAGGGCCTCTGAATAAGCTTTCCAACAAGGTATCATATGCCTTAATTGGGCATAAGATGAGTAAGTTAGGCCTATTTAAGTGAAGGAACTTCATCGACTGCGCACTGATCCGCTGCAGAGAAGTCGGGACCCGATTTAGCCTTGATTTTGGCATAATTTGACAATTCTTGTGAAACTTGAAATTGTAGGTCTCTTCCTTATCTTTCTAGGGACAACAATATCACCAAAATCCGATATCTGTAGCACTAGTTTTGCTCTGCGCACGGTAACAAGGTCTGGATGAGTGAAAAATCCGAAAATTAACAATGTTTAGCAATTAAGCCCAATAATGTAAAAGCAAAAACAATGATTGTAAAAGTTGTCTAATTTCCTTCTCTCTCTGGCTTCTGCGGTTGTAAACTGCTATTTATGCTTATTGATCCTGACCTAACCGTAGACCAAATTAAGGGCCCTGAATAAGCTTTCCAACAAGGTATCATATGCCTTAATTGGGCATAAGATGAGAAAGTTAGGCCTATCTAAGTGAAGGAACATCATGGACTGTACACTTATCCGCGCCTGAGAAAACGGGGCCCGATTTAGCCTAAATTTTGGCCTAATTTGACAATTCTTGTGAGACAGGTCTCTTCCTTATCTTTCTAGGGACAGCAAGATCACCAAAATCCGATATCAGTAGCTCTAGTTATGCTCTGTGCAAGGTAACAAGGTCAGGATGAGTGAAAAATCCAAAAATTAACAATGATTAGCAATTAAGCCCAATAATGTAAAAGTAAAAACAATGATTGAAAAAGTTGTCTAATTTCCGACTCTCTCTGGGTTCTGCGGTTGTAAACTGCTATTTATGCTTATTAATCCTGACCTAACCCTAGACCAAATTAAGGGCCTCTGAATAAGCTTTCCAACAAGGTATCATATGCCTTAATTGGGTTTAAGATGAGTAAGTTAGGCCCATTTAAGTGAAGGAACAACGTGGACTGCGCACTGATCAACGCCAGAGAACTCGGGACCCAATTTAGCCTTTATTTCGGTATAATTTGGCAATTCTTGTGAAACTTGAAATTGTAGGTCTCTTCCTTATCTTTCTAGGGACAACAAGATCACGAAAATCCGATATTTGTAGTTCTAGTTATGCTCTGCGCAAGGCAACAAGGTCAGGATGAGTGAAAAATCCAAAAATTAACAATGTTTATCAATTAAGCCCAATAATGTAAAAGCAAAAACAATGATTGTAAAAGTTGTCTAATTTTCGTCTCTCACTGGCTTGTGAGACTGAAACTGCTTTTTTTGCTTATTAACCCTGACCTAACCCAAGACCAAATTAAGGGCCTCTGAATAAGCATTCCAACAAGGTATCATATGCCTTAATTGGGCTTAAGATGAGTAAGTCAGGGCCATTTAGGTGAAGGAACATCATGGACTGCGCACTAATCTGCGGCAGAGAACTCGGGACCCAGTTTAGTCTTGATTTTGCCCTAATTTGACAATTCTTGCAAACCACAAATTGTAGGTCTCTTCCTTATCTTTCTAGGGATAAAAAGATCACTTAAATCGGATATCTGTAGCTCTAGTTATGCTACGCGCAAGGCAAAAAAGTCAGGATGAGTGAAAAATCCGAAAATTAACAATGTTTT
Source organism: Sophora flavescens (assembly GCA_030762895.1). NCBI lineage: Eukaryota > Viridiplantae > Streptophyta > Magnoliopsida > Fabales > Fabaceae > Sophora > Sophora flavescens. Next base: position 4,574,504 of record CM061066.1, read on the forward strand.
TCAATTAAGCCCAATTAAGCCCAATAATGTAAAAGCAAAAACAATGATTGTAAAAGTTTTCTAATTTCCGTCTCTATCTGGCTTGTGCGGCTGTAAATTGCTATTTATCCTTATTAATCCTGACCTAACACTAGACCAAATTAAGGGCCTCTGAATAAACTATCCGTCATGGTATCAGATGCCTTAATTGGGCATAAGATGAGTAAGTTAGGCCCATTTAAGTGAAGGAACATCATTTACTGCGCACTGATCCACGCCAGAGAACTCGGGACACATTTTAGCCTTGATTTGTGACTAATTTGACAATTCTTGTGAAACCAAAAATTGTAGGTCTCTTCCTTATCTTTCTAGGGACAACAAGATCACCAAAATCCGATATCTGTAGCCCTGGTTATGCTCTGCGCACGGCAACATGGTCAGGATGAGTGAAAAATCTGAAAATTAACAATGTTTAGCAATTAAGCCCAATTAAGCCCAATAATTTGAAAGTAAAAACAATGATTGTAAAAGTTGTCTAATTTCCATCTCTCTGGCTTGTGCGGCTGTAAACTGCTATTTATGCTTATTAATCCTGACCTAACCCTAGACTAAATTAAGGGCCTCTGAATAAGCTTTCCAACAAGGTATCATATGCCGTAATTGGGTTTAAGATGAGTAAGTTGGGCCCATTTAAGTGAAGGAACAACATGGACTGCGCACTGATCAACGCCGGAGAACTCGGGACCCAATTTAGCCTTTATTTCGGTATAATTTGGCAATTCTTGTGAAACTTGAAATTGTAGGTCTCTTCCTTATCTTTCTAGGGACAACAAGATCACCAAAATCCGATATTTGTAGTTCTAGTTATGCTCTGTGCAAGGCAACAAGGTCAGGATGAGTGAAAAATCCAAAAATTAACAATGTTTATCAATTAAGCCCAATAATGTAAAAGCAAAAACAATGATTGTAAAAGTTGTCTAATTTTCGTCTCTCACTGGCTTGTGAGACTGAAACTGCTTTTTTTGCTTATTAACCCTGACCTAACCCAAGACCAAATTAAGGGCCTCTGAATAAGCATTCCAACAAGGTATCATATGCCTTAATTGGGCTTAAGATGAGTAAGTTAGGCCTATTTAAGTGAAGGAACATTATGGACTGCGCACTGATCCGCACCAGACAACTCGGGACCTGATTTAGCCTAGATTTTGGCCTAATTTGACAATTCTTGTGAATCTTGAAATTGTAGGTCTCTTCCTTATCTTTCTAGGGACAACAAGATCACCAAAATCCGATATCTGTAGCCCTAGTTATGCTCTGCGCACGGCAACAAGGTCAGGATGAGTAAAAAATCCGAAAATTAACAATGTTTAGCAATTGAGCCCAATTAAGCCCAATAATTTGAAACTAAAAACAATGATTGTAAAAGTTGTCTAATTTCTATCTCTCTCTGGCTTGTGCACTGTAAACAGCTATTTATGCTTATTAATCCTGACCTAACCCTAGACCAAATTAAGGGCCTCTGAATAGATTTCGAACAAGGTATCATATTCCTTAATTGGGCTTAAGAAGAGTATGCTAGGCCTATTTAAGTGAAGGAACATCAAGGACTACACACTGATCCGCACCAGAGAACTCGGGACCCGATTTAGCTTTGATTTTGGCTTAATTTGACAAATCTTGTGAAACTTGAAATTGTAGGTCTCTTCCTTATCTTTCTAGGGACACCAAGATCACCAAAATCCGATATCTATAGCCCTAGTTATGCTCTGCGCAGGGCAACAAGGTCAGGATGAGTGAAAAATCCGAAAATTAACAAGGTGCAGCAATTAAATCCAATTAAGCCCAATAGTGTGAAAGTAAAAACAATGATTGAAAAAGTTGAATAATTTCCGTCTCTCTCTGGCTTGTGCGGCTGTAAACTGTTTTTACGCTTATTAATCCTTACCTAACCCTAGACCAAATTAAGGGCCTCTGAATAAGCTTTCCAACAAGGTATCATATTCCTTAATTGGGCATAATATGAGTAAGTTATGCCCATTTAAGTGAAGGAACATCATGGACTGCGCACTGACCCGTGCCAGAGAACTCCGGACCCAAATTTGCCTTATTTTTTCCTAATTTGACAATTCTTGTGAAACCTGAAATTGCTGGTCTCTTCCATATTTTTCTAGGGACAGCAAGATCACCAAAATCCGATATCTGTAGCTCTAGTTATGCTCTGTGCAAGGCAAGAAGGTCAGGATGAGTGAAAACTCCAAAATTAACAATGTTTAGTAATTAAGCCCAATAATGTTAAAGCAAAATCAATGATTGTAATAGTTGTCTAATTTATGTCTCTCTCTCAGCCTGCGGTCAGAAACTGCTATTTTTGCGTATTAATCCTAACCTAACCCTAGACCAAATTAAGGGCCTCTGAATAAGCTTTCCAACAAGGTATCTATGACTTAATTAGGCTTAAGATGAGTAAGTTAGGCCCATTTAAGTGAAGGAACAACATGGACTGCGTACTGATCCACGCTAGAGAACTCGGGACCCAATTTAGCCTTGATTTTGGTATAATTTGGCAATTCTTGTGAAACTTGAAATTGTAGGTCTCCTCCTTATCTTTCTAGGGACATCAAGATCACCAAAATCGGATATCTGTAGCTCTAGTTATGCTTTCCACAATGTAACAAGGGTAGGATGAGTGAAAAATCCAAAAATTAACAATGTTTAGCAATTAAGCCTAATAATGTAAAAGCAAAAACAATGATTGTAAAAGTTGTCAAATTTCCATCTCTCTCTGGCTTGTGCGACTGAAACTGCTATTTATGCTTATTAACCATGACCTAACCCAATACCAAATTAAGGGTCTCTGAATAAGCATTGCAACAAGGTATCATACGCCTTAATTGGGCTTAAGATGAGTAAGTTAGGCCCATTTAAGTGAAGGAACATCATGGACTGCGCACTGATCCATGTCATAGAACTCGGGACCCAATTTAGCCTTGATTTTGACCTAATTTGACAATTCTTGCGAATCCTCAAATTGTAGGTCTCTTCCTTATCTTTTTAGGGACTTCAAGATCACCTAAATCCGATATCTGTAGCTCTAGTTATGCTCTGCGCACGGCAACAAGGTCAGGATGAGTGAAAAATCCGAAAATTAACAATGTTTACAATTAAGCCCAATTAAGCCAAATAATGTAAAAGCAAAAACAATGATTGTAAAAGTTGTCTAATTTCCTTCTCTCTCTGGCTTCTGCGGTTGTAAACTGCTATTTACGCTTATTGATCCGGACCTAACCATAGACCAAATTAAGGGCCTCCGAATAAGCTTTCCAACAAGGTATCGTATGCCTTAATTGGGAATAAGATGAGAAAGTTAGGCCAATTTAAGTGAAGGAACATCATGGACTGCGCACTTATCCGCGCCAGAGAACTTTGGGCCTAAATTTTTGCCTAATTTGACAATTCTTGTTAGTCCAGAAATTGCAGGTCTCTTCCTTATCTTTCTAGGGACAACAAGATCACCAAAATCCGATATTTGTAGTTCTAGTTATGCTCTGTGCAAGGCAACAAGGTCAGGAAGAGTGAAAAATCCAAAAATTAACAATGTTTATCAATTAAGCCCAATAATGTAAAAGCAAAAACAACGATTGTAAAGGTTGTCTAATTTCCGTCTCTCACTGGCTTGTGAGACTGAAACTGCTTTTTTTGCTTATTAACCCTGACCTAACCCAAGACCAAATTAAGGGCCTCTGAATAAGCATTCCAACAAGGTATCATATGCCTTAATTGGGCTTAAGATGAGTAAGTTAGGCCTATTTAAGTGAAGGAACATTATGGATTGCGCACTGATCCGCACCAGACAACTCGGGACCTGATTTAGCCTAGATTTTGGCCTAATTTGACAATTCTTGTGAATCTTGAAATTGTAGGTCTCTTCCTCATCTTTCTAGGGACAACAAGATCACCAAAATCCGATAACTGTAGCCCTAGTTATGCTCTGCGCACGGCAACAAGGTCAGGATGAGTAAAAAATCCGAAAATTAACAATGTTTAGCAATTGAGCCCAATTAAGCCCAATAATTTGAAACTAAAAACAATGATTGTAAAAGTTGTCTAATTTCTATCTCTCTCTTGCTTGTGCACTGTGAACAGCTATTTATGCTTATTAATCCTGACCTAACCCTAGACCAAATTAAGGGCCTCTGAATAGATTTCGAACAAGGTATCATATTCCTTAATTGGGCTTAAGAAGAGTATGCTAGGCCTATTTAAGTGAAGGAACATCAAGGACTACACACTGATCCGCACCAGAGAACTCGGGACCCGATTTAGCTTTGATTTTGGCTTAATTTGACAAATCTTGTGAAACTTGAAATTGTAGGTCTCTTCCTTATCTTTCTAGGGACACCAAGATCACCAAAATCCGATATCTATAGCCCTAGTTATGCTCTGCGCAGGGCAACAAGGTCAGGATGAGTGAAAAATCCGAAAATTAACAATGTGCAGCAATTAAATCCAATTAAGCCCAATAGTGTGAAAGTAAAAACAATGATTGAAAAGTTGAATAATTTCTGTCTCTCTCTGGCTTGTGCGGCTGTAAACTGTTTTTACGCTTATTAATCCTTACCTAACCCTAGACCAAATTAAGGGCCTCTGAATAAGCTTTCCAACAAGGTATCATATTCCTTAATTGGGCATAATATGAGTAAGTTATGCCCATTTAAGTGAAGGAACATCATGGACTGCGCACTGACCCGTGCCAGAGAACTCCGGACCCAAATTTGCCTTATTTTTTCCTAATTTGACAATTCTTGTGAAACCTGAAATTGCTGGTCTCTTCCATATTTTTCTAGGGACAGCAAGATCACCAAAATCCGATATCTGTAGCTCTAGTTATGCTCTGTGCAAGGCAAGAAGGTCAGGATGAGTGAAAACTCCAAAATTAACAATGTTTAGTAATTAAGCCCAATAATGTTAAAGCAAAAACAATGATTGTAAAAGTTGTCTAATTTATGTCTCTCTCTGGCTTCTGCGGCTGTAAACTGCTATTTTTGCGTATTAATCCTAACCTAACCCTAGACCAAATTAAGGGCCTCTGAATAAGCTTTCCAACAAGGTATCTATGACTTAATTAGGCTTAAGATGAGTAAGTTAGGCCCATTTAAGTGAAGGAACAACATGGACTGCGTACTGATCCACGCTAGAGAACTCGGGACCCAATTTAGCCTTGATTTTGGTATAATTTGGCAATTCTTGTGAAACTTGAAATTGTAGGTCTCTTCCTTATCTTTCTAGGGACATCAAGATCACCAAAATCGGATATCTGTAGCTCTAGTTATGCTTTCCACAATGTAACAAGGGCAGGATGAGTGAAAAATCCAAAAATTAACAATGTTTAGCAATTAAGCCTAATAATGTAAAAGCAAAAACAATGATTGTAAAAGTTATCAAATTTCCATCTCTCTCTGGCTTGTGCGACTGAAACTGCTATTTATGCTTATTAACCATGACCTAACCCAATACCAAATTAAGGGTCTCTGAATAAGCATTGCAACAAGGTATCATACGCCTTAATTGGGCTTAAGATGAGTAAGTTAGGCCCATTTAAGTGAAGGAACATCATGGACTGCAATGACCGATCCATGTCATAGAACTCGGGACCCAATTTAGCCTTGATTTTGACCTAATTTGACAATTCTTGCGAATCCTCAAATTGTAGGTCTCTTCCTTATCTTTTTAGGGACTTCAAGATCACCTAAATCCGATATATGTAGTTCTAGTTATGCTCTTCGCACGGCAACAAGGTCAGGATGAGTGAAAAATCCGAAAATTAACAATGTTTACAATTAAGCCCAATTAAGCCAAATAATGTAAAAGCAAAAACAATGATTGTAAAAGTTGTCTAATTTCCTTCTCTCTCTGGCTTCTGCGGTTGTAAACTGCTATTTACGCTTATTGATCCGGACCTAACCATAGACCAAATTAAGGGCCTCCGAATAAGCTTTCCAACAAGGTATCGTATGCCTTAATTGGGAATAAGATGAGAAAGTTAGGCCAATTTAAGTGAAGGAACATCATGGACTGTGCACTTATCCGCGCCAGAGAACTTTGGGCCTAAATTTTTGCCTAATTTGACAATTCTTGTTAGTCCAGAAATTGCAGGTCTCTTCCTTATCTTTCTAGCGACAACAAGATCACCAAAATCCGATATTTGTAGCTCTAGTTATGCTCTGTGCAAGGCAACAAGGTCAGGAAGAGTGAAAAATCTGAAAATTAACAATGTTTAGCAATTATGCCCAATAATGTAATAGCAAAAACAACGATTGTAAAGGTTCTCTAATTTCCGTCTCTCTCTGGCTTCTGCGGATGTAAAATGCTATTTATGTTTATTAATCTTGACCTAACCCTATACCAAATTAAGGGCCTCTGAATAAGCTTTCCAACAAGTTATCATATGCCTTAATTGGGCTTAAGATGAGTAAGTGAGACCCATTTCAGTGAAGGAACATCATGGACTACACACTGATCCGTGCCAGAGAACTCGGGAACCAATTTAGCCTTGATTTTGGCCTAATTTGACAATTCATTTGAAATTGTAGGTCTCTTCCTTATCTTTCTATGGACAGCAAGATCACCAAAATCCGATATCTGTAGCCCTAGTTATGCTCTGCGCACGGCAACAAGGTCAGGATGAGTGAAAAATCCGAAAATTAACAATGTTTAGCAATTAAGCCCAATAATGTAAAAGCAAAAATAATGATTGTAAAAGTTGTCTAATTTTCGTCTCTCACTGGCTTGTGAGACTGAAACTGCATTTTTTGCTTATTAACCCTGACCTAACCCAAGACCAAATTAAGGGCCTCTGAATAAGCATTCCAACAAGGTATCATATGCCTTAATTGGGCTTAAGATGAGTAAGTTAGGGCCATTTAGGTGAAGGAACATCAAGGACTGCGCACTAATATGCGGCAGAGAACTCGGGACCCAGTTTAGTCTTGATTTTGCCCTAATTTGACAATTCTTGCACACCTCAAATTGTAGGTCTCTTCCTTATCTTTCTAGGGATAACAAGATCACCTAAATCGGATATCTGTAGCTCTAGTTATGCTACGCGCAAGGCAAAAAAGTCGGGATGAGTGAAAAATCCGAAAATTAACAATGTTTTTCAATTAAGCCCAATAATGTAAAAGCAAAAACAATGATTGTAAAAGTTTTCTAATTTCCGTCTCTATCTGGCTTGTGCGGCTGTAAATTGCTATTTATCCTTATTAATCCTGACCTAACCCTAGACCAAATTAAGGGCCTCTGAATAAACTATCCGTCATGGTATCAGATGCCTTAATTGGGCATAAGATGAGTAAGTTAGGCCCATTTAAGTGAAGGAACATCATGTACTGCGCACTGATCCACGCCAGAGAACTCGGGACACATTTTAGCCTTGATTTGTGACTAATTTGACAATTCTTGTGAAACCTAAAATTGTAGGTCTCTTCCTTATCTTTCTAGGGACAACAAGATCACCAAAATCCGATATCTGTAGCCCTGGTTATGCTCTGCGCACGGCAACAAGGTCAGGATGAGTGAAAAATCTGAAAATTAACAATGGTTAGCAATTAAGCCCAATTAAGCCCAATAATTTGAAAGTAAAAAACAATGATTGTAAAAGTTGTCTAATTTCCATCTCTCTGGCTTGTGCGGCTGTAAACTGCTATTTATGCTTATTAATCCTGACTTAACCATAAACCAAATTAAGGGCCTCTGAATAAGCTTTCCAACAAGGTATCTATGCCTTAATTAGACTTAAGATGAGTAAGTTAGGCCCATTTAAGTGAAGGAACAACATGGACTGCGCACTGATCCGCGCCAGAGAACTTTGGGCCCAATTTAGCTTTGATTTTGGCTTAATTTGACAATTCTTTTGAAACCTGAAATTGTAGGTCTCTTCCTTATCTTTCTAGCGACAACAAGATCATCAAAATCCGATATTTGTAGCTCTAGTTATGCTCTGTGCAAGGCAACAAGGTCAGGATGAGTGAAAAATCCAAAAATTAACAATGATTAGCAATTAAGCCCAATAATGTAAAAGCAAAAACAATGATTGTAAAAGTTGTCTAATTTCCGTCTCTCTCTGGGTTCTGCGGTTGTAAACTGCTATTTATTCTTATTAATCCTGACCTAACCCTAGACCAAATTAAGGGCCTCTGAATAAGCTTTCCAACAAGGTATCATATGCCTTAATTGGGTTTAAGATGAGTAAGTTAGGCCCATATAAGTGAAGGAACATCATGGGCTGCACACTGATCAACGCCAGAGAACTCGGGACCCAATTTAGCCTTTATTTCGGTATAATTTGGCAATTCTTGTGAAACTTGAAATTGTAGGTATCTTCCTTATCTTTCTAGGGACAACAAGATCACCAAAATCCGATATCTGTAGTTCTAGTTATGCTCTGCGCAAGGCAACAAGGTCAGGATGAGTGAAAAATACGAAAATTAACAATGTTTAGTAATTAAGCCCAATAATGTGAAAGCAAAAACAATGATTGTAAAAGTTGTCTAATTTCGGTCTCTCTCTGGCTTCTGCGGTCATAAACTTTTCTTTATGCTTATTGATCCTGACCTAACCACAGACCAAATTAAGGGCCTCTGAATAAGCTTTCCTACAAGGTATCATATGCCTTAATTGGGCATAAGATGAGTAAGTTAGGCCCATTTAAGTGAAGGAACATCATGGACTGCGCACTGACCCGCGCCAGAGAACTCCGGACCCAATTTTGCCTTATTTTTTCCTAATTTGACAATTCTTGTGAAACCTGAAATTGCTGGTCTCTTCCTTATTTTTCTAGGGAAAGCAAGATCACCAAAATCCGATATCTGTAGCTCTAGTTATGCTCTGTGCAAGGCAAGAAGGTCAGGATGAGTGAAAACTCCAAAATTAACAATGTTTAGTAATTAAGCCCAATAATGTTAAAGCAAAAACAATGATTGTAAAAGTTGTCTAATTTCTGTCTCTCTCTGGCTTCTGCGGCTGTAAACTTCTATTTTTGCGTATTAATCCTGACCTAACCCTAGACCAAATTAAGGGCCTCTGAATAAGCTTTCCAACAAGGTATCTATGACTTAATTAGGCTTAAGATGAGTAAGTTAGGCCCATTTAAGTGAAGGAACAACATGGACTGCATACTGATCCACGCTAGAGAACTCGGGACCCAATTTAGCCTTGATTTTGGTATAATTTGGCAATTCTTGTGAAACTAGAAATTGTAGGTCTCTTCCTTATTTTTCTAGGGACATCAAGATCACCAAAATCGGATATCTGTAGCTCTAGTTATGCTTTCCACAATGCAACAAGGGCAGGATGAGTGAAAAATCCAAAAATTAACAATGTTTAGCAATTAAGCCCAATAATGTAAAAGCAAAAACAATGATTGTAAAAGTTGTCAAATTTCCGTCTCTCTCTGGCTTGTGCGACTGAAACTGCTATTTATGCTTATTAACCATGACCTAACCCAACACCAAATTAAGGGTCTCTGAATAAGCATTGCAACAAGGTATCATACGCCTTAACTGGGCTTAAGATGAGTAAGTTAGGCCCATTTAAGTGAAGGAACATCATGGACTGCGCACTGATCCATGTCATAGAACTCGGGACCCAATTTAGCCTTGATTTTGACCTAATTTGACAATTCTTGCGAATCCTCAAATTGTAGGTCTCTTCCTTATCTTTTTAGGGACTTCAAGATCACCTAAATCCGATATCTGTAGATCTAGTTATGCTCTGCGCACGGCAACAAGGTCAGGATGAGTGAAAAATCCGAAAATTAACAATGTTTACAATTAAGCCCAATTAAGCCCAATAATGTAAAAGCAAAAACAATGATTGTAAAAGTTGTCTAATTTCCTTCTCTCTCTGGCTTCTGCGGTTGTAAACTCTATTTATGCTTATTGATCCGGACCTAACCATAGACCAAATTAAGGGCCTCCGAATAAGCTTTCCAACAAGGTATCGTATGCCTTAATTGGGCATAAGATGAGAAAGTTAGGCCAATTTAAGTGAAGGAACATCATGGACTGCGCACTTATTCGCGCCTGAGAAAACGGTACCCAATTTAGCCTAAATTTTTGCCTAATTTGACAATTCTTGTTAGTCCAGAAATTGCAGGTCTCTTCCTTTTCTTTCTAGGGATATCAAGATCACCAAAATCGGATATCTGTAGCTCTAGTTATGCTCTGTGCAAGGCAACACGGTCAGGATGAGTGAAAAATCTGAAAATTAACAATGGTTAGCAATTAAGCCAAATTAAGCCCAATAATGTTAAAGCAAAAACAATGATTGTAAAAGTTGTCTAATTTCCATCTCTCTGGCTTCTGCGGCTGTAAACTACTATTTATGCGTATTAATCCTGACCTAACCCTAGACCAAATTAAGGGCCTCTGAATAAGCTTTCCAACAAGGTATCTATGCCTTAATTAGACTTAAGATGAGTAAGTTAGGCCCATTTAAGTGAAGGAACAACATGGACTGCGCACTGATCCGCGCCAGAGAACTTTGGGCCCAATTTAGCTTTGATTTTGGCTTAATTTGACAATTCTTTTGAAACCTGAAATTGTAGGTCTCTTCCTTATCTTTCTAGCGACAACAAGATCATCAAAATCCGATATTTGTAGCTCTAGTTATGCTCTGTGCAAGGCAACAAGGTCAGGATGAGTGAAAAATCCAAAAATTAACAATGATTAGAAATTAAGCCCAATAATGTAAAAGCAAAAACAATGATTGTAAAAGTTGTCTAATTTCCGTCTCTCTCTGGGTTCTGCGGTTGTAAACTGCTATTTATTCTTATTAATCCTGACCTAACCCTAGACCAAATTAAGGGCCTCTGAATAAGCTTTCCAACAAGGTATCATATGCCTTAATTGGGTTTAAGATGAGTAAGTTAGGCCCATATAAGTGAAGGAACATCATGGGCTGCACACTGATCAACGCCAGAGAACTCGGGACCCAATTTAGCCTTTATTTCGGTATAATTTGGCAATTCTTGTGAAACTTGAAATTGTAGGTATCTTCCTTATCTTTCTAGGGACAACAAGATCACCAAAATCCGATAATATCTGTAGTTCTAGTTATGCTCTGCAAGAAGGCAACAAGGTCAGGATGAGTGAAAAATACGAAAATTAACAATGTTTAGTAATTAAGCCCAATAATGTGAAAGCAAAAACAATGATTGTAAAAGTTGTCTAATTTCGGTCTCTCTCTGGCTTCTGCGGTCATAAACTTTTCTTTATGCTTATTGATCCCTGACCTAACCACAGACCAAATTAAGGGCCTCTGAATAAGCTTTCCTACAAGGTATCATATGCCTTAATTGGGCATAAGATGAGTAAGTTAGGCCCATTTAAGTGAAGGAACATCATGGACTCACAGATCGACCCGCGCCGAGAACTCCTGGACCCAATTTTGCCTTATTTTTTCCTAATTTGACAATTCTTGTGAAACCTGAAATTGCTGGTCTCTTCCTTATTTTTCTAGGGAAAGCAAGATCACCAAAATCCGATATCTCGTAGCTCTAGTTATGCTCTCGTGCAAGGCAAGAAGGTCGGGATGAGTGAAAACTCCAAAATTAACAATGTTTAGTAATTAAGCCCAATAATGTTAAAGCAAAAACAATGATTGTAAAAGTTGTCTAATTTCTCTCTCTCTCTCGCCTTCATGGGTCAAACTTCTATTTTTGCGTATTAATCCTGACCTAACCCTAGACCAAATTAAGGGCCTCTGAATAAGCTTTCCAACAAGGTATCTATGACTTAATTAGGCTTAAGATGAGTAAGTTAGGCCCATTTAAGTGAAGGAACAACATGGACTCGCATATCGATCCACGCTAGAGAACTCGGGACCCAATTTACCCTTGATTTTGGTATAATTTGGCAATTCTTGTGAAACTAGAAATTGTAGGTCTCTTCCTTATTTTTCTAGGGACATCAAGATCACCAAAATCGGATATCTCGTAGCTCTAGTTATGCTTTCCACAATGCAACAAGGGCAGGATGAGTGAAAAATCCAAAAATTAACAATGTTTAGCAATTAAGCCCAATAATGTAAAAGCAAAAACAATGATTGTAAAAGTTGTCAAATTTCCGTCTCTCTCTGGCTTGTGCGACTGAAACTGCTATTTATGCTTATTAACCATGACCTAACCCAACACCAAATTAAGGGTCTCTGAATAAGCATTGCAACAAGGTATCATACGCCTTAATCGGGCTTAAGATGAGTAAGTTAGGCCCATTTAAGTGAAGGAACATCATGGATCATGCGACCGATCCATGTCATAGAACTCGGGACCCAATTTAGCCTTGATTTTGACCTAATTTGACAATTCTTGCGAATCCTCAAATTGTAGGTCTCTTCCTTATCTTTTTAGGGACTTCAAGATCACCTAAATCCGATATCTGTAGATCTAGTTATGCTCTGCGCACGGCAACAAGGTCAGGATGAGTGAAAAATCCGAAAATTAACAATGTTTACAATTAAGCCCAATTAAGCCCAATAATGTAAAAGCAAAAACAATGATTGTAAAAGTTGTCTAATTTCCTTCTCTCTCTGGCTTCTGCGGTTGTAAACTCTATTTATGCTTATTGATCCGGACCTAACCATAGACCAAATTAAGGGCCTCCGAATAAGCTTTCCAACAAGGTATCGTATGCCTTAATTGGGCATAAGATGAGAAAGTTAGGCCAATTTAAGTGAAGGAACATCATGGACTGCGCACTTATTCGCGCCTGAGAAAACGGTACCCAATTTAGCCTAAATTTTTGCCTAATTTGACAATTCTTGTTAGTCCAGAAATTGCAGGTCTCTTCCTTTTCTTTCTAGGGATATCAAGATCACCAAAATCGGATATCTGTAGCTCTAGTTATGCTCTGTGCAAGGCAACACGGTCAGGATGAGTGAAAAATCTAAAAATTAACAATGTTTAGCAATTAAGCCAAATTAAGCCCAATAATGTTAAAGCAAAAACAATGATTGTAAAAGTTGTCTAATTTCTATCTCTCTTTGGCTTCTGCGGCTGTAAACTACTATTTATGCGTATTAATCCTGACCTAACCCTAGACCAAATTAAGGGCCTCTGAATAAGCTTTCCAACAAGGTATCTATGCCTTAATTAGACTTAAGATGAGTAAGTTAGGCCCATTTAAGTGAAGGAACAACATGGACTGCGCACTGATCCGCGCCAGAGAACTTTGGGCCCAATTTAGCTTTGATTTTGGCTTAATTTGACAATTCTTTTGAAACCTGAAATTGTAGGTCTCTTCCTTATCTTTCTAGCGACAACAAGATCATCAAAATCCGATATTTGTAGCTCTAGTTATGCTCTGTGCAAGGCAACAAGGTCAGGATGAGTGAAAAATCCAAAAATTAACAATGATTAGCAATTAAGCCCAATAATGTAAAAGCAAAAACAATGATTGTAAAAGTTGTCTAATTTCCGTCTCTCTCTGGGTTCTGCGGTTGTAAACTGCTATTTATGCTTATTAATCCTGACCTAACCCTAGACCAAATTAAGGGCCTCTGAATAAGCTTTCCAACAAGGTATCATATGCCTTAATTGGGTTTAAGATGAGTAAGTTAGGCCCATATAAGTGAAGGAACATCATGGGCTGCACACTGATCAACGCCAGAGAACTCGGGACCCAATTTAGCCTTTATTTCGGTATAATTTGGCAATTCTTGTGAAACTTGAAATTGTAGGTATCTTCCTTATCTTTCTAGGGACAACAAGATCACCAAAATCCGATAATATCTGTAGTTCTAGTTATGCTCTGCGCAAGGCAACAAGGTCAGGATGAGTGAAAAATACGAAAATTAACAATGTTTAGTAATTAAGCCCAATAATGTGAAAGCAAAAACAATGATTGTAAAAGTTGTCTAATTTCGGTCTCTCTCTGGCTTCTGCGGTCATAAACTTTTCTTTATGCTTATTGATCCTGACCTAACCACAGACCAAATTAAGGGCCTCTGAATAAGCTTTCCTACAAGGTATCATATGCCTTAATTGGGCATAAGATGAGTAAGTTAGGCCCATTTAAGTGAAGGAACATCATGGACTGCGCACTGACCCGCGCCAGAGAACTCCGGACCCAATTTTGCCTTATTTTTTCCTAATTTGACAATTCTTGTGAAACCTGAAATTGCTGGTCTCTTCCTTATTTTTCTAGGGAAAGCAAGATCACCAAAATCCGATATCTGTAGCTCTAGTTATGCTCTGTGCAAGGCAAGAAGGTCAGGATGAGTGAAAACTCCAAAATTAACAATGTTTAGTAATTAAGCCCAATAATGTTAAAGCAAAAACAATGATTGTAAAAGTTGTCTAATTTCTGTCTCTCTCTGGCTTCTGCGGCTGTAAACTTCTATTTTTGCGTATTAATCCTGACCTAACCCTAGACCAAATTAAGGGTCTCTGAATAAGCTTTCCAACAAGGTATCTATCACTTAATTAGGCTTAAGATGAGTCAGTTAGGCCCATTTAAGTGAAGGAACAACATGGACTGCATACTGATCCACGCTAGAGAACTCGGGACCCAATTTAGCCTTGATTTTGGTATAATTTGGCAATTCTTGTGAAACTAGAAATTGTAGGTCTCTTCCTTATTTTTCTAGGGACATCAAGATCACCAAAATCGGATATCTGTAGCTCTAGTTATGCTTTCCACAATGCAACAAGGGCAGGATGAGTGAAAAATCCAAAAATTAACAATGTTTAGCAATTAAGCCCAATAATGTAAAAGCAAAAACAATGATTGTAAAAGTTGTCAAATTTCCGTCTCTCTCTGGCTTGTGCGACTGAAACTGCTATTTATGCTTATTAACCATGACCTAACCCAACACCAAATTAAGGGTCTCTGAATAAGCATTGCAACAAGGTATCATACGCCTTAACTGGGCTTAAGATGAGTAAGTTAGGCCCATTTAAGTGAAGGAACATCATGGACTGCGCAGACCGATCCATGTCATAGAACTCGGGACCCAATTTAGCCTTGATTTTGACCTAATTTGACAATTCTTGCGAATCCTCAAATTGTAGGTCTCTTCCTTATCTTTTTAGGGACTTCAAGATCACCTAAATCCGATATCTGTAGATCTAGTTATGCTCTGCGCACGGCAACAAGGTCAGGATGAGTGAAAAATCCGAAAATTAACAATGTTTACAATTAAGCCCAATTAAGCCCAATAATGTAAAAGCAAAAACAATGATTGTAAAAGTTGTCTAATTTCCTTCTCTCTCTGGCTTCTGCGGTTGTAAACTGCTATTTATGCTTATTGATCCGGACCTAACCATAGACCAAATTAAGGGCCTCCGAATAAGCTTTCCAACAAGGTATCGTATGCCTTAATTGGGCATAAGATGAGAAAGTTAGGCCAATTTAAGTGAAGGAACATCATGGACTGCGCACTTATTCGCGCCTGAGAAAACGGTACCCAATTTAGCCTAAATTTTTGCCTAATTTGACAATTCTTGTTAGTCCAGAAATTGCAGGTCTCTTCCTTTTCTTTCTAGGGATATCAAGATCACCAAAATCGGATATCTGTAGCTCTAGTTATGCTCTGTGCAAGGCAACACGGTCAGGATGAGTGAAAAATCTAAAAATTAACAATGTTTAGCAATTAAGCCAAATTAAGCCCAATAATGTTAAAGCAAAAACAATGATTGTAAAAGTTGTCTAATTTCTATCTCTCTTTGGCTTCTGCGGCTGTAAACTACTATTTATGCGTATTAATCCTGACCTAACCCTAGACCAAATTAAGGGCCTCTGAATAAGCTTTCCAACAAGGTATCTATGCCTTAATTAGACTTAAGATGAGTAAGTTAGGCCCATTTAAGTGAAGGAACAACATGGATCGCGACCGATCCGCGCCAGAGAACTTTGGGCCCAATTTAGCTTTGATTTTGGCTTAATTTGACAATTCTTTTGAAACCTGAAATTGTAGGTCTCTTCCTTATCTTTCTAGCGACAACAAGATCATCAAAATCCGATATTTGTAGCTCTAGTTATGCTCTGTGCAAGGCAACAAGGTCAGGATGAGTGAAAAATCCAAAAATTAACAATGATTAGCAATTAAGCCCAATAATGTAAAAGCAAAAACAATGATTGTAAAAGTTGTCTAATTTCCGTCTCTCTCTGGGTTCTGCGGTTGTAAACTGCTATTTATGCTTATTAATCCTGACCTAACCCTAGACCAAATTAAGGGCCTCTGAATAAGCTTTCCAACAAGGTATCATATGCCTTAATTGGGTTTAAGATGAGTAAGTTAGGCCCATATAAGTGAAGGAACATCATGGGCTGCACACTGATCAACGCCAGAGAACTCGGGACCCAATTTAGCCTTTATTTCGGTATAATTTGGCAATTCTTGTGAAACTTGAAATTGTAGGTATCTTCCTTATCTTTCTAGGGACAACAAGATCACCAAAATCCGATATCTGTAGTTCTAGTTATGCTCTGCGCAAGGCAACAAGGTCAGGATGAGTGAAAAATACGAAAATTAACAATGTTTAGTAATTAAGCCCAATAATGTGAAAGCAAAAACAATGATTGTAAAAGTTGTCTAATTTCGGTCTCTCTCTGGCTTCTGCGGTCATAAACTTTTCTTTATGCTTATTGATCCTGACCTAACCACAGACCAAATTAAGGGCCTCTGAATAAGCTTTCCTACAAGGTATCATATGCCTTAATTGGGCATAAGATGAGTAAGTTAGGCCCATTTAAGTGAAGGAACATCATGGACTGCGCACTGACCCGCGCCAGAGAACTCCGGACCCAATTTTGCCTTATTTTTTTCCTAATTTGACAATTCTTGTGAAACCTGAAATTGCTGGTCTCTTCCTTATTTTTGTAGGGAAAGCAAGATCACCAAAATCCGATATCTGTAGCTCTAGTTATGCTCTGTGCAAGGCAAGAAGGTCAGGATGAGTGAAAACTCCAAAATTAACAATGTTTAGTAATTAAGCCCAATAATGTTAAAGCAAAAACAATGATTGTAAAAGTTGTCTAATTTCTGTCTCTCTCTGGCTTCTGCGGCTGTAAACTGCTATTTTTGCGTATTAATCCTGACCTAACCCTAGACCAAATTAAGGGCCTCTGAATAAGCTTTCCAACAAGGTATCTATCACTTAATTAGGCTTAAGATGAGTAAGTTAGGCCCATTTAAGTGAAGGAACAACATGGACTGCATACTGATCCACGCTAGAGAACTCGGGACCCAATTTAGCCTTGATTTTGGTATAATTTGGCAATTCTTGTGAAACTAGAAATTGTAGGTCTCTTCCTTATTTTTCTAGGGACATCAAGATCACCAAAATCGGATATCTGTAGCTCTAGTTATGCTTTCCACAATGCAACAAGGGCAGGATGAGTGAAAAATCCAAAAATTAACAATGTTTAGCAATTAAGCCCCATAATGTAAAAACAAAAACAATGATTGTAAAAGTTGTCAAATTTCCGTCTCTCTCTGGCTTGTGCGACTGAAACTGCTATTTATGCTTATTAACCATGACCTAACCCAACACCAAATTAAGGGTCTCTGAATAAGCATTGCAACAAGGTATCATACGCCTTAATTGGGCTTAAGATGAGTAAGTTAGGCCCATTTAAGTGAAGGAACATCATGGACTGCACACTGATCCATGTCATAGAACTCGGGACACAATTTAGCCTTGATTTTGACCTAATTTGACAATTCTTGCGAATCCTCAAATTGTAGGTCTCTTCCTTATCTTTTTAGGGACTTCAAGATCACCTAAATCCGATATCTGTAGCTCTAGTTATGCCCTGCGCACGGCAACATGGTCAGGATGAGTGAAAAATCCGAAAATTAACAATGTTTACAATTAAGCCCAATTAAGCCCAATAATGTAAAAGCAAAAACAATGATTGTAAAAGTTGTCTAATTTCCTTCTCTCTCTGGCTTCTGCGGTTGTAAACTGCTATTTATGCTTATTGATCCGGACCTAACCATAGACCAAATTAAGGGCCTTCGAATAAGCTTTCCAACAAGGTATCGTATGCCTTAATTGGGCATAAGATGAGAAAGTTAGGCCAATTTAAGTGAAGGAACATCATGGACTACGCACTTATTCGCGCCTGAGAAAACGGTACCCAATTTAGCCTAAATTTTTGCCTAATTTGACAATTCTTGTTAGTCCAGAAATTGCAGGTCTCTTCCTTTTCTTTCTAGGGATATCAAGATCACCAAAATCGGATATCTGTAGCTCTAGTTATGCTCTGTGCAAGGCAACACAGTCAGGATGAGTGAAAAATCTAAAAATTAACAATGTTTAGCAATTAAGCCAAATTAAGCCCAATAATGTTAAAGCAAAAACAATGATTGTAAAAGTTGTCTAATTTCTGTCTCTCTTTGGCTTCTGCGGCTGTAAACTACTATTTATGCGTATTAATCCTGACCTAACCCTAGACCAAATTAAGGGCCTCTGAATAAGCTTTCCAACAAGGTATCTATGCCTTAATTAGACTTAAGATGAGTAAGTTAGGCCCATTTAAGTGAAGGAACAACATGGACTGCGCACTGATCCGCGCCAGAGAACTTTGGGCCCAATTTAGCTTTGATTTTGGCTTAATTTGACAATTCTTTTGAAACCTGAAATTGTAGGTCTCTTCCTTATCTTTCTAGCGACAACAAGATCATCAAAATCCGATATTTGTAGCTCTAGTTATGCTCTGTGCAAGGCAACAAGGTCAGGAAGAGTGAAAAATCTGAAAATTAACAATGTTTAGCAATTATGCCCAATAATGTAATAGCAAAAACAACGATTGTAAAGGTTGTCTAATTTCCGTCTCTCTCTGGCTTCTGCGGATGTAAAATGCTATTTATGTTTATTAATCCTGACCTAACCCTATACCAAATTAAGGGCCTCTGAATAAGCTTTCCAACAAGTTATCATATAACTTAATTGGGCTTAAGATGAGTAAGTTAGACCCATTTCAGTGAAGGAACATCATGGACTACACACTGATCCGTGCCAGAGAACTCGGGAACCAATTTAGCCTTGATTTTGGCCTAATTTGACAATTCTTTTGAAATTGTAGGTCTCTTCCTTATCTTTCTATGGACAGCAAGATCACCAAAATCCGATATCTGTAGCCCTAGTTATGCTCTGCGCACGGCAACAAGGTCAGGATGAGTGAAAAATCCGAAAATTAACAATGTTTAGCAATTAAGCCCAATAATGTAAAAGCAAAAACAATGATTGTAAAAGTTGTCTAATTTTCGTCTCTCACTGGCTTGTGAGACTGAAACTGCTTTTTTTGCTTATTAACCCTGACCTAACCCAAGACCAAATTAAGGGCCTCTGAATAAGCATTCCAACAAGGTATCATATGCCTTAATTGGGCTTAAGATGAGTAAGTTAGGGCCATTTAGGTGAAGGAACATCATGGACTGCGCACTAATCTGCGGCAGAGAACTCGGGACCCAGTTTAGTCTTGATTTTGCCCTAATTTGACAATTCTTGCAAACCTCAAATTGTAGGTCTCTTCCTTATCTTTCTAGGGACAGCATGATCACCAAAATCCTATATCTGTAGCTCTAGTTATGCTTTGCACAAGACAACAAGGTCAGGATGAGTGAAAAATCCGAAAATTAACAATGTTTAGCAATTAAGCAGAATGAAGCCTAATAATGTAAAAGCAAAAACAATGATTGTAAAAGTTGTCTAATTTCCGTTTCTCTTTGGCTTGTGTGACTGTAAACTTCTATTTATGCTTATTAATCCTAGTCTAACCCTAAACCACATTAATGGCCCTGAATAAGCTTTCCAACAAGGTATCATACGCCTTAATCGGGCATAAGATGAGTAAGTTAGGCCTATTTAAGTGAAGGAACATCATGGACTGCGCACTGATCCGCGCCAGAGAATTTGTGACCCGATTTAGCTTTGATTTTGGCTTAATTTGACAATTCTTGTGAAACCTGAAATTGTAGGTCTCTTCCTTATCTTTCTAGGGACAGCAAGATCACCAAAATCCGATATCTGTAGCTCTAGTTATGCTCTGTGCAAAGCAACAAGGTCAGGATGAGTGAAAAATCTGAAAATTAACAATGTTTAGCAATTAAGCCCAATAATGAAAAGCAAAAACAATGATTGTCAAAGTAGTCTAATTTCCGTCTCTCTCTGGCTACAGCGGTTGTAAACTACTATTTATGCTTATTGATCCTGACATAACCCTAGACCAAATTAAGGGCCTCTGAATAAACTTTCCAACAAGGTATCATATGCCTTAATTGGGCTTAAGATGAGTAAGTTATGCACATTTAAGTGAAGGAACATCATGGACTGCGCACTGACACGCGCCAGGGAACTCGGGACCCAATTTTGCCTTTATTTTCTCCTAATTTGACAAATCTTGTGAATCCTGAAATTGTAGGTCTCTTCCTTATCTTTCTAGGGATAGCAAGATAACCAAAATCCGATATCTGTAGCGCTAGTTATGCTCTGTGCAAGGCAACAAGGTCAGGATGAGTGAAAAATCCGAAAATTAACAATGTTTAGCAATTAAGCCCAATTAATCCCTATAATGTAAAAGAAAAAACAATGATTGTAAAAGTTGTCTAATTTCCATCTCTCTATGACTTGTGCATCTGTAAACTTCTATTTATGCTTATTAATCCTGACCTAACCCTAGATCAAATTAAGGGCCTCTGAATAAGCTTTCCAACAAGGTATCATATGCCATAATTTGGCTTAAGATGAGTAAGTTATGGCCATTTAAGTGAAGGAATGTCATGGACTGCACATTGACCCGCGCCAGAGAACTCGTGACCCAATTTTGCCTTGATTTTTGCCTAATTTTACAATTCAGGTGAAACTTCAAATTGTTGGTCTCTTCCTTATCTTTCTAGGGACAGCAAGATCACCAAAATCCGATATCTGTAGCTCTAGTTATGCTATGCGCAAGGCAACAAGGTCAGGATGAGTGAAAAATCCAATGTTTAGCAATTAAGCAGAATTAAGCCTAATAATTTAATAGCAAAAACAATGATTGTAAAAGTTGTCTAATTTCCGTCTCTCTCTGGCTTCTGCGATTGTAAACTGCTATTTATGCTTATTAATCCTGACCTAACCCTAGGCCAAATTAAGGGCCTCTGAATAAGCTTTCCAACAGGGTATCATATGCCTTAATTGGGCTTAGGATGAGTAAGTTAGGCCCATTTAAGTGAAGGAACATTATGGACTGCACACTGATCCGCGCCAGAGAAAACGGGACCCAATTTAGCCTAAATTTTGGCCTAATTTGACAATTCTTGTGAAACCTGAAATTGCAGGTCTCTTCCTTATCTTTCTAGGGACAGCAAGATCACCAAAATCCGATATCTATAGCTCTAGTTATGCTCGGTGCAAGGCAACAAGGTCAGGATGAGTGAAAAATACAAAAATTAACCATGTTTAGCAATTAAGCCCAATAATGTAAAAGCAAAAACAATAATTGTAAAAGTTGTCTAATTTCCGTCTCTCTATGGCTTGTGCATCTGTAAACTGCGATTTATGCTTATTAATCGTGACCTAACCCTAGACCAAATTAAGGGCCTCTGAATACGCTTTCCAACAAGGTATCATATGCCTTAATTGGGCTTAAGATGAGTAAGTTAGGCCCATTTAAGTAAAGGAACATCATGGATTACACACTGATCCGTGCCAGAGAACTCGGGACCCAATTTAGCCTTGATTTTGGCCTAATTTGACAATTCTTGTGAAACTTGAAATTGTAGGTCTCTTCCTTATCTTTCTAGGGACAGCAAGATCACCAAAATCCGATATCTGTAGCCCTAGTTATGCTCTGCGCATGGCAACAAGGTCAGGATAAGTGAAATGTCCGAAAATTAACAATGTTTAGCAACTAAGCAGAATTAAGCCTAATAATGTAAAAGCAAAAACAATGATTGTAAAAGTTCTCTAATTTCCGTCTCTCTCTGGCTTCTGCGATTGTAAATAGCTATTTATGCTTATTAATCCTGACCTAACCTTATGCCAAATTAAGGGCCTCTGAATAAGCTTTCCAACAAGGTATCATATGCCTTAATTGGGCTTAAGATGAGTAAGTTAGGCCCATTTAAGAGAAGCAACATTATGGACTGCACACTGACCGCGCCAGAGAAAACGGGACCCAATTTAGCCTAAATTTTGGCCTAATTTGACAATTCTTGTGAAACCTGAAATTGCAGGTCTCTTCCCTATCTTTCTAGGGACAGCAAGATCACCAAAATCCGATATCTATAGCTCTAGTTATGCTCTGTGCAAGGCAACAAGGTCAGGATGAGTGAAAAATCCAAAAATTAACCATGTTTAGCAATTAAGCCCAATAATGTAAAAGCAAAAACAATGATTGTAAAAGTTGTCTAATTTCTGTCTCTCTCAGGCTTCTGCGATTGTAAACTGAGATTTATGCTTATTAATCCTGACCTAACCCTAGACCAAATTAAGGGCCTCTGAATAAGCTTTCCAACAAGGTATCATATGCCTTAATTGGGCTTAAGATGAGTAAGTTAGGCCCATTTAAGTAAAGGAACATCATGGACTGCACACTGATCCGCGCCAGAGAACTCGGGACCCACTTTAGCCTTGATTTTGGCCTAATTTGACAATTCTTGTGAAACTTGAAATTGAAGGTCTCTTCCTTATCTTTCTAGGGACAGCAAGATCACCAAAATCCGATATCTGTAGCCCTAGTTATGCTCTGCGAATGGCAACAAGGTCAGGATAAGTGAAAAATACGAAAATTAACAATGTTTAGCAACTAAGCAGAATTAAGCCTAATAATGTAAAAGGAAAAACAATGATTGTAAAAGTTGTCTAATTTCCGTCTCTCTCTGGCTTCTGCGGCTGTAAACTGCTATTTATGCTTATTAATCCTGACCTAACCCTAGACCAAATTAAGGGCCACTGAATAAGCTTTCTAACAAGGTATCATATGCCTTAATTGGCATAAGATGAGTAAGTTAGGCTTATTTAAGTGAAGGAACATCATGGACTGCGCACTAATCCGCGCCAGAGAACTCGGGACCCGATTTAGCTTTGATTTTGGATTAATTTGACAATTCTTGTGAAACCTGAAATCGTAGGTCTCTTCCTTATCTTTATAGGGACATCATCATCACCAAAATCCGATATGTAACACCCTGTATTTCACTGTTTTAAATAACAGTAATACATATAAATATGTTTATAAAGTTATTTGAGTTTTAGAAAATAATTTTAAATACACGGAGTTTACTACTCAATACTACTTGAATGTAGGAAGCTACGATTGAAAATTAGGTTGGAAAATTTGGCGAAACCCAGCCCGCGAATTCCATTGACAGTATAATTATACTGCTCAAAAGACCTAATTTTAATTCATGAATGAAAGACTTGAGATTAGTATTTTATTTACTACAATTCTGTGTTTTTAGAATTATTTTGGAAAAAAATAAAATAATTTATGTTTCTCGGGCGAAACATGTAATCGGGTAGACGACGGAGGGGATTTCGGAGTTTCTCAGAACCGATAGAGAGTTCATCTTAGGATTTTGAGATGATTCAAGGGGATGAATCATATTTTTAAGTCTAGAAGCTTTTTCAGGGTTAAATAGAAAATTTATGATTTTTACGCTTAAGCCCCTGAACTTTCTGTTAATTACCTTTTTGTCCCTAAGTTAGTTTCTAAGTTTTTTTTAAGTGAATTGGGCTAGAATCCTTGTTCCCAATCTCTTAATGGACGTGGCTATGAAGCTCAAATTGTCTAGTTCATGAATTGGTTCCATAAGGCCCATTTGAAACTATACAAGTTTCCTATGTCAAGATTTATGTTTAAATCTTCAAGTGGGCCCCACAAAAATGAAACCAAGACCAAACTTACCAATCCCATGAGCAAGCCCATGAGGATTGATGGCTGCCCTCATTTGTTGTTGGATGAGTCAAGAAATCTCTAGATTGTTCTACATTCTTCCACTTTGTTCTTCAAGCTTCTATAATCTTCTCAAACATTCTTGAATTGTCTTAAAATATCTTTGACTCAAAAATCAGCCAACTTTGGTCAAGATAAGCTTGCATTAAATGTGGCAAAATCATCATCATGACACTTTGTTGATAATTTGCAAACTAGTCCTTCAATTTTTGGAATCTTTGCAAATTGGTCATTAGAACTTAATTGCATTTGAATCCTTTTAGCAAGACAACTCATCACTTTTAGAGTCTTCCTAAGATGGCGCCACTATCTCTATAAATACCATACTCTCACTTTTCACTTAGTTTCTAATTCCTTTTTGTTCAAAACCCTACGTTCATAAGACTTTTGGTGATAGATTTGTGAAGTAAGTTTCTTGGATTTCCTTTGTCATTGATTTTCAAGAGGTAAATCCTAATCTTCTTCCTTAATCATGCCTATTTTCTTTAGCAAGTTTCTTGATTCAAAGTTTGTTTTATAGGTGTTCATCATTTTCAAGTTTCTAACCCTAGAACTTTGAAAAGTCATAATAAATTCTAGAAAAATCTAATGATGATGAAACTAATTTCTATCTTCTTGATATCATGCATATTATCTAAATCTAAGAGCATGATGTAATAAAAAATTTCTTTCCTAAAAACCTAAAAAATGTTGGTTTTTAGGAAAGAACATGTTTAGTATGTATGCTTAATAAATCCAAGTTGGTTTATTAAACTAAGAACCCTAACCCTATGAACATGTTGAGGCTGAATCCTTGTATAAAAGAGATAGGAAGTTTTGAGTTTCAACTTTAGTTGTTTAGTCACTAATCCATGATTTAGGTTAATCAAGGATCATTAATCTATGACTTAATCATGATTAGGAATTTTAAGGATTTTGAACCCTAAAAGTCAGCCCTTGACCTAAACCCTAACCCTAAAGGTTAGAGGATTTTGTTTCAAATTTTAGTCTTGTAATTAGTAATCTATGTTAGTTAAGACTCTATTAACTAGGATCCAAAAGATGACATTAAGAAGATAATCCTAAACCTATTTTCTAAGTCTTGGCCGAACCTAGCCCTAAAGTGTCATAGATGGGTGTTAGTTGATTAATTATAATTATGTTGTTTGGTTGAAGGTGGTTGTGTTAACTCGTGGCGGGATAACAAGGATCGTCGTGTATGTGTTTCCGGTGCAAACTCAGGTGGGAGAAAGAACCATTCCATCGTCGGAACCGATAAGTAGTATATAATTTATAATAATGGTGTAGGGCGACCTAAACCCTACTTGTGGTCGAGTAATCGACAATACCAAAATCGTATTGGAAACTTTTCCGTAATACCAATGATGATTTGGGAATTGTGGGTTTATCGCCTTAGGTTAATTATTCATATTTGAGGATGTTTGAATTATTTACTTTTGACTGTTTGCGATACACTGGTTGAGGTATTCCATCTGCATGTGACGTATTGTTTCGGTGTTTGAATATTTATGATATTGAGGATGTTTGTTGTCTGTCAAGGCCGTGATGGTTGTCATGGCCAGGCCGTGACAGGTTCTGTTTTGTAGAATTCTTGCCTTTGTTGTATGTCATGGTCGTGATGGCTATCACGGCCAGGACGTGACAGAGTCTGACATTGTTATTTATTGGGTTGAACTATTATGATTTGGTTGTGATAAATTGCCTTATATGATATTGAGATATTTGAATATTCTGTTGAATAATGTTTTATGCATGATCTGCTTGGGTTTAATACTATGCTTAGATGATTTTAAGGAAAGATATATATATTGCTCGGAGGTATTTTGTTTGGGTGAGAGTTTTGAATATGAATTAGAAGTGCCTCGCTATTATTTTATAGAAGTGATGTGATATAGAGTGTAAGTGGAGGTTATGAGGAAAATCTTGAGGTACTGTGTTGTTATTGATAAAAGTCAGTGAGAATCATGTGTTGCATTGTTGTTCATAAACGTGTATTTGAGATCAACGAGGTCCGAAGTTCTTGTAGACCGTTCCAAATTAGAATTTAAGTTGTGCAACTATAGTGTCATTGCTATGCATGAGCACCCTTGATAGAGTTGAGAGAGAGAACCAGGGTGTGCACCGACGGTACTATGCAGCTATAGTGTCATTGCTTTGCATGAGCATTCCTACCATGGATGAGAATGTGCACCGGCGTGGGGAACGTGTCACTTGGACGACTAACTGGCATCCCTAACGAGGGATGTGTGACAGGAGTTTTAGTGGCCACGTCATCATAAAGGTCTAGTTGCATGAGTTAAAGGGTAGAGGATGATGTTACAAAGTATGGATGATTGTAAATTGTGAGTGATGCATGTTTGTGACCGTTATTGTATTATATGCTATGAATCTTTTCCACTTATGATGATAGAACTGTTTCTTATCTCCCTATTTCTGTATTTTTGGTGTATGTCCACTTTGTTACGTTAGAAGACCATATGGACGACTATGTTACGGAAGAGGTGGATGGAACCCCATACGAGACGGAGATTGTTGAAGAGTTGAACGACGTTCCGTATGAAGTTGACGCTGAAGAACCACCTACGGATACTGATAATGTAGCCTAGTAAGTTTAGGGCCAGTGAGTGACATAAGATGTTTTGTTTTCCGTTAGTTATAAGCAAGTTGTGTAAAATAAAGGATACTTATGTGTGTATTTATGTAATATAGTTTGGTGTATTTTATGTTTGTAGAAGTTATATGATTGTTTAACTAAAGTTTTTAATTTTTACGTATTTTCCACGTTAAGCGCGTGATTAGGTAAATAAATAATTAAGGATTTAATGTAGTAATACAATGGGGCACAACGGGGTGTCTCATTTGGTGGTATCAGAGCAGTTCAATTCTAATCGGACTGTGAGGTCTAGGATGTTGTTACTGGCCGTGTCTAGTTGAATCCACATCGGATTTCAACTATGCTTAGAAGATGGGTAGTGTGTCTGAATCCGACGCGATAAATAACATTAGTGTGGCATATGGTATTTATATACTTGTCTATGTGGTATTATATGTCATACTGATAAGAGCAAATGAATTCTTTTACACAATCATGACTCGTGGAAGAGGACGTCCGATCTTCAGTGATGACAGAACTCCTGAAAGAATTGTTGGAGATAACAATGTGGAAAATAATCAGACCGGGAGTGGAGGAGAGTCATCTGAGACTCAAGATACCATGAAAAACATAGTTACTGCTATGTTGTTACAAACACAGCAAAATGCTGAGATGCTACAGATGAACAAAGAACAGCAGGAACAACAGAATCAAAGGAGAGCTGCTGCAGCTGAAGATGTCGGAATGGTACTTTCCTGAAAGGGAAGCCACCACAATTCCGAGGAGATTATGATACAGAGAAGGCAGAGTGGTGGATACAAGAGCTCGAGAAGATATTCGATACCATGCGCTGCAGAGAGGATATGAAAGTGACGTATGCTGCCTTCATGCTAACTGGAGGAGCAGAGTCTTGGTGGAGAGGCAAGCGAAGATTGTTGGATGCCGAAGGCAGAATTATCAACTGGTATTTGTTTAGTGACTGCTTCTTTGAGAATTATTTTCCGCGTTTAGTTCGATGCGAGAAAGAAAGGGAATTCATGAGTCTCAAACAGGGCAATATGACTGTTGGTGATTATGCATCACGATTCGAGTCTCTGATCAAGTATTCCGAATTTTATCAGAGATTTCCAGATGAATATTGGCAATGTAGAAGGTTTGAGGAAGGACTCCGACATGAACTCCAGAGGGCTATAGTATCTCTTGATATCCAGAGTTTTCCAGAGCTAGTGGAACGATGCAGTGCGATTGAAAGTCTAGATCAGAGGCTGGCTAATGAGCAGAAACAATTAAGGAGTGGGGGTCCTACTCGATCGGGTTTTTAGAGGCGAGGAGGTAGTAACTCTCAGTGGAGACAGAGACCGTATGCCCGACCAGTGCAGACACCAACACCAGCACCAATGGTTAGAGCTGGTCAACAGCAGCAAGGCTTATCTTGTTTCATATGTGGAGGACCACATTATCTTAGAGACTACATGGAGCGACCTGGGTGTTTTCACTATGGTAAAATAGCTCATATGGCCCGAGATTGCAGACAGCAGGTTAGGCGACCGTCGATAGCTGCAGGAAGAGGAAATTGAGGCAATAGGGGTGGAGCTGGGAGAGGAGTCATATCAGCAGGGCAACAGGGAGCAATACCTCAAGCCACTGGAAGAGTGTTTACCGTGAAGGGAGATGAATCCTCTCAATCTGTTGATCTTATACAAGGTATGTGTTTGATAGCTGGTAGACTCTCGTCAATGTTATTTGACTCAGGCGCTACACATTCATTTATTTCGTATGAGTGTGTGGATCAATTAAAATTAACTGTTTCTCAATTACCTTATACCCTTACAATATCTACTCCAACTAGTAATCCTTTGACTACTATGTCTATTTGTTTACAGCGTCCTATAGTGGTTGAGAATAGGACATTTATTGTAGACCTTGTTTGTTTGCCTATGCAACAGATAGAGGTTATTCTTGGCATGGATTGGCTTTCGGCTAACCATGTAATGCTAGACTGTTCTAGTAAGACCTTATCATTTCTTGAGTCTTCTAGTATAGTCACTGCCAATGAAGGAGTAACCATGAGGGGTGACGATTCTCGGCAGTACGTGATGCTGTTCGCGGTGGAAACTATTGAGACCCCTAGTATAGATTCTATGCCTATCGTGAGAGAGTTTCCTGAAGTTTTCCCTCCCGACGTTCCAGGCTTACCACCAGAACGAGAAGTGGAATTCACCATAGATCTTGTACCAGGGACAGGACCTATATCTATGGCGCCTTATCAGATGTCACCTATAGAATTGGCGGAGTTGAAGAAACAGTTGGATGATATGTTGGGAAAAGAATTCATAAGGCCGATTGTTTCACCATGGGGAGCTCCAGTGTTGTTTGTTAAGAAGAAAGATGGAAGTGCTAGGTTGTGCACAGATTATAGACAGTTAAACAAGGTAACAATTAGGAATAAGTATCCGTTGCCTAGGATAGATGATCTAATGGATCAATTGAAAGGAGTCGCAGTATTTTCCAAGATTGATTTGAGATCTGGATACCATCAGATTAGAGTAAAGAAGGAAGATATACTAAAAACGGCTTTTAGAACAAGGTATGGACATTACGAGTATTTAGTTATGCCGTTCGGTGTGACTAATGCGCCAGCAGTGTTCATGGATTATATGAACAGGATATTTAGAACGTTTCTTGATAAGTTTGTGGTTGTATTCATCAACGGCATCCTTATTTATTCTCGTACCTGGGAAGATCATGAGAAACATTTAAGGATA
This sequence comes from Sophora flavescens, assembly GCA_030762895.1. Lineage (NCBI taxonomy): Eukaryota > Viridiplantae > Streptophyta > Magnoliopsida > Fabales > Fabaceae > Sophora > Sophora flavescens. The sequence continues at coordinate 4,603,783 of CM061066.1, forward strand.
GTGCTGCAAGTTTTGAAGGATAGGCAGCTTTATACTAAACTTTCCAAGTGTGAGTTTTGGATGGAAGAAGTCCAATTTCTAGGACATGTGATCACCAAGGAAGGTATAGTAGTAGATCGAGCAAAGGTTGAGGCAGTTCTTAAATGGGAACGACCTAAGTCAGTAAGTGAAGTACGAAGCTTTCTAGGGTTAGCTGGATATTATCAGAGGTTTATAGAGGGTTTCTCGAAGATTGCGTTGTCTATGACGCAGTTGATGAGGAAAAATACAGCTTTTGTATGGATGGACAATTGTGAGCGGAGTTTCCAAAAGCTGAAGGAAAGGTTGACTACATCACCTGTGTTGACTTTACCGGATCCATTAGGACAGTTTGGCGTATACCGTGATTCGTCATACCAAGGTTTAGGTTGTGTTCCAATGCAAGAGGGAAGAGTGGTGGCTTATGCTTCCCGACAATTGAGAATTCATGTGAGGAACTATCCGACTCATGATTTGGAATTAGCAGCCATAGTGTTCGCATTAAAAATATGGCGACACTTTGTCTATGGGGCAAAATTTAATGTTTACAGTGACCATAAAAGTCTGAAGTATCTGTTCGACCAAAAGGAGTTGAATATGAGACAACGAAGATGGATGGTGTTTATCAAAGATTATGAGTTTGATTTACTATACCATCCTGTAAAGGCGAATGTAGTAGCGGATGCCTTGAGTAGGAAATCATTGCATGTGTCCGCAATGATGGTTAAAGAGTTGGAATTACTGGAACAGTTCAGAGATTTGAACTTAGGAATGGAGTTGGTTGAGGATAAAATTTTCTTAGGTATGATCACTATTAGTAGTGATTTTATGAGAGATCTTAAGGATAAACAGGCTTAGGATTGATATTTACAGGAGATTAGTAGAGGTATAGATGAAGGTAAAATTTTTGAGTTTAGTAGAGGAACAAATGGTGTACTGAGGTTTAGGGATAGAATATGTGTGCCCGAGGATTTAGAACATAGGAAGTTGATATTAGAAGAGGCACATAAGAGTAAGTTGAGTATTCATCCTGGATCTACTAAAATGTATCAGGATTTAAAGAAATTGTTTTGGTGGACGAGGATGAAGAAAGAGGTAGCAGAGTATGTTTTATCTTGCCTGGTGTGTCAGAAGGCTAAGATAGAGCATCAAAAGCCAGCTGGTTTATTGCAATCATTAGATATCCTAGAATGGAAATGGGATGGCATCGCTATGGATTTTGTGGTTGGACTACAACGAACTCCTAAGAAACATGATGCGATTTGGGTTATCATTGACAGGTTGACGAAGTGTGCTCACTTCTTACCTATGGGTGAAAACTATAGTTTGGAGAAGTTGACCCAAATCTACATCAAAGAAATTGTTAGGTTGCATGGTGTGCCATCGAGCATTGTTTCAGACTGAGATCCTAGATTTACATCTAGATTTTGGAAACAGGTGCACCATGCTTTAGGGACCAAGTTGAGAATGAGTTCTGCTTATCATCCCCAAACGGATGGACAGTCAGAAAGGACGATTCAATCATTGGAGGACCTTTTAAGAGCTTGTGTTTTGGAACACACTGGCAGTTGGGATGAGTTCTTGTCATTGATTGAATTTACTTACAACAATAGTTTTCATAGTAGTATAGGGATGGCACCATATGAGGCTTTGTATGGTAGGAAGTGCAGGACACCGTTATGTTGGTATGAGATTGGTGAAAATCAAGTCTTGGATCCAGATGTGGTGCAACAGACTACGGAACAAGTTAGGAAGATAAGGGAAAATATGAAGGAAGCACAGGATAGGCAAAGGAGCTACAGTAACAAGAGAAGGAGACCTTTAGAATTCCAGGAGGGCGATCAAGTGTTTTTGAGAGTCACTCCGAAGACCGGAATTGGCAGGGCTATCAAAACTAGAAAACTTACTCCTAGATTCATCGGACCTTTCCAGATTATTCGAAGGATTGGTCCAGTAGCTTATCATATTACTTTACCACCTAACCTTGCTAACCTTCATGACGTCTTTCACGTATCTCAGTTGAGAAAATATTATCTTGATCCTTCACATGTTATTGAGTCTGAGTCTATACAACTGCGAGAGAATCTAGAGTATGAGGCTCTACCGATAAGGATAGCAGATAAAGAGATTAAGGAGCTTCGTGGTAGACAAATTCCTTTGGTTAAGGTCATATGGGATGAAACTACTGGAGATGCTACTTGAGAGCATGAAACAGATATGCAACAACGATATCCACATCTTTTCTGAAGTATGTAAATTTCTAGGACAAAATTTTTTTTCAAGTGGGGTAGTAATGTAACACCCTGTATTTCACTGTTTTAAAAAACAGTAATACATATAAATATGTTTATAAAGTTATTTGAGTTTTATAAAATTATTTTAAATACACGGAGTTTACTACTCAATACTACTTGAATGTAGGAAGCTACGATTGAAAATTGGGTTGGAAAGTCAGGCGAAACCCGGCCCACGAATTCCATTGACAATATAATTATACTGCTCAAAAGACCTAATTTTAATTCGTGACCGAAAGACTTAAGATTATTATTTTATTTCCTACAATTCTGTGTTTTTAGAATTATTTTGGAAAAAAATAAAATAATTTATGTTTTTCGGGCGAAACACGTAATCGGATAGACGACGGAGGGGATTTCGGAGTTTCTCAGAACCGATAGAGGGGTTATGCGATACCCTAACTCAGGTCATCACATGGTTACCCTTTTACGGAAATAAAATTAGATTTGCTGGTTACTTTCGGAAAATAATGTTTTCTCAACGTTCATCTTTTCAAAATATGGTGATAAATTTTTTTCCTTTTAATCCTCAAGACAACATCAACGAAATCAAACCACACATAATTACATACTGTATATGAGTTATACAACTATATGCCTCATATGTTTTAACATCTAGATCATTATCAGTTTAGTGACTTTCAAAACATAACATAACTCAATAGGACCTAAGCTGGTCATAACTAACTAACACTACCAACAACCTGAGTAGCACAGCATGTCTCGAACTAGTTAGCCTTCTCCTTTTGTAGAGATCTCATCCCTTGTGTGGCACTGATATGTTTGAAAGGGTGAGACGCCAATATATGGATTTAACAAAATAACTAAATGCTCGCACAAAAGAAGACACATACACATATACATAAACATCTCAATTATAGCATACAGTTTATCAGGGGGTTTCACACCCCAAACATCAACATTGGAAAACTATGCATGAACACTTCAAAACATCATCTAAACATTCATACCTAATCTCCGGAGACCCCCAACATCATTTAAAATTAGCTGATCAAGCTCGATAGCCAACAAAGGCACGTCGATTTTTGCCAACAGAGGCACGTCGATTTTACCATAGCCCACTGTCCGGAACAGTGAGAACGTCGATTTATGGATTTTTTTCATTGCACGTCGATTGCCCAAGGCGTAATGAATTTAATTATACGTCGATTGCCTAAAGGCGCAATGAATACGTCAATTACATGAATATCATAAAATACCCTGATTTCATTGTACGTCGATTGCCTTGAGCACAATGAATTGCATTGTACGTCGATTGCCCAAAGGCACAATGAACACGTCGATTTCAGGAATATTATAAATATACCATGATTAACAAATACGTCGAGACATGAATATCACCAAGATATCATGATTAACCTCGTAGGCACGTCTGCCAAAATGCATGCAAGAAAAACACTTTGTTCTCATCGTTTTCTTTGTGTTCAATCTTTATTTGTCAAGCTCTCAAAAGCTTATGACCCATCATCGTTTTAAACATCTTTACAACTTTTATTAACAACACAGGAACTCAAAGCCCGAGTGCTCAATCACGAAGCCCTTAGACCTTGCAATCAGTCTTAGGTTCGTGGTGATAGAAAACATCATAAATCTTTTACCGTCGATTATTACGTCGTAAAGTAGACACACCGTCTACCTACTAGACACCAAGTCTATAACCTCATAAGAACACTAGTACCCCGACGTCTCGGTTACTAAGTTCCATATCATCGTTTACGTCGTATGTGAAAAACAAATCCAAAATAGGATAACGTCATAAGAACATTAGTACCCCGATATCTCGGTTACTAAGTCCAACTGTACTTTCAACACGGTTGAATCAACTTTTGATTTTTCAGAAATTCTTTTTCCAAGGTAGAAATTCATTATAAAATTCTTAAATCATAAAACTTAGTTTCTCACAAACCAATGAGTCACTTGAGGTTTATTCTCCTCAAAATATGCACTGCCGTTTCAAAAATACTTGCCGTCTACACTTTTCCAAATTTGCCGTCAAATATTATTTTTAAGGCTTTTTAAGCCAAAACTTAACTTTTTCCACTTAATTAATTTTCTAAAATCATGATTAACTTATTTTCACCAATTAATTTCATAAAAGAATATTTTGTAATATTCCGGGTTTTCTTATATAAAATCTAGCAGTGCTAAAATATTTTCCAAAACTCCTCATTTTCCTCAAAATAAAAATCCTTTAATATTATATATCAATATTTTGCCGTTAAAACATTGAATATAATTTGCGTAGCTTCTTAAAGCTTTTATTCGATTAACTTTAATTGAGCACTGACCACTGTCAGGCTTCTCACACATCAACCAACAGTTATATCACAGATATTTCCCAGGCAGATCATGCATCATAGCAGTATAATATACAATTGCAAATAATTAAATAAATTAAACACAACTCCACACCAATACACAGATAAACCACACCACGTAAATAACAAAACCAATAACCACAACCACATATAAATCATATAAATCACACCACTAACAAAACCAATAACCACAACCACATATAAATCATATAAACCACACCACAAGCAAATAGTTATTAAGAAAAATCCCTCAGGTAAGCTCCCCTTACCTCTTGAAGAACTTAGCTTCCGATTCAAAACTTTGTCGTGGATCTGGGAACCGTCAACACACGTATACGATAATCTAGTTTATCCTTCATCAAACATAACACTCAATCAACAAACTAACAACTAAATCAAGCCTAAAATCCTACATGTTGGTTTCGGTCAAGGGCTGAGTTTTGGGGTTAGAAATCTCTAAAATTTCTAATCATGATTAAGTCATGGATTTATGGTCCTAATCAACAAAGATCATGGATTAGTGGCTAAACAACTAAATTTCAAACTCAAAACTTCCTAACCCTCATATACCTAGATTCGGCCTTGACATGATCATAGGGCTAGGGTTTTTATTTTAATAAACCAACTTGGATTTATTAAGCATACTTACTAATAGCTTGATTAACAAGATCATTAATGAAAACTTTGAACAAAAACTCATCAAATTTCATCCACCTAGGGTTCGGCCTTTATGAAACAAATAGGCTAGAGTTTTATTTTTGACCTTCTATACAATAATTATCAAAATACTAGAAGATTGAATCATGAATCAAGACATGAAAATGAAACAAAACCTAAGAACACAACTTTGACCTAGGTTCGGCCATGACCAGAAATCAAGGAAAGAAATTTCTCATGATCTTATGCTTCTAGAAGATGAAAATAGAGATTATTATAAGATCATAGCAATTGGTTTCATGTCAAAAGGATTTTTCTAGAATTAGTTATGAATTTTCAAAGTTCTAGATCTAGAAACTTAAAAGTGATGAACAACTATGAAATAAACTTTGATTCAAGAAATTTATTGAAGAACATAGACATGATTAGAGAAGAAGAATAGGATTCACCTCTTGAAGATCAAAAACAAGTGAAGATCCAAGAACTTTCTTCACAAATTTGGCACCAAAGACTTGTGAACTTTTAGGGTTTTTGAACAAAAAGGCAATAGAACTAAATGAAATGTGAGGGAGGGTATTTATAGAGGTGTGGGCTGCGCCACTTTTGAGGATCAAATAGAAAGGAGGTGATTTTTCTAAGGACTTAAGTGCAATTAACTCATAGGGACCATTTTGCAAAGATTCCAAAAGTTTAAGGACTATTTTGCAAATTGCCAATAAATTGTCATGATGACCATTTGCCACATTTAATGCAAGCTTATCTTGACTAACTTGACTATTTTGGGCTGATTTGTGGCATTAGATATTTTAGGAAAACCTAACTTGTTGAAGAAGTTTTGAGAATGTTAAAGAATAATGTGGAAGAATGTAGAACATTCTAGAATTTTCTTGAATCATCCAACAAATGAGGGCAGCCATCAATCCCTCATGGTCTTGCGCATGGTCTGGGTTAGTTTGGGCTTGGGTTCATTTTTGTGGGTCCCACTTAAAAATTTAGGCATTAGGCTTAAGATAGGAAACTTAAGGAAACTTTAATGGCTTTTTGAACTCAAACTATGAACTAGAAAATTTTGGGCTTCTAAGCCACGACCATTTAAGATTAGAAACAAGGATTCTAGCCCAATCCACTTGAAAAAACTTAAAAAACTAATTTAGGGACAAAAGGGTAATTTACAGAAAGTTCAGGGGCTTAACCGTAAAATTCCTAAATTTTTCAATTTAACCCTGAAAAACCTTCTAGACTTAAAAATATGATTCATCCCCTTGAATCATCTCAAAATCCTAAGTTAAAACCTCTATCGGCTCTTAGAAACTCTAATTTCCCTTCCGTCGTTTACCCGATTACGCTTTCCGCCCGTACTACATAAATTATTTTATTTTTTTCTGAAAAAAATTATAAAAATACAGAATTGTAGAAAATAAAATACTACACTTAAGTCTTTCGTTCACGAATTAAAATTAGGTCTTTTGAGCAGTATTATTATACTGTCAATGGAATTCGCGGGCCGGGTTTCGCCTGACTTTCCAACCTAAATTTTAATCGTAGCTTCCTACATTCAAGTAGGATTAAGTGGTAAACTCCATCTATTTAAAATAGTTTTCTAAGTCTCATATAAAAATATAAACATAATTATATAAATTTCTGATATTAGAAAACAGCGAAAAGTCGGGGTGTTACAGTTTATCTTAGGATTTTGAGATGATTCAAGGGGATGAATCATATTTTTAAGTCTAGAAGCTTTTTCAGGGTTAAATAGAAAATTCATGAATTTTAAGCTTAAGCCCCTGAACTTTCTGTTAATTACCCATTTGTCCCTAAGTTAGTTTCTAAGTTTTTTTTTAAGTGAATTGGGCTAGAATACTTGTTCCCAATCTCTTAATGGACGTGTCTATGAAGCCCAAATTGTCTAGTTCATGAATTGATTCCATAAAGCCCATTTGAAACTATACAAGTTTCCTAAGTCAAGATTTATGTTTAAATCTTCAAGCGGGCCCCACAAAAATGAAACCAAGCCCATGCGCAAGCCCATGCGCAAGCCCATGCGCAAGCCCATGAGGATTGATGGCTGCCCTCATTTGTTGTTGGATGAGTCAAGAAAACTCTAGATTGTTCTACATTCTTCCACTTTGTTCTTCAAGCTTCTATAATCTTCTCAAACATTCTTGAATTGTCTTAAAATATCTTTGACTCAAAAATCAGCCAACTTTGGTCAAGATAAGATTGCATTAAATGTGGCAAAATCATCATCATGACACTTTATTGATAATTTGCAAACTAGTCCTTCAATTTTTGGAATCTTTGCAAATTGGTCCTTAGAACTTAATTGCATTTGAATCCTTTTATCAAGACAACTCATCACTTCTAGAGTCTTCCTAAGATGGTGCCACTATCTCTATAAATACCATACTCTCACTTTTCACTTAGTTTCTAATGCCTTTTTGTTCAAAACCCTAAGTTCATAAGTCTTTTGGTGATAGATTTGTGAAGTAAGTTTCTTGGATTTCATTTGTCATTGATTTTCAAGAGGTAAATCCTAATCTTCTTCCTTAATCATGCCTATGTTCTTTATCAAGTTTCTCATTTCAAAGTTTGTTTTATAGGTGTTCATCATTTTCAAGTTTCTAACCCTAGAACTTTGAAAAGTCATAATAAAATCTAGAAAAATCTAATGATGATGAAACTACTTTTATCTTCTTGATATCATGCATATTATCTAAATCTAAGAGCATGATGTAATAAAAAATTTCTTTCCTAAAAACCTAGCCTTGGCCGAATCTATCAAAGTAGGTTTGGTAGAGTTTCTGTTAATGGTTTTCATTAATGATCTTGTTAATCAAGCTATTATTATGTATGCTTAAAAAATCCATTTGGTTTATTAAACTAAGAACCCTAACCCTATGAACATGTTGAGGCCGAATCCTTGTATAAAAGAGATAGGAAGTTTTGAGTTTCAACTTTAGTTGTTTAGTCACTAATCCATGATTTAGGTTAATCAAGGATCATTAATCTATGACTTAATCATGATTAGGAATTTTAAGGATTTTGAACCCTAAAAGTCAGCCCTTGGCCGAAACCCTAACCCTAAAGGTCAGAGGATTTTGTTTCAAAAGTTAGTCTTGTAATAAGTAATCTATGTTAGTTAAGACTCTATTAACTAGGATCCAAAAGATGGCATTAAGAAGATAATCCTAAACCTATTTTCTAAGTCTTGGCCGAACATAGCCCTAAAGTGTCATAGATGGGTGTTAGTTGATTAATTATAATTGTGTTGTTTGGTTGAAGGTGGTTGTGTTAACTCGTGGCGGGATAACAAGGATCGTCGTGTACGTGTTTCCGGTGCAAACTCAGGTGGGAGAAAGAACCATTCCATCGTCGAAACCGATAAGTAGTATATAATTTATAACAACGGTGTAGGGTAACCTAAACCCTACTAGTGGTCGAGTAATCGACAATACCAAAATCGCATTGGAAACTTTTCTGTAATACCAATGACGATTTGGGAATTGTGGGTTTATCGCCTTAGGTTAATTATTCATATTTGAGGATGTTTGATTTATTTACTTTTGACCGTTTGCGATACGCTGGTTGAGGTATTCCATCTGCATGTGACGTATTGTTTCGGTGTTTGAATATTTATGATATTGAGGATGTTTGTTGTCTGTCAAGGCCGTGATGGTTGTCATGGCCAGGCCGTGACAGGTTCTGTTTTGTAGAATTCTTGCCTTTGTTGTAAGTCACGGCCGTGATGGCTATCACGGTCAGGCCGTGACAGAGTCTGACTTTGTTATTTATTGGTTTGAACTATTATGATTTGGTTGTGATAAATTGCCTTATATGATATTGAGATATTTGAATATTCTGTTGATTAATGTGTTATGCATGATCTGCCTGGGTTTAATACTATGCTTAGATGATTTTAAGGAAAGATATATATATTGCTCGGAGGTATTTTGTTTGGGTGAGAGTTTTGAATATGAATTAGAAGTGCCTCGCTATTATTTTATAGAAGTGATGTGATATAGAGTGTAAGTGGAGGTTATGAGGAAAAGCTTGAGGTACTAGGTTGTTATTGATAAAAGTCAGTGAGAATCATGTGTTGCATTGTTGTTCATAACCGTGTATTTGAGATACACGAGGTCTGAAGTTCTTGTAGATCGTTCCAAATTAGAATTTAAGTTGTGCAACTATAGTGTCATTGCTATGCATGAGCACCCTTGATAGAGTTGAGAGAGAGAACCAGGGTGTGCACCGACGGTACTGTGCAACTATAGTGTCATTGCTTTGCATGAGCATTCCTACCATGGATGAGAATGTGCACCGGTGTGGGGAACGTGTCACTTGGATAACTGACTGGCATCCCTAACGAGGGATGTGTGACAGGAGTAGTAGTGGCCACGTCAGCATAAAGGTCTAGTTGCATGAGTTGAAGGGTAGATGATGATGTTATAAAGTATGGATGATTGTAAATTGTGAGTGATGCATGTTTGTGACCGTTATTGTATTATATGCTATGAATCTTTTCCACTTATGATGATAAAACTGTTTCTTATCTCCCTATTTCTGTATTTTTGGTGTATGTCTACTTTGTTATGTTAGAAGACCATATGGACGACTGTGTTACGGAAGAGGTGGATGGAACCCCATACGAGACGAAGATTGTTGAAGAGTTGAACGACGTTCCGTATGAAGTTGACGCTGAAGAACCATCTACGGATCCTGATAATGTAGCGTAGTAAGTTTAGGGCCAGTGAGTCACATAAGATGACTTGTTTTCTGTTAGTTATAAGCAAGTTGTGTAAAATAAAGGATACTTATGTGTGTATTTATATAATATAGTTTGGTGTGTTTTATGTTTGTAGAAGTTATATGATTGTTTAACTAAAGTTTTTAATTTTTACGTATTTTCCACGTTAAGCGCGCGATTAGGTAAATAAATAATCAAGGATTTAATGTAATAATACAATGGGGCACAACGGGGTGTCTCACGATATATGTAGCTCTAGTTATGTTCTGTGCAAGGCAACAAGGTCAGGATGAGTGAAAAATTTGAAAATTAACAATGTTTAGCAATCAAGCCCAAAAATTTAAAAGCAAAAACAATGATTGTAAAAGTTGTCTAATTTCCATCTCTCTCTGGTTTCTGCGGTTGTAAACTTCTATTTATGTTTATTAATCCTGACCTAACCCTAGACCAAATTAAGGGCCTCTGAATAAGCTTTCCAACAAGGTATCATATGCCTTAATTGGGCTTAAGATGAGTAAGTTATGCCCATTTAAGTGAAGCAACATCATGGACTGCGCACTGAACCGCGCCAGAGAACTCGGGACCCAATTTTGCCTTATTTTTGCCTAATTTTACAATTCTTGTAAACCTGAAATTTTAGGTCTCTTCCTTATCTTTCTAGGGACAACAAGATCACCAAAATCCGATATATGTAGCTCTAGTTATACTCTGCGCAAGGCAACAAGGTCAGGATGAGTGAAAAATCCGAAAATTAACAATGTTTAGTAATTAAGCAGAATTAAGCCTAATAATATAAAAGCAAAAACAATGATTATAAAAGTTGTTTAATTGTCGTTTCTCTCTGGCTTGTGCGGCTGTAAACTGCTATTTATGCTTATTAATTCTAACCCAACCCTAAACCACATTAAGGGCCTCTGAATAAGCTTTCCAACAAGGTATCATATGCCTTAATTGGGCTTAAGTTGAGTAAGTTAGACCCATTTAAGTGAGGGAACATTATGGACTGGGCATTGACCCGCGCCAGAGAAAACGGGACCCAATTTAGCTTAAATTTTGGCCTAATTTGACAATTCTTGTGAGACCTTAAATTACAGGTCTCTTCCTTATCTTTCTAAGGACAACAAGATCACCAAAATCCGATATCTGTAGCTCTAGTTATGCTCTGTGCAAGGCAACAAGGTCAGGATGAGTGAAAAATCGAAAAATTTACAATGTTTAAAAATTAAGCCCAATAATGTAAAAGCAAAAACAATGATTGTAAAAGTTATCTAATTTACGTCTCTCTCTGGCTTCTGCGGTTGTAAACTGCTATTAATGCTTATTAATCATAACCTAACCCTAGACCAAATTAAGGGCCTCTGAATAAGCTTTCCAACAAGGAATCATATGCCTTAATTGGGCTTAAGATGAGTAAGTTAGGCCCATTTAAGTGAAGGAATACCATGGACTGCACATTGAACAACGCCAGAGAACTAGGGACCCAATTTAGCCTTGATTTTGGCCTAATTTGACAATTCTTGTGAAACTTGAAATTGCAGGTCTCTTCCTTATCTTTCTAGGGACAGCAAGATCACCAAAATCCGATATATGTAACCCTAGTTGTGCTCTGCGCACGGCAACAAGGTCAGGATGAGTGAAAAGTCCGAAAATTAACAATGTTTAGCAATTAAGCCCAATAATGTGAAAGTAAAAACAATGATTGTAAAAGCTGTCTAATTTTCGTCTCTCTCTGGATTGTGCAGCTGTAAACTGCTATTTATGCTTATTAATCCTGCCTATTTAAGTGAAGGAACATCATGGGCTGCGCACTGATCCGCGCCACAGAATTTGGGACCTGATTTAGCTTTAATTTTGGCTTAATTTGACAATTCTTGTGACACCTAAAATTGTAGGTCTCTTCATTATCTTTCTAGGGACAACAAGATCACCAAAATCCGATAACTGTAGCTCTAGTTGTGCTCTGCGCAAGGCAACAAGGTCAGGATGAGTGAAAAATCAGAAAATTAACAATGTTTAGCAATTTAGCAGAATTAAGCCTAATAATGTAAAAGCAAAAACAACGATTGTAAAGGTTGGCTAATTTCCGTCTCTCTCTGGCTTGTGCGCTGTAAACTGCTATTTATGCTTATTAATTCTGACCTAACCCTAAATCAAATTAAGGGCCTCTGAATAAGATTTCCAACAAGGTATCATATGCCTTAAATGGGCTTAAGATGAGTAAGTTAGGCCCATTTAACCGAAGAACATTATGGACAGCTCTGATCCGCGCCAGAGAAAACGGGACCCAATTTAGCCTAAATTTTGGCCTAATTTAACAATTCTTGTGAAACCTGAAATTGCAGGTCTCTTCCTTATCTTTCTAGGGACAGCAAGATCATCAAAATCCGATATCTGTAGCTCTAGTTATGCTTTGTGCAAGGCAACAAGGTCAGGATGAGTGAAAAATCCAAAAATTAACAATGTTTACCAATTAAGCCCAATAATGTAAAAGCAAAAACAATGATTGTAAAAGTTGTCTTATTTCTGTCCCTCTCTGGCTTCTGCGATTGTAAACTGCTATTTATGCTTATTAATCCTGACCTAACCCTAGACCAAATTAAGGGCCTTTAAATAAGCTTTCCAACAAGGTATCATATGCCTTAATTGGGCTTAAGATGAGTAATTTAGGCCCGTTTAAGTGAAGGAACATAACGGACTGCACACTGATCCGTGCCAGAGAACTCGGGAACCAATTTAGCCTTGATTTTGGCCTAATTTGACAATTCTTTTGAAATTGTAGGTCTCTTCCTTATCTTTCTAGGGACTGCAAGATCACCAAAATCCGATATCTGTATCTCTAGTTATGCTCTGTGGAAGGCAACAAGGTCAGGATGGGTGAAAAATCTGAAAATTAACAATGTTTAGCAATTAAGCCCAATAATTTTAAACAAAAACAATGATTGCAAAAGTTGTCTAATTTTCGTCTCTCTCTGGCTTCTGCAGTTGTAAACTGCTATTTATGTTTATTAAACCTGAGCTATCCCTAGACCAAATTAAGGTCCTCTGAATAAGCTTGCCAACAAGGTATCATATGCCTTAATTGGGCTTAAGATGAGTAAGTTATGCCCATTTAAGTGAAGGAACATCATGGACTTCGCACTGACCCGCGCTAGAGAACTCGGGACCCAATTTTGCCTTGATTGTTTCCTAATTTGACAATTCTTGTGAAACCTGAAATTGCAGGTCTCTTCCTTATCTTTCTAGGAACAGCAAGATCACCAAAATCCGATATCTGTAGCTCTAGTTATGCTCTGCACAAGGCAACAAGGTCAGGATGAGTGAAAAATCCAAAAATTAACAATGTTTAGCAATTAAGCAGAATTAAGCCTAATAATGTAAAAGTAAAAACAATGATTGTAAAAGTTGTTTAATTTCCATTTCTCTCTGGCTTGTGCGGCTGTAAACTACTATTTATGCTTATTAATTATAACCTAACCCTAAACCAAATCAAGGGCCTCTGAATAAGCTTTCCAACAAGGTTTCATATGCCTTAATTGGGTTTAAGATGAGTAAGTTAGGCCCAATTTAGGGAAGGAACATCATGGACTGCGCACTAAACCGCACCAGAGAACTTGGGACCCAATTTTGCCTTGATTTTTGCCTATTATGACAATTCATGTGAAACCTGAAATTGTAGGTCTCTTCCTTATCTTTCTAGGAATAGCAAGATCCCCAAAATCCAATATCTGTAGGTCTAGTTATGCTCTGCGCAAGGCAACAAAGTCAGCATGAGTAAAAATCCAAAAATTAACAATGTTTAGCAATTAAGCAGAATTAAGCCTAATAATGTAAAAGCAAAAACAATGATTGTAAAAGTTGTCTAATTTCCATTTCTCTCTGGCTTGTGCGTCTATAAACTGCTATTTATACTTATTAATCCTGACCTAACCCTAAACCAAATTAAGGGCCTCTGAATAAGTTTTCCAACAAGGTATCATATCCCTTAATTGGGCTTAAGATGAGTAAGTTAGGCACATTTAAGTGAAGGAACATTATGGACGTACTGCGCACTGATTCGCGCCAGAGAAAACGGGATCCAATTTAGCCTAAATTTTGGCCTAATTTGACAATTCTTGTGAAACCTGAAATTGCAGGTCTCTTCCTTATCTTTCTAGGGACAGCAAGATCACCAAAATCCGATATTTGTAGCTCTAGTTATGCTCTGTGCAAGGCAAAAAGGTCAGGATGAGTGTAAAATCGAAAAACTAACAATGTTTAGCAATTAAGCCCAATAATGTAAAAGTAAAAACAATGATTGTAAAAGTTGTCTAATTTCCATCTCTCTTTGGTATCTGCGGTTGTAAACTGCTATTTATGCTTATTAATCCTGACCTAACCCTAGACCAAATTAAGGGCCTCTGAGTAAGCTTTCCAACAGGGTATCATATGCCTTAATTGGACTTAAGATGATTAAGTTAGGCCCATTTAAGTGAAGGAACATCATGGACTGCACACTAATCCGCGCCAGAGAACTCGGGACCCAATTTTGCCTTGATTTTTGCCTAATTTGACAATTCTTGTAAAACCTGAAATTGTAGGTCTCTTCCTTATCTTTCTAGGAATAGCAAGATCACCAAAATCCGATATCTGTAGCCCTAGTTATGCTCTGCGCACGGCAACAAGGTCAGGATGAGTGAAAAATCCGAAAATTAACAATGTTTATTAATTAAGCCCAATAATGTGATAGCAAAAACAATGATTGTAAAAGTTATCTAATTACCGTCTCTCTCTGGCTTCAGCGGTTGTAAACTGCTATTTATGCTTATTAATCCTGAACTAACCCTAGACCAAATTAAGGGTCTCTAAATAAGCTTTCCAACAAGGTATCATATGCCTTAATTTGGCTTAAAATGAGTAAGTTAGGCCCATTAAAGTGAAGGAACATCATGGATTGCACACTGATCCGTGCCATAGAATTTGGTATCCAATTTAGCCTTGATTTTGACCTAATTTGACAATTCTTATGAAACTTGAAATTGTAAGTCTCTTCCTTATCTTTCTAGGGACAGCAAGATCACCAAAATCCGATAATGTAACCCTAGTTATGCTCTCCGCACGGCAACAAGGCCAGGATGAGTGAAAAGTCCGAAAATTAACAATGTTTAGCAATTAATCCGAATAATGTGAAAGTAAAAAACAATGATTGTAAAAGTTGTCTAATTTTCGTCTCTCTCTGGATTGTGCAGTTATAAACTGCTATTTATGCTTATTAATCATGACCTAACCCTAGACCAAATTAAGGGCCTCTGAATAAGCTTTCCAACAAGGTATCATATTCCTTAATTGGGCTTAAGATGAGTAAGTTAGGCCTTTTTAAGTGAAGGAACATCATGGGCTGCGCACTGATCCGCGCCAGAGAATTCGGGACCCGATTTACCTTTAATTTTGGCTTAATTTGACAATTCTTGTGACACCTAAAATTGTAGGTCTCTTCCTTATCTTTCTTGGGACAACATGATCACCAAAATCCGATAACTGTAGCTCTAGTTGTGCTCTGCGCAAGGCAACAAGGTCCGGATCAGTTAAAAATCCAAAAATTAACAATGTTTTGCAATTTAGCAGAATTAAGCCTAAAAATGTAAAAGAAAAAATAATAATTGTAAAAGTTGTCTAATCTCCGTCTCTCTCTGGCTTGTGCGCTGTAAACTGCTATTTATGCTTATTAATTCTGACCTAACCCTAAATCAAATTAAGGGCCTCTGAATAAGATTTCCAACAAGGTATCATATGCCTTAAATGGGCTTAAGATGAGTAAGTTAGGCCCATTTAACTGAAGGAACATTATGGACAGCACTGATCCGCGCCAGAGAAAACGGGACCCAATTTAGCCTAAATTTTGGTCTAATTTAACAATTCTTGTGAAACCTGAAATTGCAGGTCTCTTCCTTATCTTTCTAGGGACAGCAAGATCATCAAAATCCGATATCTGTAGCTCTAGTTATGCTTTGTGCAAGGCAACAAGGTCCGGATGAGTGAAAAATCCAAAAATTAACAATGTTTAGCAATTAAGCCCAATAATGTAAAAGCAAAAACAATGATTGTAAAAGTTGTCTTATTTCCGTCCCTATCTGGCTTCTGCTATTGTAAACTGCTATTTATGCTTATTAATCCTGACCTAACCCTAAACCAAATTAAGGGCCTTTAAATAAGCTTTCCAACAAGGTATCATATGCCTTAATTGGGCTTAAGATGAGTAAGTTAGGCCCGTTTAAGTGAAGGAACATAATGGACTGCACACTGATCCGCGCCAGAGAACTCAGGACATGATTTAGCTTTGATTTTGGCTTAATTTGACAATTCTTTCGAAACCTGAAATTGTAGGTCTCTTCCTTATCTTTCTAGGGACAACAAGATCACCAAAATCCGATATTTGTATCTCTAGTTATGCTCTGTGGAAGGCAACAAGGTCAGGGTGGGTGAAAAATCTGAAAATTAACAATGTTTAGCAATTAAGCCCAATAATTTTAAAGCAAAAACAATGATTGCAAAAGTTGTCTAATTTTCGTCTCTCTCTAGCTTCTGCAGTTGTAAACTGCTATTTAGGTTTATTAAACCTGAGCTATCCCTAGACCAAATTAAGGTCCTCTGAATAAGCTTTCCAACAAGGTATCATATGCCTTAATTGGGCTTAAGATGAGTAAGTTATGCCCATTTAAGTGAAGGAACATCATGGACTCCGCACTGACCACCGCCAGAGAACTCGGGACCCAATTTTGCCTTTATTTTTTCCTAATTTGACAATTCTTGTGAAACCTGAAATTGCAGGTCTCTTCCTTATCTTTCTAGGAACATCAAGATCACCAAAATCCGATATCTGTAGCTCTAGTTATGCTCTGCGCAAGGCAACAAGGTTAGGATGAGTGAAAAATCCAAAAATTAACAATGTTTAGCAATTAAGCAGAATTAAGCCTAATAATGTAAAAGTAAAAACAATGATTGTAAAAGTTGTTTAATTTCCATTTCTCTCTGGCTTGTGCGGCTGTAAACTACTATTTATGCTGATTTATTCTAACCTAACCCTGAACCAAATTAAGGGCCTCTGAATAAGCTTTCCAACAAGGTATCATATGCCTTAATTCGGCTTAAGATGAGTAAGTTAGGCCCAATTAAGGGAAGGAACATCATGGGCTGCGCACTAACCCGCACCAGAGAACTTGGGACCCAATTTTGCCTTGATTTTTGCCTATTATGACAATTCATGTGAAACCTGAAATTGTAGGTCTCTTCCTTATCTTTCTAGGAATAGCAAGATCCCCAAAATCCAATATCTGTAGCTCTAGTTATGCTCTGTGCAAGGCAACAAAGTCAGCATGAGTGAAAAATCCAAAAATTAACAATGTTTCGCAATTAAGCAGAATTAAGCCAAATAATGTAAAAGCAAAAACAATGATTGTAAAAGTTGTCTAATTTCCATTTCTCTCTGGCTTGTGCGGCTATAAACTGCTATTTATGCTTATTAATCCTGACCTAACCCTAAACCAAATTAATGGCCTCTGAATAAGCTTTCCAACAAGGTATCATATCCCTTAATTGGGCTTAAGATGAGTAAGTTAGGCCCATTTAAGTGAAGTAACATTATGGACGTACTGCGCACTGATTCGCGCCAGACAAAATGGGATCAAATTTAGCCTAAATTTTGGCCTAATTTGACAATTCTTGTGAAACCTGAAATTGCGGGTCTCTTCCTTATCTTTCTAGGGATAACAAGATCACCAAAATCCGATATTTGTAGCTCTAGTTATGCTCTGTGCAAGGCAACAAGGTCAGGATGAGTGTAAAATCGAAAAACTAACAATGTTTAGCAATTAAGCCCAATAATGTAAAAGCAAAAACAATGATTGTAAAAGTTGTCTAATTTCCGTCTCTCTTTGGTATCTGCGGTTGTAAACTGCTATTTATGCTTATTAATCCTGACCTAACCCTAGACCAAATTAAGGGCCTCTAAGTAAGCTTTCCAACAGGGTATCATATGCCTTAATTGGACTTAAGATGATTAAGTTAGGCCCATTTAAGTGAAAGAACATCATGGACTGCACACTGATCCGCGCAGAGAACTGGGGACACAATTTTGCCTTGATTTTTGCCTAATTTGACAATTCTTGTGAAGCCTGAAATTGTAGGTCTCTTCCTTATCTTTCTAGGAATAGCAAGAACACCAAAATCCGATATCTGTAGCCCTAGTTATGCTCTGCGAAAGGCAACAAGATCAGGATGAGTGAAAAATCCGAAAATTAACAATGTTTAGTAATTAAGCCCAATTAAGCCCAATAATGTGATAGCAAAAACAATGATTGTAAAAGTTATCTAATTACCGTCTCTCTCTGGCTTCAGCGGTTGTAAACTGCAATTTATGCTTATTAATCCTGAACTAACCCTAGACCAAATTAAGGGTCTCTGAATAAGCTATCCAACAAGGTATCATATGCCTTAATTTGGCTTAAAATGAGTAAGTTAGGCCCATTAAAGTGAAGGAACATCATGGATTGCACACTGATCCGCGCCAGAGAATTTGGTATCCAATTTAGCCTTGATTTTGGCCTAATTTGACAATTCTTGTCAAACTTGAAATTGTAAGTCTCTTCCTTATCTTTCTAGGGACAACAAGATCACCAAAATCCGATATATGTAGCCCTAGTTATGCTCTACGCAAGGCAACAAGGTCAGGATGAGTGAAAAATCGAAAAATTCACAATGTTTAGCAATTAAAAGCAGAATTAAGCCTAATAATGTAAAAGCAAAAACATTGATTGTAAAAGTTGTCTAATTTCCGTTTCTCTCTGGCTTGTGCTGCTGTAAACTACTATTTATGCTTATTAATCTTGACCTAACCCTAGACCAAATTAAGGGCCTCTGAATAAGCTTTCCAACATGGTATCACATCCCGTAATTGGGCTTAAGATGAGTAAGTTAGGCCCATTTAAGAGAAGGAACATTATGGACTGCGCACTGATCCGTGACAGAAAAAAGGGGACCCAATTTAGCCTAAATTTTGGCCTAATTTGACAATTCTTGTGAAACTTGAAATTGCAGGTCTCTTCCTTATCTTTCTAGGGACAGCAAGATCACCAAAATCCGATATCTGTAGCCCTAGTTATGCTCTGCGCATGGCAACAAGGTCAGGATGAGTGAAAAATCCAAAAATTAACAATGTTTAGCAATTAAGCCCAATTAAGCCCAATAATGTGATAGCAAAAACAATGATTGTAAAAGTTATCTAATTACCGTCTCTCTCTGGCATCTGCGGTTGTAAACTGCTATTTATGCTTATTAATCCCGACCTTACCCTAGACCAAATTAAGGGCCTCTGAATAAGCTTTCCAACAGGGTATCATATGCCTTAATTGGGATTAAGATGAGTAAGTTAGGCCCATTTAAGTGAAGGAACATCATGGACTGCTCACTGATCCGCGCCAGAGAACTCGGGACCCGATTTAGCTTTGATTTTGGCATAACTTGACAATTCTTGTGAAATCTGAAATTATAGGTCTCTTCCTTATCTTTCTAGGGACAACAAGATCACCAAAATCCGATAATTGTAGCTCTCGTTATGCTGTGTGCAAGGCAACCAGGTCAGGATGAGTGAAAAATCTGAAAATTGACAATGTTTAGCAATTAAGCCCAATAATGTAAAAGCAAAAACAATGATTGTAAAAGTTATCTAATTTTCGTCTTTCTCTTGCTTATGCGGTTGTAAACTTCTATTTATGTTTATTAATCCTGACCTAACCCTAGACCAAATTAAGGGCCTCTGAATAAGCTTTCCAAAATGGTATCATATGCCTTAATTGGGCTTAAAATGAGTAAGTTATGCCAATTTAAGTGAAGGAACATCATGGACTGTACCCTGACCCGCGCCAGAGAACTTGGGACCCAATTTTACCTTTATTTTTTCCTAATTTGACAATTCTTTTGAGACCTGAAATTGTAGGCCTCTTCCTTATCTTTCTAGGGACAGCAAGATCACTAAAATCCGATATCTGTAGCTCCAGTTATGCTCTGCGAAAGGCAACATGGTCAGGATGAGTGAAAAATCCGAAAATTAACAATGTTTAGCAATTAAGCAGAATTAAGCCTAATAATGTAAAAGCAAAAACAATGATTGTAAAAGTTGTCTAATTTACGTTTCTCTCTGGCTTGTGCGGCTGTAAACTGTTATTTATGCTTATTAATCCTGACCTAACCCTAAACCAAATTAAGGGCCTCTGACTAAGTTTTCCAACAAGGTATCATATGTCTTAATTGGGCATAAGATGAGTAAGTTAGGCCCATTTAAGTGAAGGAATCTTACGGACTGTGCACTGGTCCGCGCCAGAGAAAACGGGACCCAATTTAGCCTAAATTTTGGCCTAATTTGACAATTCTTGTGAGACCTGAAATTGCAGGTCTCTTCCTTATCTTTCTAGGGATAGCAAGATCACCAAAATCCGATATATGTAGCCCTAGTTATGCTCTGGGCACGGCAACATGGTCAGGATGAGTGAAAAATCCGAAAATTAACAATGTTTAGCAATTAACCAGAATTAAGCCCAATAATGTAAAAGCAAAAACAATGATTGTAAAAGTTGTCTAATTTTCGTCTCTATCTGGCTTCTACGGTTGTGAACTTCTATTTATGTTTATTAATCCTCACCTAACCATAGACATAATTAAGGGCCTTTGAATAAGCTTTCCAACAAGGTATCATATGCCTTAATTGGGCTTAAGATGAGTATGTTTGGCCCATTTTAGTGAAGGAACGTCATGGACTGCACACAAATCGACGCCAGAGAACTCGGGACCCAATTTAGCCTTGATTGTGGCCTAATTTGACAATTCTTGTGAAACTTGAAATCGTGGGTCTCTTCCTTACCTTTCTTGGGACAGCAAGATCACCAAAATCCGATATATGTAGCCCTAGTTATGCTCTGGGCACGGCAACAAGGTCAGGATGAGTGAAAATCCGAAAATTAACAATGTTTAGCAATTAAGCCCAATAATGTGAAAGTAAAAACAATGATTGTAAAAGTTTTCTAATTTCCGCCTCTCTCTGGCTTCTGCGGCTGTAAACTGCTATTTTTCCTTATTAATCCTGACCTAACCCTATACCAAATTAAGGGCCTCAGAATAAACTTTCCAACAAGGTATCATATTCCATAATTGGGCTTAAGTTGAGTAAGTTAGGCCTATTTAAGTGAAGGAACATCATGGACTGCGCACTGATTTGTGCCAGAGAACTCGAGACTCGATTTAGCTTTGATTTTGACTTAATTTGACAACTCTTGTGAAACCTGAAATTGTAGGTCTCTTCCTTATCTTTCTAGGCACAACAAGATCACCAAAATCCAATGTTTGTAGCTCTAGTTATGATATGTGAAAGGCAACAAGGTCAGGATGAGTGAAAAATCTGAAAATTAACAATGTTTAACAATTAAGCCCAATAATGTAAAAGCAAAAACAATGATTGTAAAAGTTGTCTAATTTCCGTCTCTCTCTGGCTTCTGCGGTTGTAAACTGCTATTTATGCTTATTAATTCTAACCTAACCCTAAACCAAATTAAGGGCCTCTGAATAAGCTTTCCAACAAGGTATCATGTGCCTTAATTGGGCTTAAAATGAGTATGTTAGGCCCAATTTAGTGAAGGAACGTCATGGACTGCGCACTGACCCGCGCCAGAGAACTCGGGACCCAATTTTGCCTTGATTTTTGCCTAATTTGACAATTCTTGTGAAACCTGAAATTGTAGGTCTCTTCCTTATCTTTCTAGGAATAGCAAGATCACCAAAATCCGATATTTGTAGCTCTAGTTATGCTCTGCGTAAGGCAACAAGGTCAGAATGAGTGAAAAATCCAAAAATTAACAATGTTTAGCAATTAAGCAGAATTAAGCCTAATAATGTAAAAGCAAAAACAATGATTGTAAAAGTTGTCTAATTTTCGTTTCTCTCTGGCTTGTGCGGCTATAAACTGCTATTTATGCTTATTAATCCTGACTTAACCCTAAACCAAATTAAGGGCCTCTGAAGGAGCTTTCCAACAAGGTATCATCTCCATTAATTGGGCTTAAGATGAGTAAGTTTGGCCCATTTAAGTGAAGCAACATTATGGACATCGCACTGATCCGCGCCAGAAAAAACGGGACCCAATTTATCCTAAATTTTGGCTTAATTTGACAATTCTTCTGAAACCTAAAATTGCAGGTCTCTTCCTTATCTTTCTAGGGACAGCAAGATCACCAAAATCCGATATCTGTAGCTCTCGTTATGCTCTGTGCAAGGCAACAAGGTCACGATGAGTGAAAAATCCAAAAATTAATAATGTTTAGCAATTAAGCCAAATAATGTAAAAGCAATAACAATGATTGTAAAAGTTGTCTAATTTTCGTCTCTCTCTGGCATCAGTGGTTGTAAACTGCTATTTATGCTTATTAATCCTGAACTAACCTTAGACCAAATTAAGGGCCACTGAATAAGCTTTCCAACAAGGTATCATATGCCTTAATTGGGCTTAAAATGAGTAAGTTAGGCCCATTAAAGTGAAGGAACATCATGGACTGCACACTGATCCACTCCAGAGAACTCCGGATCCAATTTAGTCTTGATTTTGGCCTAATTTGACAATTCTTGTGAAACTTGAAATTGTAGGTCTCTTCCTTATCTTTCTAGGGACAGCAAGATCACCAAAATCCGATATCTATAGCCCTAGTTATGCTCTGCGCAAGGCTACAAGGTCAAGATGAGTGAAAAATCCAAAAATTAACAATGTTTAGCAATTAAGCAGAATGAAGCCTAATAATGTAAAAGCAAAAACAATGATTGTAAAAGTTGTCTAATTTCCGTTTCTCTCTGGCTTGTGCTGCTGTAAACTGCTATTTATTCTTATTAATCATGGCCTAACCCTTGACCAAATTAAGGGCCTCTGAATAAGCTTTCCAACATGGTATCATATTCCTTAATTGGGCATAAGATGAGTAAGTTAAGCCTATTTAAGTGAAGGAACATCATGGACTGCGCACTATTCCACGCAAGAGAACTCGGGACCGATTTAGCTTTGATTTTTGCATAATTTGACAATTCTTGTGAAACCTGAAATTGTAGGTCTCTTCCTTATCTTTCTAAGGATGACAAGATCACCAAATTCCGATATCTGTAGCTCTAGTTATGCTCTGTGCAAGGCAACAAGGTTAGGATGAGTGAAAAATCTGAAAATTAACAATGTTTAGCAATTAAGCCCAATAATGTAAAAGCAAAAACAATGATTGTAAAAGGTGTCTAATTTCCGTCTCTCTCTGACTTCTTCGGTTGTAAACTGCTATTTTTGTTTATTAATCCTAACCTAACCCTAGACCAAATTAAGGGCCTCTGAATAAGCTTTCCAACAAGGTATCATATGCCGTAATTGGGCTTAAGATGAGTAAGTTATGCCCATTTAAGTGAAGGAACATCATGGACTGTACACTGACCCACGCCAGAGAACTAGGGACCCAATTTTGCCTTGATTTCTTCCTAATTTGACAACTGTTGTGAAACCTGAAATTGTAGGTCTCTTCCTTATCTTTCTAGGGACAGCAATATCACTAAAATCGGATATCTGCAGCTCTAGTTATGCTCTGCGAAAGGCAACAGGGTCAGGATGAGTGAAAAATCCGAAAATTAACAATGTTTAGAAATTAAGCAGAATTAAGCCTAATAATGTAAAAGCAAAAACAATGATTGTAAAAGTTGTCTAATTTCCATTTCTCTCTGGCTTGTGCGGTTGTAAACTGTTATTTATGCTTATTAATCCTGACCAAACCCTAAACCAAATTAAGGGCCTCTGAATAAGCTTTCCAACAAGGTATCATATGCCTTAATTGGGCATAAGATGAGTAAGTTAGGCCCATTTAAGTGAAGGAATCTTATGGACTGTGCACTGATCCGCGCCAGAGAAAACGGGACCCAATTTAGCCTAAATTTTGGCCGAATTTGACAATTCTTTCGTTACCTGAAATTGCAGGTCTTTTCCTTATCTTTCTAGGGACAGCAAGATCACCAAAATCCGATATCTGTAGCTCTAGTTATGCTCTGCGAAAGGCAACAAGGTCAGGATGAGTGAAAAATCCAAAAATTAACAATGTTTAGCAATTAAGCAGAATTAAGCCTAATAATGTAAAAGCAAAAACAATGATTGTAAAAGTTTTTTAATTTCCATTTCTCTCTGGCTTATGCGGCTGTGAACTGTTATTTATGCTTATTAATCCTGACCTAACCCGAAACCAAATTAAGGGCCTTTGAATAAGCTTTCCAACAAGGTATCATATGCCTTAATTGGGAATAAGATGAGTAAGTTAGGCCCATTTAAGTGAAGGAATCTTATAGACTGTGCACTAATCCGCGCCAGAGAAAACGGGACCCAATTTAGCCTAAATTTTGCCCTAATTTGACAATTCTTGCGTTACCTGAAATTGCAGGTCTCTTCCTTATCTTTCTAGGGACAGCAAGATCACTAAAATCCGATATCTGTAGCTCTAGTTATGCTCTGCGAAAGGTAACATGGTCAGGATGAGTGAAAAATCCGAAAATTAACAATGTTTAGCAATTAAGCAGAATTAAGCCTAATAATGTAAAAGCAAAAACAATGATTGTAAAAGTTGTCTAATTTCCGTTTCTCTCTGGCTCGTGCAGCTGCAAACAGTTATTTATGCTTATTAATCCTAACCTAACCATAAACCAAATTAAGGGCCTCTGAATAAGTTTTCCAACAAGGTATCATATGTCTTAATTGGTCATAAGATGAGTAAGTTAGGCCCATCTAAGTGAAGGAATCTTATAGACTGTGCACTGATCCGCGCCAGAGAAAATGGGACCCAATTTAGCCAAAATTTTGGTCTATTTTGACAATTCTTGCGAGACCTGAAATTGCAGGTCTCTTCCTTATCTTTCTAGGGACAGCAAGATCCCCAAAATCCGATATCTGTTGCTCTAGTTATGCTCTGTGGAAGGCAACAAGGTCAGGATGAGTGAATAAATCAAAAATTAACAATGTTTAGCAATTAAGCCCAATAATGTAAAAGCAAAAACAATGATTGTAAAAGTTGTCTAGTTTCTGTCTCTATCTGGTTTTTGCGGTTGTGAACTTCTATTTATGCTTATTAATCCTCACCTAACCCTAGACAATATTAAGGGCCTTTGAATAAGCTTTCCAACAAAGTATCATATGCCTTAATTGGGCTTAAGATGAGTAAGTTAGGCCCATTTAAGTGAAGGAACATCATGGACTACGCACTGATCCGTGCCAAAGAACTCGGGACCCAATTTTGCCTTTATTTTTTCCTAATTTGACAACTGTTGTGAAACCTGAAATTGTAGGTCTCTTCCTTATCTTTCTAGGGACAGCAAGATCACTAAAATCGGATATCTGCAGCTCTAGTTATGCTCTGCGAAAGGCAACAAGGTCAGGATGAGTGAAAAATCCGAAAATTAACAATGTTTAGCAATTAAGCAGAATTAAGCCTAATAATGTAAAAGCAAAAACAATGATTGTAAAAGTTGTCTAATTTCTGTTTCTCTCTGGCTTGTGCGGCTGTAAAATGTTATTTATGCTTATTAATCCTGACCTAACCCTAAACCAAATTAAGGGCCTCTGAATAAGCTTTCTAACAAGGTATGATATGCCTTAATTGGGCATAAGATGAGTAAGTTAGGCCCATTTAAGTGAAGGAATCTTATGGACTGTGCACTGATCCGCGTCAGATAAAACGGGACCCAATTTAGCCTTAATTTTGGCCTTATCTGACAATTCTTGCGATACCTGAAATTGCAGGTCTCTTCCTTATCTTTCTAGGGACAGGAAAATCACCAAAATCCGATATCTGTAGCTCTAGTTATGCTCTACGAAAGGCAACAAGGTCATGATGAATGAAAAATCCGAAAATTAACAATGTTTAGCACTTAAGCAGAATTAAGCCTAATAATGTAAAAGCAAAAACAATGATTGTAAAAGTTTTATAATTTCCATTTCTCTCTGGCTTATGCGGCTGTAAACTGTTATTTATGCTTATTAATCCCGACCTAACCCGAAGCCAAATTAAGGGCCTCTGAATAAGCTTTCCAACAAGGTATCATATTCCTTAGTTGGGCATAAGATGAGTAAGTTAGGCCCATTTAAGTGAAGGAATCTTATAGACTGTGCACTGATCCGCGCCAGAGAAAACGGGAACCAATTTAGCCTAAATTTTGCTCTAATTTGACAATTCTTGCGACACCTGAAATTGCAGGTCTCTTCCTTATCTTTCTAGGGACAGCAAGATCACCAAAATCCGATATCTGTAGCTCTAGTTATGCTCTGTGCAAGGCAACAAGGTCAGGATGAGTGAATAATCCAAAAATTAACAATGTTTAGCAATTAAGCCCAATAATGTAAAAGCAAAAAACAGTAATTGTAAAAGTTGTCTAATTTCCATCTCAATCTGGCTTTTGCGGTTGTGAACTTCTATTTATGCTTATTAATCCTCACCTAACCCTAGACAATATTAAGGGCATTTGAATAAGCTTTCCAACAAGGTATCATATGCCTTAATTGGGCTTAAGATGAGTAAGGTAGGCCCATTTAAGTGAAGGAACATCATGGACTACGCACTGATCCGTGGCAAAGAACACGGGACCCAATTTTGCATTTATTGTTTCCTAATTTGACAACTGTTGTGAAACCTGAAATTGTAGGTCTCTTCCTTATCTTTCTAGGGACAACAAGATCACTAAAATCGGATATCTGCAGCTCTAGTTATGCTCTGCGAAAGGCAACAAGGTCAGGATGAGTGAAAAATTCGAAAATTAACAATGTTTAGCAATTAAGCAGAATTAAGCCTAATAATGTAAAAGCAAAAACAATGATTGTAAAAGTTGTCTAATTTCCGTTTCTCTCGGGCTTGTGCGGCTGTAAAATGTTATTTATGCTTAGTAATCCTGACCTAACCCTAAACCAAATTAAGGGCCTTTGAATAAGCTTTCCAACAAGGTATGATATGCCTTAATTGGGCATAAGATGAGTAAGTTAGGACCATTTAAGTGAAGGAATCTTATGGACTGTGCACTGATCCGTGTCAGAGAAAACGGGACCCAATTTAGCCTTAATTTTGGCCTTATTTGACAATTCTTGCGATACCTGAAATTGCAGGTCTCTTCCTTATCTTTCTAGGGACAGCAAGATCACCTAAATCCGATATCTGTAGCTCTAGTTATGCTCTACGAAAGGCAACAAGGTCAGGATGAGTGAAAAATCCGAAAATTAACAATGTTTAGCAATTAAGCAGAATTAAGCCTAATAATGTAAAATCAAAAACAATGATTGTAAAAGTTGTCTAATTTATGTTTCTGTCTGGCTTGTGCGGCTGTAAACTATTATTTATGCTTACTAATCCTGACCTAACCCTAAACCAAATTAAGGGCCTCTGAATAATATTTCCAACAAGGTATCATATGCCTTTATTGTGCATAAGATGAGTAAGTTAGGCCTATTTAAGTGAAGGAACATCATGGATTGCGCACTGATCCGCGCCAGAGAACTCGGGACCTAATATAGAATTGATTTTGGCTAAATTTTACAATTCTTGTGAATCCTAAAATTGTAGGTCTCTTCCTTATCTTTCCAGGGACAATAAGATCACCAAAATCCGATATTTGTAGCTCCAGTTATGCTCTGTACAAGGCAACAAGGTCAGGATGAGTGAAAAATCTGAAAATTAACAATGTTTAGCAATTAAGCCCAATAATTTAAAAACAAAAACAATGATTGTAAAAGTTATCTAATTTCCGTCTCTCTTTGGCTTCTGCGGTTGTAGACTGCTATTTATGTTTATTAATCCTCACCTAACCCTAGACTAAATTAAGGGCCTCTGAATAAGCTTTCCAACAAGGTATCATATGCCTTAATTGGGCTTAAGATGAGTAAGTTATGCCCATTATAGTGAAGGAACATCATGGACTGCGCACTGACCCTCGCCAGAGAACTTGGGACCCAAAAATTGCCTTTATTTTTTCCTAATTTGACAATTCTTGTGAAACCCGAAATTGTATGTTTCTTCCTTATCTTTCAAGGAATAGCAAGATCACCAAAATCCGATACATGTAGCTCTAGTTATGCTCTGCGAAAGGCAACAAGGTCAGGATGAGTGAAAAATCCGAAAATTAACAATGTTTAGCAATTAAGCAGAATTAAGCCTAATAATGTAAAATCAAAAACAATGATTGTAAAAGTTGTCTAATTTATGTTTCTGTCTGGCTTGTGCGGCTGTAAACTATTATTTATGCTTACTAATCCTGACCTAACCCTAAACCAAATTAAGGGCCTCTGAATAATATTTCCAACAAGGTATCATATGCCTTTATTGTGCATAAGATGAGTAAGTTAGGCCCATTTAAGTCAAGGAACATTGTGGATTGCGCACTGATCCGCGCCAGAGAAAAAGGGACCCAATTTAGCCTAAATTTTTTCCTAATTTAACAATTCTTGTGAGCCCTGAAATTGCAGGTCTCTTTCTTATCTTTCAAAGGACAGCAAGATTACCAAAATCCGATATATGTAGCTCTAGTTATGCTCTGCGAAAGGCAACAAGGTTAGGATGAGTGAAAAATCCGAAAATTAACAATGTTCAGCAATTCAGCAGAATTAAGCCCAATAATGTAAAAGCAAAAACAATGATTGTAAAAGTTGTCTAATTTTCGTTTCTCTCTGGCTTGTGCGGCTGTAAACTGCTATTTATGCTTATTAATCCTGACCTAACCCTAAACCAAATTAAGGGCCTCTGAATAAGCTTTCCAACAAGGTATCATATGCCTTAATTGGGCATAAGATGAGTAAGTTAGGCCCATTTATGTGAAGGAACATTATGGACTCCGCACTGATCCAAGCAAGAGAAAACGGGACCCAATTTAGCCTAAATTTTGTCCTAATTTGACAACTCTTGTGAGACCTGAAATTGCAGGTCTCTTCCATATCTTTCTAGGGACAACAAGATCACCAAAATCCGATATCTGTAGCTCAAGTTATGCTCTATGCAAGGCAACAAGGTCAGGATGAGTGAAAAATCCAAAAATTAACAATGTTTAGCAATTAAGCCCAATAATGTCAAAGCAAAAACAATGATTGTAAAAGCTGTCTAATTTTTGTCTCTTTCTGGCTTCTACGGTTGTAAACTGCTATTTATGCTTATTAATCCTAACCTAACCCTAGATCAAATAAAGGGCCTCTGAATAAGCCTTCCAACAAGGTATCATATGCCTTAATTGGGCTTAAGATGAGTAAGTTAGGTCCATTTAAGTGAAGGAATATCATGGACTGCACACTAATCCGCGCCAGAGAACTTGGGACCCAATTTAGCCTTGATTTTGGCCTAATTTGACAATTCTTGAGTCACTTGAAATTGTAAGTCTCTTCCTTATCTTTCTAGAGACAGCAAGAACACCAAAATCCAATATATGTAGCCCTAGTTATGCGCTGCGCACGGCAACAAGGTCAGGATGGGTGAAAAATCTGAAAATTAACAATGTTTAGCAATTAAGCCCAATAATGTGAAAGTAAAAACAATGATTGTAAAAGTTGTCTAATTTCCGTCTCTCTTTGGCTTGTGCGGCTGTAAACTGCTAATTATGCTTATTAATCATGACTTAACCCTAAACCAAATTAAGGGCCTCTGAATAAGCTTTCCAACTAGGTATCATATTCCATAATTGGGCTTAAGATGAGTAAGTTAGACCTATTTAAGTGAAGGAACATCATGGACTGCGCACTGATCCGCGCCAGAGAACTCGGGACCCGATTAAGCTTTGATTTTGGCTTAATTTGACAATTCTTGCGAAACCTGAAATTGTAGGTCTCTTCCTTATCTTTCTAGGGACAGCAAGATAACCAAAATCCGATATCTGTAGCTCCAATTATGCTCTGTGCAAGGCAAACAGGTCAGGATGAGTGAAAAATCTGAAAATTAACAAAGTTTAGAAATTAAGCCCGATAATGTAAAAGAAAAAACAATGATTGTAAAAGTTGTCTAATTTCCGTCTCTCTCTGGCTTCTGCGGTTGTAAACTGCTATTTATGTTTATTAATTCTGACCTAACCGTAGACCTAATTAAGGGCCTCCGAGTAAGCTTTCCAACAAGGTATCATATGCCTTAATTGGGCCTAAGATGAGTAAGTTATGCCCATTTAAGTGAAGGAACATCATGGACTGCGCACTGACCCGCACCAGAAAACTCGGGACCCAATTTTGCCTTTTTTTTTTACCTAATTTGACAATTCTTGTGAAACCAGAAATTGTAGGTCTCTTCCTTATCTTTCTAGGAACAGCAAGATCACCAAAATCCGATAACTGTAGCTCTAGTTATGCTCTGCGCAAGGCAACAAGGTTAGGACGAGTGAAAAATCCAAAAATTAACATTGTTTAGCAATTAAGCAGAATTAATCCTAATAATGTAAAAGCGAAAACAATGATTGTAAAAGTAGTCTAATTTTCGTTTCTCTCTGGCATGTGTGGCTGTAAACTGCTATTTATGCTTATTAATCCTGAGCTAACCCTAAACCAAATTAAGGGCCTCTGCATAAGTGGTCGTGCTGTCGCGCACGAGCCAAAAAGCGAGCAGGTTTATAAAATTGTAGTTTAGGAAGCGACAACTCGGATATCGTCTCACAAGGACTCTTGACTTGTTATTTACCACAAAAATCTTTTTTTTTTTTGGGGGGGGGGGGGGGGGGGGGTTGTTTAATGCAAATAAGAAAACAATTAAGGAAACACAGGGCAATAAAAACAAGGCAGTTTAAAGGATTGTCAAATAAGCTAAAGACGATTAATCTACTGTTCTCGATTTCCCAACTATCATCGGTTCATGCAAATTCCAAGCCCTAAGCAGATTCTACTCCCCTTTCGGTTGTAGCAACAATTAACAAGCGAAATCACTACTACGAGATATATGTTCCTATTCCCGAATTAAGCAAACGGGGTTAAGCCCTTCGTCAACTAAGCGAACACGAATTGAACACACGCGAATTAAGCAAACGCGATTAAATATAGGAACATAACATCACCGAAATAAATCAACACAACACTATAGATTCCTGAATTAAGCAAACATAAATATATATCATAGCATTGAAAAGGGAAAAGCATACAAAACAGGAATTACAGAACCTCGAGTGCGGTGGAAATCAATTACAGTAGACTAATCCAAGAAATTTAGTTCTCCATGGAAAACGAAACACAACCAGAAAATATGTAAAAACAATGGAGAATCAAAAGTTCCTTCCAATCTGCCCAGAACAGCCATTTATATCTGTCAAGAATTGCGCCCACTCGCGAGGCAAACCCTCACTCGCAAGGCGAATATTATGAAGAGTCTGCAACGTTTGGTCTTCTCGCGGGGCGAAGTACGGATCGCGTGGCGAGGAATGGAAGAGTCATGGCTTCTGGTCTTCAGTCTCCCGAGGCGAGACATGGATCCGCGAGACGACACAGAAAGGGTTGCATTTTCTGTAACAGTCGGTCTTCAGGTTCGCGAGGCCAGAAGAGTATTCATGGGGAGAGCCAAAGAGGATGACATTTTGCTGTTCAACTGGCTTTCAGGTTCGCGTGGCAAGAAGACTCTCGCGAGGCGAACACCTGCAGGATTGAAATGTCCCCTGCTTCTTTATTCCCTTAACTTCTAAGTTAACCTGAAAACAATAAAATAGCCATAAGTGCTTTATTTGACTCGAAACTGGCTAAATTAACCTAAAACTACTTTAGAGACTCAAAACCTTGCTTGAGGACAATCTAATCTAATTTGGGTGAAAATGAGATATAATTAGCACAAAACCCTGGTCATACTAGCCATAAAACTAGATGAGCCAGAGGCTTATCAAAATACCCCAAACTTAAACTTTGCTTGTCCCCAAGCAAACTAAAACTCAAAAATCAAAAAGACTCAAGACATGACAAGCTTAAAAGATTCAATCAAATTCCGCACAAATTTCAAGCAATTCATCAAAACAATTTTTCTTCAATGTTCCCCCCTTTCAAACAAAGCAATCCCCACATGCATTCACTTTGAACAGTTGAGAATTTCATCATTCAAACAATCATTAATCTAAGCAGGGGATCCAAGTTACACACAAAAGGGAGATAACCAAATTCAAACAATCACCTTCCTCACAAGGGCATTTAGTGTTTCACTCATTCGCTCGGTTTGTATAGGTTATCAACAATCACTCAATTTCACTTTTAAGAGCACTTCCCATAAATTTGATTTTCATCTCAAAATGGTTCCCACGGAAAACATGCCTGCAACATCAAAATGTCTTTTCAGGTTGTAATGGGGCCTGGCTAAGGGTAGGATATACAAAGGTACTAGGCTTAAGACCCTAGGAACTAAGAGAGCATGAACATTTGATACATTGAATTTCCACTCAAGTTCCTTTTTCCATTCTTCTTTTTACTTTGGGTGACTACAGCCTTTTCCTTCAAATAGCCTTTTTGACATTTTTGCACTTTTTATTGTTTTTTTTTTCTTTTTTCTTTTTCTTTTTCTTCTTTTTTTTTTCTTCTTTGCCTTTGGCTCCAACCTTTATTGTTATTATTTTTTTCAATCCCAAACAACACATTACACCTTGTAGCCACCCCAAACTTAGATTCTTACAAACCTTCTATTTGCTAAGATTCCATGCTCTCCTAATCCTAAGATTGGGTTAACATGGTTTTTCTAGATTTTAGGCTCATAACATAGGGTCATCAAGAATTAACAGGCTAATCAGGCTCAATGGGGCTAACTAGGGAACATGCATTTAGGAATGGTTCAATTTTAGGCTAAGTAGTTATTTACAAAGAAAATGCCTAAATCATTTGATGCAAACACATAAACATGCAAACCATAAAGAGATTCAATAAAATTCGGGAAAGTGCAATTGAAAAGTGATTCACACAGTTAAAAAACATGCCGAGGCTCAAATTCTCACCTGGACATTTTTTGCAAATTGTTTGACTGAGATTCTATCCCTAGTGTGTGCTTCCCTTCACCCCAAACTTATCATAAATCATGCCATCACAACAAAAGATCTCAAAGTTCAGTTTTGAATCACATGGGGGTAATTTTCAAAAAAAAAAAAATTCAACCTAGGGGGAATCATCACATAGATCATGGAATCAATCTGTGCCAAATCAATCAAAATCAATCAAGCTCACCGACCAAAGACTCACACAATTTATTCAAGAGCTAAAAGAAAAACAAGACAAAACACAAAATCAATCAATATGTTCCCTCCCCAACACTTAAAACATACATTGTCCCCAATGAAACAACATAACTATAAAATCAGAGTGAGGAAAAGGAAGGGTGTTTCCTGATCAAGTGGCAGTGTAGGTGGGAGCTTCCGCCTGGATCCCATTGCTTGTAGCATAAGGCCAAAGAGAGGGAGTTCATTCCATGGTCCCATAACTTGCAGCCTTGATATAGGAGTGAGCACTTGACAATTATGGTGACCTTGCCCAATGCGGCGGACTCATAACTCCCTCTTGGGTCAAAGATGACCGCTTTCTCAACAAAGTCCTCCCAATAAAATTGGGGTTCAACCCCTTGGACTGGCCATGGTGCAAAATCTAGTCCCTCTGGTGGTTCCACAGGGGGAGGTGGCAGATAGGTAGGGAGGGTCTCCGGTGCTGCTTCATCTTCTGTACGTTCTTCATTCACTGCGCTAACAAATCCATCACCTGCTATACATGCAGAAATCTCAGCACACACCACAAAATTGTTAGTGTTAGTACAATCAGTACATGAAGAAATATCATCATAGCCAAAAACAAATAGAAAATCAGAAACCAAGTCCTCATGGGTGTCATCAATAATCTCAGAGAGCAACTCTAATTGGAAAATAGAGTGCTCTTCCAGGGGATGCTTCATAGCATCGAAGATGTTAAACTTTGCCACAATGTCTCCAAACTCCATGGACATGGTCCCATCATCAACATCAATTTTTGTCTTTGCCGTCTTCATGAACTGTCTGCCTAGGATGATTGGTGATCTACTTGAATTTGTTTCCCCTACCATGTCCAGGATGTAGAAGTCAGCAGGGAAGATCAACTCATCAACTTGTACCAGCACATCTTCTACCATTCCTATGGGGCGAGCACTGGTCCTGTTGGCCAACTGGATAGTGAGACCTGTATACTGCAAGGGACCAAGATCAAGGTTATTGAAAACAGAGGTGGGCATGACATTTATGGAAGCTCCCAAATCCAACACGCAATTTTCAAATTTGATGTCCCCAATAGTGCATGGAATAGTAAAAGTGCCAGGATCCTTGCACTTCTGTGGTAGTGCCTGAGTGGGGGCTGAAATAGTAACTCTTTCTGGTGCAGGCTTAGACTGAATAAGGGCTTAAACATTTCTCCCTAGATTAACTCTCTCATTACCCTTCAACTTCTTCTTGTGGGTGCATAAATCCTTCAGAAATTTAGCATACTTAGGAACCTGCTTGATCACATCTAGAAGGGG
This sequence comes from Sophora flavescens, assembly GCA_030762895.1. NCBI lineage: Eukaryota > Viridiplantae > Streptophyta > Magnoliopsida > Fabales > Fabaceae > Sophora > Sophora flavescens. The sequence goes on from CM061066.1 coordinate 4,638,344, forward strand.
AATATTTACCGCCACCTTTCTGAACACATCTAGAATTTCCCTCTCCTTGTCTTCACCACCAATCTTCTTATTTTTCTGCACTCTGTGTGGGAAAGGGATCAGTGGTATGTACACTTTCTCAGATTCAACAATAACAGAAGGCTTAGGAGTTACCTCAACAGTTTCTTCATTTTTTTCAGGGGTTGCCTCGACCACTCTTCCAGATCTCAAAGAAATGGCACTCACATTAGGATTGGAAATATTGGAATTCATCACTGTCTGTGCAGGCAGTTGGTTTGATCTTTGAGCTTGCTGTATGTTATTTATGGATGTGGCAAGCTGTCCAACCTGTGTCTCTAAATTTTGAATGCTAGCATCTGTTCGCTGCTGAGATTGACCAAACTGTGTCTGCAAATTGTGAATGCTAGCATATGTTCGCTGCTGAAACTGTGCCTGTGAGGCCTGGAACTGTCCAAATTGCTGCTGCAACTGGAGATTCATTTGTTCAGTCACTTGTGAAGTTATTTGTGAAGTCATTTGCTTGAACATGTCCTCTAGTGAAGGTCCAGAAGGTGCAGAAGTGGTCACTTGAGGAGGATTCTGAGGTGATGTCATCGGTTGTTGTTGGGATGAGTTCCCATACCGAAGATTAGGATGATTCCTCCAATTGGGGTGGTACTTATTTGTGGAGAGGTCAGGAACGATGTACCGGTTCTGATTATTGCCTTCATTATAGGGATGGACTGCATAAGCTTAAGGCAAATCAGTAACTGACCCTTCCTTCAGAATGGGGCATGCATCATACGGGTGCTCAGGAGAGTTGCACATGCCACACAACATTGCCGGCTGAACCTTATCCATTGCCAATTTCTCCACCAAAGAAGTGAGCCTATCCATTCTATTCTCAAGGGCCTGGATAGAAGAAGAGCTATGGACCTCATTCACACCCCTTGTCTCAACAGAATTTCTCCTGGTTGTAAACTGCTGGGAGTTCAGTGACATATTTTCAATTAATTGCTTGGCAGCAGCTGGAGTCTTATCAACAAGTGCTCCCCCACTAGCAGCATCCAAAATATTTCTATCCATCGGTAGTAACCCCTCATAAAAATACTGAATAAGAAGTTGCTCAGAAATCTGATGCTGAGGGCAACTGGATACCAACTTCTTGAATCTCTCCCAATACTCAGCCAATGACTCATTTCCTTGTCTGATGCCACATATTTCCTTCCTGATTGATGCAGCTCGGGAGGCAGGAAAATATCTCTCTAAGAAAACCTTCTTCAAATCGTTCCAGGTGGTAATAGAGTTTGGCTCAAGATATAACAGCCAATCCTTTGCAGCGCCCTGTAGTGAAAACGGGAAGGATCTCAGCTTGATGTGATCCTCAGTTACTCCTTCTGGTCTCAAGGGTGTGGAGTAGACGACCTGGAATTCCTTCAGATGCTTGTGTGGATCCTCACCTGCAAGACCACTAAACCTTGGCAACAAATGTATTAGACCAGATTTTAATTCAAAGGGAGTAACAAAGACCAAAGATATTCAATACACAAGCCATTATAATTAACATCAGGGGCAGCAAGCTGTCTTAATGTCCTTTGGTCACCCATATTATCAAAAACAGTTTCAGAATTAGAATCACCACTAGTGCTAGCCCAAATTGCTCTACGACGTGTGTGTAGTGTTCTTTCAATTTTAGGATCAAAATCACACAAATCTGGGCAAGTAGACCTAGTAGCCAGACCAATTCAAAACAAAAACAAAAGTAAAAGAAGAAAGAAAAAAAATGCGAAAATAACAAACAAGAGTCCCCGGCAACGGCGCCAATTTTTGGTTGCGCTGTCGCGCACGCGCCAAAAAGCGAGCGGGTTTATAAAACTGTAGTTTAGGAAGCGACAACTCGGATATCGTCTCACAAGGACTCTTGACTTGTTATTTACCACAAAAATCAGTTTTTTTTGGGGAGGGGGGGGGGGGTGGATTTGAATGCAAATAAGAAAACAATTAAGGAAACACAGAGCAATAAAAACAAGGCAGTTTAAAGGATTGTCAAATAAGCTAAAGACGATTAATCTACTGTTCTCGATTTCCCAACTATCATCGGTTCATGCAAATTCCAAGCCCTAAGCAGATTCTAATCCCCTTTCGGTTGTAGCAACAATTAACAAGCGAAATCACTACTACGAGATATATGTTCCAATTCCCGAATTAAGCAAACGGGGTTAAGCCCTTCGTGAACTAAGCGAACACGAATTGAACACACGCGAATTAAGCAAACGCGATTAAATATAGGAACATAAAATCACCGAAATAAATCAACACAACACTATACACTCCTGAATTAAGCAAACATAAATATATAGCATAGCATTGAAAAGGGAAAAGCATACAAAACAGGAATTACAGAACCTCAAGTGCGGTGGAAATCAATTACAGTAGACTAATCCAAGAAATTTAGTTCTCCATGGAAAACGAAACACAACCAGAAAATATGTAAAAACAATGGAGAATCAAAAGTTCCTTCCAATCTGCCCAGAACAACCATTTATATCTGTCAGGAATTGCGCCCACTTGCGAGGCGAACCCTCACTTGCGAGGCGAATATTATGAAGAGTCTGCAACGTTTGGTCTTCTCGTGGGGTGAAGTACGGATCGCGTGGCGAGGAATGGAAGAGTCATGGCTTCTGGTCTTCAGTCTCGCGAGTCGAGACATGGATCCGCGAGGCGACACAGAAAGGGTTGCATTTTTTGGAACAGTCAGCCTTCAGGTTCGTGAGGCCAGAAGAGTATTCGCGGGGCGAGCCAGAGAGGATGACATTTTGCTGTTCAACTGGCTTTCAGGTTCGCGTGGCGAGAAGACTATCACGAGGCGAACACCTCCAGGATTGAAATTTCCCCTGCTTCTTTATTCCCTTAACTTCAAAGTTAACCTGAAAACAATAAAATAGCCATAAGTGCTTTATTTGACTCGAAATTGGCTAAATTAACCTAAAACTACTTTAGAGACTCAAAACTTTGCTTGAGGACAATCTAATCTAATTTGGGTGAAAATGAGATATAATTATCACAAAACCCTGGTCATACTAGCCATAAAACTAGATTAGCCAGAGGCTTATCAATAAGCTTTCCAACTAGGTATCATTTGCCTTAATTGGGCATAAGATGAGTAAGTTAGGCCCATTTAAGTGAAGGAACATTATGGACTGCGCACTGATCCGCGCCAGAGAAAACGGGTCCCAATTTAGCCAAAATTTTGGCATAATTTGACAATTCTTGTGAGACCTGAAATTGCAGGTCACTTCCTTATCTTTCTAGGGACAGCAAGATCACCAAAATCCGATATGTGTAGATCTAGTTAGGCTCTGTGCAAGGCAACAAGGTCGGGATGAGTGAAAAATCCAAAAATTAACAATGTTTAGCAATTAAGCCCAATAATGTAAAAGCAAAAACAATGATTGTAAAAGTTGTCAAATTTCCATCTCTCTCTGGCTTCTGCGGTTGTAAACTGCTATTTATGCTTATTAATCCTGACCTAACCCTAGGACAAATTAAGGACCTCTGAATAAGCTTTCCAACAAGGTATCATATGCCTTAATTGGGCTTAAGATGAGTAAGTTAGACCCATTTAAGTGAAGGGACATCATGGACTGCACACTGATCCGCGCCAACAAACTCGGGACCCAATTTAGCCTTCCTTTTGGCCTAATTTGACAATTCTTGTGTCACTTGAAATTGTAGGTCTCTTCCTTATCTTTCTAGGGACAGTAAAATCACCAAAATCCGATATATGTAGCCCTAGATATGCTCTGCGCACGCAATAAGGTCAGGATGAGTGAAAAATCCGAAAATTAACAATGTTTAGCAATTAAGCCCAATAATGTGAAAGTAAATACAATGATTGTAAAAGTTGTCTAATTTCTGTCTCTCCATGGCTTGTGGGGCTGTAAACTGCTATTTATGCTTATTAATCCTGACCTAACCCTAGACCAAATTAAGGGCCTCTGAATAAGCTTTCCAACAAGCTATCATATTCCATAATTGGGCTTAAGATGAGTAAGTTAGGCCTATTTAAGTGAAGGAACATCATGGACTGCGCACAGATCCGCGCCAGAGAATTCGTGACCCGATTTAACTTTGATTTTGGCCTAATTTGACAATTCTTGTGAAACCTGAAATTGTAGGTCCCTTCCTTATATTTCTAGGGACAGCAAGATCACCAAAATTCGATAACTGTAGCTCTAGTTACGCTTTGCGCAAGGTAACAATGTCAGGATGAGTGAAAAATCCAAAAATTAACAATGTTTAGCAATTAAGCAGAATTAAGCCTAATAATGTAAAAGCAAAAACAATGATTGTAAAAGTTGTCTAATTTCCATTTCTCTCTGGCATGTGCGGCTGTAAACTGGTATTTATGCTTATTATTCCTGACCGAACCCTAAACCAAATTAGGGGCCTCTGAATAAGCTTTCCAACAAGGTATCATGTGCCTTAATTGGGCATAAGATGAGTAAGTTAGGCCCATTTAAGTGAAGGAACGTTATGGACTGCGCACTGATCCGCGCCAGAGAAAATGGGACCCAATTTAGCCTAAATTTTGGTCTAATTTGACAATTCTTGTGAGACCTGAAATTGCAGGTCTCTTCCTTATCTTTCTACGGACAGAAAAATCACCAAAATCCGATATCTGTAGCTCTAGATATGCTCTGGGCAAGGTAACAAGGTCAGGATGAGTGAAAAATCCAAAAATTAACAATGTTTATCAATTAAGCCCAATAATATAAAAGCAAAAACAATGATTGTAAAAGTTGTCTAATTTCCGTCTCTCTCTGACTTCTGCGTTGTAAACTGCTATTTATGCTTAATAATCCTAACATAACCCTAGAACAAATGAAGGACCTCTGAATAAGCTTTCCAACAAGGTATCATATGCCTTAATTGGGCTAAAGATGAGTAAGTTAGGCCCATTTAAGTTTAGGAACATCATGGACTGCACACTGATCCACGCCAGAGAACTCGGGACCCAATTTAGCCTTGATTTTTTCCTAATTTGACAATTCTTGTGTCACTTGAAATTATGGGTCTCTTCCTTATCTTTCTAGGGACAGCAAGATCACCAAAATCCGATATATGTAGCCCTAGTTATGCTCTGCGCACGGCAACAAGGTCAGGATGAGTGAAAAATCCAAAAATTAACAAAGTTTAGCAATTAAGCCCAATAATGTGAAAGTAAAAACAATGATTGTAAAAGTTGTCTAATTTCCGTCTCTCTCTGACTTGTGCGGCTGTAAACTGCCATTTATGCTTGTTAATCCTGACCTAACCCTAGGCCAAATTAAGGGCCTCTGAATAAGCTTTCCAACAAGGTATCATATGCTATAATTGGGCTTAAGATGAGTAAGTTATGCCCATTTAAGTGAAGGAACATCATGGAATGCGCACTGACCCGCGCCAGAGAACTCGGGTCCCAATTTTCACTTGAAATTTGCCTAATTTGACAACTCTTGTGAAACCTGAAATGGTAGGTCTCTTCCTTATCTTTCTAGGGACAGCAAGATCACCAAAATCCGATATTTGTAGCTCTAGTTATGCTCTGTGCAAGGCAACAAGGTCAGGATGAGTGAAAAATATGAAAATTAACAATGTTTAGCAATTAAGCCCAATAATGTAAAAGCAAAAACAATGATTGTAAAAGATGTCTAATTTCCGTCTCTCTCTGGCTTGTGCGGTTGTAAACTGCTATTTATGTTTATTAATCCAGACCTAACCCCAGACCAAATTAAGGGCCTCTGAATAAGCATTCCAACAGGGTATCATATGCTATAATTAGGCTTAAGATGAGTAAGTTATGCCCATTTAAGTGAAGGAACATCATGGAATGCGCACTGACCCGCACCAGAGAACTCGGGACCCAATTTTGCCTTGATTTTTGCCTAATTTGACAATTCTTGTGAAACTTGAAATTGTAGGTCTCTTCCTTATATTTCTAGGGACAGCAAGATCACCAAAATCCGATAACTGTAGCTCTAGTTACGCTCTGCGCAAGGCAACAAGGTCAGGATGAGTGAAAAATCCAAAAATTAACAATGTTTAGAAATTAAGCAGAATTAAGCCTAATAACGTAAAAGCAAAAACAATGATTGTAAAAGTTGTCTAATTTTCATTTCTCTCTGGCATGTGCGGCTGTAAACTGCTATTTATGCTTATTAATCATAACCTAACCCTAGTCCAAATTAAGGGCTTCCGAATAAGCTTTCCAACATGGTTTCATATGCCTTAATTGGGCTTAAGATGAGTAATTTAGGCCCATTTAAGTGAAGGAACATCATGGACTGCACACTGATCCGCGCCAGAGAACTCGGGACCCAATTTAGCCTTGATTTTGGCCTAATTTGACAATTCCTGTGTCACTTGAAATTGTGGGTCTCTTCCTTATCTTTCTAGGGACAGCAAGATCACCAAAATCCGATATCTGTAGCCCTTGTTATGCTCTGCGCACGGCAACAAGGTCACGGTGAGTGAAAAATCCGAAAATTAACAATATTTAGCAATTAAGCCCAATAATGTAAAAGCAAAACAATGATTGTAAAAGTTGTCTAATTTACGTCTCTCTCTGACTTCTGCTGTTGTAAACTGCTATTTATGCTTATTATTCCTGCCCTAACCGTAGGCCAAATTAAGGGCCTCCGAATAAGGTTTCCAACAAGGTATCATATGCCTTAATTGGGCTTAAGATGAGTAAGCTAGGCCCATTCAAGTGAAGGAACATCATGGACTGCACACTGATCCGCGCCAAAGAACTCAGGACCCAATTTAGCCTTGATTTTGGCCTAATTTGACAATTCTTGTGTCCCTTGAAATTGTGGGTCTCTTCCTTATCTTTCTAGGGACAGCAAGATAACCAAAATCCGATATCTGTAGCTTTAGTTATGCTCTGTACAAGGCAACAAGGTCGGGATGAGTGAAAAATTGGAAAATTTACAATGTTTAGCAATTAAGCCCAATAATGTAAAAGCAAAACCAATGATTGTAAAAGTTGTCTAATTTTTGTCTCTCTATGGCTTCTGCGGTGGTAAACTGCTATTTATGTTTATTAATCCTGACCTAACCCTAGACCAAATTAAGGGCCTCTGAATAAGCTTTCCAACAAGGTATCATATGCCTTAATTGGGCTTAAGATGAGTAAGTTAGGCCTATTTAAGTGAAGGAACATAATGGACTGCCCACTAATCCGCGCCAGAGAACTCGGGACCCGATTTAGCTTTGACTTTGGCTTAATTTGACAATTCTTGGGAAACCTGAAATTGTAGGTCTCTTCCTTATCTTTCAAGGAACAACAAGATCACCAAAATCCGATAACTGTAGCTCTAGTTACGCTCTGCGCAAGGCAACAAGGTCAGGATGAGTGAAAAATCCAAAAATTAACAATGTTTATCAATTAAGCAGAATTAAGCCTAATAATGTAAAAGCAAAAACAATGATTGTAAAAGTTGTCTAATTTCCTTTCTCTGGCTTCTGCGGTTGTAAACTGCTATTTATGCTTATTAATCCTAACCTAACCCTAGGCCAAATTAAGGGCCTCTAAATAAGCTTTCCAACAAGGTATCATATGCCTTAATTGGGCTTAAAATGAGTAAGTTAGGCCCATTTAAGTGAAGGAACATCATGGACTGCACATTGATCCGCGCCAGAGAACTCGGGACCCAATTTAGCCTTGATTTTGTCCTAATTTGACAATTCTTGTGAAACTTGAAATTGTAGGTCTCTTCCTTATCTTTCTAGGGACGGCAAAATCACCAAAATCCGATATATGTAGCCCTAGTTATTCTCTGCGCACGGCAACAAGGTCAGGATGAGTGAAAAATCTGAAAATTAACAATGTTTAGCAAATAAGCCCAATAATGTGAAAGTAAAAACAATGATTGTAAAAGTTGTGTAATTTCCGTCTCTCTCTGGCTTGTGCGGCTGTAAACTGCTATTAATGCTTATTAATCGTGAACTAACCTTAGACCAAATTAAGGGCCTCTGAAAAAGCTTTCCAACAAGGTATCATATTCCTTAATTAGGCTTAAGATGAGTAAGTTAGGCCTATTTAAGTGAAGGAACATCATGGACCGAGCACTGATCCGCGCCAGAGAACTCGGGACCCAATTTAGCCTTGATTTTGGCCTCATTTGACAATTCTTGTAAAACTTGAAAGTGTAGGTCTCTTCCTTATCTTTCAAGGGACAACAAGATCACCAAAATCCGATATATGTAGCCCTAGTTATGCTATGGGACGGCAACAAGGTCAGGATGAGTGAAAAATCTGAAAATTAACAATGTTTAGCAAATAAGCCCACTAATGTGAAAGTAAAAACAATGATTGTAAAAGTTGTCTCATTTCCGTCTCTCTCTGGCTTGTGCGGCTGTAAACTACTATTAATGCTTATTAATCATGACCTAACCCTAGACTAAATTAAGGGCCTCTGAATAAGCTTTCCAACAAGGTATCATATTCCTTAATTAGGCTTAAGATGAGTAAGTTAGGCCTATTTAAGTGAAGGAACACCATGGACCGAGCACTGATCCGTGCCAGAGAACTCGGGACCCAATTTAGCCTTGATTTTGGCCTAATTTGACAACTCTTGTAAAACTTGAAATTGTAGTTCTCTTCCTTATCTTTCAAGGGACAACAAGATCACCAAAATCCGATATATCTAGCCCTAGTTATGCTCTGGGCATGGCAACAAGGTCACGATGAGTGAAAAATCCGAAAATTAACAATGTTTAGCAAATAAGCCCAATAATGTGAAAGTAAAAACATTGATTGTAAAAGTTGTCTAATTTCCGTCTCTCTCTGGCTTGTGCGGCTGTAAACTTCTATTTATGCTTATTAATCCTGACCTAACCCTAGACCAAATTAAGGGCCCCTGAATAAGCTTTCCAACAAGGTATCATATGCCTTAATTGGGCTTAAGATGAGTAAGTTAGGCCCATTTAAGTGAAGGAACATCATGAACTGCACACTGATCCACGCCAGAGAACTCGGGACCCAATTTAGCCTTGATTTTGGCCTAATTTGACAATTCTTGTAAAACTTGAAACGTCTTGATACGGATTTTGGTGATCTTGTTGATGACACCTATGATGACCTGGTTGCTGATTTTCCATCTATTTCTGGTTTTAATGATGTTTATTCATGTACTGACTGTACTAACACTAACCCTTGTGCTGTTTGTGATGAGATTGATTCTACTTTGCAGGGTGATAGTGTAAGTGAAGTTGTCCGTTCCGCTGAAGTTCTTGACAGCCCGACTGCCCCAAACATACCATCTGTCGAGCAGTCACCCTCCTTAGAGCTTAAGCCGCTTCCTGGAAATCTGAAGTATGCTTACTTGGAGAGGACTGAAAAACTTCCTGTGATAATCTCCTCCAACCTTGACTCTGACCAGGAAGCTAAGATCTTGGAGGTCCTGAAGAAGCATAAGAAGGCGATTGGTTGGACCTTGGCTGACATCCCAGGAATTAGCCCCTCTAGATGTATGCATAGGATTCTGTTGGTGGATGGGGCTAAACCAGTTAGGCAGCCCCAAAGGCGGCTCAATCCATTGATTTTGTATGTTGTAAAGAAGGAGGTGACAAAACTCCTACATGCGGGTATCACATACCCCATCTCTGATAGTAGTTGGGTGAGTCCAGTGTAAGTTGTACCCAAGAAATCTGGTCTCACAGTGGTAAGAAATGAAAACAATGATCTTGTCCCCACTAGAGTCCAGAATAACTGGAGAGTCTGTATTGATTATAGTTGGTTGAACCAGGCCACTCGAAAGGATCACTTTCCTTTGCCGTTCATCGATCAGATGCTCGAACGACTGGCTGGTAAATCCCACTACTGCTTTCTTGATGGCTTTTCCGGATACTTCCAGATCCACATTGCACCAGAGGATCAGGAAAAGACCACTTTCACGTGCCCCTTCGGCACGTTTACCTACAGGAGGATGCCATTTGGCCTTTGCAATGCTCCTGGCACTTTCCAGAGATGCATGATTAGCATTTTTATTGAATTTATTGAAAAATTGCATGGAAGTGTTCATGGATGATTTCACTGTATATGGTTCCTCATTTGATGCATGCTTGCTTAGTCTGAATTTGGTTTTAGAGAGATGCATTGAAACTGACCTTGTTTTGAACTATGAAAAATGCCATTTTATGGTTGAACAGGGGATTGTTTTGGGGCATATTATTTCCAAAGAGGGTATTTCAGTAGATCCTGCTAAAATTGATGTGATTTCTACACTGCCTTACCCATCTTGCGTTCGCGAGATTCGTTCCTTTATTGGTCATGCAGGTTTCTACAGGCACTTCATAAAGGACTTCAGCAAGATAGCTTTTCCTCTGTCAAACTTACTGAAGAATGATGCCATATTCAGCTTTGATGATAACTGCAAGAAGGCGTTCGACTTCTTGAAAAAGGCATTGACCTCTACCCCCATCATCCAGCCCCCTGACTGGACCCTCCCTTTTGAGCTCATGTGTGACGCTTCTAACTATGCTGTGGGGGCGGTCCTGGCACAAAGGGTGGGCAAGGCTGTACATGTCATTTATTATGCTTCTAGGACTTTAGATTCTGCACAGTCTAATTACACCACCATTGAAAAGGAACTTCTAGCTGTTGTTTTTGCTCTTGATAAATTTAGATCATATTTGCTAGGTTCCAAGGTTATTGTTTTCACTGACCATGCAGCTCTGAAGTACTTGTTGAAGAAGCCAGAAGCAAAACCGAGGTTGATTCGGTGGATGTTGTTGCTCCAAGAGTTTAATGTGGAGACAAAGGACAAGAGTGGAGCGGAAAATTTAGTGGCTGATCACTTGAGTAGGATAGAGAGGGATGACGACCCTTCCCCCATTCAGGACGACTTTCCTGATGAGCAGCTTTACAACTACATGGCGTAACTCCATGGTTTGTCGACATTGTGAATTACCTAGTTGCTGGTGTCTTTCCGACAGGAGCAACTAGGTCACAAATCCACAAACTAAAGAGTGATGCCAAGTACTATGTTTGGGATGATCCATTTCTTTGGAAATTTTGCAGTGATCAGGTGATTAGGAGATGTGTCCCCGACTATGAGATTGAGTTCATTTTGCACTTTTCTCATGCCTCTCAAGTAGGGGGACACTTTGGGCCACAGAGGACTGCAAGAAAAATCCTAGATTCTGGTTTTTACTGGCCCACCATTTTTAGAGATGCTTATGAGGTTTACCGGACTTGTAAGGAGTGTCAGACAACAGGTACAGCCATCACTCGCAAGAGTGAAATGCCTCAGCAACCTATGCTTTTCTGTGAGGTGTTTGATGTGTGGGGAGTCGACTTTATGGGTCCTTTCCCTGCATCTTTTGGCTTTCTCTACATTCTTTTGGCTGTTGACTATGTTTCAAAGTGGGTGGAAGCTATCCCCACTAGGACTAATGATTCTAAAGTTGTTACAAATTTTGTTAGGTCCAATATTTTTTGCAGGTTCGGAATACCTCAGGCTATCATAAGTAACCAGGGCACTCACTTCTGCAACCGCACCATGGAAGCTTTACTCCGAAAGTATGGAGTTGTGCACAGGGTCTCCACTGCTTATCATCCCCAGACCAATGGCCAGGCTGAGATCTCCAACAGAGAGATCAAATAGATCTTAGAGAAAGTGGTGCAGCCAAATAGGAAAGACTGGAGCCGCCATCTAGAAGACGCACTTTGGGCTCAGAGGATCGCTTTCAAGACACCAATAGGGATGTCCCCCTTTAGGCTTGTGTTCGGTAAGGCATGTCATCTCCTTGTGGAAGTTGAGCACCGTGCTTATTGGGCGGTCAAGTGCTGTAATTTGGAAATGCAAAAAGCTGGCATTGAAAGGAAACTCCAATTACAGCAGCTTGAAGAGCATTGGCTAGAAGCCTATGAAAGCTCTCGGATTTATAAGGAGAAAACCAAGCATTTCCATGATAGGATGATTGCTAGGAAATAATTCTCTGTGGGCCAACATGTCTTACTGTTTAACTCCCGCCTGAAAGTGATGGCTGGGAAACTTCGATCCAAGTGGATTGGCCCATTTGTTGTTACTAATATTTTTCCTCATGGTGCAGTAGAAATTAAAAGTGCAGGTAGCAACAAGGCCTTCAAGGTTAACGGGCAGCGGCTGAAGCTATTCCATGAGAGCTCGGTGCCTGAGGATGCTACTGTTGAGGAGCTCTCCTTGGGAAAGCCCACCTACACTGCAACTTGATCAGGGAGAACCCTCTCCTTTCCCTCACTCTGATTCGATATTTATGTTGTTTCATTGAGGACAATGTATGTTTTAAGTGTGGGGAGGGAACCATTTGTTGTGTTCTGTTTTGTGTTTTTTGTTTTCTTTTCTTTTAGCTCTTGAATAATTTGAGAAGCTCAAAAGCATATGTGTGAGTGTTGTGTCGGCAAGCTTGGTGGATTTTTTTGATTCAGCACAGATTGATTGCATGATATATGTTGATGATTCCCCCTAGGTTTTAAAATTGAAAATTGACCCCCATGTGAAAAATTGAAAATTAAACTTTGAGATATTTTGTTATGATTGCATGATTTATGACAAGTTTGGGGTGAAGCGAAGCACACACTAGGGATAGAATCTCGGTCAAACAATTTGCGAAAAATGTCCAGGTGAGGATTTGTTTTTAACTGTGTGTATCACTTTTGAGCTGCACTTTCCCGAATTTGCTTGAGTCTCTTCATGGTTTGCATGTCTATGTGTTTGCATCAAATGATTTAGGCAATTTTCTTTGAATTAGCTACATGACCTAAATTGAACCAGTCCCTAATGCATGTTCCTTAGTTAGCCCATTTGAGCCTAATTAGCCTATCATTTCTCGATGACCTTATGTTATGAGCCTGAAATCTGGAAAAACCATGTTAACCCGATCTTAGGGTTAGGAGCGCATGGAAGCTTAGCAAGACAGGGATTGCAAGAAACTAAGTTTGGGGTGGCTACCAGGATATGATGTGTTGTTTGGGATTGAGAAAAAGAAAAAATAAAGGTTGGAGCCAAAGGCAAAAAGAAAGGGAAAAAAAAGTGCAAAAATGTCAGCAAAGGGTATTGAAACGAAATGGGTTGTAGTCACTTAAAAGCACAAAGAAAAAAAAATGGAAAGAGGAACTTGAGTGGAAATTCAAATGTATCAAAATGCTCATGCTCTCTTAGTTCCTAGGGACTTAAGCCTAGTACCTTTGAATATCCTACCCTTAGCCAGGCCCCATTACAACCTTAAAAGACCTTCTGATGTTGCATGCATGTTTTCGTGGGAACCTTGATTGAGATGAAAATCAATTCATGGGAAGTTCTCTTAAAGGTGAAATTGATAGAAATGTTGATAGCCTAGACAAATTGAGCGAATGAGTGAAACATCAATTCCCTTGTGAGGAAGGCGATTGTTTGAATTTGGTGATCTCCTTTTTGTGTGTAACTTGGATCCCTTGCTTAGATTACTGATTGCATGAATGATGAAATTCCCAATTGTTTAAAGTAAATGAATGTGGGGATTGCATTGTTGAAAAGGGGGGGAAACATTAAAATTGTTTTGTTAGAATTGCATGAAATTTGTGCGAATTTGATTGAAACTTTTGAGCTTGCCTGGTTTGAGTCCTTTTTGAGTTTTAGTTTGCTTGGGGACAAGCAAAGTTTAAGTTTGGGGTATTTTGATCAGCCTCTGGCTCGACTAGTTTTTGACTAGTAAAGACCAAGGTTTTATTCGAGTTTAATCTCGTTTTCGCCCAAATTAGACTTGATTGTCTTCAAGCAACATTTTGAGTCTCTAAACTAGTTTTAGGGTAATTTAGCTGATTTATAGTCAAATAAAGCACTTACTGATATTTCTTGTTTTCAGGTCAATAAAGAGAAGCAATTCTGGAATTATTCGCCTTGCGAGAGGCTACTCGCCTCGCGAGCCTGAAGCCTTGCTGTGCCAGAAATGCCATCCTCTCTGTCTCGCCCCGCGAATCACTATCTCGCCCCACGAGAAATCCATCCCTAAAGGACAGAGACCATCACGGCCTAGCCGTGATGAGGGTCACGGCCATGACAAATAAGCACCCAAAGTCAGAAGTGTTCACAGCCTGCCCGTGATAGGCATCACGGCTGTGACAAACCAGAATTTGAAGTCTCGCCTCGAGAACTGCTCTCTCGCCTCGCGAGAACCCAATTTGAACTCGCGCCATAATTAATATTCACGTCGCGAGAGCATGATCGCCTCGCGAGCGCGTGCTGATCCCGGGTTTATAAATTGCTGTTAGGGCAGATTAGAGGGGGGTCCAGACTTTTGATAATAGTACGGCTGTGAATTAGGTTTAGCGTTTTGTGTTTCCTTTGAAATGGAGAACTAGTCTCCTTTGATCAATCTGTTGTAATCGGTTCGCATTGCCACTTGAGGTTATGTAATTCCTGATTTAATTGCCACTCTCTTTCAATAGTGTTCTATATGTTCTGTTTGCTTAATTCAGGATTGTATAGAATGTGTATTGATTTGTTTCGATGATTATGTGTTCCTATACTTAATCGCGTTTGCTTAACTCGCGTGTGTTCATTCGTGTTTGCTTAATTCATGAGAGCTTCATCCATTTGCTTATTTCGGAATTAGGAACATATGTCTCGTAGTTTCAATTTCGCTTGTTAATTGACGCTACAATCGGAAAGATGATTAGAATCCGCTTAGGACTTGGAATTATATGAATCAATGATAGTGGGAAATCGAGAACAGTAGGTTGATCGTTTAGCTTAATTGATAATTATTTAGTTTGCACAGTTTTCTGCTTTATTTTCTTTATTTAATTTCAAATCCACCCCCCCCCCCCCCCAAAACTGACTTTTCTGTTAACGACAACCCAAGAGTCCTTGTGAGACGATACTCGAGTTGTCGCCCCCTATCTACATATTTTTACAAACCGCTCTTCTTTTTGACGTGTGAACGACAGCGTGTCAAAAATTTTGATGATTCCCCCTAGGTTTTAAAATTGAAATTGACCCCCATGTGAAAAATTGAAAATTAAACTTTGAGATATTTTGTTATGATTGCATGATTTATGATAAGTTTGGGGTGAAGGGAAGCACACACTAGGTTGTGAATCACTTTTGAGCTGCACTTTACCGAATTTGCTTGAATCTCTTCATGGTTTGCATGTCTATGTGTTTGCATCAAATGATTTAGGCAATTTTCTTTGAATTAGCTACCCGGCCTAAAGTGAACCAGTCCCTAATGCATGTTCCTTAGTTAGCCCATTTGAGCCTAATTAGCCTATCATTTCTCGATGACCTTATGTTATGAGCCTGAAATCTGGAAAAACCATCTTAACCCGATCTTATGGTTAGGAGAGCATGGAAGCTTAGCAAGACAGGGATTGCAAGAAACTAGGTTTGGGGTGGCTACCAGGATATGATGTGCTGTTTGGGATTGAGAAAAAGAAAAAATAAAGGTTGGAGCCAAAGGGCAAAAAGAAAAGGGAGAAAAAAAGAGGGAAAAAAAAGAAAAGAACAAAATGTCAAAGAATGGGTATTAGAAGAAAAGAAGGTTGTAGTCACAAAAAGCAAAAAGAAAAAAATGGAAAAAGGAATTTAAGTGGAAATTCAATGTATCAAATGCTCATGCTCTCTTAGTGTCAGGACCCGACTTAGGCATCCCTGACCGGCCAGAATAGAACTTCATTGTCCCATTCCCAAGGCATTTCAAGCACGTATAAGTCACATCATAACAAGATATATTGAATGTCATAAGTAATTATCAGAGTAAAATATTATACCAAAAGTAAGCCAAGGGTGGCCCCGAGTCAACATCAATAGTTTTAAAAAAACCAAAGCCCAAATGTGCTTACAACTAGAATGAAGTTTAAAACTCCAAACAACAGAAGATTCTCATATGACAATAAACCAAGCCGCAAGAAACTGAAACAGCCGCCCGCACTGAGACACCCCATTGTGCCCCATCGTATTATTACATTAAAACCTTAATATTTATTTACTTAATCGCTCACTTATCATTGAAAATACGTAAAAATTAAAACTTAATTAAGAATTATATAACTTATGCATATATAAAACATACCAAAACTATATTACATAAATACACACCTATTATTTATTACATTCCAAATGCACTGTTATGGGTACCCTCTCAGTAGGATCCCTCACAGGCATAAACTTCACTACAGACATACTCAGCGGAATTATAAATACTCCTTAGACACACTGGCCATAATGTCTATACTCTAATCACCATGGATCACAGCTCGACCTCGAGCATCCGGTTCATACGGAGTTCCATCTAACTCCTCAGCAATTGGTTCCTCCATCGGGTCTTCTCGTAGGATCACATCAGAAATAAAATACAACACACAGAAAGATATAGGGAATAAGAAACAGTTCTATCATCAAAAAGCGGAAAAGAGTAATAGTAAATTATACAGTAATTGTCACAGACATGCATCACTCAAAATCAACAATCATCCTCAATTCACTATATCATCCTCTACCCTCAGCTCATGTAGTCTAAACACTTATACTATCATAACTGTCTCTATTCCTTTCACATTCATTAGTAGCCCAGGGTAGTCTGATGCAAAGAACTCAGTATAGTACACTTCTATCTTTTGATAGAATAAGACTCAACATAGTGCCCTTCTATCTTTCGATAGGATAAAACTCATCATAGTGCCCTTCTATCTTTCGATAGGATAAAACTCATCATAGTGCCCTTCTATCTTTCGATAGGATAAAACTCAACATAGTGCCCTTCTATCTTTCGATAGGATAAATCATATCTACGCGTCATGGACTGAAAAAGTATTTGCATCGAAGCCTCTATATGAATCTCACTATCTCAAATCAATAACAACCTTGTACCTCAAACTCCCATCATAATCTCAACTCGCATTCTATGTCACATCTCATCCATTAGATAACTTAATTAAGCTAGGCACCTCTAAGTCAATTCATTCTCTCACCCAAACAATCATCTCCCGAACAACATATATCCTTACTTACAATCAACTAGGCATAGTATTAAAAACCAGGCAGATCATGCATAACACAATATCAGAAAATAATTCAAATACCACAAAAAATCACATAAGCAATGCAATAATAATAATAAATTCAATCAACCTCAGATAAGATAAAATCATCCTAATGTCGATAAACCTACAATCCACAAATCACCATTGGTTTTACAGAAAAGGTTTCCAATATGATTTTGGTCTTGTCGATTACTCAACTACTAGTAGGGTTTAGGTCGCCCTACACAATTATCATATAATCTACTACTTATCGATTCCGACGATAGGTTGATTCTTTTCCCTACCTGAGTTTTCACCGGAAACACGTACACGACGATCCTCGTTATCCCGCCACGAGTTAACACAACCACCTTCATTCAAACAACATAACTATAATCAACTAACAACCATCTATGACACTTTAGGGCTAGGTTCGGCCAAGACTTAGAAAATCGGTTTAGGATTATCTTCTTAATGCCATCTTTTGGATCCTAGTTACTAGAGTCTTAACTAACATAGATTACTTATTACAAGACTAAAATTTGAAACAAAATCCTCTAACCTTTAGGGTTAGGGTTTCGGCCCATATTAGGAAAATAGGCTAGGAAATTTAGTTGGATTCAAGCTCTTGGATAATGAAAGTGGAAGACATCACAAGATCATAGAAATTGGGTTCACATTAAAAGGATTTTTCTACAATTTTCTAGAATTATTTGAAGTTCTAGATCTAAGAATGGAAAAATATGATTCATGGCATAAACATGATAAATACATGAATATGAAAGCTTATATGATCAAGGAGATGAGCTTTTACCTCTTGAAGATTGAAGAAATGAAGAAAATGATCAACCATCACTATGTTGAAAACTGGACAGCTTGAGGGTGTGATGGTATTGTGAGTGTATCTCACAATATACTCATCCAAAAATTACGAACTTTGGCTTGATAGAAAGATACGAATAAAAGGAACAACTTTGGTGTTTAAGGTTTCATTTGGTTCGGATCATAACAGGGGTGAAAAGGGCCTTCTTTATGCTGTTTCGTGGGTTGCTGGGAATTCTGGGCAGTTTCTGTATTTTGAGCCTTTCTCCCAATAAACTTATCCGTTTTTGATGATCTTTAGCTTGTTGGAAAGAAGAGAGAAATAGGAACAACTTTTATGTTGAGTGTTTTCCGAGTTTCAGAAAGTAAGAGGGTCATATGTTTGGTGGGAATTCGGTGTTCTTAGGGTTTTGTAACTTAGTTGGTGGGGAAGATGAAGAGAATGAAGAAGATGAGTGAAATGGTGAGGGAGGCCACGGTTTGGAGGGTATTTATAGGAGTAATCTTATGCCTTGTTTGGTTAAAAGGAATTTGTTTGATGGGTTTTGTGATTATTAAATTAATATAAGCTTAACTAAGGTTATAATTAACTTAACTAAGGTTATAATTAACTTAACTAAGGTTATTTTGGCTAACCATGGTTAATAATATGTGGCTCACATTTAGTGGAGGTGTGGATGATTTTGGGCCACACAAAATGACTCACCAATGAGTGATCGATCTTATCCATTAGCGGTTCCTGGAAATTCCGTACGCAGCTCCGTCGTTTACCCGATTTCGGTTTTTGAGAGGAAAATAATGAAACGAAAGCAAAATGAAATAGGTAAGATTTATTGGAGGTGGATGCACGAAATTGGAGAGATGTGGGAGGTTTTCAACCACATAAAATGAGTGGTTAAGAGTGCGTAAATGCGTCTTGTTAATACCCGCGAAAGCTTGGGGGTATTTTGGTCTTTTTACCTAAATGTCATGATTACATGCATTTAATGCTCATAAATGCTTGGTGACTCATCCTCCATGAGTCATCATGTATGACTCGTTGTCCCGATCCCTTGACGGGTCTCTGCAGTTCCATTTTCGACTCCGTCGGCTCCCCGATTAGGGTTTTACGCCCGTATAAAAGCGTAATATTTCGTTTTCGACTGAAAATTTTCAAACTAATCAAACTTGTTGGAAATATGATTTAAATATAAACCATTTCGTTCACTAGTCAAAATTAGGTTTTCTGATCATTAAAATCTTACTGTCAGTGAAAACACCGACTGTTTTCCGTCCGAACTTTTACCAAAATTCGTCCGAATAAACATAATATTTTATTTCTGATCAGAAATTTGGAAAGTAGACTTCCTCACGGACAAAATATAAAAAATCTACAAATTTCATTTTTCGGGTCAAATTAGGGTTTTCTGTTAGTATAAAATTATACTGTCAGTTAAAAAATGCAGACCGGGCTCCGTCTGAATTTTCAACCCAAAATTTCATCGTAACCTTCTACCATAAGAGAGACTATGAATATCATTTTAACTTATTTAAAATCACTTTCTAACTCTCAGATTAAAATATAATTAATTATATTTTAACCGATTAAACAGCGTAATTAAAAATCAGGCTGTTACATTACTACCCCTCTTAGAAAAAAATTCCGTCCTCGGAATTTCTTAACTCAAACTAGCCATTATCTTGTAATCGTATCTTAATCTAAAGATTCCACATTATATTTTTCATCGCTGTTTTTCCCCTAGGTAACAGCGGTAACTTTATAACATAATTCATTCTTATATCATTCTATTTATCCTCGAACTTATCCATCACTATATTCCATTCATTGTTCTTAACCTTTCCAACTTGATCTAACATCCTTAAAGGACATGATCAAAACTTAATTCCTTCCTCTTCTTACTACTGATCCACTAAAGAATCTTATTTCAACATCTAACAGCCGTAATTAACACCACAATCGAACTACCCTAACTTCCTACTTCATGTATCCAATCACAGTCTTAGTTCCTTAGAATATATTTCACTATTCTAGATTATATCAAAATCACACCTTTCAAGTCTCCAAATAAACATCTCAATACTCCGTAAGATAAATTGCAATCAAAAGATCAACACCTGTTAGGATTATCTAACTTAACAAATTTGAATTTCTCTAGTAACCTCAATTTATATCAGAAATCATCTTTTCTGCTCATATTCAACTTAGGTGAAATTACTATATACACTTTCGTTTACTCTTCCCAAACTCATACAATCCATCTTAACTACGATCCTTAATCATTGCCCTAGATTCCATAATGATACTATGCCTCCATCAACATTCGACTTATAGTAATTGTCTTACTCACTGATATTGATCTTAAGGGTTCACATCCTACCAGTCACAACTATACCTCAACAAAACTCATCACTTTCTTGTCCATCATGCTACTTAGAAAAACAAACAAAGTCTACCAGATATCAAATACATACCTTGTATAAGATCCCGGATTGAGCATTCTGCTCCCCTCACGGTAAACACTCTTTCAGTGGCCTGAGGTCTGACCATCTACTATCCTGTTGCTGGAACTCCTTTTCCATCTCCACCTCTCTGAACACTAGTATACAACATATAATGCTACATAAATCTGGTATATATATGCCATATAATTGTTAACTATCACGTCGGGACTCACTACCTAACTTCTAAGCATAGTTAAAATCCGATGTGGACTCAACTAGACACGGCCAGTAACAACATCCTAGACCTCACAGTCCGATTAGAATTGAACTGCTTTGATACCACCAAATGAGACACCCCGTTGTGCCCCATCGTATTATTACATTAAAACCTTAATATTTATTTACTTAATCGCTCGCTTATCATTGAAAATACGTAAAAATTAAAACTTAATTAATAATTATATAACTTATGCATATATAAAACATACCAAAACTATATTACATAAATACACACCTGTTATTTATTACATTCCAAATGCACTGTTAAGGGTACCCTCTCAGTAGGATCCCTCACAGGCATAAACTTCACTACAGACATACTCAGCGGAATTATAAATACTCCTTAGACACACTGGCCATAATGTCTATACTCTAATCGCCATGGATCAGAGCTCGACCTCGAGCATCCGGTTCATACGGAGTTCCATCTAACTCCTCAGCAATTGGTTCCTCCATCGGGTCTTCTCGTAGGATCACATCAGAAATAAAATACAACACACAGAAAGATATAGGGAATAAGAAACAGTTCTATCATCAAAAAGCGGAAAAGAGTAATAGTAAATTATACAGTAATTGTCACAGACATGCATCACTCAAAATCAACAATCATCCTCAATTCACTATATCATCCTCTACCCTCAGCTCATGTAGTCTAAACACTTATACTATCATAACTGTCTCTATTCCTTTTACATTCGTTAGTAGTCCAGGGTAGTCTGATGCAAAGAACTCAGTATAGTACACTTCTATCTTTTGATAGAACAAGACTCAACATAGTGCCCTTCTATCTTTCGATAGGATAAAACTCAGGATAGTGCCCTTCTATCTTTCGATAGGATAAAACTCATCATAGTGCCCATCTATCTTTCGATAGGATAAAACTCAACATAGTGCCCTTCTATCTTTCGATAGGATAAAACTCAACATAGTGCCCTTCTATCTTTCGATAGGATAAATCATATCTACGCGTCATGGACTGAAAAAGTATTTGCATCTAAGCCTCTATATGAATCTCACTATCTCAAATCAATAACAACCTTGTACCTCAAACTCCCATCATAATCTCAACTCGCATTCTATGTCACATCTCATCCATTAAATAACTTAATTAAGCTAGGCACCTCTAAGTCAATTCATTCTCTCACCCAAACAATCATCTCCCGAACAACATATATCCTTACTTACAATCAACTAGGCATAGTATTAAAAACCAGGCAGATCATGCATAACACAATATCAGAAAATAATTCAAATACCACAAAATATCACATAAGCAATGCAATAATAATAATAAATTCAATCAACCTCAGATAAGATAAAATCATCCTAATGTCGATAAACCTACAATCCCCAAATCACCATTGGTTTTACAGAAAAGGTTCCCAATATGATTTTGGTCTTGTCGATTACTCAACTACTAGTAGGGTTTAGGTCGCCCTACACAATTATCATATAATCTACTATTTATCGATTCCGACGATAGGTTGATTCTTTTCCCCACCTGAGTTTTCACCGGAAACACGTACACGACGATCCTCGTTATCCCGCCACGAGTTAACACAACCACCTTCATTCAAACAACATAACTATAATCAACTAACAACCATCTATGACACTTTAGGGCTAGGTTCGGCCAAGACTTAGAAAATAGGTTTAGGATTATCTTCTTAATGCCATCTTTTGGATCCTAGTTACTAGAGTCTTAACTAACATAGATTACTTATTACAAGACTAAAATTTGAAACAAAATCCTCTAACCTTTAGGGTTAGGGTTTCGGCCCATATTAGGAAAATAGGCTAGGAAATTTATTTGGATTCAAGCTCTTGGATAATGAAAGTGGAAGACATCACAAGATCATAGAAATTGGGTTCACATTAAAAGGATTTTTCTACAATTTTCTAGAATTATTTGAAGTTCTACATCTAAGAATGGAAAAATATGATTCATGGCATAAACATGATAAATACACGAATATGAAAGCTTATATGATCAAGGAGATGAGCTTTTACCTCTTGAAGATTGAAGAAATGAAGAAAATGATCAACCTTCACTATGTTGAAAACTGGACAGCTTGAGGGTGTGATGGTATTGTGAGTGTATCTCACAATATACTCATCCAAAAATTACGAACTTTGGCTTGATAGAAAGATAAGAAGAAAAGGAACAACTTTTGTGTTTAATGTTTCATTTGGTTCGGATCATAACAGGGGTGAAAAGGGCCTTCTTTATGCTGTTTCGTGGGTTGCTGGGAATTCTGGGCAGTTTCTGTATTTTGAGCCTTTCTCCCAATCCACTTATCCGTTTTTGATGATCTTTAGCTTTTTGGAAAGAACAGAGAAAGGGGAACAACTTTTATGTTGAGTGTTTTCCGAGTTTCAGAAAGTAAGAGGGTCATATGTTTGGTGGGAATTCGGTGTTCTTAGGGTTTTGTAACTTAGTTGGTGGGGAAGATGAAGAGAATGAAGAAGATGAGTGAAATGGTGAGGGAGGCCACGGTTTGGAGGGTATTTATAGGAGTAATCTTATGCCTTGTTCGGTTAAAAGGAATTGGTTTAATGGGTTTTGTGATTATTAAATAAATATAAGCTTAACTAAGGTTATAATTAACTTAACTAAGGTTATAATTAACTTAACTAAGGTTATTTTGGCTAACCATGGTTAATAATATGTGGCTCACATTTAGTGGAGGTGTGGCTGATTTTGGGCCACACAAAATGACTCACCAATGAGTCATCGATCTTATCCATTAGCGGTTCCTGGAAATTCCATGACGCACTCAAGTCGTTTACCCGATTTCGGTTTTTGAGAGGAAAATAATGAAACGAAAGCAAAATGAAATAGGTAAGATTTATTGGAGGTGGATGCATGAAATTGGAGAGATGTGGGAGGTTTTCAACCACATAAAATGAGTGGTTAAGAGTGCGTAAATGCATCTTGTTAATACCCGCGAAAGCTTGGGGGTATTTTGGTCTTTTTACCTAAATGTCATGATTACATGCATTTAATGCTCATAAATGCTTGGTGACTCATCCTCCATGAGTCATCATGTATGACTCGTTGTCCCGATCCCTTGACGGGTCTCTGCAGTTCCGTTTTCGACTCCGTCGGCTCCCCGATTAGGGTTTTACGCCCGTATAAAAGCGTAATATTTCGTTTTCGACTGAAAATTTTCAAACTAATCAAACTCATTGGAAATATGATTTAAATATAAACCATTTCGTTCACAAGTCAAAATTAGGTTTTCTGATCATTAAAATCTTACTGTCAGTGAAAACACCGACTGTTTTCCGTCCGAACTTTTACCAAAATTCGTCCGAATAAACATAATATTTTATTTCTGATCAGAAATTTGGAAAGTAGACTTACTCACGGACAAAATATAAAAAATCTACAAATTTCATTTTTCGGGTCAAATTAGGGTTTTCTGTCAGTATAAAATTATACTGTCAGTTAAAAAATGCAGACCGGGCTCCGTCTGAATTTTCAACCCAAAATTTCATCGTAACCTTCTACCATAAGAGAGACTATGAATATGATTTTAACTTATTTAAAATCACTTTTTAACTCTCAGATTAAAATATAATTAATTATATTTTAACCGATTAAACAGCGTAATTAAAAATCAGGCTGTTACACGCACTATACAAGTGCATGGGCTCCCTGAGATGGCTCCACTCGTGGAATACCTGAATCTAAAACCAAAAAGGGCGGGGGTGAGTCCCAGAACTCAGTGAGGGATAAACAAAACATAATAGCAAAATAGTACAATATATATAAGCATCTCCATAAATATCTCATTGAGTTCTTCACATTGTATATAAGCTTACATAGCAAATCTTCACTTGCTACGAAGTTAATTTGCCATTGGGCAAGATGCTTGTGTATCCCCTTGGAGTTGTTCACTAGAGTCTCCCACTCCGACGGTCGCATTTATATCCCGGTCGAGTCCGCTGACCGGCAAGTGATCTCGGTCACTACACAACCACCCTCCGAACTCCGGGGTTTTTCACTAGAGGCCCCACGCTCCGACGGTCACATTTATATACCGGTCGAATCCGTTGACCGGTCGAATACACCAAGTCTTGTCCAATGTCTAAGCATCATACCAAAGCACCAAGTACAATAAATCATACCTTATCATAACATACGCTCACTGTGCTTCATAATAAATCTTGAATGACCATATCAGTGGTATTCAATGAAGTCCATAACATTCACAATCACAATTACATATAGGCAACATTGTAGTCGTTTCATTCACATACTGTCATCACTTGATAAGTTCATTCCAAAAGTTACACCATGAACATACACATAGTCACATTTAGCATATCACCACTAATTTCTTTATTCACGTACCATATAATCAAACACATAATTTAACATATTCACAACTATTCTATTCCATATCATAGCCATGGTGACAACAACACAATCATTTCATTCACACACTTTCATCACTTTATTGATACTTTCCAAGATGTACATTAATATGATCCGATATAATATATACTCACAACATAGATAAAAATCCATTGAATAAATTCCCTCACTAAAATTCAACCATGGAGGGAATCAACATTCAAAAGGCAACCACACTGAGATACACATCATAGCATAGTCATAAATCCACCAATACATGCCTGATGATAATGTTTCCAGCAAGCCTAGGCCAACTTTAAATGAAAACTAGGAATATTATAGAGGTCCATAAATTCCGAACTTTTAACCAAAACAATACTTACATGTCTACTTTCAAATGACACTAGTGTCACATAAAAAGATACTCTACAACTCCATACATAAATTTTGAAGTAAAATCTGTTTGAGTACATCCAAGACATACAATACTCTGTTTTAAAAGTTGAACTGCGACCTCCTCAGATCTCCTAAAATCACGAAACTTAACCACAACATATCCTACACTTCAGTTTTCAAATTCAACAAGTTTCATCTCAATCCGAATTTTATTAACCAAGATATGATTTTATGAGTGCAGGCTGTCAGGGAACCTTCGGGACAGCCTTAACCCTGTTTTAAAAATGTAACTGAGAATATCCCAGGTTTCTAAAAATTATGAAATTTTTACACTATGTATCTCTAGATGTTATCTTTCCAACGAGACCAATTTCATATTAATCTGATATCTAAAACTCTAGTTATAATTTTTTTTTCCGCATGTCTGTCAGAATTTCAGACAAAAACCGAGATCCCCTAAGAAAACACCCAACGTCAAGCTCCAACAATGGAGTTTCCTCACCCCCAATTTTTAGGGTTCAACCAAACAGATATGATAACTCACCATTAACATATTAGTCAAAGAATAATCAAGCTAAACATTCACAAACGATTTTCATAAAAGGGATTCACCCAAAACAACTCACAAACATCCCTATTTCAACCATCATCAACCCATTTCATATCCCTCAAAAATATCCACGAAAATTAACCCCAAAAAAATCACAATCCCTCACCTAGTTTGATGCATTTGGATAATAAACATACGTTAGAGATGAATTCTCCACACCCAAATAGTCGAAATCATGTTAAGAAGGTGCTCCTTCACCATTGGATCGTCGTGCCTATCCTCCTTTTCTCAAGAGTGACCACAAAAACAAATAGGGTTCTTGATGGCTATCAAAACCCTCACACTAAGATTATATACTCACTAAAAGACAATTCCCTAACATGTTCTCTTACTTGACGCTGGAGGGCAAAAGGATAAAATCCTTAAATTATTCAAAATGCATAAGTTATTTATTATTTATAAAATCCTAATATTCTTAATTTAAATTATTTACAACATCACAAAAAAATTTAGTGTTTTCCCATAATTATAATATTTTTACCTTACTTATAATTAAATAAGCCACTTTCATAATTAAATAAGCCATTTTTTTAGTGGGTATTACACTTAGTTCCTAGGGACTTAAGCCTAGTACCTTTGAATATCCTACCCTTAGACAGGCCCCATTACAACCTTAAAAGACCTTTTGATGTTGCATGCATGTTTTCGTGGGAACTGTGTTAGAGATAAAAATCAAATTCATGGGAAGTGCTCTTAAAAGTGAAATTGAGTGAAATGTTGACAGCCTCGACAAATTGAGCGATTGAGTGAAACACTAAACCCCCTTGTGAGGAAGGCGATTATTTGAATTTGGTGATCTCCCTTTTGTGTGTGACTTGGATCCCTTGCTTAGACTAATGACTGCTTGAATGATGAAATTCTCAATTGTTTAGAGTAAATGAATGTGGGGATTACATTGTTAGGGGGGGGGGGGGGGGGGCCTTGAAGGAAAAATGTTTTCATGAATTGCTTAAAATTTGTGCGGAATTGATTGAAATCCTTTAAGCTTGCCAAGTCTTGAGTCTTTTTGAGTTTTAGTTTGCTTGGGGACAAGCAAAGTTCAAGTTTGGGGTATTTTGATAAGCCTCTGTCTCATCTAGTTTTATGACTAGTATGACCGTGGTTTTGTGGCAATTATATCTCGCTTTCGCCCAAATTAGACTTGATTGCCCTCAAGCAAGGTTTTGAGTCCCTTAAGAAGTTTTAGGGTAATTTAGCCAGTTTTGAGTCAAATAAAGCACTTATGGCTATTTCATGTTTTCAGGTTAACTTAGAGTCAAGGGAATGAAGAAAACAGTGGAAATTGCAATCCTGGAAGTATTCGCCCTGCGAGACTGAAGTATTCGCCTCGCGAGACTGGAAGTCAGAAAGCATCACGGTCAGCCTGTGACTCCCATCACGGGCGTGAAGAGAAGACCCTGGAGGACAGAGACCATCACGGCCTAGCCGTGATTAAGGTCACGGCCATGACAGATAAGCACCCAAAGTCAGAAGTAATCACGGCCTGGCCGTGATAAGCATCATGGCTGTGACAAACTAGAATTTGAAGTCTCGCCTCGCGATGAATCATCTCGCCTCGCGAGAGCCCAATTTGAACTGGCGCCATTTTAATATTCGCGTCGCGAGGGACTACTGACTTCGCGAGCGTGCGCAGATTCTGAAGCTATAATTACTGTTTTGGGCAGATTAGAGGATCATCTTTTGATAATCCTTGTTTACGAATTTCTCTGATTGTATTGCATCTTTGATGGAGAACTAATCTCCCTAGATTAATCTGCTGTAATCGGCTTCCGTCGACACCTGAGGTTTTGTAATTCCCGATTGAATTTCCTTCTCTCCTTCAATACTATTCTATATTCTATGTTTTCTTAATTCAGTTTGTATTGAATTAGTGTTGATTTATTTTTGATGATTTTATGTTCCTAAACTTAATCGCGTTTGCTTAATTCGCGTGCGTTCAATTCGTGTTTGCTTAATTCACGAAGGGCTTCATCCGTTTGCTTAATTCGGAATTAGGAACATATGTCCCGTAGCGTCGATTTCACTTGTTAATCGATGCTACAATCGAAATGGGATTAGAATCC
Organism: Sophora flavescens; assembly: GCA_030762895.1. Classification (NCBI taxonomy): domain Eukaryota; kingdom Viridiplantae; phylum Streptophyta; class Magnoliopsida; order Fabales; family Fabaceae; genus Sophora; species Sophora flavescens. Next base: position 4,666,327 of record CM061066.1, read on the forward strand.
GCTTAGATTGATCGTCTTCGCCTTATTTGATAATCATTTTTATTCCTCTGTTTCTGTTCTGTTTTTCTCAATTGACTTTCAAACCAAACCCCCCAAAACTGACTTTTTCTGTTAACAACAACCTAAGAGTCCTTGTGAGACGATACTCGAGTTGTCGCCCCCTATCTACATATTTTTACAAACCGCTCTTCTTTTTGACGCGTGCGCGACAGCGTGTCAACTTCTAAAATCTCTCTAAAATGGTAGAAAACTCCTTTTGAGTTGAAACCACTTTCTATAGTCTTGTATTAACTTATATTTTCACATACTAAGAGGTTGTGTAAAACAAAAATCTGTACCTATCTCTTCCAATGAAGGTTGAATGCTTGCATTTGTGACCTAGGAGGTTTTTGTTTCAACTTTTGGAATATGATCATGTGTTTGAGTTTCTAACTATCCATTGATATTAAATCTATAAATCTTGGAAGGTTTAATAGTTTGTTCCTACGATGGCCGAAAATATGAATAAGTAGGCCTAGGATACTATGTTTCAACTTTCCAAGTACGATCATGGATTTAGAACTCTTAATACCTTGTGATTATAAACCTAAGAGTTATTGTTAAACAAAAAATATTTTCCTCATCATCCTATGATGGCTGAAACTTAGAGTTTAGGTGCTAGGATGTTTGAGTTCTTATTTTTCCAAGATGATCATGGACTTGAGCTCCATAAGAAATTTGGATGCTAAGTCTAAGAGATTGGAATGTTTAAGGTTCCATTGTTTTCCAAAATGATCAGGGACTTGAGATCCATAAGATATTTGGATGCTAAGTTTAAGAGATTGGAAAGTTTTAAAGATTTCTAGCCTATAAATCCTATGAAGGCCGAACCTTGAAAGTTATGGACCTAGGATACTTTGTTCTTATTTTTCCAAAATGATCATGGTTTTCATCTGCTTAATACATATGGATGCTAAACCTAAGAGATTGGAAAGTTTAGTGAATGCTAGCCTATTTTACTAGCCTTGGATGAATACCCTAAGTTTATAACCTAGTGGGATTTTAATTCAACCATGGGTGTGTTTGAATCCTTTTATATTTCTTAAATGTGAAATTGTGTGGTTGATTAATTTAGTGAGGTTAATTAATTGTGAATTGAAATGGAATGGAAATATTTTTATTTTATTTTATTATCAACCACATTCCCACTTATTTTAAACCAACTTATCTACCTCTATCCTAAAATCTCCCTAGGTGACCAATACTCTTCAAGGATATCTAACCTCCATTGGTCAACTCTTTTCCTTCCTTTTCACTCTTATATTTGGCAGAACAAGCTGGTGGAACACATTTGCTTTCCCCTTCTTTATTTTATTTTTTCTCTTAAGGCCAACAAGAAAAAAGAAAGATCATTCACCTTCCTCTTTCTTCTGCCTTATTTCGACCAGAACCCACAAGTAGGGGACCTTGGATTCCTTTCATTCTCCCTCATCAAGAACAACTCCTCTCCTTCCCATTCACCTCACAAAATGCAGCCATACCCACTCACCATTTCCATCCTCTTTCCCTTCTTCATTCTTCCAAAAACTCTCATAAACCTATACCAAATTTCCTTCTAACCTTCTACCTCACAATTTCAACTCATCAAATACCTAAATCAAGAAAAATAGACAACATGCAAGACCTCTAGAATTTCGAAAATAGGAGCACAAATCAGATTATGGAAGAAACACAAGGAGATCAACACACCACTTTCAATCCACCACTTGGTTAGGTGAGTTTTGTTGTTTGTAACATTGGGTAACCATAAATCCCAATTTCTTGTTAATTGTTCTAATTGTTTCTGTGGAAAGCCTATTTTGATCTGTTTTATGCTTGTTGACAACTGGGTTTTCGAATTTCATGTTGATTAGAGGTAGTTTTTAATAAAAATTGACAAGGGGCTCTAAAACCCTTCAAACCCGTAATGCACCCTTGTTAGTGTTTTATCCATAACTTCCTCCATAGGGCTTGTTTCGAGGTGATCTTGGTACCATCAGAAAATAGACTTGTTTTACTTAGAAATAGGCTTTGGAACGATTCAATTTCATTGATTATCAAGGGATAAAAATAACATGCAATCTGCTGTTTGTCCTGGAGACTCTGTGCTAACACTGTCTTAGTATTTAAATTGTAGAAAACTGTAAAAATAGTGGATTGACTTGATTACTGATTTAATAGAAAAGATATATTTTTAACAATATAGGCTTTGGAATGATTCAATTTCATTGATTATCAAGGGATAAAAATAATATGCAATCTGCTGTTTGTCCTGGAGACTCTGTGCTGACACTGTCTTAGTATTTAAATTGTAGAAAACTGTAAAAATATTGGATTTACTTTCACTAGTGGAAAATATACATTAGACGGTAAAGGTTTACGTCAGTTAACCAAAAACTAGACGTTAAAAAGGGGGCGGTGCTAGTTTTGTAAATATCAGACTTCATTAATTCACTGTTAACGTCAGTTGTTTTAAGACAGAGACCTTTAAGTCTAGGTATAGGAAGAAAGGGTGATCAAGTTAATCTCCATGGCAGAGCCATATTGTGAAGCAGAAAAATTAAAGGAAGGAAGGAAGCTATTTATATGAGTAGGGGATGAAGTTACTAGGCGTCGTAAGTTGCTAAAAAATTAAATTGATCATTAAAAGCATTAGGTTCCAAGGCGCATTGAGAGTTGCCAATCATATATTATAAACGTGCAGAAAAGAAAACGCCCGAAGGAATAGGAAGAAATAGACCTTTAAGTCTAGGTATAAACTTAGTGCTCATAATGAGGATTATAGGTTACAATGTGCATGGGTAAGTAGCACAGCAGTAATGGGTAATTTAGTATCAGAGTAGTCAAAGGAATGAATGCTTTTGCAGAAACTTATACACTTTTAACGTCAGTTGTTGAATAAAACTGACGTTAAAAGTGTTTTTAAAATAAAAAATATTTATTTTTAACGTCAGTTGTTTATACAATTGACGTTAAAAGTGTGATTTTTACTTCAGTTAAATAAATAGCTGACGTAAATAATCCTATGTCCCTATATGCCCTGTTGTCACTCTTAACACAGGTCTCAGAGCCATTTTGCGAAGGAATAGAAATATAGAGGAAAAGAAGAGGCAGTATTACAGACTGACACAGAATAATGGTACTTTATATAGAGAATGATTTTTACACAACACTTGTAACGTCAGTTGAATTCAACAACTGAGGTTAAAAGTATTTTTTTAAAAAAATATTAATATTTAACGTCAGTTGTTTAATACAACTGACGTTAAACAATTACTTTTAACGTCAGTTGTTTAATAAAACTGACGTTAAATGTTGTTTTATTTTTTGCTTTTTGATTATAACGTTTACACCCGCGCGCCTTCTGAACTTCGCTCTGTACGTACGTCTCTTTTCTATTTTCATCACGCTCAACCCTAGATCACTCTCAACCCCCACTCTCGCTCTCACCCAGCACAGAACCCTAATCGCGAGCTCATCTCACCGCAACCACCGCGAGGGCTTCTTCGCCACCACCGTGAGGTACACTATTAACTCTAACTCTGTCTTTCCATTCATTCTTTGCAATAACTTGACATCTCTCTTTCCCCTTCCCGCGCACTAACTCTCCTCGTCCCTCTGCTCTCAGTAACCACATCGAACGTTGGCCACCACTCGAGCGATTCCTCCCAACCACCACACGAGCACCTATTTCTGGTGAGTATTTAGGGAACATTTTTGTATTTTTGGTTTTGAGTGTATGTTGAAACTGTAGTCTCAGTAGTTGAAACTTGAAACCGTGAGTTTGAGTTGTTTGGAATGTACGTCTCTATTTTTGGTTTTGAGTGCATGTTGCTCTGATGGTTGATCTATCACGGCCGTGATGCTCATCACGGCTAGGCCGTGATGCTCATGACGGCTAGGCCGTGATCAGTTCTGCCTGTGATGGCATGGTCTGGTTCAGTTGGCACGTCACGGCCGTGATGGACATCACTGCCAGGCCGTGACCAGTGCTTGGCAATCTTCAAAAACTATAGTTTTCAATCTCCCGTATTGTCCTTATATTGGATATATGTTTTGTATATCTACATTACCTATCTAGTTATTGATCGTAGTTGGATGGTTTGTAAGCGTACTAGTGCTGAGTATTTGAAGGGGGTGGGAGAATTTATAGAATTTCCTCAAAGGAATGTTCCTAATAGTGATGGAATGTTCTGTTGTCCTTGTGTCAAGTGTTTGAATACGAGGAAATGTACGGTGAAGGATATACGTACTCATTTGATTTGTGAAGGGATTTACTTGAGTTATACAAGATGGATATGGCATGGTGATGTGTTGTTGAGTAGTACGGCGAGTGTCTCCCAAAGTGAGGACGTTGACGTAGATATGGAGGATGATCGAGTAGAGGACATGATCCGTGATATTGGACAAGAATCTTTTCATCAAGCTCATGTGTATGATAGGTTGTGCGGTGATGTGGATAAGCCTTTATATCCAGGGTGTACTACTCATACACATTGCCTGACCGTAACTATGAGGCCAAGAAGGTATTGTGTCCTATGGGTATGGAGTATAAGAAGATACACGCATGCCCCAATGATTGCATATTGTACACTGGTGTTAATGAAGACAATCATGATTGCCCCAAATGTGGGTTATCACGATACAAAGTGAAGGGTGGTGATGATGATGATGATCTTGATGATGTGAGAAAAAAGGGTCCTCCTGCGAAGGTGTTGTGGTATCTTCCAATAATTCCAAGTTTCAAGCGATTGTTTGCCAATGCGAAAGATGCGAAGAATCTTAGATGGCATAATGATGAGAGGAAACGTGATGGAAAGGTTCGTCATCCTGCTGATTCTATTCAATGGAAGAATATCGATACTATGTTTCCGGATTTCGTCGATGAGCCAAGAAACCTAAGGCTTGGACTTGCTACGGATGGAATGAATCCTTATGGTAACATGAGTAGTATTCATAGTTCATGGCCTATTCTGTTGGTAATTTACAACATGCCCCCTTGGTTGTTCATGAAGCGTAAATACATGATGTTGTCTATGATGATTTCGGGCCCAAAGCAACCGGGAAATGACTTAGATGTTTATCTAGGTCCCTTGATTGAAGACTTGAAAACGCTGTGGGTGGAAGGTGTTGATGTAGTTGATGGGTATTCTCATGAGACTTTCAAGCTTCGTGCCATGTTATTTTGCACCATCAACGACTTTCCAGCATACGGTAACTTGTCCGGGTACAGTGTCAAGGGGCATAAAGCATGCCCTATATGTGAAGAAGGCACATGCTACACTCAGTTGCATCATGGAAAGAAGACGGTTTACCTTGGGCATCGGAGATTTCTTAGACGTGATCACCCATATCGTAAGATGAAAAAAACTTTTAATGGATGCCAAGAGACAGAAGAAGCACTGGCGGCCTTAATTGGAGAGCAGGTTTATCAGAGGGTAAAGGACATCGATGTTATATTCGGCAAGTCCAAAAAGAAAGGTAAAGCTGCTGAGAAAAACATATGGAAGAAGAGGTCGATATTCTTTGATATTCCATACTGGCGTAAGCTTGATGTCAGACACTGCATTGATGTGATGCATGTGGAGAAAAATGTGTGTGATAGTGTGATCGGGACGCTTCTCAACATTCAGGGCAAGACAAAGGATGGTGTGAATGCTCGTCTCGACCTCATTGCTATGGGTATACGAGAGCAGTTAGCTCCAGTTGTTGAGGATGGTAAACGGACTTATTTGCCACCAGCATGTCATACTTTGTCAAAAAAAGAGAGACAAAGTTTCTGCGGGTGTCTTCAGGGCATCAAAGTTCCACATGGTTACTCTTCAAATATGAAGAGGCTTGTCTCTAGTGATCTTAAATTGGTTGGATTGAAGTCTCATGATTGTCACATCTTGATGCAACAACTTCTGCCCGTTGCTATTCGTGGTATTGCTACAAAAAATGTGAGACATGCCATTACTCGGTTGTGCTCATTCTTCAATTCTATATGTAGCAAAGTCGTTGACCCCCGTATGTTGGATGACTTGGAAGTTGAGGCTGCTACAATGTTGTGCCAATTGGAGATGTATTTTCCTCCTTCCATTTTCGACATAATGGTTCAGTTAATTGTTCATTTGGTGAGGGAGATTAGATTATGTGGGACGGTTTTTCTAAGATGGATGTACCCAGTTGAGCGCTACATGAAGATCTTGAAAGGGTATATGAAGAATCCTCATCGTCCGGAAGCATCTATTGTTCAAAGGTATGTTGCAGAAGAAGTTATTGAGTTTTGTTCGGACTACCTTCATAACACGGATCCTATAGGGGTTCCTAAGCCTCGGCATGATAAGATCAGATGTCAAGGTAAGGGTACACATGGCTTAAGAATTAATAGGAAGGATCGGGAGGAAGTGCTTCAAGCACATTTGTATGTATTGAACAACATCGAATGTGTTCAGCCTTTCTTATTTGAACATAAAAGAAAAGTCAATCAAGAAAACCCTCGAATGAGCGAAAGGTGGTTGTTGAACAAGCATAACAAGACTTTCTTACCATGGTTCAAGGAAGAAATGCTTAAGGATGGTAGTAATGCTTCTGATGACGTAAAATGGCTAGCACGTGGGCCTAACTTCAACGTCATATGTTGGAGCGGATACGACATAAATAACTTTTCCTTTTATACAAAGGAACAAGATAACAAGAGTACCATGCAAAACAGTGGGGTTATGATCGTGGCCGAAGCAATGCACTTCTCTAGTGCAAAGGACACAAAACCCGTTCTGACCGAGACCTTACTTTGGATATATTGAAGATATTTGGGTGCTCGATTACACTAAGCTTATGGTGCCGGTATTTAAATGTAAGTGGGTTGATAGTAACGGTGGTGTACAAACCGACGAATTGGGGTTCACATTGGTAGACCTCAACAAGTTAGGTCATACAAATGAGCCTTTCATAATGGCTTCCCAAGCAAAACAAGTGTTCTACATCACTGATCCTTCTAACAAAAGGTTGTTCGTGGTTCTCCAAGGAAAAAACATGTATAATGGTAGTGATGAAAATGAAGATTCAAATCTTGATATTCCTGAGACTCCTTCTTTTTCAACAAACATGCCTACTATAATCGAGGAGACACAGGTGGACGATGTACATGCCACTCGTGATGATCATCACGAAGGGATATTGATATAGGTAGTTTAAACTTAGTATACATTTATTTTTATTTATATTTATGTATTTATTTTGAGTTATAACCTATGTTAATAAATATATATTGTTTCTGAATACATATATATGGATCATTATTCCATTTTTCCTTTGCAATTCTGGAATGTGTGTGATATTACGTGTTCTTGGGATATTTACTTGAATGCGAGGGATGGTCGAGGGGAGTGATATTTTAAAACTGAATTTAAAAAAAAATACTATTAACGTCAGTTTTATCATACAACTGACGTTAATAGTATTTTATAAAATATACAGTACACTATTAACGTCAGTTGTTTATTACAACTGACGTTAAAATTAAGACCTTTAACGTCAGTTCTTGATAACAATTGACGTTAGTTTTAACAAAATTAATGTCAGTTTTTTTAAAGAACTGACGTTAATTTTGACAAAATTAATGTCAATTGTGTTAAAGAACCGACGTTAATAGTGTTATATTTAACGTCAGTTCTCAACTGACGTTAAAAGTTTAAATTTTAACGTCAGCTGTATTTACGGTAGTCAGTATTCTGACGTAAAAAATCAATTTTAACTGACGTAAAAAGCACTTATTGCACTAGTGTTTATTGTTGACGAATCTGGGCAAGTATACCCAGTCGTGCAAGTAATATGGTGGTGAGACCGGTTTATCGTATCCACGGGGATTGGATGTCAACTACCAATTCGCAAACTCAGCAACTATCTAGACTATGAAAGGAAATCAAGACAAACAAGAGAAAAGAAATAAAATCTTTTTGTATTTTTGGGGACTTTTTACAAACACTTGGAGTGCAGAAAGGATATGTTGGGATCAGATTTCACCAAACCTCTATCTCATGCAATACCAGGACTAGATACCTCCCATTCATGCTTCAGATATTAAAATCAATCCACTAAATTACTCAAACCCCGATTCCTCGGATGGCAAGAGCCTAAATCCACTAATAGACCCTAATTCCTTAGGTGGCCTAGATTAATGAATTTGCATTAAGATTAGGGATTACGCGATTACTAGCAAACCTAACTCCATTCCTAGATGAAAGGGTTACTAGGTGATTAAATTCAATTCCGGTTCTGATACGAACGTCCCCATTGCATACCAAAACACAAATCGAGTCATGGGGGTGCTAGCCACAACAAGCATTAAGCACAGAAAATTAATCACTAATATGAAGACATGAACATAGAATAATCAGTCAAGATAAATACATAATTATCAATTTGGTTACATCTAATCCCAACAATAGGGATTTAACTACTCATAAACAGAGAATACAAAGAGAAAGAGAGAAGGGATGAAGCAAACTCCATAGGAGGATCCTCCAATCTTCTGTCAGTCCCAGAGCAAGGAAAACATCCCTTTCAGGGCTTGAACCCTCTTCCAGCCGCAGCCTCCAAGTCTGCCTCCAATCCTCCAAGAGCTCTCCAATTCTGCCCTAAAACAGCAACTTATACCAATCAGTTCTGCGCTCGCTCGCGAGGCGAATGGCTTCCCGCGAGGCGAATATTAAAATCTGCTGTTGCTGAGAAATGGGCTCTCGCGAGGCGAGAGTGGCTTCGCGTCGCGAGCCAGTAAAATGGTTCTCCAATATGCCCGTGAGGAGCATCATGACCTGGGCGTGATGGCTTCTGGTTTCCAGAATCGCGAGGCGAGACAAGGTTCGCGAGGCGAACCAGAAAGGCTTGCATTTTCTGGAACAGTCAGCTTTCAGGGTCGCGAGGCGAATCCAGTCTCGCGGGGCGAATCTCCAGAGTTCTGCTTGGCTCAGTTTCTTCTCTTTTCAAGCTCCAAAATCATCCAAGCTTCATTATAGCCAAATATGCACAGTTTTCATTCAATTTCTGCAAAACAACACACAGAAACCGCTTCACCCGTTCCAAGTGAAAATCTAATAAAAATCAAATAAAGAATGCCTAATCTATATGAAAAATGCATGCAAAAGTGTACAGAAAACATCATGTAAAATCACACTATCAAATCACCCCAAGCTTATTCAATTGCTTGTCCTCAAGCAATCACCAAGGCAAGAAGAAAAAACAGAACATGGATAGTGAACTAAGAACCCGAGTAAATGATCCAAGTAATAGGCAATTCAAACAATTCAGCAAGAGACAATCAATTCAAGTCCAATTAGAGGCTTAGGTTCCTTAGACTCATATTCTCACTGATTTGGGCACTCTTTCTCACTTGAAGCTCACCCCAAGCTTGTTCTTTTGCTTGGCTCTCTTTCTAACCTCACTCAAGTGTTTAGGGGATAAGACATTTCGCTCAATTTTCCTCAAGGAATGAATCCTACCATAGGCTTGACTATCAACCAAATCTCTACTTTATTAATGAAAACAATTAAGAATCAAGAGGTCTTTCACTTGGTTGTAACGTGGCCATGGGATTAATCGTTAGGTGGGGAAATCAATAAAAGGACATTTCAAAAGGCTACACAACATATCAACATTTGCAAAGCATGACCTTCTAAAATACCTTCTTGGGTTTTCGATTTATTTTTCCACCTTTCTTTTCTTTCTTTTTCTTTTTATTTTTCACTTTTCTTTTTGTCATCCCCTTCTCTATTTATTTTTATATTATTTTTTTCTTTTACTTGGAGAGGGGAGATTTTTCAACTCAAGAGAATTCTTTTTTCTGATTCTTTCATCCCAAAACTTTTTTCACTACCTTTTTACCCTTTTGTAATACTTTAGAAGGTCCCTTATCAAGCATATTTATCAAAACATTTCAGGGTACCAAGAAAAGCATTTTATTCTTTCAGGCTCAAAACTGGGCAACTAAGGGGTAGCATTTCATCATTCAAAGCTTAGAAGGCCAGAAAAATACCTAGTGCCTCAATCATTTTCAAAAATGTTTTCAAAAATTTTTAAGCTTCAAAATGGTTTCAAGTCAAGTTCTAGAGAATAACAAACCAAGAGGAATAACACTCAAACACAAAGAATGGGGTAAAATTTAGTGAGTACCCCTTTGGCTCAAAATCTCACATTTTAGTTCAGAATCAATGAAAAACACAAATCTATAGAACCATATGCTAATCATAAACTATTCAAGATTATCTCAAACATTTTCATTTGCAGCCATATCACAAGAATAACAAATTGGGTTCAACAATTCACTATCACAATTTAATTGGCACTCAGTTCTCACAATTGGATGCAAAATTCAGGCAAGGGGCAATCTAATAATGTGAACATGCAAAGCTATCATACAAAACTAAATGAATGCAACATGCAAAATGCAAATGCAAAATATCCCAACCCCAAGTTTAAGAATTTACATTGTCCCCAATGTAAACAATCAAGATGGATAGAGGAAATAAAATAAAATAAAATAAAATAAAATAAAAATGGAACGGCTTACCGAGGTGGTAGCGGGTGTTGACTTTCCTTTTTCTTTGCCCCTTTTGCTCTTCTCCTTGTCTTCTTGCTCTCCCTTCCTTCTTTCCCTAAAAACCTTTGGCAATTCTCAATTTATTATTTTTCCTCTTGAGCTTCTCAAAGTATTCAAGAGGTTAAAATCAAAAACACAATTATTAAGAAAATGAAAACAACTAAAGAGAAGGGTTAAGAAAAGTTGGGTTGCCTCCCAATAAGCGCTTCTTTAACGTCACTAGCTTGACGTTCTAGGATCCTCCTCCTGGATCAAATGGTATTTGCAGTGGAGATTGTAGCAGTAGTATGACTTTATCCTCAACTCCACCCAGCCAGTGTGTGAAATCACCATTGACCTCTTCAACTATAATAATGCACTCACTTCCTAGCTGGTCAAATGGCATTTGCACCAGGAAGTTTGCCAGACAAGTGGAAGGGATTAGTTTAGCAATGTCCACTGATGAGTGTGATTTCACATCATCTTTGTCTATCATTTTGCATGCATTTTCATGTAGTTTAGGCATATTTTTATTAGATTTTAGGTTAATTTTCCTTTGGAACGGGTAAGGCGGTTTTCATGTGTTGTTTTGCAGATATCAAGGGTAAAATGCTCAAGATCAACCATGATGGAGTTTGTATGAAGATAGCGCTTTAAAAGTGAAGAAAATGAGCCAAACAGAGCCCATCACGGCCTAGCCGTGATGCCCATCACGGCCATGATCGAGCAAAACTGAAAAAGAACAAAGGCTGAAGTCAGAGTCTGTCATGACCTGGCCGTGATAGCCATCACGGCCATGACCCAAAACCACCACAAGTCAGAGCACATCACGGCCCAGCCGTGAAATTCATCACGGGCCATGAAAGGAAGGCTTGCGTAGCAAGCAACATTTCGCGTCGCGAGAATGCTGGATTTTGTAAAAGTACCAGAAACAGAGACCGTCACGGCCTGGCCGTGAAGGCCATCACGGCCGTGACGCGCATTACTTGGACCTGAAGAAACCGAAATAGATCAGATTTTGAGTTGGTTTGGGACTCTAACTTCCTAATTTCTATAAATAAGGATCAAGGCATCAGATCAGATTGATGAAGGATCATATCTAGACTTGTACACAAGGACTTAGGCATAGATCTCTTTTCTCCTCCTCTCCTCTCTTTTCTGATTTTCACTATGTTGTCAACCCAGCTTGTCATCTCCATGGCAAGACTGGAGTAGTTGTTTGTTTCTAGGGATTGGGGCTCTGCCCGAGTTTTGTAAATGTTGTTGATTTGATGTAAAATCGTTGTTGATTTCGTTATTGTTTTAGATCTGATTTCTAGTGTGTTAATCACTCGTAAATTCGGCAACCGCTTATTTGCGTGACGTAGACGTTCTAAGGAGGAACCTAGCGGTGAACTTAGGATTTCTAGGGTATTTCACTCGCAAAACCCGACGGCCACTGGTTTGTGAGATGTGGATGATCCAAGGAGGAACCTAGCGGTGAACTTAGGTTATTTGCATGACTGAGACATTCTAAGGAGGAACCTAGCGGTGAACTTAGGTGTCGGACCTATAGAAGTCAGACTTGGGACTGAAATCACGAGAGTTAGAAGCCGTCCCTCGAGGAGCAACGAGTTGTCACGGAACGCAAAGGGTCCAATCTGGGATCGACTACCACGAGAGTAGGGGTCGGGTCAATTGGGCACGGCTTTTGTAACCCGAGAGGGAGCTTAAGCTATTAGAGGATAAACTCGCCTTCAAGGCAATTTCGGTAATCAACAAAGGTAAATCAGATTAGCAACATAAACAGCCTCAAAGGTAACCCAAATCCCTAGGAATCCATTTAGATCTAAAACCCCAAAAACATTTGTTTTCTGTTTTAATTATCTTCTGCTCATCTATCTTTTAATTTCGAATTCAAAATCCTTTTCACTCAAAACATAAAAATCCTTTTTACAAAGTCCAGATCTAATCGATTCGAAAACCGATTGCGATTCAAGAACACAGTCTCTGTGGGTTCGATATCTTTTATTACTTGACGGTAATCCGGTACACTTGCCGGAATCGCAGGAGCATCGTCGCTCGTCGACTTACGCCACATCAAGTTTTTGGCGCCGTTGCCAGGGACTGTGCCATTTCGAATTTCAATTGATTTTGAAATTGATTTTTCTGGAAATTTTCTTTTTATTTTCTTTTTATTTCTGAAATATAAAAAAAAATCAAAAATCAAAAATTTCTTTTCCTTCTATTGTATCCATCTCTCTGTGAGTTATATGCAAAGATCCCTAAGTCTTGGGAGCCTTAGTGAGATTGATCCGGAATTCGAGAGGACCTTCCACAGACGTAGAAGACTACAAAGAGAGGGAGAAAGGTTGAGTCCCGTTCCACTCATGGCGAATCAACCGGATACAAAACCTTTGAAGGACTACGCAGCCCCAAATGCGAGAGGCTTGCGCACTGGGATTGCAAGGCCAGAGATTGAGGCGGAAAACTACACTATACCGCCCATGCTAATCAACATGATTAGGCAACATCAGTTCGGAGGATTGCCTTCGGAGGACCCGACCGATCACATAGAAACATTCTTAGAGTTCACCGACGCAATCAGAATTAATGGAGCCTCGGTCGATGTTGTGCGTTTGAGACTGTTCCCCTCATCTCTCACTGGAAAGGCGAAGGCCTGGCTTAAGCAAATCCCCGCTAACACTTTGACCACTTGGGACCAACTGGAGCAGGCGTTCTTGGAGAAATTCTTCCCTCCATCCAAGACGGCCTACATAAGAACCCAGATCACCGGCTTCTTCCAGAAAGACGGAGAATCATTATCAGAAGCTTGGGATCGCTACAAGGGACTGTTGGAGTCGTGCCCACATCACGGACTCGAGAGGTGGTTAATAGTGCACACCTTCTATAACGGATTGGACTACTCTTCGAAGGTGTCACTTGATTCTGCAGCCGGTGGAGCGTTTATGAATAGGCCTCTCACTGAGGCATTCAACATCATCGAGAATGTCGCCACCAACTACCACCAATGGGGATCCGAAAGAGGTAATAACCCGAACAAGATTTCGGGGGGTAAGTTTGAGGTAAATAGCACATATCTTATTATGTCAAAAATACACTCACTTAATAAACGTTTTGATCGGCTTGAAAGAGCTAATGTGAGTGCATTAGGTGCTACTAACCTTGTTTGTGAGATTTGTGGAATGCAGGGACATGACATGATGGAATGCCCACATGGATCCAGCGCTTCGGGTGAGCAAGTGAACTCTTGTAACAACTTCTACGATACGAACCCGAAGCTGCCCAACTATGCTCCCCCAAATCCCTACAACCAAAGGAGGAACAACCCTTACCTCTCTTACGGCAACTACAGCAACACGCTCAACCATGAGTTCCAAGAGGGTCAAGGTAATAAGAGAGCAAAGACAGGGGTATCCTCAGGTACAAAGATCTAAACTCGAGACTTTATTTGAAAGTTTTGTTGAAACTCAGACAAAACAGAATGAGGAGTTTAGACAACAAGGAAGGGCAGTGAGTGAAGCAATAAAGGAGCTAGCATCTAAGGTAGACAACTTAGCAACTCATAACAAGATGCTAGAAACACAGATTGCCCAACAAGCCAGTACGTACTCAAGACCTAAGGGTACATTCCCGGGGCAACCCAAAGCAAATCCCAATGAGCATTGCAATGTCATACACTTAAGGGATGATAAGCTTGGGGTGGGGGTAGCTGAAATGGAGGTGGAACCGGAGGAGGACACAAGCGAAAAAGAAGAGCCAGAACCGAAGTATGTCCCTCCACCACCGTACCAACCCCCGATACCTTTCCCACAAAGGTTAGTCAGGAAAAAGCAAGTAGATGTAGAGATTAAAATGCCTACTAAACTGAAAGACCCAGGTAGTTTCTCCATCTCTTGCTCGATCGAACAGGTGCAAATAGACCCAGCCTTATGTGACTTAGGGGCTAGCATGAGCTTGATGTCCCTCACTATCATGGAAAGGTTGGGAAGCAAAGAGTTGAGACCATTCAAATTCCCCTTACAAATTGCGAATGGCTCAACTAGGACTCCTCTAGGCATACTAGAGAATGTTCCTGTAAAGGTAGGGAAATTCTTCATCCCTACCGACTTCCTGGTATTGGATATGAAAGGGAATTCTAAATTCCCCATCATTTTGGGAAGGCCATTCTTGGCAACCGCTGGAGCAGTAATAGACGTAAGGAATGGTAAACTCTCTCTAAATGTAGAGGAAGGTAGGATAAATTTTCAGTTGACTAACTCTTGTAACAACCCTCCTTTTGAGAGCCATGTGTGCAGAATTGATGTAACGTCTCCAGTGGTAAAAGAAGAGCTGAACATGGAAGCAACTCCGAAGATATGCATGTCTAATGATGCACCCAGCAGTAATGGAATTGGAGTTGCTGTCCATACTGAAACAAAACTTCCGCCGGAAGGAAGGAAGGCTAGGAAGCTCCGAGAGAAAAGAGCGAAGCGGAAGCATTATTGGCCGTATGAGCAGAAACGGCTTTTTGAAGGAGCTCCATGGAAGAAAAGTGTTCCGGCACTTCTACGCCCAGCCGACCCCGGTTAACTTAAGGAAGTATGGTCAAGCTTAAGACCATAAATAAGCGCTTATTGGGAGGCAACCCAAGTTTTCTTTCCCTTTTTCCTTTTGTTTTTGATTTAACCTCTTGAATAATTTGAGAAGATCAAGAGGCAAAAATATCATTAATAGGTTTGTCTAGTGTTTTCAGGTTGAGAAAGGGAAGAAGAGCAGAGAAAGATAAAGTCAGAGGCCATCACGCCCTGGCCGTGACAGTGGTCACGGCCGTGATGAACTAATACTAGAGCACAAAAAGGATCACGGCCTAGCCGTGACAACCATCACGGGCGTGATGAGTAGGATACCAAGATCAGAGAGCATCACGGCCTAGCCGTGATGTAGATCACGGCCGTGACAGGGCAACTCCTCGAGGACCGAGAAACGATCACGGTCTGCCGTGATGAGCCTCACGGCCGTGATAAAATTTCCACCCAAGTTTTGAATGGAATGTTAAGCCAAAACCCGCTACCGAGTCGGTAAGTTGTTCCATTTTTCTCCTCTCTCCGACTTGATTATTTACATTGGAGACAATGTAAGTAATCAAGCTTGGGGTAGGGGTATTTATTTTTGCATTTGCATTGTTGCATTCATATTGCATTCGCATAGGCATAGATTGGTATGATCACATTCTCTAGATTGCCCCTCACTTAGAACTTGCATCCGATTGTGAGAACTTGGAGCCAAATGAATTGAGATAGTGAATTTTTGAACCCAATTTTTTATTATTCTTGTGATATGGCTAAAAATAAAAATTCTTGAGATAGTCATTTAATAGTTGATAATTAGCATTTGGTTCCTTAGACTTGTGTACCTCACTGATTTTTGAACTTCTAAATGTAAGATTTTGAGCCAAATAGGGGTATTCACTAAATCTACCCCATTTCTTGTGATAGAGTGTTGTAATTCCTCATGGACTGTATTTTCTAGAACTTGACTTGAAACCATTTCAAAACTTAAAAATTTTTGAAAGCATTTTTGGATATGATTGAGGCACTAGGTATTTTTCTGGCCTCCCGAGCTTTGAATGATAAATGCTACCCCTTAGTTGCCCAATTTTGAGCCTAAAGATAAAATACTTTTCTTGGTACCTTGAATTACTTTGATAAATAATGCTTGGTAAGGCACCTTTTAAGGTATTACAAAAAGGGTAATTGGTAGTTGGAAAAAGTATGGGATGAAAAGTTAGAAAGTAATTTCTCTTGAGCTATAAATCTCCCCTTCTCCAAACAAATAAAAATGAAATAAACACAAAAAAAAAATGGAGAAGGGGATGACGAAAGAAAGTGAGAAATGAAAAGAAAGAAAAAAAAAGAAGGAAGAAAGGTGGAGAAGTAAATCAAAACCCCTAAAAGGTATTTTAGAAGGTGTCATACTTTGTAATGTTTGATAATCCGTCTAGCCTTCTTGAAATTCCCTTTCCTTGATTTTCCCACCTAACAATAAATCCCATGGCCACATTACAACCAAAGGAAAAGACCTCTTGATTCTTAAGTGTTTTCATAAATAAAGTAGAGGTTTGGTTAATAGTCAAGCCTATGGTAAAATACTTTCCTTGAGGAAACTAAGTGAATTGTCAATAAACCCTAAAACACTTGAGTGAGGTGAGATGAGTGCCCAAATCAGTGAGGGCATGAACTTGAAGAACCTAAGCTTCTAATTGGACTTGAACTTGATTTTCTCTTGAGTGCTTATTGAATATGCCTATCACTTGGATTAGCTTCTAGGGTTTTTGGTTCACTATCTATGCTTTGAATGATTTATATCTTATGGCCTGAGCAATTGCTTGAGGACAAGCAAAGTTTTAAGCTTGGGGTGATTTGATGAGTGTGATTTCACATCATCTTTGTCTATCATTTTGCATGCATTTTCATGTAGTTTAGGCATATTTTTATTAGATTTTAGGTTAATTTTCCTTTGGAACGGGTAAGGCGGTTTTCGTGTGTTGTTTTGCAGATATCAAGGGTAAAATGCTCAAGATCAACCATGATGGAGTTTGGATGAAGATAGCGCTTTAAAAGTGAAGAAAATGAGCCAAACAGAGCCCATCACGGCCTAGCCGTGATGCCCATCACGGCCATGATCGAGCAAAACTGAAAAAGAACAAAGGCTGAAGTCAGAGTCTGTCACGGCCTGGTCGTGATAGCCATCACGGCCGTGACCCAAAACCACCACAAGTCAGAGCACATCACGACCCAGCCGTGAAATTCATCACGGGCCATGAAAGGAAGGCTCGCGTCGCGAGCAACATTTCACGTCGCGAGAATGCTGGATTTTGTAAAAGTACCAGAAACAGAGACCGTCACGGCCTGGCCGTGATGGCCATCACGGCCGTGACGCGCATTACTTGGACCTGAAGAAACCGAAATAGATCAGATTTTGAGTTGGTTTGGGACTCTGACTTCCCAATTTCTATAAATAAGGATCAAGGCATCAGATCAGATTGATGAAGGATCATATCTAGACTTGTACACAAGGACTTAGGCATAGATCTCTTTTCTCCTCCTCTCCTCTCTTTTCTGATTTTCACTATGTTGTCAACCCAGCTTGTCATCTCCATGGCAAGACTGGAGTAGTAGTTTGTTTCTAGGGATTGGGGCTCTGCCCGAGTTTTGTAAATGTTGTTGATTTGATGTAAAATCGTTGTTGATTTCGTTATTGTTTTAGATCTGATTTCTAGTGTGTTAATCACTCGTAAATTCGGCAACCGCTTATTTGCGTGACGTAGATGTTCTAAGGAGGAACCTAGCGGTGAACTTAGGATTTCTAGGGTATTTCACTGGCAAAACCCGGCGGCCACTGGTTTGTGAGATGTGGATGATCCAAGGAGGAACCTAGCGGTGAACTTAGGTTATTTGCATGACTGAGACATTCTAAGGTGGAACCTAGCGGTGAACTTAGGTGTCGGACCTATAGAAGTCAGACTTGGGACTGAAATCACGAGAGTTAGAAGCCATCCCTCGAGGAGCAACGAGTTGTCACGGAACGCAAAGGGTCCAATCTGGGATCGACTACCACGAGAGTAGGGGTCGGGTCAATTGGGCACGACTTTTGTAACCCGAGAGGGAGCTTAAGCTATTAGAGGATAAACTCGCCTTCAAGGCAATTTCGGTAATCAACAAAGGTAAATCAGATTAGCAACATAAACAGCCTCAAAGGTAACCCAAATCCCTAGGAATCCATTTAGATCTAAAACCCCAAAAACATTTGTTTTCTGTTTTAATTATCTTCTGCTCATCTATCTTTTAATTTCGAATTCAAAATCCTTTTCACTCAAAACATAAAAATCCTTTTTACAAAGTCCAGATCTAATCGATTCGAAAACCGATTGCGATTCGAGAACACAGTCTCTGTGGGTTCGATATCTTTTATTACTTGACGGTAATCCGGTACACTTGCCGGGGAATCGCAGGGAGCGTCGTCGCTCGTCGACTTACGCCACATCATCCACACACGCATGCAAGCCAACATATTTGTCCAATGCAGAAATTTCAAATTGCTCAGCACGCATGGTAGAATCCACTACCACTTCGTCTTCATCTTGAACTATCCCCCAAACCAGATTTTCCTCAAAGTGGGCTTCAAGTGAATTTTGTACTAACTGTTTGCAAATCTCCTCAACATGCGTTTTGAAGTTACGCTTCACGGCTTGATACTCTCACAATTGGCTCTTGCCTTGGCCTCGAGGCGGATAGGTCTTGGGAATACTTGTTCTAGAGCAGCTTTCAATGGTGATTGCTACTTCCATTCCCATTCTTCAACTTGTTGCTCTTCTACCACCACCACTTCATCTTCATTCATATCCATGCTAGCCAATAGATTCTCTTCAGTTTGTATTCCATGTGGCTTTTCTGCTAGTAATTTAAAAAATTCATTGCCTTGTTCTTCCAACTTCTGAAAGATGTCGCTTAGCGACGCCATTATATTACTAGCATTTTTTCCTGCTCGCATCTCAGCTCTCTGCATCATGGAACCAATTTCCTCTAGGCTACGCTCTATGCTCAAGCTCAGAGGATAAGCATCTATATCCCAAAGAATCTCTAACAAATCTGGATCCAGCTCGAAGTGTGGTGGTGGTTGCAAGGATGACAAATAGCACTGCCATTCCTCCTTGGAGTAAATCTTTACGTGCTTAACAGTGATACCATCAAACACGATCCAATCAAGTTGATCTTCCCAAGTTGGATGGTAATGATAGTCCATGTGTTTCCTGCTCCTTGCACAAACAAACACTCAAAAGAAAAAAATTAAATATGTACAAAGAAACTATCAACTATATATACAGAAAAAATAAAAGATAAAAATGTCTAAATTAGTTGCCTCCTTTGTTACTAATGATATTGGCAAAACCAATCCCCGGCAATGGCGCCAAAAACTTGTTGACGAATCTAGGCAAGTATACCCAGTCGTGCAAGTAATACGGTGGTGAGACCGGTTTATCATATCCACGGGGATTGGATGTCAACTACCAATTCGCAAACTCAGCAACTATCTAGACTATGAAAGGAAATCAAGACAAACAAGAGAAAAGAAATAAAATCTTTTTGTATTTTTGGGGACTTTTTACAAACACTTGGAGTGCAGAAAGGATATGTTGGGATCAGATTTCACCAAACCTCTATCTCATGCAATACCAGGACTAGATACCTCCCATTCATGCTTCAGATATTAAAATCAATCCACTGAATTACTCAAACCCCGATTCCTCGGATGGCAAGAGCCTAAATCCACTAATAGACCCTAATTCCTTAGGTGGCCTAGATTAATGAATTTGCATTAAGATTAGGGATTACGCGATTACTATCAAACCTAACTCCATTCCTAGATGAAAGGGTTACTAGGTGATTAAATTCAATTCCAGTTCTGATACGAACGTCCCCATTGCATACCAAAACACAAATCGAGTCATGGGGGTGCTAGCCACAACAAGCATTAAGCACAGAAAATTAATCACTAATATGAAGACATGAACATAGAATAATCAGTGAAGATAAATACATAATTATCAATTTGGTTACATCTAATCCCAACAACAGGGATTTAACTACTCATAAACAGAGAATACAAAGAGAAAGAGTGAAGGGATGAAGCAAACTCCATAGGAGGATCCTCAAATCTTCTTTCAGTCCCAGAGCAAGGAAAACATCCCCTTCAGGGCTTGAACCCTCTTCCAGCCGCAGCCTCCAAGTCTGCCTCCAATCCTCCAAGAGCTCTCCAATTCTGCCCTAAAACAGCAACTTATACCAATCAGTTCTGCGCTCGCTCGCGAGGTGAATGGCTTCTCGCGAGGCGAATATTAAAATCCGCTGTTGCTGAGAAATGGGCTCTCGCGAGGCTAGAGTGGCTTCGCGTCGCGAGCCAGTAAAATGGTTCTCCAATATGCCCGTGAGGAGCATCATGGCCTCGGCGTGATGGCTTCTGGTTTCCAGACTCGCGAGACGAGACAAGGTTCTCGAGGCGAACCAGAAAGGCTTGCATTTTCTGGAACAGTCAGCTTTCAGGGTCGCGAGGTGAATCCAGTCTCGCGGGGCGAATCTCCAGAGTTCTGTTTGGCTCAATTTCTTCTCTTTTCAAGCTCCAAAATCATCCAACCTTCATTATAGCCAAATATTCACAGTTTTCCTTCAATTTCTGTAAAACAACACACAGAAACCGCTTCACCCGTTCCAAGGGAAAATCTAATAAAAATCAAATAAAGAATGCCTAATCTATATGAAAAATGCATGCAAAAGTGTACAGAAAACATCATGTAAAATCATACTATCATTTATTCCTGCTTTAATAGAAAATATATAGAATTTTTAACAATATAGGCTTTGGAACGATTCAATTTCATTGATTATAAAGGGAGAAAAATAACATGCAATCTGCTGTTTGTCCTGGAGACTCTGTGCTGACACTGTCTTAGTATTTAAATTGTAGAAAACTGTAAAAATATTGGATTGACTTGATTTCTCCTTTAATATAAAATAGATAGAATTTTTAACAATATAGGCTTTGGAACGATTCAATTTCATTAAGTAGTTAATGATAAAAATGATATTTAATTTGTTGCTTGTACTGATAATTCTGAACTGGAACTGTCTTAATATTTAAATGGTAATAAATTGTCCAAATATCGGTTTAAGTTGACTCATGTGCTAATAGAAAGTAGACAGAATTTGTAACAACCCAGGATTTGGATTTTTTTTAATTCGAGTTTGTATTGGTGTAGGAATCTCCATTTCAATTTACTGAAAATTCAGCCACTAGTTTTCAAATTTGATAACACTTGAATTTTTGCATGACTCCTTCTTGGTTTTGGACACTTGAGATTGGTTATAATGTATTGTCGACATGCTTAGTTTTGACTAGTGTTATATGAACTCCTAACTGTGTTTGGATTATTTCTCTTAATCAAAATAAAGTGAAGTATAGCAGGGCATTAGAAATCGAAAATGGTCTATATTTTGGTGAGACAATTGTTTCAGAACCAAATTAGCCATTAAGGCCACATAAGTAATTGTGGATGAGTTATGTTTTTGTAAGTCCTTCAATTTCTTGAAGGATAGGATATGGTACTAGCAATTAAGGGACACCTGATTGTTGTCATAGAGCTCTGACTGTCATATCAAGAATCTATTAAACTAGAATACTACAAGTCCCTCACACTTGAAGTTCTCTAGTAAATGTTTTAAGTTAAAGTGCCCATGCTCATACTCATTTTGAGTTGTTGTATATGAATTAAATTGTTTATATTATGTATATCCTTGATTGAAATAAAGCTCACTGAGAATTATTTTTCTCACTAGGCTCTCTATTGTTTCAGATAAGCAGGTTTAGGTCCTTCGAAGGATTAAGGAGATAAAGAAGGAATTTATTTAACTCAATATGTTTTCATGGGAGCCTTAATATGTAACTGTCGGCTTCATAAACTGATTAAATGAAGTCCGAGAGTAGTTGCTTGTGTAATGATTTTCTTTTGATTTTTATTTTGTTTGTAAGGTTATGTGTGACCATTAGGTTAAGACTATCAATATGACTATCATTGTAATGTGGATGTCTTGTGTTTTCCTTTGAGACACTCAGTTAAGGCATTACATATTTCACACGGATTATCTTATAAATATGATTAAAATATTTGATCATAATAAATTTAAAAGTAAACAAGATTTATGAAAAAAAAATAAAAAACATATTTAGACTAATAAAATGAAATCAATCCCTATTAAAGCAATCCGTACCGGTTTAGTTTGAGTAATTAAATTACTCTCTTCAAATCATTTTATTGGGTGCGTTAGCTTTGACTTATTTCAGTGAATGCATGCTTACTAGACAATAATTTACGTTATTATCACTATTATTACCTGTACAAAAAAAAATGTTTTAAATAATATGATTAAGAGAAAAACATTTTCATATTTGCATTCTATTTAATTTTAGATTTGAAAATAAATTAGTTTAACATTAATCGGAGATTAAATATTGGACCGTTGATTTTCTTAGTTGATCAATTCAACTATCAATCTTTACTCTATTTTAATTTTTAAAAGTATATATTTATCACTCATTATTTTTAGATTTAATGAGTAATACTATTTCCTTTTTTCTAAACTTAATCTCAACCCCTTATTTGATACCTAATCACTAAGTACTTGAAATACAAATAAATAAAACCCCAAAGTCCCTCCCTTCCCCTGCACGACAGAACCCCTCATCCTTTCTTTTATTTTCTCTTTCCTTTCTTCTTCTCCCTCCCTCCCTCCAACTCCATCTCCTCCTCTCTTGCTACTATGAAACCTCACCGCGCCCACCACCACTAGAACGCCGCCGGAGCCGCGCAGCCGTGGCGTTCCATCCACCCCTCTCTGCTCGCATTCCGTCCGCCCCTCTCTGCTCGTGTTCCGTCCGCCCCTCTTCAGCCACCACATCTCCTTCTTCCTCTTGGTTGGGTGAGTGATTTTCTCACTTTATCTAATTTGAAGAATCCCCAAATTTTCCCAAATCCTAACCCTAGCTTTTGAATTCAGATTTCAATTTTAAATTGAAACTTGGGAAGTATGATATCCTTCTTTTCTATCATTTATTTTATCATGTAAGGCTATCTCTGTGTTTATGGCTTTTCATTTAATTTGATTCAGTAATTTGTTTTTGATGTGGTTGTAAGTCCTCTCTCACTGAAACTATTAAGCTTGAGTTTCACACTCTATAACTCATATTCTTTACATTTATGCCTTGTGCATTTTCCTTGATGCTTTACTCATATGTTGGAAACTTGTTTTGAATCTGTTGTGAATTTATCTTGCTCTACCTGCTTTTTGGCTAAATAGTCCTTCTTTGTCATGTGCTTCATGATATGTTACATGCGGCCCGTTGACTTGGCATTCCACTCCACTAGGACACTGATAGGGATGTGAGTATTAGAAGAAAATATTGACCAAATAGATTATATGATAAAAAGAATGGGAATATATGAAAAGAAGGATACATTTTGGAAAGCCTTTTTGGATTTACAATTACTTCAGACATGTCATTCGTAAGCTACACTTAACATCAAATTCTAAGAGAAATAGTTAACTAACAAATGAAATTAGTGGTTTAGGAGGTGTTTATCAAGAAGGAAGGGAACAGAAGACAAGCAAATTGTTCAGGTCTGATACAATTTGCCCTGCATTCCGCTCTATTATGTGCTGCTTCAGTGTGCTTTGGCTTGCATTGTTTTTCTAGGTTGTCGCTTTGCTTGGGCAGAAGGGTCTTATTGTAACACCCCTCCTTGGGGCATTACTACAACACACATGCGGAAGTAAATTAAAAGATAATTTGCTGGTGCTTTCGGAAAATAATTTATGTAAGTACATAAGTGTATGAAATTGGGTATAAAAATTTTGTCTCGACTCCACACCTAAGCCTTGATCGGCACACGGACTTACTATCACAGCCTGGCAAACCCATTTAATTTAAAGAATATACTTGAATAAAATCTAGTATTTTTACAGAAATTTCGACAGAGTCTCCTCTGTAATTCGAACATCCCAGGTAAAAGAACACCTGCTAAAATAATTACATTTTCATTCCAGAATTCCAGTTACACCAAATACAACCAGGCATTAATATGCTAAAGATAGTTATATCAATTAGCTATACATGACCAAAAGGAAAAGTTTAAGTTTTCATTCAAAAGAGACGCTCTCCGAGCCATAAACATTCCATTTTAAAATATAGACTCTCTGAGTCATACTCATACATACTTATCAAAATCCAAGTCTCAAACCCTAAGCTGGTCATTCTAAAAGTTATTGCTGAGAAGAACTCACGTGGTCATTCCACAATCAAATACTTCATCAAACAACTAGATCTAAGTCTCCGAGTGACTTAGGAAGACTCCTCTGCACCATCTGTAGTAAAGTACCCTGGGTACGATAACGAACCAGAAGAAACCTGATATATCTGTAAGGGTGAGATACCGACAAATGGATATATCACACAACAACCATATACATGATACATACATCACATAATCATATAAGCAGTTAAATCATGCATATACATAACATAACAGTGTTATATCAAAGGGTCTCAAACCCGCACAGTCAACCTTTGAAAATATGCATGGCACTTCAATCATCAGGCTCTAACTTAATCTCTGGAGATCCCAACATCCTCAAAGTGAGTTGATCAGGCTCGATACACCGTCTAATTGGCTAGCTAAGCACAACGATAGTACACCGTCTCATTGGCTAGCTAGGCACAACGATAATACACCGTCTCATTGGCTAGCTAAGCACAACGATAATACACCGTCTCATTGGCTAGCTAAGCACAACGATAATACACCGTCTCATTGGCTAGCTAAGCACAACGATAATACACCGTCACATGATACCTTTCTTGTTAAGGTCTCACATTAAAACCATGTCGGGCACGTCTGCCGTAAATGCAAATGTAAAACATTTAGTTCTCAATGTTTTC
Organism: Sophora flavescens; assembly: GCA_030762895.1. Lineage (NCBI taxonomy): Eukaryota > Viridiplantae > Streptophyta > Magnoliopsida > Fabales > Fabaceae > Sophora > Sophora flavescens. The sequence goes on from CM061066.1 coordinate 4,691,432, forward strand.
TTTGTGTTCATTATTTTTCGTTGTCGCAGCTCAAAGCTAACGACTTAATCATCATTTCCCCATCACTTGAAAAATTAGAAGCATAGGACACACAGTTCGAATGCTCAATCACAACGCCCGAGACCGATGCACCAGTCCTGGGATGGGGTCGTAGAAAACAACCTTCACCTTTAACAACGTTCATCACAACGTGGTTAGGACACACAGTCCACAACAATGAAATCAGAACGCACTGTCCTCGATTTCGAGAATTGGACCCTCAGTCCAGAACATCATGAATAGGACTCCTGGTCCCGAATTAACACTGATCCAAGATCACGTGCATATAACTGAATACTAGAGGCGACGTCTCACGTACTAAATTCTCTTTCTTAAGTACTTATTTTTCTCTCAGTGAAAATCAAATTCAAAACCGAATCCTCGATAACCTATCAGGCTATCGGAAAGTTTCTAAAATATTTACGAAAAACCTTTTCTTTGAAAATCTTTAATAAAGCATTTTTGAAATACTTTTATCTTTGAAATACTTCCCCCAATAGGATATTGCCAAATAATCTTGAAAGTTTTCACTTGAAGACACATAGTTCGAAAAGGATTTTTCTCTTGTATAACAATAGTTCATCAAAACCATTTCAACATTTAAAACAAGTACTTTAAGTTAATGAGCTTTTGGAAAAGAACACCAATCCCTTCATCTTCAAAGCTTATTAAGGTTTTTAATCCTTATAACGGTTGAGCACAGACACAAGTATGGCTTAGCAAACTTTCAATCAACAGCAGTATATATTATCAGTTCAATACTAATATCACAGTTGAAAGCAGTTCATCGCATATATGCATTATAACATTTAGAACAAGTACAGTTCAACATCAGATAATAGCATAATAGTTCAAGTAGATTAGATAATCAAGTTAGCTCAATCAACATGTAAATATCCAATTAAACACATACACACATGCATACAGTTATTGAATATCCCTAGGCAAACTCCCCTTACCTTTGAATACAAGTAAAGAATCATCGTTTTAATGCTCACATTAGCTCATATCTACTTCATCAAGCAAGCATAGCCGTGTCAAACGTCTCACATAGGGAATCCAACAACGCGCAACAACCATAAACCAAGAAATCAATTACACATGATCAAACACACATTCTAATTTGATCTAAACACTTTATCTTATTACCAAACAAGGTTATTTCCAAAGAAAATCACGTTTGGAGCTTACGCTTCACAATACCCTTTAAGGAAACTTTGTTTTGACTAAAGGATCATGAAAGAGAACTTGGGAATCATCAATTAAGAGTCCTAATTGAACTAAATCATAATTAATTTCATAAAACATACCCAAATTCAAATCAAATCAAATTGGGGGTTTAGGGCTCCTAAATACAATTTAGGGAAAACTCATTTTAACTAAAGAATAATGAAATTGGTTTAGGGAAACACTAATTCATAGTCCCAATTTCATAAAACAAGGTTTAATTTTAAGATTAAAATCTGAAATCAAAGAGTTAGGGTTAGGGTTTCAAAATCAATTTGGGGATTTTCAATCTAGAAGAGAATAGAGGTAAAACTCTTACCCATGGTGAAGAAGAGAGAACATGATGGTTGGATGGCCAACCGGCAAGGCGGCTGACGGCGCTGGACGACGGCGGCAACTTCACAGAAGCATCCATGACCAAAAATAACGGTGAACCTCAGAGAATGGAAGGAGGGAGGTTTAACATCACAAGACATGGCCGCACCACCATTAATAGCGGCGGAGGAGCTTCCTGTGGCGGCTAGCGGCATTACCATGGTGGTGACCGCAACCCAATCGCGAACCAAGACAGATCCACACACGTATTCACCTTCTCTCCCTCAGACGCGGCAGAACAGCGCCTGGACGGCACCTACGGCGGCGACACATGGTTGTACGTGGCTGAACGACTGGAGGACAGCGCACAATAGCGCACATCGTGGAGCAGCTCGCACGGTCGCGATGGTGGTCGTCACCTTTCTCCTGGCGGCGATCCGGCGACACTCGGACCAGTGGTGGACGAAGCCGTGAGCTAGGGAGGAGGAAGAGAGATATGGAGTGAGGAGGAAGAGAAAAAGAAAGAATAAATGAGGAAGAAGAAGTGGGGGAAAAAAGAAAGAAATCGGGTTTCAGAAGGAGAAAGAGAGGAGAGTCGAAAAAGAAAGAAAAGTGGAAGGGGTTAATGTGCTGTACGCGTGAAATAAAGGGGAGGAGAGAGAATTTTTTTATTTTTTTGAATTAGTGGGTACAAAATGAGTGGTAAATATTAGGTCTAAAATAAACATGTTTTTACTTTTTGGAATCCAAAAATAAAGATTGATAAAGATATGATTTCGAAATCCAAATTGGAGTAAAGATTAATAATTGAACTGATCAACTAAGAAAATACTCGGTCCAAAATTAATCTCCGATTAATGTCAAACCAAAATATTTTTAATTCTAAAATCAAATAAGATAAAAATATGAAAATGCTTTTCTCTTAATCACATTATTTAAAATATTTTTCTGTACTGGTAATAATAGTGACAATAACATAAATCATTGTCTAGTAAGCGTGCATTCACTGAAATAAGTCAGTGCTAACGCACCCAATAAAATAATTTGAGGAGAGTAATTCAATTACTCAAACTAAACCACATAACAAAATAAACTTAAACATCCAAATAAAATAATTAATCATATGTGTAAAAACTAGGGTGTTACATTACTACCCCTCTTAAAAAAAATTCGTCCTCGAAATTTCGTAGCTCAAAACTAAACAGGATTTTGTAATCAAACCTTAACCCTAAAATCTTACTTTGTATTCTCGTCGCTTCATTCCTTTCATCTACAACTCTATAACAAGATCGATTCTTATGTCATTCTATTTATCCTTTAACTACATCTGAGCCTGAGTTGCACATGATAAACTTCAAGCCAAGAACCTAAGAAATTCAATCTTCTTATTGAAATTGAATCTTACCACATCCAACATAGTCCGTTCTCTTCTTAATTTCCTCTCGAATCTTTTGCCTACTTCGATTTCATATCCTTCATTTGCCTCTCATTTCCAATTTAGTTCTCAAGCCCCGATAGTATCCCTGGTTTAAGAAATTTCCCATACACATCTACCCTATTGCCCAAGGAAAATACACAACTCCTAACAATTCCTCCATCTAAAGACATAGCTCTATCACTTATACAAGGAAGTTCTTGTATCATATCTGCCCTTATCTAATATATTTGCAGCCGAGAAAGAAAAAAAAAATATAAAACAGAGTTTCTCTAAGGCCATTACCCCTAGGAGCTGCACCAAAGCAAAGCCAAGAAATCCAGGTGGACACTCCCCAATGGCAAATCTTGGATTTTAAAATGTCCAGTTTCTACTATGGATCATCAACCACATATTAACCAGAATAAGACCTCAAAGATTACAAACATTTCACCATAACTTATCACACTCTAAATTCCTTTAATGATATATCTACCTCGATCATGATAAGGTCCATTGTAATCATCTCACTCAATGATGTTGAGCTTAAGGGTCCTCATAGTACCATTCACATCTATACTCTAACGAAACTCCTATCAACTCTTGTTCGTCATACCATAGAGATGACAAAAATTAAGTACCACACTATCTCCCAACTAACCTGCTAAGGATAGGTCATCTCATTACTTATCCATCCCGCTGAGGATGATCAGTTGGACTTAGCCTCAACTTAGTCCTCAACACTTAAAGTAAACTTCACCGACACACGTTGACAAACTTCCGTTTTTCATTTGAAACAACACTTGAAGATACTCCATGAAGTATAAACAATCCTCTGATACATTATTCGGTTCACTAACACAGCATAGTGGATCTTAACTCGTAAGAAGGGTGTAGACTTCACCAGTCGATCCACAATCACTTGAATTCAAACAAGACTCATGTAGGCCTTCAGCAAATGATAAGCCTCTAGCTTATCTAGTTTTATGACTAGATGAACTAGGGTTTACGTGCCAATTTATTCGAGTTCACTCTCGTTTTCGCCCAAATTTGCCTTGTTTTGTTCCTAAGTTGGAATTTGACTCGTTTTGCGTCTTTTGTGCAGTTTTTAGATTATTTTGAGTAGAATTACGCTTGTGGGTGTTTTTGTTGTTTCAGGTTAAATAAGTGAAGCTCCGGGAGTCAAGGAAAGTGGAAAAGCAGTGGAAATTGCAAGTCTGGAGACACTCGCCTCGCGAGTGTATGCTCGCCCCGCGAGCCTGAAGGTCAGCAAAGCAGCAAAAGTCATCACTTCAGTCTCGCCACGCGAGATATGTCTCGCCCCGCGAATCATGAAGACCTGCAAGACAGAGAGCATCACGGCTTGGCCGTGATGAATACCACGCCCGTGGCAGTTTAAGGTTGAAGACTCGCCCCGCGAGAAGCCTCTCGCCCCGCGAGAGTTTGAAGACCCTGGAAGTCAGAGACCATCACGGTCCAGCCGTGATGAAGGTCACAGCCTAGAATTGAAGACTCGCCTCGCGAACATACCTTCGCCTCGCGAGAGTTTAAATTGAAAGCGCTAATTTTAATTCTCGCCTCGCGGCTGGCTGCTCGCCTCGCGAGCGAGCGCAGATCGGGAATCCTTATTTAAAGGCATTCGGATCGAGAATGAGGGGATTGTTTGGATCCATTTTTCCACTGTTTAGAGTAGCGTTTAGGGTAGTTTCTTTTCTCTTTGGAGCTGCGTCTCCCTTTTTCTTATGGAGATTATGTCCGATCGCTTGTCTATGAGCATGAGGAACTAATCCCCTCGTCCGAGGGAACGATGAAGCCACCCATGGCGATGTAAATCCGATATGATGTATGTCTTTCTCTTTAATTCAATTCTTGTTTTCTAATTCTGATTTGATTGTGTCAATTATATGCTAGCGTGATTGACTTGTTAACGTGATGAGGCTTAGTCAGCGATTCGCGTTTAGAACTTGAATTAGAATCATCGATCGAATATTGCACGAGAGTGAATAGGAGATCGGTGCAACCATATAGGGAACACGAATTAACAGAATTCGAGATTAGGGTTAAGAGACCTAGCAAGTAATTAACTCAAATCATCGAATACGTCCTAATGAGCATGGAAGTGGATTTAGGAGAATTTAGGGGTCCCGGTTGACATTGTAATTGAATTTAGGGAGGGATTCATCATCACTTGGGTGTACATATTGGGTAGGTGGATTTGTGACCTTGGACATTTTAGTTTTCTGATTTTTAGTTAATTATTTAATTAGATTTGTTAATTAAATTTCGATCCTATTCTCTCTTCTCTCTCTCAACCACCTTCTGTAACTTGACCGAACGTATCGGATTTCCCGCAGATTAGTCGAATTGGTACCCCAATCCTTGAGTTCGACCTCGGTAATTACTTACCGTGTGTTTTTATTACTTGCGATGACCCGGTACACTTGCCGGAGTCACAACAAGTTTTTGGCGCCGTTGCCGGGGATTGGCACAACCAAATTTTCTGATTCTAGGGGAGTTTGATTATTTGGTTAAGTTATTTTTGTTCTTATTTTTATTTTTATTATTTTCTTTTTATTTTCTACTATCTCTCTACTTCTTTGATTCCACTTGGTCTTGCCTTGTTTTGTATGCGAGGTACACGAAGGAATGCTTCCGGGTTGCGAGTATTGTGATGGGAACCATGACACTTGGAGTTGTCCGTTCTACTTCCCTCATGTATATGTGGAACCATGGCATAATGACAGCGTGCCCCAGAACAACTATCAGAGTCAGAATCAGTATTGGGGTGATATGAGTAGAGACCATCCGGATTTTGCTTGGAGTAATGATGGCGGTGGTCTAGCCTGGCAGCCACAACCTCAACAAAATTGGCAACAACAACCTCAACAGAATTGGCAGCCACAACCTTGGGAGTTGGCTCTTGAGAGGGCAAATGCGGCAATGGATAAGTTGGCGAGTTCTATGGAGACATCATTTGAGAAGGCAATTGCGGCTGTAGAGGAGTTGGGTCAGCTCGTAGAACAACAAAATGAGCGTCCCACAGAGACTTTCCCAGGTGATGCCGAGAACCACCCTAAGAGCCAATGCGAAGCCATAACAACTAGAAGCAATGGGGTGTTGGGATATGACTGGGGTGTAACTAGTTCTCAGGGAGTTGAGGAAGAACTACCACATGTTGAGGAAGAGCAACCGGAGGAAAAGGAATTGGCAAGTGTCATGGCCCCGGAACAACCACATGTTGAGGAAGAGCGACCTAAGGAAGAGGAGTTGGCAAAGGACAAGGCACTAGAGCAAGGGGGTAGAGATCAAGATGAAGATAAAGTGGCGGAGGATTCCACCATGCTTGCCAAGCAACCTGATTTTGATGCGTTAAATAAATATGTTGGCTTGCATGCATGTGTGGACACCGATAAATTAGACCCTCCCACTTGTCTAGCACACTTCCTCGTGAAAACACCATTTGACCCGAGAGGAAGTGAATTCATAATAACAAAGGTCAATGGAGTTTTCATACACTGGCTGGGTGGAGTTGATGAAGTCATATTACTGCTACGATCTCCACTCCAATTACCATTTGATCCTGGTGGAAGACCTCACATGATGAGCATCTCTTGGCCTCTGTACCACAGACTATGGGATCCAGGTGGATGCTTCGTAATAAGTCAGGCTCGGGACGTTAAACAAGCGCTTCTTGGGAGGCAACCCAAGCTAGGTATCCCTCTCCTTTCCTAACTTCTGTTTTGTTTTGTTTGTGCTTTTGTTTTTGTTGTCGCTCTTGAATAATTTGAGAAGATCAAGAGTTGTTGTATGAATGTCGTGTCGGCAAGCTTGTTGGATGTTAATTGAATTTAGCATGGATTGATTGCATGAATTATTTGAACATTGATGATTTACCCTAAGTTCTGAAATTAGAAAAATTTATCCCCACTTAAAAATAGAAAACTGAACTTTGAGAATTTTGTTGTGATTACTTGATTTATGATAAGTTTGGGGTGAGGGGGGTGCACACACTAGGAATTGTATCTCGGTCAAACAATTTGCAAAATGTCCAGGTGAGGATTTGAGCCTCCAACTCTGTTTTTGAATGTGTGAATCACTGTTAAGTTGCACTTTCCCGAATTTGCTTGAATCTCTATATGGTTTGCATGTTTATATGTTGCATCAAATGATTTAGGCAATTTTCTTTGAATTAACTTCTTGGCCTAAAATGAACCATCCCTCATGCATGTTCCCTAGTTAGCCAAATTGAGCCCAATTGACCTATTGTTTCTTGATGACCCTACATTACGAGCCAAAATCTGAAAAACCATGTTAACCCAATCTTAGGATTAGGAGAGCATGGAAAAGAGCAAGAGAAAGGTTGTGAGAAACTAAGTTTGGGGTGGCTACGAGGTGATATGTCATATTGGGGTGAGAAAAAGAAAACAAAGGTTGAAACTCAAGGCAATAAAAAAAAAAATTTCAAAATAAATTGCCAAAGGAAAAGGGGCAAAACAGAAAAAAAAAAAAAAGACGAGCAAGGAAAAAAGGCTGTAGTCACCCGAGACAAAAAGAAAAATGGAAAAAGAAATTTGAGTGGAAAATGTGTAAAATGCTCATGCTCTCTTAGTTCCTAGGGACTTAAGCCTAAACATCCTTTATTATCCTACCCTAAGCCAGGCCCCATTACAACCTTTAAAAGACCTTCTGATGTTGCATGCATGTTTTCGTGGGAACCATTTTTGAGATGAAAATCAAATTCATGGGAAGTGCCCTTAATAAGTGAAATTGAGTGAAAAAGTTGATAACCTTGACAAACTTGAGCGAATGAGTGAAATTTTAAATGCCCTTGTGAGGAAGGCAATTGTTTGAGATAGGTGATCTTCCTTTGTGTGTAACTCTGATCCTCAACTTAGAGTAATGATGGAATGAATGATAAGTTCTCAATGGTTTAAAGTAAATGAATGTGGGGATTACAATTATGTAGGGGGGAGATCATTTGAGAAAAACTGTGTTTTTGATTGCATGAAATTTGTGCGAAATCGATTGATTCCTTTAGGCTTGCCAAGTCTTGAGTCGTTTTTGAGTTTTAATCTTGCTTGGGGACAAGCAAGGTTTAAGTTTGGGGTATTTTGATAAGCCTCTGGCTTATCTAGTTTTATGACTAGATGAACTAGGGTTTACGTGCCAATTTATTCGAGTTCACTCTCGTTTTCGCCCAAATTTGCCTTGTTTTGTTCCTAAGTTGGAATTTGACTCGTTTTGTGTCTTTTGTGCAGTTTTTAGATTATTTTGAGTAGAATTACGCTTGTGGGTGTTTTTGTTGTTTCAGGTTAAATAAGTGAAGCTCCGGGAGTCAAGGAAAGTGGAAAAGCAGTGGAAATTGCAAGTCTGGAGACACTCGCCTCGCGAGTGTATGCTCGCCCCGCGAGCCTGAAGAAGGTCGACAAAGCAGCAAAGTCATCACTTCAGTCTCGACACGCGCGATATGTCTCGCCCCGAGTATCATGAAGACCTGCAAGACAGAGAGCATCACGGCTTGGCCGTGATGAATACCACGCCCGTGGCAGTTTAAGGTTGAAGACTCGCCCCGCGAGAAGCCTCTCGCCCCGCGAGAGTTTGAAGACCCTGGAAGTCAGAGACCATCACGGTCCAGCCATGATGAAGGTCACAGCCTAGAATTGAAGACTCGCCTCGCGAACATACCTTCGCCTCGCGAGAGTTTAAATTGAAAGCGCGCTAATTTTAATTCTCGCCTCGAAGAAGGCTGCTCGCCTCGCTGACGAGCGCAGATCGTGGAATCCTTATTTAAAGGTCATTCGGATCAGAATTGAGGGGATTGTTGGGATCCAGTTTTCCACTGTTTAGAGTAGCGTTTAGGGTAGTTTCTTTTCTCTTTGGAGCTGCGTCTCCCTTTTTCTTATGGAGATTATGTCCGATCGCTTGTCTATGAGCATGAGGAACTAATCCCCTCGTCCGAGGGAACGATGAAGCCACCCATGGCGATGTAAATCCGATATGATGTATGTCTTTCTCTTTAATTCAATTCTTGTTTTCTAATTCTGATTTGATTGTGTCAATTATATGCTAGCGTGATTGACTTGTTAACGTGATGAGGCTTAGTCAGCGATTCGCGTTTAGAACTTGAATTAGAATCATCGATCGAATATTGCACGAGAGTGAATAGGAGATCGGTGAAACCATATAGGGAACACGAATTAACAGAATTCGAGATTAGGGTTAAGAGACCTAGCAAGTAATTAACTCAAATCATCGAATACGTCCTAATGAGCACGGAAGTGGATTTAGGAGAATTTAGGGGTCCCGGTTGACATTGTAATTGAATTTAGGGAGGGATTCATCATCACTTGGGTGTACATATTGGGTAGGTGGATTTGTGACCTTGGACATTTTAGTTTTCTGATTTTTAGTTAATTATTTAATTAGATTTGTTAATTAAATTTCGATCCTATTCTCTCTTCTCTCTCTCAACCACCTTCTGTAACTTGACCGAACGTATCGGATTTCCCGCGGATTAGTCGAATTGGTACCCCAATCCTTGAGTTCGACCTCGGTAATTACTTACCGTGTATTTTTATTACTTGCGACGACCCGGTACACTTGCCGGAGTCACAACAGCAAACTCGTAACAAGGATTCATGGCAATGCCAATATCTTAACAAGGATAAAAAAGAATTTCATTAATTTGAAGGATACATGAACATCCAGTATGGAAAAAGATCCTTCCATCAGATTCGTGGGTGTAAAAATGCATGATCAATACACACTTACAAACATGAATCTAATAAAGCTCATTCTTCCACAAGAATCTTCCAGCGGATTCAAAGAATCAAGGGGTGAATAATGTCTAATCCAAAGAGGATTAATTCGTATTCTTAGTACAAGGAATTTAAAAAGTGATGACTTTCACCTCTACCAAAAATAGAAGCAACGAAACTAAGTTTCACCAAGAAACTTCTGCTATCATGAAATTATTTGTTATAACTCAAGAAATAGTCATAACCACTTTTCTCAACAAAATGTGAAAGTATCCAGACCAATGGATTCCGTTAAATAAATTCACTCAAATGTCTAATACATCGAGGATTATTTAGAAGTGTGAGTATGACTTCTCACAAACAAAGGAATGAATAACTGGAAATTTATGAATTAGCATAACTAATCCATAAGTCCTGACATATTTCAAATTAAAAAAAGAAAATATGTCTGACACGATTCGCAAGGATAATCGAATGTCATATTCGAACCCAAGTAACATTCAAGATCTAAGGTATCCCAGGACATAAAGCCCTTGGAAAACTATCAAGAAAACATATACTTGTGCGTCAACACACATTGCTTCAACAAGAAAAAATTCAAACAAGAGCAAACTAGTGATCACACAACAAAAACTTAACAGGCCTATTCCCCAAAGATCCCGAAAGACTCGACCAGCTCTGATACCACCTTGTAACACCCCCCCTTGGGGCATTACTACGTAACACATGCGGAAGTAAATTAAAAGATAATTTGTTGGTGCTTTCGGAAAATAATTTATATAAGTTCATAAGTGTATGAAATTGGGTATAAAAATTTGGTCTCGACTCCACACCTAAGCCTTGATGGGCACACAGACTTACTATCACAGTCTGGCAAACCCATTTAATTTAAAGAATATACTTGAATAAAATCTAGTATTTTTACAGAAATTTTGACAGAGTCTCCTCTGTAATTCGGTCATCCCAGGTAAAAGAACACCTGGTAAAATAATTACATTTTCATTCCAAAATTCCAGTTACACCAAATACAACCAGGCATTAATATGCTAAAGATAGTTATATCAATTAGCTATACATGACCAAAAGGAAAAGTTTAAGTTTTCATTCAAAAGAGACGCTCTCCGAGCCATAAACATTCCGTTTTAAAATATAGACTCTCTGAGTCATACTCATACATACTTATCAAAATCCAAGTCTCAAACCCTAAGCTGGTCATTCTAAAAGTTATTCCTGAGAAGAACTCACGTGGTCATTCCACAATTAAATACTTCATCAAACAACCAGATCTAAGTCTCTGAGTGACTTAGGAAGACTCCTCTGCACCATCTGTACTAGAGTACCCAGGGTACGATAGCGAACCAGAAGAAACCTGATATATTTGTAAGGGTGAGATACCGACAAATGGATATATCACACAACAACCATATACATGATACATACATCACATAATCATATAAGCAGTTAAATCATGCATATACATAACATAATAGTGTTATATCAAAGGGTCTCAAACCCGCACAGTCAACCTTTGAAAATATGAACGGCACTTCAATCATCAGGCTCTAACTTAATCTCCGGAGATCCCAACATCCTCAAAGTGAGTTGATCAGGCTCGATACACCGTCTCATTGGCTAGCTAAGCACAACGATAATACACCGTCTCATTGGCTAGCTAAGCACAACGATAATGCACCGTCTCATTGGCTAGCTAAGCACAACGATAATACACCGTCTCATTGGCTAGCTAAGCTCAACGATAATACACCCTCTCATTGGCTAGCTATGCACAATGATAATACACCGTCACATGATACCTTTCTTGTTAAGGTCTCACATTAAAACCATGTCGGGCACGTCTGCCGTAAATGCAAATGTAAAACATTTAGTTCTCAATGTTTTCTTTGTGTTCATTATTTTTCGCTATCGCAGCTCAAAGCTAACGACTTAATCATCATTTCCCCATCACTTGAAAAATTAGAAGCATAGGACACTGATCAGCCTCTGGCTAGTCTAGTTTTATAACTAGAAAAACCTTGGCTTTGTGCTAATTTTATCTCATTTTCACCCAAATTAGACTTGATTGTCGTTAAGCAGCATTTTGAGTCTGTAAAGTATTTTTAAGTTAATTTAGTTGATTTAGAGTCAAATAAAGCACTTATGCTATTTCTTGTTTTCAGGTTAATAAAGTGAAATAATTCTGGAGTTCCTCGCCCCGCGAGAAGACATTCGCCTCGCGAACCTGAAGCGTGACTGTTCCAGAATTTGCAATCCTTTCTGTCTCGCCTCGCGAATACATTACTCGCCTCGCGAGAGTGAAGACAAGAAGCCAAGACTTTTCCATTCCTCGCCACGCAAGCCGTACTTCGCCTCACGAGAAGATCAAACGTTGTAGACTGTTCATAATATTCGCGTCGCGAGACAGGGTTCGCCTCGCGAGCTAGCTGAATCCAGAAACTGTATTTAAGTCTTTTAGGCAGAATCGAACAGGATCTTCTTGTCTTTTGTTTTCTTTTAGTTTAGATAGATGCGTTATTTTTTGTTATGGAGAGCTAGTCTCATAGGATTAGTCTACTATAATTGATTTCCACCATACTTGAGGTTCTGTATTTCCTGTTTTATTTGCTTTTCCCTTTTCAATACTATCCTATATATCTCTGTTTGTTTAATTCAGGAGTGTATAGTGTTGTGTTGATTTATTTCGGTGATGTTATGTTCCTATATTGAATCGCGTTTGTTTAATTCACGTGTGTTCGTTCATGTTCGTTTAGTTCATGAGGGCTTAACCCCGTTTGTTTAATTCGGGAATAGGAACATATATCTCGTAGTAGTGATTTCGTTTGTTAATTGTTGCTACAACTGAAAGGGGATTAGAATCTGCTTAGGGCTTGGAATTACATGAACCGATGGTAGTTGGGAAATCGAGAACAGTAGATTAATCGCCTTTAGCTATTTGATAATCTTTTCAACTGCTCTGTTTTCATTGCTTTGTTTTGCTTTGTTTCTTATTTGCATTCCAATCCACCCCCCCCAAAAAAAAATGATTTTTGTGGTAAATAACAAGTCAAGAGTCCTTGTGTGACGACATCCGAGTTGTCTCTCCCTATCTACATTTTTATAAACCGCTTGTTCTTTTTGGCGCGTGCACGGCAGCGCGACCAAAAGTTGGCGCCGTTGCCGGGGACTCTTGTTTGTTATTAACAAAAAAAAAAAACATTTTTGCTGAATTTGTCTGGTTATGGATCTTAATGATAGGCTCACTTATTTGAAGCAATTGTTTCAGTAGACAAGGTTTTGTGGCATGTGCGGCTCGCCTGAGCACCTGTTTGAGGCATGCCCCATTATGACAGAAGATACTTATTCGCCTCGATGCTATGCAATCCATCCTTACAATCAAGGCAATAAGCTTGAGGATAATGAAGAACCTTTGGTCTTAGATGCATGTGTTGAAAGTGATGGGGTGGATGAACTGTGTGCAGAAAGTCCAGACAATCAGACCTTTACTAATTCAGTTTCTTTTACTACATATACTGACTGTACTGACACTAACCCGTGTGCTGTTTGTGTTGAGTTTCTTGATTCTATTTTGCAGGGTGATAGTGAGAGTGAAGCTGTTTGTTCAGCCGAAGTTCTTGACATCATGGCTACTCCAAATATACCATCCATTGAGCAGCCACCCTCCTTAGAGCTCAAGCCACTTCCAGACATTCAGACCTTTACTGATTCAGTTTATTGTAATATATCTACTGACTGTACTAACTCTAACCTTTATGTGGTGTGTACTGAAATTTCTGTAGGTTTAACAGGTGATGGATTTGTTAGTACAGTGAATGAAGAACGTGCAGAAGTTGAAGCAACACCAGAGATCCTCTCTACCTGTTTGACACCTTCCACTGTGGAACCACCAGCAATGGAGTTCAAGCCTCTGGATTTTGCACCATGGCCTGTCCAAGGGGTTGAACCCCGATTTTATTGGGAGGACTTTATGGACAAAGTTGAGAAGGAAGTCAACTGTGACCTGAGAGGGAGTGAGAAGTCCGCCGCACTTGGCGGAGGTACCATGATTATGAGACGCCAGCTCTCATACTTATGTTGTAGGCCATGGGATCCGGGAGGATCATACTGCAATTTGGGCATTCCCTGGCCACTGTATCACAGACAGTGGGATCCTGGTGGAACCGCCCCCAATGAGTTTTCTCTAAACCTTTTCCTTTTAATTATGCTTGCTTTATTTTTGTTTTTGTTTTCTTTTAGCTCCTGAATAATTTGAGAAGCTCAGGAGTTGTGTTGAGTCTGGTGTTGGCAAGTTTGATTGGATTTAAATTGAATTTGCATAGATTGATTGCATGTTATGTGTTGACTGTTTTCCCCCTAGGTTGGAAATTTTTTTGAAAAGTGATCCCCATGTGATTGAAAACTGAACTTTGAGATATTTTGTTGTGATGGCATGATTTATGATAAGTTTGGGGTGATAGGAAGCACACACTAGGGATAGAATCTCGATCAAGCAATTTGCAAAAAAATGTCCAGGTGAGGATTTGAGCCTCCAACATGTTTTTAACTGTGTGAAATCACTTTTAAGTTGCACTTTCCCGAATTTGCTTGAATCTCTTTATGGTTTGCATGTTTATGTGTTTGCATCAAATGATTTAGGCATTTTCTTTGTAAATAACTACTTAGCCTAAAATAACCATTCCTAATGCATGTTCCTTAGTTAGCCCCTTTGAGCCTAATTAGCCTATTGTTTCTTGTTGACCTTATGTTATGAGCCTAAAATCTGGAAAAAAAAATCATGTTAACCCGATCTTAGGATTAGGAGAGCATGGAATCTTAGCAAGAGAATGGTTGCAAGAAACTAAGTTTGGGGTGGCTACAAGGATATGATGTGTTGTTGGGATTGGGAAAAAGAAAAAAATAATAATAAAAAAAAGTTGGAGCCAAAGGCAAAAAGAAAAAAAAAGAAAAAAAGAAAGAAATAAATAAATAAAAGAAAAAAAATGTAAAAGAACAAAAATGTCAAAAAGAAAAAAAAATATCAAGAAGTAAAAGAGGATGTAGTCACCCAAAGCATAAAGAAAAATGAAAAAAGGAACTTGAGTGGAATTCAATGTATGAAATGTTTCATGCTCTCTTAGTTCCTAGGGACTTAATCCTAGTACCTTTGTATATCCTACCCTTAGCCAGGCCCAATTATAACCCATAAAAGACCTTTTGATGTTGCATGCATGTTTTCTGTGGGAATCATTTGGAGATGAAAATCAAATTCATGGGAAGTGCTTCTAAAAGGTGAATTGAGTGAAATGTTGATAGCCTAGACAAAAATTGAGAGATTGAGTGAACACTAAATGCCCTTGTGAGGAAGGCGATTGTTTGAATTTGGTGATCTCCCTCTTGTGTGTAACTTAGATCCCTTGCTTAGATTAATGATTGTTTGAATGATGAAATTCTCAAATGTTTTGAATGAATGCATGTGGGGATTGCTTTGTTTGAAAGGGGGGGAATCATTGAGGAAAAATTATTTTGATGAAATTGCTTGAAATTTGTGCAAAGTTGATTAAATCTTTTAAGCTTGCCATGTCTTGAGTCTCTTTAAGTTTTGGAGTTTTTGAGTTTTAGTTTGCTTGGGGACAAGCAAAGTTTAAGTTTGGGGTATTTTGATCAGCCTCTGGCTAGTCTAGTTTTATAACTAGAAAAACCTTGGTTTTGTGCTAATTTTATCTCATTTTCACCCAAATTAGACTTGATTGTCGTTAAGCAGCATTTTGAGTCTGTAAAGTATTTTTAAGTTAATTTAGTTGATTTAGAGTCAAATAAAGCACTGATGCTATTTCTTGTTTTCAGGTTAATAAAGTGAAATAATTCTGGAGTTCCTCGCCCCGCGAGAAGACATTCGCCTCGCGAACCTGAAGCGTGACTATTCCAGAATTTGCAATCCTTTCTGTCTCGCCTCGCGAGAGTGAAGACCGGAAGCCATGACTTTTCCATTCCTCGCCACACGAGTCGTACTTCGCCTCGCGAGAAGATCAAACGTTGCAGACTGTTCATAATATTCGTGTAGTGAGACAGGGTTCGCCTTGCGAGCTAGCTGAATCCAGAAACTGTATTTAAGTCTTTTAGGCAGAACTGAACATGATCTTCTTGTCTTTTGTTTTCTTTTAGTTTAGATAGATGCGTTATTTTTTGTTATGGAGAGCTAGTCTCCTAGGATTAGTCTACTGTAATTGATTTCCACCATACTTGAGGTTCTGTATTTCCTGTTTTATTTGCTTTTCGCTTTTCAATACTATGCTATATATTTCTGTTTGTTTAATTCAGGAGTGTATAGTGTTGTGTTGATTTATTTCGGTGATGTTATGTTCCTATATTGAATCGCGTTTGTTTAATTCGCGTGTGTTCGTTCATGTTCGTTTAGTTCATGAGGGCTTAACCCCGTTTGCTTAATTCGGGAATAGGAACATATATCTCGTAGTAGCGATTTCATTTGTTAATTGTTGCTACAACCGAAAGGGGATTAGAATCTGCTTAGGGCTTGGAATTACATGAACCGATGATAGTTGGGAAATCGAGAACAGTAGATTAATCGCCTTTAGCTATTTGATAATCTTTTCAACTGCTCTGTTTTCATTGCTTTGTTTTGCTTTGTTTCTTATTTGCATTCCAATCCAACCCCCCCAAAAAAACTATTTTTTGTGGTAAATAACAAGTCAAGAGTCTTTGTGAGACGACATCCGAGTTGTCGCTCCCTATCTACATTTTTATAAACCGCTCGTTCTTTTTGGCACGTGCGGGACAGTGCTACCAGACACACAGTCCGAATGCTCAATCACAACGCCCGAGACCGATGCACCAGTCCTGGGCTTGTGGTCGTAGAAAACAACCTTTACCTTTAACACCGTTCATCACAACATGGTTAGGACACACAGTCCACAACAATGAAATCAGAACGCACTATCCTCGATTTCGAGAATTGGACCCTCAGTCCAGAACATCATGAATAGGACTCCTGGTCTCGAATTAACACTGATCCAAGATCACGTGCATATAACTGAATACTAGAGGCGACGTCTCGCGTACTAGATTCTCTTTCTTAAGTACTTATTTTTCGTTCAGTGAAAATCAAATTCAAAACCGAATCCTCGATAACCTATCAGGCTATCAGAAAGTTTCTAAAATATTTAGGAAAAACCTTTTCTTTGAAAATCTTTTATAAAGCATTTTTGAAATACTTTTATCTTTGAAATACTTCCCCCAATAGGATATTGCCAAATAATCTTGAAAGTTTTCACTTGAAGACACATAGTTCGAAAAGGATTTTTCTCTTGTATAACAATAGTTCACCAAAACCATTTCAACATTTAAAACAAGTACTTTAAGTTAATGAGCTTTTGAAAAAGAACACCAATCCCTTCATCTTCAAAGCTTATTAAGGTTTTTAATCCTTATAACGGTTGAGCACAGACACAAGTCTGGCTTAGCAAACTTTCAATCAACAGCAGTATATATTATCAATTCAATACTAATATCACAGTTGAAAGCAGTTCATCGCATATATGCATTATAACATTTAGAACAAGTACAGTTCAACATCGGATAATAGCATAACAGTTCAAGTACATTAGATAATCAAGTAAGCTCAATCAACATGTAATTATCCAATTAAACACATACACACATGCATACAGTTATTGAATATCCCTAGGCAAACTCCCCTTACCTTTGAAGACAAGTAAAGAATCATCGTCTTAATGCTCACATTAGCTCATATCTACTTCATCAAGCAAGCATAGCCGTGTCAAACGTCTCACAGAGGGAATCCAACAACGCGCAACAACCAGAAACCAAGAAATCAATTACACATGATCAAACACACATTCTAATTTGATCTAAACACTTTATCTTATTACCAAACAAGGTTATTTCCAAAGAAAATCACGTTTGGAGCTTACGCTTCACAATACCCTTTAAGGAAACTTTGTTTTGATTAAAGGATCATGAAAGAGAACTTGGGAATCATCAATTAAGAGTCCTAATTGCACTAAATCATAATTAATTTCACAAAACATACCCAAATTCAATTCAAATCAAATTGGGGGTTTAGGGCTCCTAAATACAATTTAGGGAAAACTCATTTTAACTAAAGAATAATGAAATTGGTTTAGGGAAACACTAATTCATAGTCCCAATTTCATAAAACAAGGTTTAATTTTAAGATTAAAATCTGAAATCAAAGAGTTAGGGTTAGGGTTTCAAAATCAATTTGGGGATTTTCAATCTAGAAGAGAATAGAGGTAAAACTATTACCCATGGTGAAGAAGAGAGAACATGATGGTTGGATGGGCAACCGGCAAGGGGCGATCGGTCTTCGGGCGGACGACAATGCAACTTCACAGAAGCATCCATGACCAAAAATAACGGTGAACCTCAGAGAATGGAAGGAGGGAGGTTTAACATCACAAGACATGGCCGCACCACCATTACTAGCGGTGGAGGAGCTTCCTGTGGTGGCTAGCGGCATTACTGTGGTGGTGACCGCAACCCAATCACGAACCAAGACATATCCACACACGTATTCACCTTCTCTCCCTCGGACGCGGCAGAACAGTGCCTGAACGGCACCTACGGCGGCGACACATGGCTATACGTGGCTGAACGACTGGAGGACAGCGCACAACGGCGCACATCGTGGAGCAGCTCGCTCGGTCACGATGGTGGTCGTCACCTTTCTCCTGGCGGCGATCCGACGACACTCGGACCAGTGGTGGATGAAGCCGTGAGCTAGGGAGGAGGAAGAGAGAGATGGAGTGAGGAGGAAGAGAAAAAGAAAGAATAAATGAGGAAGAAGAAGTGGGGGAAAAAAATAAAGAAATCGGGTTTCAGATGGAGAAAGAGAGGAGAGTCGAAAAAGAAAGAAAAGTGGAAGGGGTTAATGTGTTGTACGCTTGAAATAAAGGGGAGGAGAGAGAAATTTCTTATTTTTTTGTATTAGTGGGTACAAAATGAGTGATAAATATTAGGTCTAAAATAAACATGTTTTTACTTTTTGGAATCTAAAAATAAAGATTGATAAAGATATGATTTCGAAATCCAAATTGGAGTAAAGATAAATAATTGAACTGATCAACTAAGAAAATACTCGGTCCAAAATTAATCTCCGATTAATGTCAAACCAAAATATTTTTAACTCTAAAATCAAATAAGATAAAAATATGAAAATGCTTTTCTCTTAATCACATTATTTAAAATAATTTTCTGTACTGGTAATAATAGTGACAATAACATAAATCATTGTCTAGTAAGCGTGCATTCACTGAAATAAGTCAGTGCTAACGCACCCAATAAAATAATTTGAGGAGAGTAATTCAATTACTCAAACTAAACCACATAACAAAATAAACTTAAACATCCAAATAAAATAATTAATCATATGTGTAAAAACTAGGGTGTTACACTTATTATTTGCGGTTTATACTCATCTTGCTGCATTGTCTGTAATTGTCTGATGTGGTCACAATTTACTTAGTCAGGGAGCAATCTGCCTTCTATCAAGTTGCGTTTCTCTGTTGATTCTCAATGGCAGGGGTGGGAGAAGTTGTAAGGAACCATCTGGTTATTTTTTTCTAGTCAAGCTGGGTTTTGGCATTTGTAATACTAATACTGGTTTATTTTTAGTCAGTATTATATTTACAGTTCGCCTCCCATTTCTTTTGTTCCTATTGTATATGGGTTAGAGTACCCCTTGTACTCTATTAATATACATCTTTGCTTAGCAAAAAAAAAAACGAAGTAGGTAATGTGCCAAACAGGCATATCTGAATAATAGTAAGTAATTTTTTTCTTGCATCAATCTGAATTGGATTTGGAATTATTTTAAAAGATCATTTAAGGGTGTGTCAGACGCATTTTTTAACCTTACAATGCTATACTCATGTGGTTGGATTGGTGGAGAATGTTGATGCAACAGTAATGTCCATGCTTAGTTGGACTCTTGATCATCTTCCTTAAATTATACTTGGACTCTAGATTGATTTGATTTCAGGCGAATTGAACTCTGATCCCTAAAAGCTAGTGGTGAATTCATGCTTAAAAGCTTTAGTTTTCAATTTTACTTAGTCCAAGTTTGTTACTTTGTGTTCCTTTTATGCATTGAACATCCATTTTTCTTACTACATGATTGTTAATCTTAACAATCGGTAGAGAATATTATCATTTAAAATAATATTTTGTAATGAT
Source organism: Sophora flavescens (assembly GCA_030762895.1). Lineage (NCBI taxonomy): Eukaryota > Viridiplantae > Streptophyta > Magnoliopsida > Fabales > Fabaceae > Sophora > Sophora flavescens. Next base: position 4,711,412 of record CM061066.1, read on the forward strand.
ATATAATTTTCAACCAATTGATGCTGCAAGTGAGACAAATTAGCCTTTGGATGCAAGATTGTAAGTAGATTTTCTCTATGTTTGCCTTTAATTATTTAATTTATGATATTATAATGCCATCCAAAGTTTATCAGATATTGTGAATTGTTGTGTGTGCTGCCAGAGTGTTTTAGTTTCATTTTCACTTGGTTTGCTAGTTGTTCCCCTCATCGTGTGACTAGCTCAGTCACTAGCTAGTGCAATTGTAAAAGAGTCTTCGATTTAATAGGTACAAATGGGCCAGCACTGTCTCTTGTAGGTTTTTTCGAACTGCTACATATACTGACATATTTAATTTTTAAAGTGTCCCTGCCCTTAGCCATTTGAGTTCTCCAAGTTCAGACACTGATGAAGACAATGAATATGGTATCTACTTAGTATGTACTAATTCTCACTAAATTTTAATGTCCGGTTGTGAGTTATGCTGTTATTCATGTTCTTTTTTCTTACTTGCAGGTGAAGATTAGGAGGCTAATTTGTTTTTGACGGCGTAAACTTGGCCATTTAGTTAACATGATATGATTTCGTTGTAATTTTTAGATTTGTGTAAGACTTTATGTAGGGGTAGCACCTATTATGGTAGAGATGGTAGAATCTTATGTTATGTAGTTTAGCCATGTGAGGATAAGACCATGAGAAACCGCACTAAAAAGAGTAGAGAGTATCTTAATGTGATGGTGTCCATTATGTGAGTACAAGCCAAATGGTTTGAATATCCATATTTTCTATCTTGTTATTTAAGTTAGTTATAATGTCTATTATCTTGTTACGGTGTGATGAATGCTTTCTCGGAATGACTCACTATCTTTTTTTTGATTATAGTAACATACTTCTCGTTTATGACGGTGATACGAATTAATCAATGACGACGATGATTAGATGACAACGATTTATGATATGATGATGAGGAGGAGATGATGGATGATGTGCTAGATGAAGATGAAGAGTTTAGTGATCAAAGTAACAATGAGGAATAAATTTATGTCTTTGATGTTTGTAATGATATTTTAATGCTTTGAATCTTAATATATCATTCTTGTATTTCAAGATATTTTGTGTTTTTATTTATTTCGAAGCTTGATACTTGTCTAGAGTGGTACCTTAATAATAATTATTTTTTATTATATTATATTAGATTCCAAGTCCAGGTACCTAATTTGGTGTGCATAATTATTTAAGTTTGGCCCTTTTTTATTAATAAACATGATTTGTTTATTAAAAAAATATTATTTAAATATGATTAGCTAATCCGTGGGAAATCTGTCCAAAATAATATCATAACATTCGTCTGAAATCCGTCCAGAATTTGCATGAATATCAATATTGAATCCGTCTGAAATTTGTCCGAAATTAAGCCCAGTATAACTAAAATTCAGATTTTTGTGTTTGTCCAAAATCTGTCTGGAACTAATTTCGGACGGAATTTCGGAAAGAATTTTCAATTTGCAACGGGGCTTTTTCGGATGGGGGATGTTCCGTCTGAAATCTGTCCGAAATTAATTGTCCGTCCCAAATCCGTGGGAAAAGTGTCCAAATTCCGTCTAAAATCCGTCCGTAAATCCGTCCGAAAATAACAATTTTCTAGTAGTAGAGCGAAAAGTAAGCACATGTGAAAGAGAATCTAGTTCACGAGACGTCGCCTCTAGCATTCAGTTTTATGCACGTGATCTGAGATCCTTGTCAAGAATTATGGACCAAGGGTCCTAATCATGATATTATGGGCTAAGAGTCCTAATCTTGGAATTGAGGACTGTGTGTCCTAATTTCGTTGTTAAGGACTAGGAGTCCTTATTTGTTGAAATAAAACATGGATAAAATTGTAATTGTTTCTACGACCACATCCTTGGACTGCGGCATCGATCTAAGGTGTTGTGACTGAGCACTCGGACTGTGCGTCCTGTGTTATTGATTTTCAAGTGATGAAAATTGTGAATAGTCATTAGCTTTGGGCTTCGACAATGGAAAATAGTGAACACAAAGAAAAGTCTCGATTATGAAAAGTTTTTTATTCATATGCATTTCCCCTTAGCAGATGTGCTTGAGTTACCGAATACCCGCTTAAGATGTGGTATTTGATGATGTATACATCCGAATGGTCATTGATAAGGGATTCGTGATGATGTTGATCCGGGTGCATGAGGTGATGGAGACAACTTGCCAATGAGGTATACAAGCCTGATCAACTCTTTCTTTCTTAATGATAAAACGGTGATGATATCTCATGAGATTAAGTTTAGAGCCTGATGATTGAAGTGTCATACATTAGCTTTTTAAAATTGATTAATTCGGGTATGAGACCCACTGAAATAATACTTGTTGTTTACCTATGAATAATGCTTTAAATGTTAATATGCCAATGTGTTGTATGTCTCATGTATATGGTTGTTGTATGATATATCCATTGTCGGTATCTCACTCTTACAGTTATATCAGGTCTCTTCGGTTTTTGCTATAGTACCTTGGTACTCTAGTACCGATGTTGCAGAGGAGTCTTTCTAAGTCGCTTGAAGACCTAGTGTTAGAGGTTGGGAAAGTATTCTGATTGGGGGTCTCTCCAATGAATATTTGATAGGATGATCAGCTTAGGAGTCTAAGTTGGGTTGTATATCTAAAGAGGTCGGTAAATTTAATGTTATGTACATCCATCTATAGTTTAAACTTTCTCTTTCGAAAATGGAAACTTAGAGAAATGTTGTATGTCATGGTAACTTTGTTACGAATGTGACTTTACGTCTTAAATGTAAGTATTATGGATTTCAGAGTTATCCTTAAAGAAAAAATTTATACCACAGTTTTCTGACTTAAAAGAAAACAATTTTCCTGAAGGAACCAGCAAATTATCTTTTAATTTACTTCTGCATGTGTTACGTAGTAATATCTAGGGGGTGTTATGTAACACCCTAGTTTTTGCCTATGATTAATTATTTTATTTGGATGTTTAAATTTATTTTGTTATGTGGTTTAGTTTGAGTAATTAAATTACTCTCTTCAAATTATTTTATTGGGTGCCTTAGCACTGACTCAATTCAGTGAATGCACGCTTACTAGACAATAATTACGTTATTGTCACTATTATACCAGTACAGAAAAATATTTTAAATAATATGATTAAGAGAAAAGCATTTTCATATTCCTATTCTATTTAATTTGAGAGTTAAAAATATTTTGGTTTGACCTTAATCGGAGATTAAATTCTGGACTGAGTAATTTCTTAGTGGATCAGTTCAATTATTAATCTTTACTCTAATTTGAATTTCGAAATTATATCTTTATCAATGTTTATTTTTAGATTCTAAAAATTAAAAACATGTTTATTTTAGGCCTAATATTTATCACTCATTTTGTACCTATCACTAAGTAATTTGTTTAAAAACCTATTTTCTCTCTTTTCTCTCTCTTTTTCTCGACGCAATCTCTTTCTTTCTCCCTTATCTTCTCTGCTTCTCCTATTTTCTTCCTTCTTTCTTTCTTCCTTCTCTCTTCTTCTTTTTCCTCCTCACTCCATCTTCTTCCTCCTCCTTCTCCTTAGACGCGACATCGTCGACCACCAGCGCGGAGCACTGCCGGACCGCCACCTGGACTAGGGGAGACAACCGCGCGTGCTGTTCCAGCGTCCCTGCCATTTCGCGTCGCGCCTCCGCCGCTGGTGAGCAGTCCGACCGCCATCTATGGTGGTCTTCAACCATAGTTATGTTGCAAAAACTTCTTTCTCCTTCCTTAAAGCTCACCTCTGCATGTTCTTGGTTCTATTTTTGGTCTTGGTCAGTACAGAGATCTCCACCGCCATCCTCCGCCATGGCCGCCGTCCGCAACCGCGAGGAGCACCACAGCACCACCTTCAAGTTGTCTTCAAGCTTGGGTGAGTCAAAACCCTCTCTCATCTCTTCTAGATTCAAAACCCCTAAATTGATTTTGAAACCCTAACCCTAACCCTAACCCTCTGATTTCAGATTTTAATCTTAAGATTTAAGCTTGTTTTATGAAATTAGGATTGTGAAATCGTGTTTTCCTAAACCAATTTCATTATTCTGAGTTTTCCCTAAATTTTAATAAGGAGCCCTAAACCCCAATTTTATTTTATTTGAATTTGGGTATGTTTTTGTGAAATTAATTATGATTTAGTGCAATTAGGACTCTTAATGGATGATTTCCAAAGTCCTTTTTCATGATCTTTTAATCAAAACAAAGTTTCCTTAAAGGGTATTGGGAAGCGTGAGCTTCAAACATGATTTTCTTTAAAAATAACCTTGTTTGGTAATTAGATTAAGTGTTTAGATAAAGTTAGAATGTGTGTTTGATCATGTGAAATTGATTCCTTGATTTTTGGTTGTTGCGCGTTGTTGGATTCCCTCTCTGAGATGTTTGACACGGCTATGCTTACTTGATGGAGTGGATAGTTACACTCTTGGAGCTAATGTGAGTATTAAGACGAGGATCCTTTACTTGTCTTCAAAGGTAAGGGGAGTTTGCCTAGGGATATTCAATAACTGTATGCATGTGTGTAGGTGTTTAACTGGATATTTATATGTTGATTGAGCTTACTTGATTATCTAATGTACTTGAACTGTTGTGATATTATCTGATGTTGATCTGTACTTGTTCTAAATGATATAATGCATATATGTGATGAACTGCTTTCAACTGTGATATTAGCTTTGCACTGATGATATATATACTGTTGTTGATTGAAAGTTTGCTAAGCCAGACGTGCGTCTGTGCTCAACCATAATAAGGATTAAAAACCTTAATAAGCTTTGAAGATGAAGGGATTGGTATTCTTTTCCAAAAGCTCTTTAAACTTAAAGTACTTGTTTTAAATGTTGAAATGGTTTTGGTGAACTATTGCTATACAAGAGGAAAATCCTTTTCGAACTATGTGTCTTCAAGTGAAAACTTTCAATATTTATTTGGAAATATCCTATTGGGGGAAATATTTCAAAGATAAAAGAATTTCAAAGATGCTTTATAAAAATATTTTTAAAGAAAAGGTTTTTCCTAAATATTTTAGAAACTTTCTGATAACCTGGATAGGTTATCGAGGATTCGGTTTTGAATTTTGTTTTTCACTGAATGAAAGATAAGTACTAAAAGAATAGGAATCTAGACGTGAGATGTCGCCTCTAGTTTTCCATGCTTAGCACGTGATCTTGGATCGGTGTTAATTCGGGATCGTAAAGTCCTATTCGTAATGTTATGGACTTCAAGTCCAATTCGCGGAATCGAGGACAGTTCGTTATGATTTCCGTTGTTGTGGGCTATTTTCCTTAGCATGATAAGTAAAACATGACTAAAAGTATATTGATTTCCATTACCATAAACCTTTACTGCGGCCACGGTCTAGGTGTTGGGATTGAGCATTAAATCTTGTGTGTGTCCTATGTTTCTAAGTTTTCAAGTGATGGGGAAATAATGTTAAGTCATTAGCTTTGAGCTTTGACAGTGAAATATTTACACAAAGAAAAACCTTAAAAGGAAAGTTTTTATTCATATGCATTTCCCCTGGCAGACGTGCCTTTGCTTATTGAGGATACCCATGGGGTATCTGAGAGTCAGTCACATTGCTAGCTGTTTCGTTAAGGGCATGTGGCGTTGTCTGACCAAGAGGCCTGGTGCATCAGGATGCGGTGGCAACAGCCCGGTGGGCAGAGCTTGACCAACTCTATCTTCTCCAGTGATAACATGGTGTTGTGATCTCATAAGATTAGGATAAAGCCTGATATTGAAGTGTCATGCACATTTTTGAAAACTGATTGTACGGGCTTGAGGACCCCTTTGATATAACACTGTTATGTTATGTATATGCATGATTTAACTGCTTATATGATTATGTGATGTATGTATCATGTATATGGTTGTTGTGTGATATATCCATTTGTCGGTATCTCACCCTTACAAACATATCAGGTTTCTTCTGGTTTTCTATTGTACCCTGGGTATTTTAGTACAGATGTGCAGAGGAGTCTTCCTAAGTCACTCAGAGACTTAGATCTAGTTGCTTGATGAGGTATTTGATTGTGGAACGATCACGTGAGTTCTTCCCAGGAATAACTCTTAGAAGACCAGCTTAGGGTTTGAGACTTAGATCATTTTGATAAGTATGTATGAGTATGGCTCAGAGAGCCTTTATTTTAAAATGAAATGTTTATGGCTCGGAGAGCGTTATTTTGAAAGAAAACTTAAACTTTTCCTTTTAGTCTTGTAAAGCTTATGGTTATGACCATTATTTTTATATACATTGCTGTCTGGTTGGATTTGGTGTAACTGAAATTCTGGAGTGAAAATGTAATTATTTTAGCAGGTGTTCTTTTACCTGGGATGTCCGAATTACAGAGGAGACTCTGTCGAAATTTTCGTAAAATACTAGCTTTTATTCAAGTATATTCGTTAAATTAAATAGGCTTGCCGTACTATGATAGTAAGACTGTGTGTCAATCAAGGCTTAGGAGTAGTGACAAAATTTTTATACCCAATTTCAGACACTTATATACTTATATAAATTATTTTCCGAAAGCACCAGCAAATTATCTTTTAATTTAAATTCCGCATGTGTTACGTAAGTAATGCCCCAAGGGAGGGGGCGTTACATGTTACATGCGACGCATGTGGAATATCACAATATTTATGCAATATTAAAAGGTAGATATAAAAAATGTTTGCATGTGGAGGAAAAAAGTAAAGGAAGAATATTGTTATTTTTAAAAATATTTTTTTTGTGAACATTATTTTTTTAAAAAAATTATTTTGTCTAAATCGTTGATCATAAACTGTAGCAAATATTAACTTAACAACTATTATTGATATTATAATAAAAAAAAATTTTTTGGTGAATTTATTTTAAAAAAAATATGTTTATTTGAAAATAAAATATAATGGGAATATATATATATATATATATAAAGCAAAAGGGGCCTCGTTAAAACCTTATGATGTAAAACCCTCCTTAGGGAAAAAGTACCAAAAAGGAAAAAGAGCGCCCATATTATTTAAAAGAAGAAAGGAAAACAAAAGATATTTGGGGTGGGGGCATGTACCTGACCCATAGAAAAAGCAATGAAATCTATAAAAAAAGATTGTGATTAATCCAAAAGATGTTTCTTTCTTTACTACCGTAGTATCATACTTCAATGGACATTTAATAGTAAATATATGTTTCCAAAGCAACAACTGCATTTCAAGCTGATGAATCATTTCTCAAAGTATTTTATTAAAACACCGATACTAAACACAATGATCTTCGTAATGATATTAATTCTTTTGTCTCTTGAAAATTTATTTCATTTATTTCCCCTTTTGCCTGTGCAAGTCAACCATTTTTTCAAAACATATATTTAGCTATCGCGTTATTTATTTTCTCTCTTGAAAATCTATTTGATTTATTTTTCCTCGTTTCCTCTACAAGTTAATCATTTAAAAAAATAATTATGTATCATATTATTATTTTATTCTCTTTTGAACATCTATTTGACACTTCTACACTTTTTCTTGTGTAAGTTGAATACTTTTATAAAAATATATTCATCCATCATATTATTTTTATCTTCCATCTTGAAAATCTATTTGATTTATTTACTCTTTGTCTGATGATAATTATAACTTTTATAAAATATATTTATCTATCATATTAAATTTTTCTTCTCTTTTGAAAATTCATTTGATTTATTACTCCTCTTTTCCCGTCAAAGCTGAGCATTTTTAGAAAATATTTCAATATCATATTATTTTCAATACTTAACATTTATTCCAATACCTTGGTATTCTAGCAACTTCTCTCAACATCAATATTATAGTGATTTTTCAGACAAAATTATAAATTAGCATTAACTGTAACACCCCCCTTGGGCATTACTTTGTAAACACGTACGGAAATAAATTTAAAAGGGAATTTCACTGGTTGCTTTCGAAAATTAATTTATATAAATATATAAGTGCCAGAAAACGGGTATAAAGTTTGTTAAATGCGGTTACGGTAAAATTTAAACCTGTTTTCAAATAGTAACATCACATTTTCACCTATCATGGTACAAATTATGGTCATATTTAGACCATTTGTTATACGACCCAAAACCTATGCCATAATCGGCGCACAGACCTATTAACCTAGCCTGGCAAGCCTATTTATTTTCGAAATGTACTTAAATAAAAGGCTTGAATATTTTTACAAAAATTTTGACATAGTCTCCTCTGTAATTCCAACATCTAAAAAAAAAAAACACCTGTTGAAATATTTCTATTTTCATCCCAGAAATTCCAGTCATACAAAAAACATAAAGACGATATTTTTCTGAAAATATTTACATAAACAAATACCTGACCAAAATGAAATATTTTAAATTTTCCATCCAAAAGAAGGGCTCTCCGAGCCATTTACATTCCATCCAAAAATAAAAGATCTCCGAGCCATAAACATACGTACTAACATTAATCAACATCGTCTCAACACCTAAGCTGGTAGTTCTAAAAGATATTCATGGGTAAGACCCATATGGTTCTCACCATTATACCTGACATTATACATCTTCCAGGATTGGGAATAATATCCCCGAGCGAAACTGGAAACCTCTCCTGCATATTCTGTACGCGTGTACCAAGGTACAATAGCAAAACAAGAAAAACAGATGCATGCAAGAGTGAGATACCAATATATGGATTTAAACACAATAACCACATGCACGACTCTCACTTACCATTTAACATGAATATTCAAAGATAAACAATATATTTACCAAAGGGTTTCATACCCGACAAATGCATTCGCTTTTAAAAACCATGACACTTCAATATTCATCAACTAACTTTGATACCTAATCTTCGGAGCTCCAACCATCAAATAAATGAGCTGATCAGGCTCCAATTGCCAAATAAGGCAAAATCAATGCCAGATAAGGCAAAGGCACGTCTGCCCTAGAATGCATGTAAAACGTTTTGTTCTAGTTGTTTTCTTTGTGTTCAAGTTTAATCACCATTTTAAATTTTCAAGTTTAATACCTCATTCAAATATAATTGACTCCAAGTCAAAAGTGTGTAAATCACGAAATCTAGACCGATGCACCAGTCTTAGATACTTAGATTTTAGTGCACAAAACCAATAAACCACTTATAGGACATCAAGTCCATAACTTTACCTTTCGGACCCCGGGCCCATATCATTCGGACCCCTGGCCCATATCATAGAACACTAGATCCGACGTCTCGGTTTCTAGGTTTGTTTAAATCATTTTCGATCTGTGAAATACAAAACAAAACCAAAGTTTCCTCAAATTATCCAAGTTGACGGAAATAACACCATTGTGTAAAACTCGTTTACAGAAATCCATTCTCTTTCAAATTAATTTATAAAACCATCAAATCATTGAGAAATCCATTTTCTCAAATCCGTTTTCTTCTGAAAACTCCTTTTTCCCTAACAACTTCAAATCCTCGTAAAATCATTTCCAACTAATTTCTATTTGAAATAATAAAATTGTTCTTTGTGACACCCTAACTTGGGTCATCACATTGTTAAATTTTAATGTGTATAATATGTGGATTAGCATTAATTGGTGATTAAATTATAATTAAATTATTAATATATCAGTTATAAAATTAATTCTTAATTACGTAACCAATTGGTGAAATTGTTGTTGGGTATTTACTAAGAGTGACCCTATGATGGGCTGGGCCATTCTGATGTTAACCCGTTGAGAGGTCCCTACTCTCTGCTGGTAGGTTAAAAGGGATTGCCTCCCCATTAGGCATTCTAAGAGACACATACTGAAAACCAACCAGGAAGAGAGGAGTAACCCTTTCACATTCTGATGGATTCTACGATGCTCCAAGGTAAACAATCTTCTCCTCTCCTTCGATTAACATGTGTAATATGCTATGATTTGTATCTGTATGATGTTTAGAATTATAGGTTATCCTTCAATTGGTATCAGAGCCTTACAGATACATATTATAGCTGTTATTTCGTGGTTTATTTCAAGAGATTAGTTCCGTTTTGCACAATCTCATCCTCAAATTCGAAACCCCTATTCCAGCTAATGCTTTCGATAATTGATTGAGGGGTTTTCCTTTCTACATATAAACGAACAACATACTAAAATATCATGAGATTACGTCATGTATTTCGTTGAAATCGAATGGAAGAATTTCATGTTTTCAAACGAAAACCGTTTTTCGATCTAAAACACGTTCCGCGTTTTCGTTCCATAAAATCAAAAACTGATTTGGGGCTTCTATAGATCGAACAGTAACGATCAAAACCCCCCAAGAATCATCGAAAATGGTTGATTAAAACAGGAGAATCGATCGGGTCTGTATCGCGGGTCACTTCGACCCATTTTTGGTTGCTGGGAGAGGAAGATGACCTCTCCAGATTCGCCCCGCGAGTGTATGCTCGCCTCGCGATTCTGGGCATCAGCATCTGTTGGAATTCCATATTCGCCTCGCGAGATACTTCTCGCCTCGCGAACCTGAAATCCAGCAGAACAGTGAAAATTTCATCCTCTCTGGTTCGTCCCGCGACTACTCTTCTCGCCTCTCGACCCCGAAGGATGACTGTTCTGGGAAAATGCAAGGTTTCTGGGTCGCCTCGCGAACACTTGACTCGCCTCACGAGTACCCGCGAGAAGACCAAACGTTGCTGACTTTTCACAATATTCGCCTCGCGAATGGGTGCTCGCCTCGAGAGTGGACTTAATTTCTGAACAGTATAATTGTAGCATGACTATTGATATTTTGTATAGTTATGAACTCACCTATCGTGGGTATAATTATACAAAATTTGTGTTATTAAATAATTAATTATTCTAATGTGTTATATTTGTATTATATTAATAATAATTATACCCTATCGGTGTACTATTATTAATGTAATTCGTTATTATACATCGTACTATTGTCTCAAGCTTATGTCAATTATGGTTTTCAAGTACCCCATCGGTATTAGAAATTTTGGTGATGTAAGTTTTGTACATTGTATTATTCTTCTTATTATATTTCTTATTTATTATGATTCGGGACCCTTAGGCGGAATTATAATGAATAAGAAATTTGTATTATGGGCAAGATTGGCTGAACATATATATGGAATCATATTACCCTTCAATTCTTAATGATTCCTTATTATTTGTTTTATATCAGCCTCCTTCCCAAATTCTGTCAAAACTCTAAATGGGACAAACTATGAGGACTGGAAAGAGTCTCTAGATCTCTACTTAACCATTGCTGACTTGGATCTGGCCTTGAGGGAAGACAAGCCAGCAGCTCTCACAAATGAGTCTACTGCAGCACAGAGGATTGCTTATGAGAAATGGGAACACTCTAATAGAATGTGCCTGAAAGTGATGAAGTATACTATGGAAAAATCCATCAGGCGGAGTATCATAAAGACCGATAATGCTAAAGAATATCAGAAAGTTGTTGGGGAGAAATTTATGACTTTTGAGAAGGCTCAGAAAAGTCAGTATCTTTCCTTGTTTGACAAGACCAAATATGATGGGGTCAGTGGTGTGCGTGAGCATATCATGAAGCTGATGCACTATTACAACAAACTGAAATCTCTTAAAGTTGAAATTGGCGAAAGTACTTTAATCTATCGGGTTCTTGAATCTCTTCCTTCACAATTCGATGTTATGAAGACCTCTTACAATACACAGAAGGCTGAATGGACAGTGGACGAGATGATTGCCATTGTTACACAAGAAGAAGAGTCCATTAAAAAGGGTAAATCACACAGTGCTCATTTTGCTGCATCTGATCCAAATCCAACTTCTAAGTCAGGTTAAAGATTTGTGAAGAAAGATCAAAAGGGAAAGAAGAAAAATGCAAAGCAGCATCTGCAAACTAAGAAAAGTTTCTTCAAGGGTAACTGCAAGTATTGTAAGAAGTATGGCCACAAGGTAGATGATTGCTATTTCTTGAAAAAGAAACAAGAGAAGCAAGGTATATTCCTGGCTCTAACATGCTTTGAATCCAATGTCATTGATGTTCCTCCAAATACTTGGTGGTTAGATTCAGGTGCAACCATTCATGTTGTGAATTCCTTGCAGGGGTTCACAAGCCTGAGGAAACCAAGTGATGCTGAGTCTAAAATTATTATGGGAGATGGAGCTGGAGTTTCTGTTATTGACATTGGAATTATTTCTTTACTTTTGCCTTCTGGACATAATTTGTTTTTAAAAGATGCTGTGTATGCACCTTCTATGAGAAGGAACTTGATTTCTTTCGCTTTGGATAAATGTGGTTACACCTTTTAGTTTGGTAGTGGAAAATTGATTGTTTGTTCAGATTCTATTTTCGTTGGTTCAGGGTTTTACGTGATGGCCTTTATATGTTGAATCTACATGACATGTTCAGCAATTCTGCTGTTGGAAACAAACGCAGAGAGGATTAATGAACATTCTTCTATGTTATGGCATCGACGTTTGGGGCATATTTCTAGGCCCCGTATTGAGAGGCTAGTCAAGGAAGGTATTCTTCATGATCTAGACTTCTCCGATTTTGATACATGTATTGATTGCATCAAGGGCAAATTCTATCGCCAAGGTTAGGAATAAAGCAACAAATAGGTGTGATGATGTGCTACGCTTGATTCACACCGACCTGTGTGGACCTATTACACCCACTGCCATGGGTGGATATGGGTATTTCATTACCTTTATAGATGACTTCTCGAGATATGGATGGATAGATCTCCTTCAAGAAAAGTCTAGTTCCCTAGATGCTTTCAAATCTTTTAAGGCGGCTGTTGAGTTGAAAACAGGTAGGAAGATAAAATGTGTAAGATCTGACAGAGGTGGAGAATTCTATGGTAGATATAATGAGACGGGTAGAAACCCAGGACCTTTTGCCAGATTTCTTGAGGAATGCGGTATTGAAGCTCAAAACACTATGCCTGGTACTCCTGAGCAAAATGGAGTTGCAGAGAGGCATAACCGCACAATTATGGATATGGTAAGATGTATGTTGAGCCATTCATCATTGCCAGACTTTCTTTGGGGAGATGCCTTAAAAACTGCTGTCTACATTCTAAATCAAGTACCCAGAAGTCTGTACCAAAAACTCCATATGAGCTTATGAGTGGAAAGAAGCCGAGTTTGAAACATTTTCATGTATGGGGTTGTAAGGCAGAAGTTAGACCTTATAATCCTCAATCTAAGAAGCTTGATCTTAAGACTGTTAGTGGTTTCTTTATTGGCTATTGTGTGGGTTCCAGAGGTAGCAGATTCTATTGTCCATCTCATTCTATGCGAGTCGTCGAATCTGATCGAGCGATTTTCTTTGAGGATGACTTGGATAGTGGGAGTGATATACCACGACCAGTTACTCTTAGAGAAGATCGCACCATAGTTCCTATACCAGCTGTTCCTTTTCCTACAGAAGTTATGATTCCAGCTAATGATGATGATCAGAATCTTCAACATGAAGATGGTGTGGCAGCACCACTAGTAGATGAACAAGAACATGTTCTTATTGTTGATGAAGCTCCACTGAGACAATCTCAAAGAGTGCGCAGACCTTCCATACCAGATGATTATGTTGTATATCTTCAGGAACATGAGTTTGACCTCAATGATGATGATGATCCTATTACCTTTAAGGAGGCAATTTCTAGCTCTCATGCTTCTGATTGGCTGAATGCTATGCATGATGAGTTGTCTTCTATGTCTCATAATGGTGTTTGGAATCTAGAGGATTTACCAATTGGTTGTAAACCTGTTGGATGCAAATGGGTTTTCAAAACCAAACGTACTCCAGATGGTAAAGTTGAAAGGTACAAAGCCAGACTGGTAGCTAAAGGCTATAACCAAAGAGAAGGCATTGACTATAAGGAGACTTTCTCACTAGTCTCTACAAAAGATGCATTTCGAGTTGTCATGGCTTTGGTAGCTCATTTTGATCTAGAACTTCACCAGATGGATGTGAAGACGGCTTTTCTGAATGGAGACCTTACTGAAGATGTTTACATGGTTCAGCCTGAAGGTTTTACTGAAACAGGCAAAGAGCACTTGGTTTGCAAGCTGAATAAGTCTATTTATGGACTGAAACAGGCCTCCAGACAATGGTATTTGAAGTTTGATCAGGTTGTCACTTCTCTTGGCTTCAAAGAAAATGCTTCAGATCAGTGCGTTTATTTGAAGACTTGTGAGGGTGAGTTCATCATTCTCGTTCTATATGTTGATGATATACTTCTTGCTAGCAGTTGTGTTAAAATTCCGACCGAGACAAAACTCATGTTGAGTAGCCACTTTGGTATGAAAGACCTTGGTGATGCTTCTGTTGTTTTACGCATCCAGATTTATCGTGATAGGTCACGTGGTGTTCTTGGATTGTCTCAAAAAGGATATATTGAAAAGGTCCTCAAAAGGTTTAATATGCATTCTTGCTCCCCATGTGTTGCACCTGTTCAAAAGGGTGAGGAAAAATTTTCTAAATCTCAATGTCCTCAAAATGATGTAGAAATAAATGAAATGGGAAAAGTCCCATATGCTTCCGCTGTTGGCAGTTTAATGTATGCTCAAGTTTGTACTCGTCCCGACATTGCTTTTGTTGTAAATGCTTTAGGGAGATACTTGAGCAACCCAGGTTTGGGTCATTGGAAAGCCGTAAAAAAGGTCATGAGATATTTGCAGGGAACCAAAGATTATATGTTGACCTATAAGAAGTTTGATCAACTTCAGGTCACTGGTTATTCTGATTCTGATTTCACAGGTTGCCCTGACGACCGAAAATCTACTTCTGGCTTTATCTTTATGATGGCAGGAGGAGCTATTTCTTGGAAAAGCGTCAAACAAACGCTTACAGCTACTTCTACCATGGAAGTAGAGTATGTTGCTTGCTATGAGGCTACTTGTCAAGCCATGTGGCTGAAAAATTTAATTTCTGGCTTTCATATTGTTGAAAGCATATCTAGGCCACTTGTGATATATTGTGACAATACTGCTGCTGTGCACTTCTCTCATAACAATAGAAGCTCTTCTCGCACTAAGCATTTTGATGTGAAATATTTGTTCGTTGGAGAGAAGATTCAGGAGTTTCAGACTCGTATTGAGCATATTGATACTGGAAACATGCTTGCTGATCCACTAACCAAAGGCTTAACTGTTGGAATATTTCGGAATCATGTAATTCATATGGGCTTAGTTAAGTTTTTTGATGTATTGGATTTGTGGGAGTCTGAAACCATTATTTGCCCATTATCGTTTTTATGAGATATGTAAATTGACATCACTCTTGTTTCCATATCTCTTATAGCATTTTAAGATGCTTGGATCATTCTTGAATTGCATATTTCTCTTTATTAATTATATGCAATTTTATATTCATCATTCTTTATGTGAGATATGAGTCTTTAGCATGTATGATTTACTTCCCTATCGGATACTATTTCTGCATTGTTAAAGCTTATATTTCTTATACTGCTGGTTAACGTGTGCTTTGATCGTAACTGGTATTTCTTCTTAATAATTGTTATATTTTAATAATTGATTAATGCTATCCAAGCGGGAGAATGTTAAATTTTAATGTGTATAATATGTGGATTAGCATTAATTGGTGATTAAATTATAATTAAATTATTAATATATCAGTTATAAAATTAATTCTTAATTACGTAACCAATTGGTGAAATTGTTGTTGGGTATTTACTAAGAGTGACCCTATGATGGGCTGGGCCATTCTGATGTTAACCCGTTGAGAGGTCCCTACTCTCTGCTGGTAGGTTAAAAGGGATTGCCTCCCCATTAGGCATTCTAAGAGACACATACTGAAAACCAACCAGGAAGAGAGGAGTAACCCTTTCACATTCTGATGGATTCTACGATGCTCCAAGGTAAACAATCTTCTCCTCTCCTTCGATTAACATGTGTAATATGCTATGATTTGTATCTGTATAATGTTTAGAATTATAGGTTATCCTTCACACATGGCTACCCGTTTGCGGAAATAAAACTTAATTTGCTGGTTGCTTTCGGAAAATAATGTTTTCTCAATGTTTATCTTTTTGAAATATGGTGATAATTTTTTTTCCCTTTTCAACATCGTCACAACAGCATTCGCATAATCACACTTAGATATATCTATATATATAAGTCATATATATATATATATATATATCATACAGCTATACTGCCTCATAATTTTCACACTTAAACATTTATGATAGAAAGATTATTCCCAAAACATAACTGAACTTAAACCTAAGCTGGTCAAAACACTACGACAAAAGAAGCATAATCAACATTACCCGAACTACACATTCTTCTTCTTCTAGACGCCATAGTCCTTAAGAAGTTCATCTGAATTCCACCACGTAGAATCCAGAAGAGAAACCACAAATGAAACATGCAAGAGTGAGAAACCGACAATTTGATCACAACGCGAGAACCATATGTATGACACAACAAAACATATACAAACCCAGATCAGTTAATTTCTCATATTTAAATTGGCATACAACACAATATATCAAAGGGTCTCACACCCGAACATCGTCGTTTTTAAAATCTGAATGCATGAACACTTCAATATCCAGCTTCTAAAACTTCGTACTTAATCTCATGGGATATCCCAACCTCGTGATGAGTTGATCAGACTCGATTGCCACAGGCACACAGCCACAGGCACTCCCATCGCACATTGTCCAACATCGTGGCACAGTGATAACATCGTAGATGGGGTCTCATTGTCCAAACCCCGGGCACAATGAGGAACATTGTAGCATGATATACTTGACGCCGCAAGATAATCACTCGTAGAATCACAGCACGTTTGCCAAATGCATGCAAGAAAACATTTTGTTCTCGACACTTTTCTTTGTGTTATATCTTTCTTTGTCAAAGCTCTAAAAGCTTTAGACCAACCATAAATTAAAACATCTTTAAAACCTTCGTTAAAACACAAGACCTCCAAGTCCGAGTGCTCAATCACGATCCCTAGACTGATGCCTCAGGCTTAGGTTCGTGGTAGTAGAAAACATCTAAAAATGTTTTAACCCCTTTAAGTAGATACCCAGTCTACAACACTGTTACCTTAATACCCCGACGTCTCGGTTATTAAGTTCTATATCATCCTTTATGTCATTAAGTAAAAAATCATTCACTGAAATTTCTTTCTACTTGTAATTCGTTTATAAATCATAAAATCTTGAAGAACTCTTTTACTGAAACTTCAACTCTTTAAATCAATTCAGATTAAATTTCTTCTCAAAATAAGTACTACTGTTTTTCAACTTTCACTGTAAATAATTTCAAAACCTGTCGTCGTTTATCAATTTCCAAGAAAATGTTTTTAAAGTCAAACTTGACTTTTATAATATTTATTATATTATTATTATTATTATTATTTATTTTTATTTTTATTTTTATTCTTATAAATTATTTTCGAATATTAATTTCACAAAATAACTTTTTATAATATTATATAATTTCTTGCGTAAAAATCAGCAGTACTAAAAAAATTTCATGGTTACGCTCTCACCGTGACTCATAAATTACTTTTACACTAATAAATCATTAAAATAATAATATTTCTCAAAACTCATTGTTTTTCCAAAAATAATATTTTTCCACAACTGTTATATTCCAACATTTCCCATAAAACATTGAATATAATTCTTCATAGCTTATTAAATCTTTTATCCGATTAGTCGGTTGTGCACTGACCACTGTCAGGCTTCACAAACAACATCCAACATCATCAAAATTATATCCCCAGGCAGATCATGCATCATGGCAATATAATATACTACTGCAGATAATTAAATAAATTATAAGCAGATAGGCAACCGAAACACAGATAAACAGCTAGAAACACATAGCCAAATAAAACAAACCAGACACCACAACCACATAAACAAATGTATACAAACCACAAACATGGACATATGGTCATCCGAATAATTCGTCAGGTAACCCCTCTTACCTCTCGAAGATCCACAACAAGTTGAATTAAATTCGTCGGAAGCCGGAAACTCACGTACACTGCTTTATACTTAACCTTCAACCATTACAATCAAACAATCACAATTCAAGAAACTAAAAACATCCAAAACCCTACTACATGGTCACGGCCTCTAGGTTTTTTGACTAACTAAAATTCCTAATCATGATTAAGTCATGGATTAATGATCCTTGATTAACCTAAATCATAGATTAGTGACTAAATAACTAAGTTTCAAACTCAAAATTTCCTAACTATTTTATACAAGGATTCGGCCTCAACATGTTCATAGGGCTAGGGTTCTTAGTTTAATAAACCAACTTAGATTTATAAGGCATACATACTAAGAGTTTGATTAACAAGATCATTACGGAAAACTATGAACAAAAACCCATCAAATCTGACCCACTTAGGGTTCGGCCAACATAGAGGTTTTTGAGTAAAGATTTTCATTTTAAGAAACTAACATGGATTAGAGTGTGTAGACATACATATCATATAGAATACATGATCATACATAACAACACATGAACAAAACTCTACCAATCCTACTTTGATAGATACGGCCACGGCTAGGTTTTTAGGAAAGAAATTTTTTATTACATCATGCTCTTGGATTTAGATAATATACATGATATCAAGAAGATAGAAAGTGGTTTCATCATCATGAGATTTTTCTAGAATTTATTATGACTTTTCAAAGTTCAAGACTTAGAAACTTGGAAATGATGAACAACTATGAAACAAACCTTGAATCAAGAAATTTATTGAAGAACATAGGCATGATTAAGGAAGAAGATTAGGATTTACCTCTTGAAGATCAAAGACAAAGGAAATCCAAGAACTTGTTTCACAAATCTAACACTAGAAGACTTATAACTTTAGGGTTTTTGAACAAATGACAATAGAAACTAAGTGAAAAGTGTGAGAAAGTATTTATAGAGATTGCTTGCGCCACTTTTAGAAGGATCTAGAGATGATGAGTTGTCTTGCTAAAAGGATTGAAATGCAAATACTTCCTAGGGACCATTTTGCAAAGATTCCATAAATTTAAGGACTAGTTTGCAATTTTGCCAATAAATTGTCATGATGACTTTTTGCCACATTTAATGTGAGCTTATCTTGACTAACTTTGGGCTGAATTTTTGTCATAGATATTTTAAGAAAATCAAGAAGGTTGAAGAAGATTAATGAAAGATGTAGAATAATGTGGAAGATTATTGAACATTCTAGAAAATCTTGGTTCATCCAACAACAAATGAGGGCATCATTCAATCCCTCATGGGCTTGCACATGGGCTTGGTAATTTTGGGCATGAATTCATTTTTGTGTGGCCCACTTAAAGATTTAAGCATTAAGCTTGACATAGGAAACTTGTATAGTTTCAAATAGGCTTTATAGAATCAATTCATGAACTAGGAAAATTTGGGCTTCATATCCATGTCCATTAGAGATTTGTAACAAGGATTCTAGCTCAATTCACTTGAAAAAAACTTAGAAACTAACTTAGGGACAAAAGGGTAATTTACTGAAAGTTCAGGGGCTTAAGCGTAAAATTCATAAATTTTCACTTTACCCCTGAAAAACCTTCTAGACTTAGAAATGTGATTCATCCCCTTGAATCATCTCAAAATCCTAAGATAAGCCCTCTATCGGCTCTTAGAAACTCCAAAATCTCTTCCGTCGTCTACCCGATTACGTGTTTCACCCGAAAAATGTAAATTATTTTATTTTTTTTCTAAAATAAAACTAAAAATACAGAATTGTAGAAAATAAAATACTAAACTTAAGTCTTTCATTCACTAATTAAAATTAGGTCTTTTGAGCAGTATTACTATACTGTCAATGGAATTCGCGGGTCGGGTTTCGCCTGACTTTCCAACCTAAATTTTAATTGTGGCTTTCTACATTCAAGTAGAATTGAATGGTAACCTCCTTTTATTTAAAATAATT
Source organism: Sophora flavescens (assembly GCA_030762895.1). Lineage (NCBI taxonomy): Eukaryota > Viridiplantae > Streptophyta > Magnoliopsida > Fabales > Fabaceae > Sophora > Sophora flavescens. The sequence continues at coordinate 4,731,326 of CM061066.1, forward strand.
TTTCTAATACTCATGTGAATATAAACCGTAGCACATTCATTATCGAAAAAGAAAACAGTCGAAAATCGGGGTGTTACATTCCTCGAAGTTTTCGTTGTCAAATACTTTTCCAAAATATTTTTCGTTGGAAATAAAGTCATTTGTAAATCAAATGATTTTCTCTTTTACAAAAGTTCTTCATAATCATTGTTGAAATATCCTTGACACTTACATTTCTTAGAATAACTTTTTGTCTTATTTTTGAATTTGTTTGGAAAAGACAACATAACTGAAATATTTTCAAGATGTCGTCCTCACTATTTATTCATAAATCACTCTTTTCTCCAAAACATCATCAAATATAAATCCTTTCAATAATTTTTTCTTCCATAAATCAAATCCTTTGAATTTCTCTTCAAGCTTTTTCATTGCTTTTATCTTTAATTTAATTGAGCACTGACCAATGTCAGCCTTCTCAATCAATCAACCAACCAAGAGATAATCCATACATAGCAGATATCCATACATCACAGTATAATCATACTTTCACATAAAAAATTAAAAACCACATAACAATCATATAAAAACTTAATTTGACACCATACATCACAACAGATAAACTCAAATATGACACATAAATAGCATGCAGTTATCGAAAATCCCTCAGGCAGTCTCCCCTTACCTTTGAAGACAAGAATAAGGTCACTCATTCCGAGTTCCTCTAACACTTTGCAACGCTTATAAACAACTTCAAGATAGCTCCAAAAATGTATTCTCTACTCCTCCAACCATGACAGTGGCATCCACATAGATGGAAATTGGCCATCAACATAGCCAATAACAAGCACAACCAAAAATCAAAAACTTATCATCACAAAACATAAGTTTGTACAACTTAAATAATTAATTCAACTAAGGAACCTATATTGGTTTTTCACTTGAAAACCGATTGGGGTTTTAGAGTTCACTAGAAATTTGGAAAAAACCAATTTTGATCAAAGAAATGTGAAATTAGGCTAGGGAATCATAAATTAACAACTTTAATCACATTAAAACATAATCAAATTTGAGAAATCAGCCTAATTTGACTAATGTTTCAAATTGGGAAAATTGGGGTTTTATTGAGATTGGAGAAAAATCATTTTAGCCCAAGAACAATGAAATTAACTTTGAGAATCACTAATTCACAGTCCCAATAGCTTAAAATAACGATCAATTTCAGAATTCAAAATAGAAATCAAAGAACTAGGGTTAGGGTTTGTAAACTGATTTGGGGACTTACAAAATAGAAGAGATTAGGGGTAAAACACTTACCCAAAGTGAGGAGAAGAGAACATGGTGGTTAGATGGCCAACCGGCGCAGCGGCAGGTGGCGGAAGACGGCGGCGATGCTACTGTGACGCGGAGTCTGGAACAAAATGAAAGTGAAACTCATGGAAGAAGAGAAAGGAGGTCCAAACAAGAACAAGACTCTAGTGCAATAAGTTCTTTTTACGTCAGTTAAAATTGATTTTTTACGTCAGAATATCGACTGGCATAAATACAGCTGACGTTAAAAGTTAAAATTTTAACGTAAGTTGAGAACGGACGTTAAATATAAAACTATTAACGTCGGTTCTTCAACACAACTGACGTTAATTTTGTCAAAATTAACGTCAGTTGTTTAAATAACGGACGTTAAACATAAAACTATTAACGTCAGTTCTTTAAGACAACAGACATTAATTTTGTTAAACTAACGTCAGTTGTTATAAAGAAACTGACGTTAAAGGTTTTAATTTTAACGTCAGTTGATTTACACAACTGACGTTAATAGTGTACTGTATATTTTATAAAATACTATTAACGTCAGTTGTATCACTTTCAAACAACTTACTTTAATAGATTTTTTTTTAATTCACTTTTAAAATATCACTCCCCCCAGCTATCCCTGCATTCAGTAAATATTCCAGTAACACAGAATATCACACACATTACAGAATTGCAAAGGAAAAATGGAACAATGATCCATATGTATTCCTGTTCAGAAACAATATATATTTATTAACATAGGTTATAACTTAAAATAAATACAGAAATAAAAATAAAAATAAATGTATACTAAGTTTAAACTACTTATATCAATATCTCTTCGTGATGATCATCACGAGTGGCATGTACATCGTCCACCTGTGTCTCCTCGATTATAGTAGGCATGTTTGTTGAAAAAGAAGGAGTCTCGGGAATATCAAGATTTGAATCTTGATTTTCATCACTACCATTATACATGCTTTTTCCTTGGAGAACCACGGACAACCTTTTGTTAGAAGGAGCAAATGATGTAGAACACTTGTTTTGCTTGGGAAGCCATTATGAAAGGCTCATTTATATGACCTAACTTGTTGAGGTCTACCAATGTGAACCTCAATTCGTCGGTTTGTACACCACCGTTACTATCAACCCACCTACATTTAAAAACCGGCACCGTAAGCTTAGTGTAATCGAGCACCCAAATATCTTCAATATATCCAAAGTAAGGTGTCGGTGCTTTAACGAGTTTTGTGTCCTTTGCACTAGAGAAGTGCATTGCTTCGGCCACGATCATAACCCCACTATTTTGCATGGTACTCTTGTTATCTTGTTCCTTTGTATAAAAGGAAAAGTTATTTAAGTCGTATCCGCTCCAACATATGACGTTGAAGCTAGGCCCACGTGCTAGCCATCTTACGTCATCAGAAGCAGTACTACCATCCTTAAGCATTTCTTCCTTGAACCATGGTAAGAAAGTCTTGTTATGCTTGTTCAACAACCACTTTTCGCTCATTCGAGGGTTTTCTTGATTGACTTTTCTTTTATGTTCAAATAAGAAAGGCTAAACACAATCGATGTTGTTCAATACATACAAATGTGCTTGAAGCACTTCCTCCCGATCCTTGCTATTAATTCTTAAGCCATGTGTACCCTTACCTTGACATCTGATCTCATCATGCAGAGGCTTAGGAACCCCTATAGGATCCGTGTTATGAAGGTAGTCCGAACAAAACTCAATAGCTTCTTCTGCAACATACCTTTGAAAAATAGATGCTTCCGGACGATGAGGATTCTTCACGTACCCTTTCAAGATTATACATCTCCAATTGGCACAGGATTATAGCAGCCTCAAGTTCCAAGTCATCCAACATACGGGGGTCAACGACTTTGCTACATATAGAATTGAAGAATGGGCACAACCGAGTAATGGCATGTCTCACATTTTTTGGAGCAATACCACGAATAGCAACGGGCAGAAGTTGTTGCATCAAGATGTGACAATCATGAGACTTTAAGCCAACCAATTTAAGATCACAAGAGACAAGCCTCTTCATATTTGAAGAGTAACCATGTGGAACTTTGATGCCCTGAAGACACCCGCAGAAACTTTGTCTCTCTTTTTTTGACAAAGTATGACATGCTGGCGGCAAATAAGTCCGCTTACCATCCTCAACAACCGGAGTTACCTGCTCTTGTATACCCATAGCAACGAGGTCGAGACGAGCATTCACACCATCCTTTGTCTTGCCCTGAATGTTGAGAAGCATCCCGATCACACTATCACACACATTTTTCTCCACATGCATCACATCAGTGTAGTGTCTGACATAAAGCTTGCGCCAGTATGGAAGATCAAAGAATATCGACCTCTTCTTCCATATGTTTTTCTCAGTAGCTTTACCTTTCTTTTTGGACTTGCTGAATATAACATCGATGCCCTTTACCCTCTAATAAACCTGCTCTCCAATTAAGGCCGCCGGCGCTTCTTCTGTCTCTTGGCATCCATTAAAAGCTTTTTTCATCTTACGATATGGGCGATCACGTCTAAGAAATCTCCGATGCCCAAGGTAAACTGTCTTCTTTCCATGATGTAACTGAGTGTAGCATGTGCCTTCTTCACATATAGGGCATGGTTTATGCCCCATGACACTGTACCCGGACAAGTTACCGTATGCTGGAAAGTCGTTGATGGTGCAAAATAACATGGCACGAAGCTTTAAAGTCTCATGAGAATACCCATCAACTACATCAACACCTTCCACCCACAGCGTTTTCAAGTCTTCAATCAAGGGACGTAGATAAACATCTAAGTCATTTCCCGGTTGCTTTGGGCCCGAAATCATCATAGACAACATCATGTATTTGCGCTTCATGCACAACCAAGGGGGCATGTTGTAAATTACCAACAGAACAGGCCATGAACTATGAATACTACTCATGTTACCATAAGGATTCATTCCATCCGTAGCAAGTCCAAGCCTTAGGTTTCTTGGCTCATCGGCGAAATCCGGAAACATAATATCGATATTCTTCGATTGCATAGAATCAGCAGGATGACGAACCTTTCCATCACGTTTCCTCTCATCATTATACCATCTAAGATTCTTCGCATCTTTCGCATTGGCAAACAATCGCTTGAACCTTGGAATTATTGGAAGATACCACAACACCTTTGCAGGAGGACACTTTTTTCTCACATCATCAAGATCATCATCATCATCACCACCCTTCACTTTGTATCGTGATAACCCACATTTGGGGCAATTGTTATTGTCTTCATGAACACCGGTGTACAATATGCAATCATTGGGGCATGCGTGTATCTTATTATACTCCATACCCATAGGACACAATACCTTCTTGGCCTCATAGTTATGGTCAGGCAATGTGTTGTCCTCCGGAAGCAAGTCTTTCAACACTTCAAGCAATTCCGTGAAGCTTTTATCGGTCCAACCATTTCTCGCCTTCACACAAACCAATTTTAGCACCGCCGACAACCATGTATGAGTAGTATACCCTGGATATAAAGGCTTATCCGCATCACCGTACAACCTATCATACACATGAGCTCGATGAAAAGATTCTTGTCCAATATCACGGATCATGTCCTCTACTCGATCATCCTCCATATCTACGTCAACGTCCTCACTTTGGGAGACACTTGCCGTACTACTCAACAACACATCACCATGCCATATCCATCTTGTATAACTCAAGCAAATCCCTTCACAAATCAAATGAGTACGTATATCCTTCACCGTACATTTCCTCGTATTCAAACACTTGACACAAGGAGAACAGAACATTCCATTACTATTAGGAACATTCCTTTGAGCAAATTCTATAAATTCTCCCACCCGCTTGAAATACTCAGCACTAGTGAGCTTACAAACCATCCAACTACGATCCATAACTAGATAGGTCCTGTAGATATACAAAACATATATCCAATATAAGGACAATACGGGAGATTGAAAACTATAGTTTTTGAAGATTGCCAAACATTGGTCACGGACTGGCAGTGATGTCCATCACGACCGTAACGTGCCAACTGAACCAGACCATCACAGGCAGAACTGATCACGGCCTAGCCGTGATCAGCATCACGCAACGTGACAGATCAACCAGCAGAGCAACATGCACTCAAAACCAAAAATAGAGACATTCCAAACAACTCAAACTCACGGTTTCAAGTTTCAACTACTGAGACTACAGTTTCAATATACACTCAAAACCAAAAATAAAAAAATGTGCCCTAAAGACTCTCCAGAAATAGGTGCTCGCGTGGTGGTGGGGAGGGGAGCTCGAGTGGTGGCCAACGTTCGATGTGGTTACTGAGAGCAGAGGGACAAGGAGAGTTAGTGCGCGGGAAGGGGAAAGAAAGATGTCAAGTTATTGCAAAGAATGAATGGAAAGACAGAGTTAGGGTTAAGAGTGTACCTCACGGTGGTGGCGAAGAAGCCCTCGCGGTGGTTGCGGTGGAGATGAGCTCGCGATTAGGGCAGAGTGAGAGTGAGAGTGAGAGTGAGAGTGAGGGTTGAGAGTGAGGGTTGAGCGTGATGAAAAGAGAAAAGAGACGTACAGAGCGAAGTGCAGAAGGCACGCGGGTGTAAACCAAAATAAAACAACCTTTGACGTCAGTTGTTTGTAAAAACTGACGTTAAAGGTCATATATTTAACGTCAGTTGTCTTAAGAAACTGACGTTAAAAGTGTATACGTTTATCCAAAAACATTAATTCCTTTGACTATTTATTTAATTGAAGTAAAAAATCAAACTTTTAACGTCGGTTGTATTAAACAACCGACGTTAAAAATAAATATTTTTTATTTTAAAAGCACTTTTAACGTCAGTTGTTGAAGACAACTGACGTTAAAAGGGTATAAGTTTATGCGAAAAAAAAATTCATTCCTTTAATTTGACTACTGTGCTAACCCATGCACCTTGTAACTTAATCCTCTTAATGAGCATTAAGTTTATAGATTAGTTTTCAAGAAAATCAGAGAGACTCTATTCTCTATATAAAGTGCCATTCTTCTGTATCAGTCTGTAAATACACCCTCTTCTTTTCGTCTATATTTTGTGCGTTTTCTATTCCTTCACAATATGGTTCTATCACATTTGAGACTTTTGTTATTTCTTCCTATACCTAGACTTAAAGGTCTCTGTCTTAATGGTCAAAAAACTTGAGGTTGAGTAAATCACATAATATGACTCCCTCACTTTATTCCATCTCCTCCCCAAGCGACTGTGGATAAAGCACAGATGGAGCATCAAGGACTTCAAATGAGGGAGGGGATCGATGCATCCATTAATGGAGTTTCTGAGGACATAACTGAGAAGAAATTGATGTTGAAGCAGAAACTTTTTAATATATTAGTGCTATGTTGAAGAAATTTTTTATCTTTTAATCATGTAATTGTAACTTATGAATCGCTTCAATGAGATACGATTTGATTATACATATAAAACTTTTATGTTAAGTGTTTATTTATTTTAATTTTCAGAAGAATATGTTTACTAATTCAAGCTAATTAATGAAGATTAAAAATAAACTTGTTTATTATTTACACAAGTTTATTTTTAATCTTCATTAAAAATAAACTTGTTTAATATTTACACAAGTTCTTTACACAACTGATGCAAATATAGTTCTTTACACAACTTGTTTATGACTGCCAAGTTCCCGTATATTACATTATTTCCAATATTCATTATGCACGTTTATAATATGTAGGATTATTTACGTCAGCTATTTATTATACTGAAGTAAAAATCACACTTTTAACGTCAGTTGTATAAAAAAATGATGTTAAAAATAAATATTTTTTATTTTAAAAATACTTTTAAAGTTAGTTGTATTAAAAAACTGACGTTAAAGGTGTATAAGTTTCTGCAACAACATTCATTCCTTTGACTACTGTGCTACTTACCCATGCACCTTGTAACTTAATCCACTTTTAACGTCAGTTGTATTAAACAACTGACGTTAAAGGTGTATAAGTTTCTGCAACAACATTCATTCCTTTGACTACTGTGCTACTTACCCATGCACCCTTGTAACTTAATCCTCTTAATGAGCATTAAGTTTATAGATAAGTTTTCAAGAAAATCAGAATAGCTTAGTAACTTCATCCCCTGCTCCTATAAATAGCTTCCTTCCATCCTTTTAATTTTCTGCTTCACAATATGGCTCTGCCATGGAGATTAACTTCATCACTCTTTCTTCCTATTCCTAGACTCAAAGGTCTTTGTCTTAATGGTCAAACAACTTCTGAGGTTGTGTAAATCACATAACATGGGTGATAAGGTTATGTAAATCACATGGTGTGAGTTGCTCACCTCATCATCTTTCCGGAGAATCGGCAGTTTTGGAAGCAAATGACTGTTCCAAGAACATTGCTGAAATAGATCGGGTGCACCCTTGCTCAGCCGCTCTGGAAAACTCAGTCGCTCGACTCTCCTCTCTTGCTCACCCGTGAAGGGAACGAAGCCTCAACAAATGTTTAGGATTTTAAACCCTTTCAATGTAACTTTTTATAGGATTTTAAACCCTTTCAATGTAACTTTTTATAGGATTTGAAACCTTTTCAATCTTCTATATCAGTCTGTATTACACTTCATGAATGAGATCCGGTTTGGGTTATTGATTCAACTTATACTTCGCACATATATTTTAGTTTTTAAAACAGAAACACAAGACATCAAAACAATTGTGAAACTGAAACTTTGAGGAAAGCAATGCGGAAGGGTACGTATACTAGATAAAAAAAATTATTAAAATAACCTTTAACGTCTGTTGATGAAAGAACAGAAGTTAAAAGTCAAGTGACTCACTTTTAACGTAAGTTCAATGAAGAACTGACGTTAAAAGGTTAACTTTTAACGTCAGTTGTTTATTAAACTGACGTTAAAAGTGGGTCACTTCACTTTTAACGTCAGTCCTTAAAACAACTGACGTTAAAATTGAATTAATGAACTCTGATATTTACAAAACTGCCACCGCCTCATTTTTAACGTCAAACATATGGTCAACTGACGTAAAACGCTCCCATATATTACATTATTTCCACTAGTGAGGAGGGAGGAAACCACCACAGAAGGTGGCGGCCGGAACTTACCACAGTGGGAGGCGCGATTTTCACACGAGACAGGGCGGCGTTCCACGTAGGATGACACTGGACGTGAGCAAGCGGCGGCGCGCGGCTCTTCTGTTGCGTCGACGAGCGACGTCCGGCGGTGGTGCAGGGGCGGCGCCGATCTAAGCAAAGCAAGGAAGAGGGAGGAGAAAGATGAAGTAGGGAGGAAGAAGAAGAAAGAAAGAAATAAAAAAAACAAGAAAAGAAGAAGGGGTTTTCTGTCGCGTACGAGGCAGGGAGGTTTAAGGAGGAAGAAATTTGTGATTAGTAATTGTAGGTACAAAATAAGTAGTAAATATTGAGCCTAAAAATAAATATGTTTTTTGCTTTTTGATTTAAAAATAACGGTTGAGAATTATATACTTTCAAAATTTAAATTTGAGTCAAGATTGATAGTTGAACTGATCAACTATGAAAATCAACGGTCCAAAATTAATCTCAGATTAATGTCAAACCAAAATGTTTTTAACTCTAAAATTAAATAGAATAAAAATATAACAATAATTTTCTTCCAATCACATTATTACAAATATTTTTCTTTCTAAACAAATACTCATAGTGAAAATAACATAATAGTATTGTCTAGTAATCGTGCCTATACTGACATAAGACAGTATTAACGCACTCAAAAAAAAAATTTAAGTGAGTAATTAAAATTACTCAAACCAAATCACATAAAACTAAACAAAAAAAAAAAATAAACATATACAAATGTTTTCTATTATTGAATAATAGTAAAAACTGGGGTGTTACATTAACTATTTCTTTTTCTACTACCTTGATATGATACTTCTTTGAACATTTAATATTATATATATATATATATATATATATATAAACACATATGTATATATTATGTTTTCAAAGCAACAACTAACTCTCAAGCTAAACACTTTTTTAAACTGTTCACAATATCTTGGTAATCATATGGACATTTTCTTCTCTCTTAAAAATATATTTGATTTATTTCTCCACTTTATCCATGTAAGTTAACAAATTATAGAAAATATATTTACCTGTGATATGAAATTTTTTCTTCTCTCTTGAAAATCTATTTGATTTATGTCTCCTTTTTTATCCTTGCAAGTAATTAATTTTAGAAAATATATTTATCTATCATATGAAAAAATATCTTTATGGAAAATATTTTGATTTATTTCTCATATTTTCCTCTGAAAGTTAAGCTTTTTTTAGAAAATATATTTATCTATCATATTATTTTTCCCCTCTCTTGAAAATTTATTTGATATGTTTCTTCTCTTTTCCCCAATCAAGTTAATAATTTTTAGAAAATTTATTTATCTATCATATTAATATTTTGATTTTCTCTTGAAAATATATTTTATTTATTTCTACCATTTCTTCATTTTCCGTGCAAGTTAATCACTTTAACAAATATATTTATTTATCATATTATTTTTTTCCTTATCTCATCAAAGTCTATTTGATTTATTTCTCTCTTTTTCCTATGCAAGATAAACATTTTAAAAAAATAATAATAATTATCTATCATTTTATTATTTTTATTCTCTCTTGAAAATCCATTTGATTTATTTCTCATGTTATTTTTCCCGTTCAAGTTAAACATTTTTAGAAAATATATTCATTTGTTATCTTATTTTTTGTTATCTTTTGAAAATTTATTTGATTTATTTCTCCCATTTTCTTGGTGTGATTTAACCTTTTTTAGAAAATATAATTGTTGTAACACCCCCCTTAGGGCATTACTTACGTAACACATGCGGAATTTAAATTAAAAGATAATTTGCTGGTGCTTTCGGAAAATAATTTATATAAGTACATAAGTGCCTGAAATTAGGTATAAAATTTTGGTCACGACTCCACACCTAAGCCTTGATCGGCACCAAGACTTAGTATCATAGCCTGGCAAGCCTATTTAATTTAAAGAATATACTTGAATAAAAGCTAGTATTTTTACGAAAATTTCGACAGAGTCTCCTCTGTAATTCGGACATCCCAGGTAAAAGAACACCTACTAAAATAATTACATTTTCATTCCAGAATTCCAGTTACACCAAATACAACCAGGCATTAATATGCTAAAGATAGTTATATCAATTAGCTATACATGACCAAAAGGAAAAGTTTAATTTTTCATTCAAAAGAGACGCTCTCCGAGCCATAAACATTCCGTTTTAAAATATAGACTCTCTGAGTCATACTCATACTTATCAAAAATCCAAGTCTCAAACCCTAAGCTGGTCATTCTAAAAGTTATTCCTGAGAAGAACTCACGTGGTCATTCCACAATCAAATACTTCATCAAACAACCAGATCTAAGTCTCTGAGTGACTTAGGAAGACTCCTCTGCACCATCTGTACTAAAGTACCCAGGGTACGATAGCGAACCAAAAGAAACCTGATATATCTGTAAGGGTGAGATACCGACAAATGGATATATCACACAACAACCATATACATGATACATACATCACATAATCATAAAAGCAGTTAAATCATGCATATACATAACATAACAGTGTTATATCAAAGGGTCTCAAACCCGCACAGTCAACCTTTGAAAATATGCATGGCACTTCAATCATCAGGCTCTAACTTAATCTCCGGAGATCCCAACATCCTCAAAGTGAGTTGATCAGGCTCGATACACCGTCTCATTGGCTAGTTAAGCACAACGATAATACACTGTCTCCTTGGCTAGCTAAGCACAACGATAATACACCGTCTCATTGGCTAGCTAAGCACAACGATAATACACCGTCTCATTCTCTATATAAGCACAACGATAATACACCGTCTCATTAGCTAGCTAAGCACAACGATAATACACCATCTCATTGGCCATTTAGGCACAACGATTATGCATGTCGTTTCATTGTCCATTTAGGCACAACGATACACGTACACCGTCTCATTGTCCAATTTAAGAACAATGATAATACACCGTCACATGATGCCTTTCTTGTTAAGGTCTCACGTTAAAACCATGTCGGGCACGTCTGCCGTAAATGCAAATGTAAAACATTTAGTTCTCAATGTTTTCTTTGTGTTCATTCTTTTTCGCTGTCGCAGCTCAAAGCTAACGACTTAATCATCATTTCCCCATCACTTGAAAACTTAGAAGCATAGGACACACAGTCCGAATGCTCAATCACAACACCCGAGACCGATGCACCAGTCCTAGGCTTGTGGTCGTAGAAAACAACATTCACCTTTAACAACGTTCATCACAACATGGTTAGGACATACAGTCCACAACAACGTGATTAGGACACACAGTCCACAACAATGAAATCAGAACGCACTGTCCACGATTTCGAGAATTGGACCCTCAGTCCAGAACATCATGAATAGGACCCATGGCCCCGAATTAACACTGATCCAAGATCACGTGCGTATAACTGAATACTAGAGGCAACGTCTCACGTACTAGATTCTCTTTCTTAAGTACTTATTTTTAGTTCAGTGAAAATCAAATTCAAAACCGAATCCTCGATAACCTATCCAGGCTATCGGAAAGTTCCTAAAACATTTAGGAGAAAACCTTTTCTTTGAAAATCCTTTATAAAGCATCTTTGAAATACTTTTGTCTTTGAAAATCCCCAATAGGTTATTGCCAAATAATCTTGAAAGTTTTCACTTGACGACACATAGTTCGAAAAGGATTTTTCTCTTGTACAAAACTTTTGATCATAAAAAGGTGGTTTCCTTCAACTTAAAATCACTTCAACATTTTTCTAAAAACAAAGATCTTATTCTCCTGAAGTAAGCACTTTAAATAAGGAACTTTTATAAGTGAACCCAAAACTTTCAAAGTTCTATTCAAGGCTTATTAAGGCTTTTAATCCTTATAGTCATTGGGCACAGACTCAAGTCCGGCTTCTCAAACTTCAATCAACAATAATATATTCACAACAATAATAATATCACACTTAATGATAGTTAATCACAAATATATAATTCATAACCCTTTAAAGCAAGCAATGTTCAACTTCAAGTAATAACCACAACAGTTCAAGTAAATAAGTTATTCAAGTATTGTCTCAACATCTCAATAATATTCACAACACTCAATTACACACATACACACATGCATATAGTTATTGAATATCCCTAGGCAAACTCCCCTTACCTTTGAAGACAAGTAAAGGATCCTCGTCTTAATGCTCACATTAGCTCATATCTACTCCATCAAGCAAGCATAGCCGTGTCAAACGTCTCACAGAGGGAATCCAACAACGCGCAACAACCAGAAACCAAGAAAATCAATTACACATGATCAAACACACATTCTAATTTGATCTAAACACTTTATCTTATTACCAAACAAGGTTATTTTCAAAGAAAATCACGTTTGGAGCTTACGCTTCACAATACCCTTTAAGGAAACTTTGTTTTCATTAAAGGATCATGAAAAAGATAACTTGGGAATCATCAATTAAGAGTCCTAATTGCACTAAATCATAATTATTTTCACAAAAACAGAATCAAATTCAATTAAAATCAAATTGGGGTTTAGGGCTCCTAAATACAATTTGGGGGAAACTCATTTTAACTAAAGAATAATGAAATTGGTTTAGGGAAACACTAATTCACAGTCCTAATTTCATAAAACAAACTTAAATTTCAAGATTAAAATCTGAAATCAAAGGGTTAGGGTTAGGGTTTCAAAATCAATTTGAGGTTTTGAATTATGGACAAGGAAAGATGAAATCCACTCACCTGAGATGAGGAAGAAGCACTGCGACGGCGGCCTAAAGCGGTGGTGACGGCGGCAGCGCAGCGGTTAGAGGCGGAGGACGTCAAAACGTGATTGATGGAGGTGCAAAAAGGAAGGTTTTGTGGCGGTTTAGATGAAGAAGAAGGAGTAGGTGACGATCTTGAGAGGTCTGACGCGGTGGTGGTCGATGGTGGTGCGATAGAGGAACGATGGTGGAGCATTTTTCGAGCGACAGCTCAACAGAACTGGACCAGTGCAGGAAATGAGCTCCGTTGCATGGTCGAACTCTTCTCTCCACTCGTGGTCGTGATGGTGACCGAACAGCGGACAGGGCGGCGCTCCTTCGGTGGCTGGCTGCGGCTGAGTTATGGAGATAAGGAGGAAGCTTTTGTTTGCTTAGAGGAAGAAGAAGACAACAGAAGAAATAAAATAAAGGAGGGTGAAGATCTGTTGAAAGGGGGGAGGCGTCGAGTATAAAGGGGAGAGGAGAGAGAATTTCATATTTTTGTACTAGTGGGTACAAAATGAGTGATAAATATTAAGCCTAAAATAAACATGTTTTTACTTTTTGGAATCTAAAAATAAAGATTGATAAATATATGATTTCGAAATTCAAATTAGAATTAAAAGTTGAACTGATCAACTAAGAAAATACTCGGTCCAAAATTTATTCTCCGATTAAGGTCAAACCAGTTTATTTTCAAATATAAAATTAAATAGAATGAAAATATGAAAAAAAAAAAAATTCTCTTAATCATATTATTTAAAACATTTTTCTGTACTGGTAATAATAGTGACAATAACGTAAATTATTGTCTAGTAAGCGTGCATTTACTGAAATAAATAAGTGCTAACGCACCCAATAAAATAATTTGAAGAGAATAATTTAATTACTCAAACTAAACCACATAACAAAATAAACTTAAACATCTAAATAAAATAATTAATCATATATGTAAAAAACTAGGGTGTTACAATTGTCAACCATATTTTTATTATCTCTTGAAAATCTACTTGATTTATTTATCCTTTTTTTCTTGCAAGCTAACCGTTTCTAACAAATATATTTAGATATGATATTATTTTTAATATTTTCAACCTACTTTAACTAATCAAAGCAGAATGCACCCTCCTCACTTTATAACTTTACTCATTTTAGAGGAGTCTATTCCAATTTCAAATGAAAATATTTGTCTCATGAATACGATTTGTTTCTCTCTCAAGAAGGAAAGCGAACAAAAAATGACTCTTGTGAAAGGAAATTATTTCATCGAAATAAAATTATTTGAAAGAGAAAAAAATTATAAATTTAATTGCTAATGTTAAAGTAAATTTAATTTAAAAAAAGTTTTAATATGCAATCAAATTTATTAAAATAGAAACTTTGAAAATGGTAATTTTTTATTTTGAAATTGTAATCCTAGTCTAAATATCACAATGCATTTTTAAGAACAAAACTTTAAGGAAAATTTTCAAAATATAACTCGAAATATGGAATTTTCTTTAGGAAAGTTAAACAAATATTTCTTTTAATTTTTTGTTTTAATGTAAATTTTTAATTATTTAAATTCAAATTAACTCTATTTAATTGAATACCAGACTTTTTTTGCTTATTAGTTCAATAATAAACTATAAATACTTGATTGAATTGTTTTTATGGTTTTTATAAAAAATCATTTATTTTCTTTTAAAAATATCAAGCCAATACAATTTCAATTGAATATATAAAAATATTGTCTCACATCATATATGAAGTAAAAAAAAACATATTTAAATACTTTTCAATGTTTATGAAACCATAATAAATCGTTGTTGAGATGCATATGTTTTCATCATTCTCCTCATAAAATCAAAAGTTTAACTTTGTAGTTCAATTTCCTTCCCATACACACTTGTCGAGTTGTTGTGTTCATCTACTCTTTAATATCCCTATATTAGTTGGTCTTTTTATCTCGTAGATTTTAATTGTCAAGGATATAGATATGAAAAAATAGTATGGAATATGGAATAAGACAAAAAAAATAAATTATAATAGAAATAATTTAAAAAGATGTTACATTTCCATTAAACTCAAAATTAAAATAAACATTGTAACAAAAATATTCAATACTTGTCCAGCTGTTGTGTTCTTCTGCACTTTAATGTCCCTATATTTCTTGGTCTTTTTTTTGTGAATATATTAGTTGGTATTTTGATCTCATAGATATTAGTTGTCAAAGATATAGATATGAAAAAAAAAATTAGTACAGAATAAGTGAAAATTTAAATTATATTAGAAAATAATTTAAAAAGATGTTACATTTCTATGAAACTTGAAATTAAAATAAATATTGTAACAAAATATTCAATCTGTCAAAGGACGTTGTTCAATTCCAAATTTTTAGAAGCCTTCTAATTAAGCATTTATGACAAAATCATAAACAACAAATTAGAGAAATAGCGAGAGAAACATGGGGAGTAGGGGAAATAGAGATGTTGCAGGCGCAATTGGGTGTGGGGTGCAAATTTGTTTCCATTATACTAATTATTGCTTTAATGGGTTTAAAATTTGATTCTAGTTGATTTACTGGTGTATAAAGGTTGATTGCAATACTGATTGGGATTAATCACTAATCTCCATATTTCAAATTAGTAATTTGGTTCAACAATTAAGCGACCCAAATTTATTTCCATTATTCTCCTACCTACCATTTAATATTTTATTTGAATTTTAATTATTGGGTGAACCTGACTAATTCTTTTATTTATAACTTCAATTAGATTTATTTCAGTTTTGCAAATACCATTTTTAGAAATGCAATGAATTTGAATATATTTTCATTTATGACAGACATATATTACCATTAATTCTTTGATTCTTCCATATTCTATGAGGTAGACATATCTTACCACTAATGCATTGATTTAATTTTCAATTTTAAATTTATTGATTACTTTTTTAGAATCAAAATACACATAGTCAAGTTTTTTATTTTATTTTAACGATTGATACAAAAAAAAAGTTGAACGAGAATTCTTGGATTTTTTTTCCTGATCATTGGTCACTGTCCTCCTTTTCTGAGCATGAGCAAGGTAGATCCAAAAGTAATAAAAGTCCGGATTTTCAATCGAAAGAATCTGAAAAAGATAACACACATGAAACCTAAACAATCCTATTGATTGATTTAATGTGTTTAATTTTGACCCAAAAACATTATTATTGATTTCAATTTGATATATTTTTTGTTTACTCTTTTAATGAATCAAATTATAAAACATTCTTATTAAATGTTATAAGTTTTCTTTTCTAAATTTGATATATTGAATAATTTTTTAATAAAAAAATTTCATATTCGATTCCTTAACATTTTTTTATTTTGTAGATTATCTAGTGTGCAATTGTGGAGATCAATCCCTGAATGCACTAAACATCATTGAAGGATTGATATCTCACAATCAGATAATTTTTTCATATACAAAAGTCAAAAATTGAACCCATGACTAGTTGCTTAAGAGGCCTAAACTCATTATGAATGGGGCCAACCACATCTTAAAATCCTATACCTGACAATTAATTATAATTATATAAATAAATATGTTTTCTAAGAAAAGGAAGCCCCAAACGTATATTGGTGAAAATTGAAAAAATGCATCCCGAAGCACAGTAGATCCGTAGAGTGTCCATGGCAGGTTGGTTTGCGGTGCATCCATGATCCATCCACTTAAATCATCATAGCTCATCAAAGCATTAGAAAGAAGTTAGCACGCCTACTCTCTCTCTTTTCTTTTCTTGTCTTCAATATATATATATATATATATATATATATATATCTCACTCTCACTCTCTTTGTTGTCTTGAAAGGCTAAGCAATAATGTCTTCTTCGGATGAAGAGGGAGGAGGAGGAGGAGAAGATCACCTCTTCAAGATCGTGATAATCGGCGACTCTGCGGTGGGTAAATCGAACTTGCACTCTCGTTACTCACGAAACGAGTTCAACTCTCACTCGAAGACCACGATCGGTGTCGAATTCCAAACAAAGAGCTTAGACATTGATGGTAAGGAAGTGAAGGCTCAGATTTGGGACACTGCTGGTCAAGAGAGCTTCCGTGCTATCACTTCTACTTACTTACTACAGAGGCGCTGTTGGTGCTCTCATTGTCTACGACATTACCCGCCACACTACTTTTGATAGCATCTCTCGCTAGCTCGATGAGCTTAAAAGTATCATTCTTTAATGCCATTCCTTAGTTCATTTACATTTACTCGCTCGCAAAACTCCACCTAACACTAATTGGTTTAGTTTTAGGATGAAATCTAATATCGTATCAGAGTCGGAGATAGTCTCCTTTGTTATACATGAGATGCGGCTTATATAGCTGTTTGGCAACTACACTTAATTGGTTTTAGGATGTAATCTAATCTAATAGATATATATATTGAAAAAGAAAGCAATTCCTACTAACTAATACTAAATTCTTCTTTGTCTTTCATTACAAGGATAAGGATCTCACACATAGGAATAGGAAAGCCACTTACAATTATGCTTTCTTATATGTGACTCATACTTGGGGGGCTTTGTGTACATTTTGAGTTTGTCCTTTGTTTCTTTTTCACATTGTTTCTCATTTGTCAACATTTTTATGTAGATGAACTTTCCATCCTCATTAATTCGTTTGATGCCATGATTTTCGGGGCATATGTTGTAGTCCCTATTTTTGACCATGTTTTGTTTGCCTTCTACATCATATGATTCTTATTTTACCTTTCTTTCAGCTTTTATTTTTTTAAGATAAAAATAGAAAATCTTCTTGAAGGTGAGCAGTAAGGTTTGATGCCTTGTGATGTGGAGGTCACATGTTCAAATCCTGGAAATAGTCTGTCCGCTTGCAGAGCCTCGTGTACTGGGGCTCCCTTTTTAAATGGAGTCTTCCACCATTGATTGCACTTTTGTGTCTATGTTCTTAGTACTTGTTTTGCGGCATCTCCCTATTGATTTTAATGATCATAAGGTTAGGTTACAGAAGATGTGATTTGTACTTGTATTTGCATGTTTCATTTCTATTATCATCTTCACATGTTAACCTAGGACTAGGAGCAATCTTATTAACAGTGGGGTATCTTGGTGGTCATCATCTTCATTGTTGCTTCTCCATTGAACTTTTCCTTTTTAGGGGGATGTCTCTTACAGGACAGCTCTGCTGAGAGATTGACATGCTTTATTGCATGTTTCTGTTTCTCATTGTATGTTCAGTTGTTTTTTTAGTTGGTGGGGATTTCTTATCGCTTGAATTTGTACTATTCTCTTGTCTCTTAATATTTTATAAAAAGATACGATCAACATAAAGAAAACCAAAGTAGAAAGAGATAAAATTCTATAGCTCTTATTATTAACTGATCATTGATTATAGAGGATGCAACTGGATGTAATTATGAAATCTCACTAAACATTTCCTTTAAATGGTGCAAGTTCTTTTCTTCTGTCAGAAGGTCAATATTTTCTATGTTTTCTGGAAATCTCATACTCCAAACTTACTTTATGAAAACTACCATGCATCGCATTGTGACACAACTGTGGCAATGATTCTTGTGGGCAACAAATATGATTTGGAGAATATCAGGGCGGTGAGCGTCGAGGAAGGCAAAAGCCTTGCAGAAGCAGAAGGTTTGTTTTTTCATGGAAACCTCTGCCTTAGACTCAACAAATGTTAAGACGACGTTTGAGATAGTTATTCGAGAGATATACAACAATGTCAGCAGGAAGGTCCTCAACTCAGATACCTACAAGGCAGAGTTATCCGTCAATGGGGTGAGCCTTGTTAACAATAGGGCCGGTGCATCAAAGCAAAAAAGCTATTTTTCTTGCGGTGCAAGATGACCTCCATCCTCATTTCCATTTAGTGTACTAGTTGCTTTGTTAATTGAATTTGGTTCTTATTAGTTGATTAATTAAAGGATAAAACTTGGATATAATTTTATAGGTAAATTATATGTTGGTTTCCAATAGGAATAAAGTATGTGTAAATAACATGTATCACTGTTGTTACATGTTCTATTCCCATGGGAAAATAGCACATAATGTTTCTATGGAATTATAACTATGTTAAGTCCTTAATTAAAAGGTTGGCTTGTTCCTTAATAGACATGATTTGAAAAATTCTTTAGTTACAACCATAAACATATAGTAAAGAAAATGTTACCTTCAATTTTAAGAAAGCGGGTATAATTGTATAATTGGGATACAAAGAGCTTGTAATTGCAGAAAATGAAGTGGACGTCCATTTATGTCATGTCTAGTGAAAAATGTCTACTGATTTCTTGACTGTGGAATTGTTATATTCGTAAGTTATCTTCTTGTCGTTCATCCTGTTTCCTATTCCAACATTTTTGCTCACTAGGAATCTTTCTATATTATGTTGTGCATTTTGGTTCGGAAATTGTTCCCCGTTTGCTGAGTACTATTTGTCTTGAGTTGATCCATAAGATTTGCTATCGTTTACCTATTCTTATTTGCCTATTGTTTACCTACAAGGAATATAGGTCATTGGCGTTTTAGCTAATTAATACCAATAAAAGTAATACTCCCTCCAGTCCATATTATAAGCAAAAATTGAATAAAACACACGTATTAAGGTGATTAATTAATCTTAGTTAAAAGAGTCAATAAGAATAAAAAATTAACTTTGTTACTTAAATTATCCTTCCTCTTATTTATTAAACTTGTGTTTAAACTTGTGTTGTTGAGATATTGGAAAACAAAATTTTAACCATTTTATCGTATATATGTTTTGACTCTAACATAATCTGATTGGCATGAAACGTGGGTTTTCTAAGTAGGTTTTCTTATACTAAGGGAATCGCGAAATGCTGTTAATTTTTAGTATAGATCCTGGAAAATCTAACACTAATATCTTATAAACACCACTCCCATAGACAAAGGAGCAGAATCAACTATTTCCTTCCTTGAGCCTATAATAAATCACCATCTCCAATTTAAACTTCAGCATTGGATGGATTCATGCAACGGTATGGTAATTGCCTCAAAAAAAATGCAAAGGTATGCCTCATTCTAACTCTATCCATATGCCTCTTCGCAGCATAGAGGACAAGTAGTTTTTCGCTGTTGAACCAAGGTTGGACGTAAGATAAATGGAATTTATGGACACACACTCCAAAGGGTTGAATGATATTCATAACATCATAAACGATGCCAGCACTGCAAAACACAGAACTTGAAAAACATGCCACAACACTTATTTTCCAACTAACTTCTAGAACAAGAAAAGTGTTGCCTCAACACTGACAACTGCAACATGATATGTTTTAGATAAGTGCTACGTCATTTCATATATATAAGTAAGCATGATTATGAATAATATTATCGGAATTATAATGAACTATGATAAGCATGTCTTTTTAACATTTTTGCAGACAAACTTAAATAAATATCTTCTTTTAATTAATTTTTGTAACATGTTTATAATTTATATACTTCTCATTTTAATATATATATTTTTTGATCTTATCTCAATTTAGAAAAAAAAAACTGTAACAGCTCTGATACCACTCTGTAACACCCCCCTTGGGCATTACTATGTGAACGCGTGCGGAAATAAATTAAAAGAATTTTACTGGTTGCTTTCGAAAAATTATTTTATTTGAAGTCATAAAATCTGGGTTTAAAACAATTTCTTCTGAATACTTTGAGTATAACGTGTATAACACAATAACAAAAAATTCCATCTAATTTTCAACCATATAAATGTTGTCAAAATACCTACACAGACTTTCTCAAAACATGCCACCCAAAAGAAATTTAAAATATCCTAAGCTGATCGATCTACAAGACACTCACTGATAAGACCTCGTAATCACTCCTATGATCACACATCTCTTCCCGCAATCCGGACCTAAGTCTCCAAGTGACTTAAGGAACTCTTCTGCAACATCTGCATTCGTGTACCAAGGTACAATAGCAAAGACAGAAGAACATGTATATGCAAGGGTGAGTTCCAATATATGGATTTTAAAACGATAACCATATGCTCGACTTTCAAATACGTACCATTTAACATGAATATTCAAAGATAAACAATATATTTATCAAAGAGTTTCATACCTGACAATCATCGTTGTTTTAAAAACCATGACACTTCAATATTCCTCAACTAACTTTGATACCTAATCTCTGGAGCTCCAATCAACCAATGGATGAGCTGATCAGGCTCTAGTTGCCAATTAAGGCAGAATCAATGCCCGATATGGCAAAGTTCTATTGACCATTCCACAGTCCAACTCAAGGCAAAGTGGTGACTGCATATAGCACATGGTCTACATGGTTGTATATCCATCAAGGCACAGTGACACAAACTGCATGAATACTTGCCATCATGCATTCAAGTTCAATGCAAAGGCACATCTGCCTCGGGATGCATGTAAAACATTTTATTCTCGCTGTTTTTCTTTGTGTTCATTCTTTATATGTCGGGACTAAAAAGTTTCGCAACAACCCATTATCTTAAACTACTAAGTTTAATATCACAATTAAACCATAACTGACATTAAGTCAAAAAGTGTGCAAATCACCGAATCTAGACTGATGCACCAGTCTTAGACACGTAGATTTTAGTGCACAAAACCAATACACTGATTATAGGACTTCTAGTCCATTATTCGACTTTTTGGGCCCCGGGCCATATCTTTAAGAACACAAGATCCGACGTCTCGGTGGATAGGTTCGTATTTCAGTTCAACAACATTTTCGCTCTGTGAAACACAAATCCAAAAAAAAATTTCCTTAACTTATCCAAGTTGTCGGAAATAACTCATTGTATAAAAATACTTTACAGAAAATCCTTTTACGTTGGAAATTCATTTTACAAAATCATCAAAATCACTTAAAATTCATTTTCTTTCAAAAATCAATATTTTGAACATGAAAATATTGCTTTGAGACAAATTCTCCGTTTTAACTAATATTACCGTGTTTAGTAATTCTACTATAAATATTATCGGAATTGTCTAACGTTTGACGTTTTAAAAACGTTATAAGTCCAAAAATGACTTTTCTTGTAAAATAATTTTTCCAACACTATAATAAAATTATTTTTGAAACTTATGTTCTTAAAATAACATTTTCTAATATTTAGAAATTTCTTACGTCAAAATTATCAGTACTAAAATATTTTCACGGTTACGTCCTCACTATGATTCAGAACACTCTTACGCTGTTAAATTTTTAAAATATTATTAATTTCCACTATAATCCAAATTTCACCAAACCAATAATTAATAATAATATATAACTATTTTCCACATTTCCACTAATTAAAATGCATTATTCCATAAATAACTTTTTAATGCTTTTAACCTCATTATTAATTGAGCACTAACCACTGTCATGCTTTACAATCCACAAACAACATCAATAACATCCATGCCAATAATATAGCAAATAGCACAATTAATGACATACAATAAAACATAATACAATTAAATGTGGATAATCAAATAATTAAAAGCAGATAACTTAAAAGCAGATAAATCTAATTACATAAACAATACATACACCAAATAAAATATACAGACCACAAACAATTACATACAGCTATCAGAAAAATCCATCAGGTACTCCCCTTACCTCTTGAAGATTTTTCTTGTCGAATTGAAATTCCGTCAAACGTTCAGTATCAGCAAAACACGTATACGACTCACGCAAAAATTTATCCTTCAATCAAAACACAAAAAATAATTAACAATCAAACAACTAAATACACCTATACTCCTATATGCTAGATTCGGCCATGAGGGGATTAATTAGCTAAAAATTTCTAAAAATCCTAAGGTCCTGGATTAGTGTTCTTTAATCACTTGAAACCCTAAAACAAAGATTAGAATACAAAGATTGAAATAAAATATTCCAACCTTTCAAGAATCCTAATTCGGCCATGATACTTAACATAGGCTAAATGTAACACCCCCCTTGGACACACTAGTGGAAAATATACATTAGACGGTAAAGGTTTACGTCAGTTAACCAAAAACTAGACGTTAAAAAGGGGGCGGTGGCAGTTTTGTAAATATTAGACTTCATTAATTCACTGTTAACGTCAGTTGTTTTAAGGACTGACGTTAAAAGTGAGGCGGTGGCAATTTTGTGAATATTAAATCACTATTTACGTCAGTTGTTTAATGAACGGACGTTAATTAACACTTTTAACGTCAGTTGTTTATAAAACTGACGTTAGAAGTGTGATTTTTACTTCAGTTAAATAAATAACTGACGTAAATAATCAACTCATTCCTATCTTTCTTTCGTTGTCATCTCCCTGTTGTCACTCTTAACGCAGATCATCACTCCATATATAGTGCAGTTTATTTCTAATCATTTTTTTAAAAAAGTTTATTTTTAATCTTAATTAATTAGCTTGAATTAGTAAACAAATTCTTGTTCAAATTAAAATAAATAAAAACTTAACATAAAACAAGTTATATATGTATAATCAAATCGTATCTCATTGAAGCGATTCATAAGTTACAATTACATGATTAAAAGATAAAAAAATTTTGCAAGATAGCACTAAAATATAAAAAAGTTTCTGCTTCAACATCATTTTCTTCTCAGTCCTGTCCTCAGAAACTCCAATATTGAATGCATCTCATCCCTTACTTGAAGTCCTTGATGCTCCATCTGAATCCACAGTCAATTTAGAGCCAAAGCAGAGTGAAGGGTGCACTCGATCTGTTTCAGCAATATTCTTGGAACAACCACTTGGTTCCAAACCTGAGGTTTTGGAACTGTAGCTGCTGATTCTCCAGAAGGATGATGGTGTGTGCAATTCACATAATGCGATTTACACACCCTTATCACCCATGTAATGTGATTTACTCAAACTCAGAAGATGTTTAACCATTAGGACAGAGACCTTTAAGTCTAGGTATAGGAAGAAAGAATGATGAAGTTAATCTGCATGGCAGAGCCATATTGTGAAGCAGAAAAATTAAAGGAAGGAAGGAAGCTATTTATAGGAGTAGGGGATGAAGTTACTAGGCGTCGTAAGTTGCTAAAAAAATAAATGGATCATTAAGAGCATTAGGTTCCAAGGCGCATTGGGAGTTGGCAATCATATATTATAAACGTGCAGAAAAGAAAACGACCGAAGGAATAGGAAGAAATAGACCTTTAAGTCTAGCTAGGTATAAACTTAGTGCTCATAAAAGGAATGGATGCTTTAAATTTGTAGAAACTTATACACTTTTAACGTCAATTTTTGAATAAAACTGACGTTAAAAGTGTTTTTAAAATAAAAAAATATTTATTTTTAATGTCAGTTGTTTATACAATTGACGTTAACAGTGTGATTTTTACTTCAGTTAAATAAATAGCTGACGTAAATAATCCAACTCTTAACACAGGTCTCAAGAGCCATTTTGTGAAGGAATAGAAATATAGAGGAAAAGAAGAGGCAGTATTACAGATGATACAGAATAATGGTACTTTATATAGAGAATGATTTTTACACAACACTTTTAACATCAGTTGAATTCAACAACTGAGGTTAAAAGTATTTTTTAAAAAAATATTAATATTTAACATCAGTTGTTTAATACAACTGACGTTAAACAATTACTTTTAACGTCAGTTGTTTAATAAAACTGATGTTAAATGTTGTTTTATTTTTTGCTTTTTGATTATAACGTTTACACCCCCGCGCCTTCTGAACTTCGCTCTGTACGTACGTCTCTTTTCTATTTTCATCACGCTCAACCCTCACTCTCGCTCTCACCTAGCACAGAACCCTAATCGCGAGCTCATCTCCACCGCAACCACCGCGAGGGCTTCTTCGCCACCACCGTGAGGTACACTATTAACTCTAACTCTGTCTTTCCATTCATTCTTTGCAATAACTTGACATCTCTCTTTCCCCTTCCCACGCACTAACTCTCCTTGTCCCTCTACTCTCAATAACCACATCGAACGTTGGCCACCACTCGAGCGATTCCTCCCAACCACCACGCAAGCACCTATTTCTGGTGAGTATTTAGGGCACATTTTTGTATTTTTGGTTTTGAGTGTATGTTGAAACTGTAGTCTCAGTAGTTGAAACTTGAAACCGTGAGTTTGAGTTGTTTGGAATGTACGTCTCTATTTTTGGTTTTGAGTTTATGTTGCTCTGCTGGTTGATCTGTCACGGCCGTGATGCTCATCACGGCTAGGCCGTGATCAGTTCTGCCTGTGATGGCATGGTCTGGTTCAGTTGGCACGTTACGGACGTGATGGACATTACTGCCAGGCCGTGACCAGTGCTTGGCAATCTTCAAAAACTATAGTTTTCAATCTCCCGTATTGTCCTTATATTGGATATATGTTTTGTATATCTACAGGACCTATCTAGTTATGGATCGTAGTTGGATGGTTTGTAAGCGCACTAGTGCTGAGTATTTGAAGGGGGTGGGAGAATTTATAGAATTTACTCAAAGGAATGTTCCTAATAGTAATGGAATGTTCCGTTGTCCTTGTGTCAAGTGTTTGAATACGAGGAAATGTACGGTGAAGGATATACGTACTCATTTGATTTGTGAAGGGATTTTCTTGAGTTATACAAGATGGATATGGCATGGTGATGTGTTGTTGAGTAGTACGGCGAGTGTCTCCCAAAGTGAGGACGTTGACGTAGATATCGAGGATGATCGAGTAGAGGACATGATCCGTGATATTGGACAAGAATCTTTTCATCGAGCTCATGTGTATGATAGGTTGTGCGGTGATGCGGATAAGCCTTTATATCCAGGGTGTACTACTCATACACGGTTGTCGGCGGTGCTAAAATTGGTTTGTGTGAAGGCGAGAAATGGTTGGAGCGATAAAAGCTTCACGAAATTGCTTGAAGTGTTGAAAGACTTGCTTCCGGAGGACAACACATTGCCTGACCGTAACTATGAGGCCAAGAAGGTATTGTGTCCTATGGGTATGGAGTAAAAGAAGATACACGCATGCCCCAATGATTGCATATTGTACACCGGTGTTCATGAAGACAAACACGATTGCCCCAAATGTGGGTTATCACGATACAAAGTGAAGGGTGGTGATGATGATGATGATGTTGATGATGTGAGAAAAAAGGGTCCTCCTGCGAAGGTGTTGTGGTATCTTCCAATAATTCCAAGGTTCAAGCGATTGTTTGTCAATGCGAAAGATGCGAAGAATCTTAGATGGCATAATGATGAGAGGAAACTTGATGGAAAGGTTAGTCATCCTGCTGATTCTATTCAATGGAAGAATATCGATACTATGTTTCCGGATTTCGCCGATGAGCCAAGAAACCTAAGGCTTGGACTTGCTACGGATGGAATGAATCCTTATGGTAACATGAGTAGTATTCATAGTTCTGTTGTGACTCCGGCAAGTGTACCGGGTCGTCGCAAGTAATAAAAATAACACGGTAAGTAAATACCGAGGTCGAACTCAAGGATTGGGGTACCAATTCGACTAATCCGCGGGAAGTCAGATATGTTCGGTCAAGTTACGGAAGAAGGTGGTTGAGAGAAAGAGAATAATAGCGAAATTCAACTAAAAATCTAAATAAACTAATTAACTAAAAATCAGAAAACTAAAATGTCCAAGGTCACAAATCCACCTACCCAATATGTACACCCACGTGATGATGAATCCCTCCCTAAATTCAATTACAATGTCAACCGGGACCCCTAAATTCTCCTAAATCCACTTCCGTGCTCATTAGGACGTATTCGATGATTTGAGTTAATTACTTGCTAGGTCTCTTAACCCTAATCTCGAATTCTGTTAATTCGTGTTCCCTATATGGTTGCACCGATCTCCTATTCACTCTCGTGCAATATTCGATCGATGATTCTAATTCAAGTTCTAAACGCGAATCGCTGACTAAGCCTTATCACATTAACAAGTCAATCACGCTAGCATATAATTGACACAATCAAATCAGAATTAGAAAACAAGAATTGAATTAAGGAGCAAGACATACATCATATTGGATTTACATCGCCATGGGTGGCTTCATCGTTCCCTCGGACGAGGGGATTAGTTCCTCATGCTCATAGACAAGCGATCGGACATAATCTCCATAAGAAAAAGGGAGACGCAGCTCCAAAGAGAAAAGAAAATACCCTACGCTACTCTAAACAGTGGAAAACTGCCTTCTAAAGATGGATCCCCATTCTGATATGCAACAGCCTTTAAATAGTAATCCTGATCTGTGCTCTCTCGCGAGGCGAGCAGACATTCGCGAGGCGAGAATTAAAATTAGCGCGCTTTCAATTTAAACTCTCGCGAGGCGAAGGTATGTTCGCGAGGCGAGTCTTCAATTTCAGGCTGTGACCTTCATCACGGCTGGGCCGTGATGGCCAATGATTTCCAAGTCTTCATTCACTCGCGAGGCGAGATGTCTCTCGCGGGGCGAGTCTTCAAACCTCAAACTGTTCACGGGCGTGGTCTTCATCACGGCTTGGCCGTGATGGTCTCTGTCTTGCAGGTCTTCATGATTCGCGAGGCGAGAAGAGTCTCGCGTGGCGAGACAGAAATGTTGACTTTTGCTGCCTTGTTGACCTTCAGTCTCGCGAGGCGAGAATACACTCGCGGGGCGAGTGTCTCCAGACTTGCAATTTCCACTGCTCTTCGACTTTCCTTGACTCCCGGAGCTTCACTTATTTAATCTGAAACAACAAAAGCACCCACAAGCGTAATTCTATCCAAAATAAGCTAAAAACTACACAAAAGACGCAAAACGAGTCAAAGTCCAACTTAGGAACAAAACAAGGCAAATTTGGGTGAAAACGAGAGTGAACTCGAATAAATAGGCACATAAACCCTAGCTCATCTAGTCATAAAACTAGATAAGCCAGAGGCTTATCAAAATACCCCAAACTTAAACCTTGCTTGTCCCCAAGCAAGCTTAAAACTCAAAAACGACTCAAGACTTGGCAAGCCTAAAGGAATCAATCGATTTCGCACAAATTTAATGCAATCAAAACAGTTTTTCTCTAATGATCTCCCCCCTACATAAATGTAATCCCCACATTCATTTACTTTAAACCATTGAGAACTCATCATTCATTCCGTCATTACTCTAAGTTGAGGATCAGAGTTACACACAAAGGAAGATCACCTATCTCAAACAATTGCCTTCCTCACAAGGGCATTTAAAATTTCACTCATTCGCTCAAGTTTGTCAAGGTTGTCAACTTTTTCACTCAATTTCACTTATTAAGGGCACTTCCCATGAATTTGATTTTCATCTCAAAAATGGTTCCCACGAAAACATGCATGCAACATCAGAAGGTCTTTTAAAGGTTGTAATGGGGCCTGGCTTAGGGTAGGATAATAAAGGATGTTTAGGCTCAAGTCCCTAGGAACTAAGAGAGCATGAGCATTTTACACATTTTCCACTCAAATTCCTTTTTCCATTTTTCTTTTTGTCTCGGGTGACTACAGCCTTTTCCTTGCTAATCTTTTTGTTCTGCCCCTTTTCCTTTGGCAATTTTTTTTTTTTTTGCCTTGGGCCAACCTTTATTTTCTTTTTCTCATCCCAATATGACATATCACCTCGTAGCCACCCCAAACTTAGTTTCTCACAACCTTTCTCTTGCTCATTTCCATGCTCTCCTAATCCTAAGATTGGGTTAACATGGTTTTTCGGATTTTGGCTCGTAATGTAGGGTCATCAAGAAACAATAGGTCAATTGGGCTCAATTTGGCTAACTAGGGAACATGCATTAGGGATGGTTCATTTCAGGCCAAGTAGTTAATTCAAAGAACATTGCCTAAATCATTTGATGCAACACATAAACATGCAAACCATATAGAGATTCAAGCAAATTCGGGAAAGTGCAACTTGACAGTGATTCACACATTCAAAAATAGAGTTGGAGGCTAAAATCCTCTCCTGGACATTTTGCAAACTGTTTGACCGAGATACGATTCCTAGTGTGTGCACCCCCCTCACCCCAAACTTATCATAAATCAAGTAATCACAACAAAGTTCTCAAAGTTCAGTTTTCAATTTTTAAGTGGGGATAAACTTTTCTATTATTAGAACCTAGGGGGAAATCATCAATGGTCAAATAATACATGCAATCAATCTATGCTAAATTCAATTAACAACCAACAAGCTTGCCGACACGACATTCATACAACAACTCTTGATCTTCTCAAATTATTCAAGAGCGACAACAAAAACAAAAGCACAAACAAAACAAAACAGAAGTTAGGAAAGGAGAGGGATACCTAGCTTGGGTTGCCTCCCAAGAAGCGCTTGTTTAACGTCCCGAGCCTGACTTATTACGAAGCATCCACCTGGATCCCATAGTCTGTGGTACAGAGGCCAAGAGATGCTCATCATATCAAATCCTCCACCTGGATCCCATGGTTTGTGAAGTAGCCCTCGCAGGAGCAATACCACTCTATTCATTATTCCACCAAGCCTGAGTGTGAAAACTCCATTGACCTCCGTACTGATGAATTCACTTCCTCTCGGGTCAAATGGTGTTTTCACGAGGAAGTGTGCTAGACAAGTGGGAGGGTCTAATTTACCGGTGTCCACACATGCATGCAAGCCAACATATTTATTTAACGCATCAAAATCATGTTGCTTGGCAAGCATGGTGGAATCCTCCGCCACTTTATCTTCATCTTGATCTCTACCCCTTTGCTCCAGTGCCTTGTCCTTTGCCAGCTCCTCTTCCTTAGGTTGCTCTTCCTCAACATGTGGTTGTTCCGGGGCCATGACACTTCCCAATTCCTTTTCCTCCGGTTGTTCTTCCTCAACATGTGGTTGTTCTTCCTCAACTCCCTGAGAACTAGTTACATCCCAGTCATATCCCAACACCCCACTGCTTCTAGTTGTTGTGGCATCGCATTGGTTCTGAGGGTCGTTCTCGGTATCAACTGGGAAAGTCTCTGGGGGATGCTCATTTAGTTTCTTTGTAAGTTGGGCGATCTGCATCTCTAGATTTTGAAGTGCCATCTCTGTATGAGTTGCCAACTTGTCAATGGTTGCGTTTGTATTGATTGACACTTTCTCAAGTGTCGCACTCAACTTCTCAAGAGCCAACTCCCAAGGTTGTGGTCCACCATTCTGTTGAGGTTGCTGTTGCCAATTTTGTTGAGGTTGTGGTTGCCAGGCTAGACCATCGTCAACATTACTCCAAGCGACATCCGGATGGTCTCTACTCATATCACCCCAATACTAATTCTGACTCTGATAGTTGTTCTGGGGCACGCTGTCATTATGCCATGGTTCCACATATACTTCAGGGAAGTGGAACGGACAACTCCAAGTGTCATGGTTCCCATCACAATATTCGCACCCCGGAAGCATTCCTTCGTGTACCTCGCATACAAAACAAGGCAAGACCAAGTGGAATCAAAGAAGTAGAGAGATAGTAGAAAATAAAAAGAAAATAATAAAAATAAAAATAAAAATAAGAACAAAAATAACTTAACCAAATATTCAAACTTCCCTAAAAATCAGAAAAACTGGTTGTGCCAATCCCCGGCAACGGCGCCAAAAACTTGTTGTGACTCCGGCAAGTGTACCGGGTCGTCGCAAGTAATAAAAATAACACGGTAAGTAAATACCGAGGTCGAACTCAAGGATTGGGGTACCAATTCGACTAATCCGCGGGAAGTCAGATATGTTCGGTCAAGTTACGGAAGAAGGTGGTTGAGAGAAAGAGAATAATAGCGAAATTCAACTAAAAATCTAAATAAACTAATTAACTAAAAATCAGAAAACTAAAATGTCCAAGGTCACAAATCCACCTACCCAATATGTACACCCACGTGATGATGAATCCCTCCCTAAATTCAATTACAATGTCAACCGGGACCCCTAAATTCTCCTAAATCCACTTCCGTGCTCATTAGGACGTATTCGATGATTTGAGTTAATTACTTGCTAGGTCTCTTAACCCTAATCTCGAATTCTGTTAATTCGTGTTCCCTATATGGTTGCACCGATCTCCTATTCACTCTCGTGCAATATTCGATCGATGATTCTAATTCAAGTTCTAAACGCGAATCGCTGACTAAGCCTCATCACGTTAACAAGTCAATCACGCTAGCATATAATTGACACAATCAAATCAGAATTAGAAAACAAGAATTGAATTAAGGAGCAAGACATACATCATATTGGATTTACATCGCCATGGGTGGCTTCATCGTTCCCTCGGACGAGGGGATTAGTTCCTCATGCTCATAGACAAGCGATCGGACATAATCTCCATAAGAAAAAGGGAGACGCAGCTCCAAAGAGAAAAGAAAATACCGTACGCTACTCTAAACAGTGGAAAACTGCCTTCTAAAGATGGATCCCCATTCTGATATGCAACAGCCTTTAAATAGTAATCCTGATCTGCGCTCTCTCGCGAGGCGAGCAGACATTCGCGAGGCGAGAATTAAAATTAGCGCGCTTTCAATTTAAACTCTCGCGAGGCGAAGGTATGTTCGCGAGGCGAGTCTTCAATTTCAGGCTGTGACCTTCATCACGGCTGGGCCGTGATGGCCTCTGATTTCCAAGTCTTCATTCACTCGCGAGGCGAGATGTCTCTCGCGGGGCGAGTCTTCAAACCTCAAACTGTTCACGGGCGTGGTCTTCATCACGGCTTGGCCGTGATGGTCTCTGTCTTGCAGGTCTTCATGATTCGCGAGGCGAGAAGAGTCTCGCGTGGCGAGACAGAAATGTTGACTTTTGCTGCCTTGTTGACCTTCAGTCTCGCGAGGCGAGAATACACTCGCGGGGCGAGTGTCTCCAGACTTGCAATTTCCACTGCTCTTCGACTTTCCTTGACTCCCGGAGCTTCACTTATTTAATCTGAAACAACAAAAGCACCCACAAGCGTAATTCTATCCAAAATAAGCTAAAAACTACACAAAAGACGCAAAACGAGTCAAAGTCCAACTTAGGAACAAAACAAGGCAAATTTGGGCGAAAACGAGAGTGAACTCGAATAAATAGGCACATAAACCCTAGCTCATCTAGTCATAAAACTAGATAAGCCAGAGGCTTATCAAGTTCATGGCCTGTTCTGTTGGTGATTTACAACATGCCCCCTTGGTTGTGCATGAAGCGCAAATACATGATGTTGTCTATAATGATTTCGGGCCCAAAGCAACCGGGAAATGACTTAGATGTTTATCTAGGTCCCTTGATTGAAGATTTGAAAACGCTGTGGGTGGAAGGTGTTGATGTAGTTGATGGGTATTCTCGTGAGACTTTCAAGCTTCGTGCCATGTTATTTTGCACCATCAACGACTTTCCAGCATACGGTAACTTGTCCGGGTACAGTGTCAAGGGGCATAAAGCATGCCCTATATGTGAAGAAGGCACATGCTACACTCAGTTGCATCATGGAAAGAAGACGGTTTATCTTGGGCATCGGAGATTTCTTAGACGTGATCACCCATATCGTAAGATGAAAAAAGCTTTTAATGGATGCCAAGAGACAGAAGAAGCGCCGGCGGCCTTAATTGGAGAGCAGGTTTATCAGAGGGTAAAGGACATCGAAGTTATATTCGGCAAGTACAAAAAGAAAGGTAAAGCTGCTGATAAAAACATATGGAAGAAGAGGTCGATATTCTTTGATCTTCCATACTGGCGCAAGCTTGATGTCAGACACTGCATTGATGTGATGCATGTGGAGAAAAATGTGTGTGATAGTGTGATCGGGACGCTTCTCAACATTCAGGGCAAGACAAAGGATGGTGTGAATGCTCGTCTCGACCTCGTTGCTATAGGTATACGAGAGCAGTTAGCTCCAGTTGTTGAGGATGGTAAGCGGACTTATTTTCCGCCAGCATGTCATACTTTGTCAAAAAAAGAGAGACAAAGTTTCTGCGGGTGTCTTCAGGGCATCAAAGTTCCACATGGTTACTCTTCAAATATGAAGAGGCTTGTCTCTAGTGATCTTAAATTGGTTGGCTTGAAGTCTCATGATTGTCACATCTTGATGCAACAACTTCTGCCCGTTGCTATTCGTGGTATTGCTACAAAAAATGTGAGACATGCCATTACTCGGTTGTGCTCATTCTTCAATTCTATATGTAGCAAAGTCGTTGACCCCCGTAAGTTGGATGACTTGGAAGTTGAGGCTGCTACAATCTTGTGCCAATTGGAGATGTATTTTCCTCCTTCCTTTTTCGACATAATGGTTCACTTAATTGTTCATTTGGTGAGGGAGATTAGATTATGTGGGCCGATTTTTCTGAGATGGATGTACCCAGTTGAGCGCTACATGAAGATCTTGAAAGGGTACGTGAAGAATCCTCATCGTCCGGAAGCATCTATTGTTCAAAGGTATGTTGCAGAAGAAGCTATTGAGTTTTGTTCGGACTACCTTCATAACACGGATCCTATAGGGGTTCCTAAGTCTCGACATGATGAGATCAGATGTCAAGGTAAGGGTACACATGGCTTAAGAATTAATAGGAAGGATCGGGAGGAAGTGCTTCAAGCACATTTGTATGTATTGAACAACATCGAATGTGTTCAGCCTTTCTTATTTGAACATAAAAGAAAAGTCAATCAAGAAAACCCTCGAATGAGCGAAAGGTGGTTGTTGAACAAGCATAACAAGACTTTCTTACCATGGTTCAAGGAAGAAATGCTTAAGGATGGTAGTACTGCTTCTGATGACGTAAAATGGCTAGCACGTGGGCCTAACTTCAACGTCATATGTTGGAGCGGATACGGCATAAATAACTTTTCCTTTTATACAAAGGAACAAGATAACAAGAGTACCATGCAAAATAGTTGGGTTATGATCGTGGCCGAAGCAATGCACTTCTCTAGTGCAAAGGACACAAAACCAGTTACAGCACCGAGACCTTAGTTTGGATATATTGAAGATATTTGGGTGCTCGATTACACTAAGCTTACGGTGCCGGTATTTAAATGTAAGTGGGTTGATAGTAACGGTGGTGTACAAACCGACGAGTTGGGGTTTACATTGGTAGACCTCAACAAGTTAGGTCATATAAACGAGCCTTTCATAATGGCTTCCCAAGCAAAACAAGTGTTCTACATCACTGATCCTTCTAACAAAAGGTTGTCCGTGGTTCTCCAAGGAAAAAGCATGTATAATGGTAGTGATGAAAATGAAGATTCAAATCTTGATATTCCTGAGACTCCTTCTTTTTCAACAAACATGCCTACTATAATCGAGGAGACACAGGTGGACGATGTACATGCCACTCATGATGATCATCACGAAGGGATATTGATATAGGTAGTTTAAACTTAGTATACATTTATTTTTATTTCTATTTATGTATTTATTTTGAGTTATAACCTATGTTAATAAATATATATTGTTTATGAATACATATATATGGATCATTATTCTATTTTTCCTTTGCAATTCTGTAATGTGTGTGATATTCTGTGTTACTGGGATATTTACTGAATGCAGGGATGGCTGAGGGGAGTGATATTTTAAAACTGAATTTAAAAAAAAATACTATTAACGTCAGTTTTATCATACAACTGACGTTAATAGTATTTTATAAAATATACAGTACACTATTAACGTCAGTTGTTTATTACAACTGACGTTAAAATGAAGACCTTTAACGTCAGTTCTTGATAACAATTGACGTTAGTTTTAACAAAATTCACGTCAGTTTTGTTAAAGAACTGACGTTAATTTTGACAAAATTAACGTCGGTTGTGTTAAAGAACCGACGTTAATAGTGTTATATTTAACGTCAATTCTCAACTGACGTTAAAAGTTTAACTTTTAACGTCAACTGTATTTACGTCAGTCAGTATTCTGACGTAAAAAATCAATTTTAACTGACGTAAAAAGCACTTATTGCACTAGTGGCATTACTTTGTAAACACATGCGGAAATAAAATTAAAAGGATAATTTGTTGGTTGCTTTCGGAAAATAATTTGTATAAGTACGTAAGCGTCTAAAATTAGGTATAAAAAAATTTGTCACGACTCCAAACCTAAGCCTTGTTCGGCACGCCGGCTTGCAATCCTAGCCTGGCAAGCCTATTTAATTTAGTGATATACTTGAATAAAAGCTAGTATTTTACAAAAATTTGGATAGAGTCTTCTCTGTAATTCGGACATCCCAGGTAAAAGAACACCTGCTAAAATAATTACATTTTCATTCCAGAATTCCAGTTACACCAAATACAACCAGGCAGTAATATGCTAAAAATAGTTATATCAATAAGCTATACATGACCAAAAGGAAAAGCTTAGGTTTTCGTTCAAAAGAGATGCTCTCCGAGCCATAAACATTCCATTTTAAAATAAAGACTCTCTGAGCCATACTCATACATACTTATCAAAAATCTAAGTCTCAAACCCTAAGCTGGTCGTTCTAAAAGTTATTCCTGAGGAAAACTCACATGATCATTCCAAAATCAAATACTTTATCAAACAACCAGATCTAAGTCTCTAAGTGACTTAGGAAGACTCATCTGCACCATCTGTACTAAATTACCCAGAGTACAATAGCGAACCAGAAGAAACCTGATATATCTGTATGGGTGAGATACCGACAAATGGATATATCACACAACAACCATATACAAAATACATACATCACCTCAGCACATTAACATTTAATTATTATACAGAGATAAAATAACAAGTGTTATATCAATGGGTCTCATACCCGAATAATCAGTTTTATAAAGAGAATGCATGACACTTCAATAATTAGGCTCTAAACTTAATCTCATGAGATACCAACACCGTTTTATCAATAAGAAAGAAAGAGATGATCAGGCTCATACGCCCCGTCTGGCAAGTTGTCTCCGTCACCTCATGCTCCCGGATCAACATCATCACGAATCCCTTATAACGGCCATTCGGATGTATACCTCATCGAATACCACATCTTAAGCGGGTATTCGGATAACTCAAGCACGTCTGCTAAGGGGAAATGCATATGAATAAAAGACTTTTCATTATCGAGACTTTTCTTTGTGTTCACTCTTTTCCGTTGTCGAAGCCCAAAGCTAACGACTTTTCACTATTTTCATTACTTGAAAATCAATAACGCAGGACACACAGTCTGAGTGCTCAATCACAACACCTTAGATCGATGTCGTAGCCCAAGGTTGTGGTCATAGAAACAGTTATAGTTTTATCCATGTTTCATTTCAACATGATAAGGACTCCTAGCCCATAATAAATTAGGACACACAGTCCTCAATTCCAAAATCAGGACTCCTAGCCCATAATATCACGATTGGGACCCTTGGTCCATAATTCTTGACACGGATCCCAGATCACGTGCATACAACTGAATATTAGAGGCGACGTCTCGCGAACTAGTATTCTCTTTCACATGTGCTTACTTTTCGCTCAGTGAAAATCAAAACCAAAACAAAACATAGGTCACTTATCCAAGTAACCTGAACGTTTCTAAATCATTTAGGAGGAAATCCTTATCCTTTGCAAAATCTTTTCTAAAACATTTTGGAAATTCGTTTGCTTTTGAAATCCTTGATGTAACAAAGTCAAATATTTTCAAAGGTTCTTTCCTTCATAAAATACACCGTTCGAAAAGGTTTTCTCTCGTACAAAACTTTTGATCATAAAAAGGTAGTTTCCTTCAACTTAAAATCACTTCAACATTTTTCTAAAAACAGAGATCTTATTCTTCTGAAGTAAGCACTTTAAATAAGGAACTTTTATAAGTGAACCCAAAACTTTCAAAGTTCTATTCAAGACTTATTAAGGCTTTTAATCTTTATAGACATTGGGCACAGACTCAAGTCCGGCTTCTCAAACTTCAATCAACAGTAATATATTCACAACCATAATAATATCACAGTTAATAACAGTTCATCACATATATATATAATTCATAACACTTTAAAGCAAGTAATGTTCAACTTCAAGTAATAATCACAATAATGTTCACAACACTCAATTAAACACATACACACTGCACATGGTCATTGAATATCCCTAGGCAAGCTCCCCTTACCTTTGAAGACAAGTAAAGGATCCTCGTCTTAATGCTCACGTTAGTTCCAAGAGTACAAACTCTCTTGTAGACAAGGGATGATCATTTCATTGGTGCCTCAACAGTTAGCTTCCTTCTGAGCGAAGCAGCACAAAGCTAAACTCCAACTCGACGTTCCAATTTCCTCTAGATAGCTCTGGTCAACTCCCAAAACATGTTAAACCTGCTTCCCCAAGCAAACACAGCCACTCTAACATTCCAGAGAGGGAGTCAAAGCATTTTCAACAACCAGATAATTCAAACAACTAACTACTCATCATCAAACTCTCACTTTAAGTTGATTTAAATGATTAATTTCTCAAAACAGGGACACATTCAACAGAAATCAGATTTGGGCAAAATAGTGCTCATCACCACAAATTGGGGAAAATTAGATTTTATCATAAGATTACAAAATCAGTTTGGTATACATAAATTGACAGTCCCAATTATATAACAACATAGTTAATTTCACAAAACATAACCAATTTCAAATAAAAAAAATTCAGATTGGGGCTTTATGGTTCAAATCATAATTTGGGGGAAAAGCAATCTACTTAAATAATGGTGAAATTGATTTAGGGAAACACTAATTTACAGTCCCAATTACACAGAACAAGGTTCAATTTCAAAATTACAATCTAATTTCAAAAGGCTAGAGTTAGGGTTTCAAAATCAATTTGGGGAAAACTCATTCTAACCAGAGAATAATGAAATCAACATATGAAAATGCTAAATTACAGTCCCAATTGCATAACATTAAAGTTAATTTTACATTTGATGTCTGAAATCAAAATGCTAGGGTTTGAGGAATTGGGATTTTTGAAATGAAACACTTTGGGTGGATTTTCACTTACCCAACAAGGAAGAAGAAGAGGTGGTGGTTACTAGGAGGTCCGGCACTGAGGCAGTTACTGAGGATGACGGCGGCAACGTTCCAGAAGCAACCATGGCGGAAACGACTTCGTAACAGCGCACCAACCTGACAGAAAATGAGGTTGTCGTCCTCTCCCTACCTGCCGCGGTCGAACGGCGTCCGGACGACGGGTTGCAGGTGACGCTCACAGCGAAGATGATGATCCATAGTGGCGGAACGAACCAAACACGTTGGGAGAGAGCTAGGTCGCGTGGTCTTCTCTGTATCGAGCGGCGGTCAGAGTCATTCCAAGGTGGCTGGCGGCGGCACTCCTTTAGAGAGAAGGAGATAAGAGTGAAGGGAAGGAGGTGAGACATGGAGTGTAGGGAGAGAGAGGAAGCAACATAAGAGAAAGAAAAGAGAAAGAAGAAGAAAGAAGAAGAAAAATAAAGAAAGAAAGAGGGGGGGGGGGGGGGTTCGGGTCATTAAGGGGGAGAGGAGAGAGAATTTCTGATTTTTGTACTAGTAGGTACAAAATGAGTGATAAATATTAGCCTAAAATAAACATGTTTTTACTTTTTGGAATCTAAATATAAAGATTGATAAATATATGATTTAGAAATTCAAATTAGAGTAAAGATTAATAGTTGAACAGATCAACTAAGAAAATACTCGGTCCAAAATTTAATCTCCGATTAATGTCAAACCAGTTTATTTTCAAGTCTAAAATTAAATAGGATAAAATATGAAAATACTTTTCTTTGAATCATATTATTTAAAGCACTTTCTGTACTGGTAATAATAGTGACAAAAATGTAATTTATTGTTTAGTAAGCGTGCATTCACTGAAATAAGTCAGTGCTAACGCACCCGATAAAATAATTTGAAGAGAGCAATTTAATTACTCAACTAAACCACATAACAAAATAAACATAAACATCCAAATAAAATAATTAATCATATGTGTAAAAACCAGGGTGTTACACTAGAGATTTCAAAAATTTACATACTCTTAGATCCACGACCTTAGAGTAGTGTAGAGTTAAGATAAATTATCATAAGTTGAAAAATGAAACAAAATCTTTCAACTCTTCAAAAATACAATTTCGGCCATGAACAAAATAATGGCTTAGATGTTTTATTTTGATCCAACAACCATGGATTCAATATATATATGAAATATAAGATTGAATCACGCAAGACTAAATTTAAAAAAATGAACAAAGTCCTCCCCTACTATAAACTAGGGTTCGGTCTCATCAAGTTAAAAGGGCACAAACTTTTTGTTGAATACATCCTATTGGATCTTAAATATAGAGAGGATACTAAGATCATAGAAATTGGTTTCACATTAAAATGATTTTTCTATGATTTTCTATAAAATTTCAAAGTTCTAGATCTAGGAATGGAAAAATATGATTCATGGCATAAACATGAGAAATACATGAATATGAAAGCTTAGATGACCAAGGATATGAGCTTTTACCTCTTGAAGATTGAAGAAATGAGGAAAATGATCAACCTTCACTAAGTTGAAAAGTGGACAGCTTGAAGGTGTGATGGTATTGTGAGTGTATCTCACAATATACTCATCCAAAAATCACAAACGTTGGCTTGTTAGAAAGATAATAAGAAAAGGAACAACTTTGGTGTTGAAGGTTTCATTTTTTTCGGATCATAATTGGGGTGAAAAGTGCCTTCTTTCTGCTGTTTCGTGTGTTGCTGAGAATTCTGGGCAGTTTCGGTATTTTGAGCATATCTCCCAATCCACTAATTCGTTTTTGATGATCTTTAGCTTGTTGGAAATAAGATAAAAAGAGGAACAACTTATATGTTTATAGTTTTCCGAGTATCAGAAAGGAAGAGGGTCATATTTTTTGTGGAGATTCGGTGTTCTTATGAGTTTTGTAACTTAGAGAAAATGGAGAAAACTTGGTGACGAAGATGAAGAGAAGTGGGGAAAGGGCAGATGCGGTTTTGAGCCTTTATATAGGCTTAGTTTTAGGCTTTGTTTGGTTCCTTAGAGTCCAAATAATAGGTTTTGTGAATATTAAATTAATATATGATTAATCATAGCTATTAGTTAACTTAACTAAGGTTATTTTGGCTTATCATGGTTAATAATATGCTGCTCACATTTGATGGTGGTGTGGCTGATTCTGGGCCACACATAATGACTCACCAATGAGTCACCGATCCTATCCGTAGTGGTTCCCGGAAATTCTGTACGCAGCTCCGTCATTTACCCAATTTCGATTTTTGAGAGGAAAATAATGAAACGGAAGCAAAATGAAATAGGTATGGTTGAGTATATATGGATGCACGAAATTGAGGAGATGTGGGAGGTTTACAACCATGTAAAATTAGTGGTTAAAAGGGCGTAGATGTGTCTGGTTAATACCCGCGAAAGCTTGGGGGTATTTTGGTCTTTTTAACTAAAAGTCATGATTACTAGAATTTATTGCTCATAAATGCTTGGTGACTCATCCTCCATGAGTCATCATGTATAACTCGTTGTCCCGATCTCTTGACAGGTCTCTGCAGTTCCGTTTCGGACTCCGTCGGTTTCCCGATTAGGGTTTTACGCCCGAATCGAGTATAAAACCTAATTATTTTGAAAACTTTCAAAATAACCTATATTGTTGGAAATGAGATATAGAATCAATTCATTTGGTTCTCGGGTCAAAATTAGGTTTTCCGATCAGTAAAATCTTACTGTCAGTGAAAACACAGACCGGGTTCCATCTGAATTTTCAACCCAAAATTTAACCGTATGCTTACAAAAATAAGTATGATATGAATATGACTTTGGTTTTCCCAAAATCATTTTCTAAGTTTCAGATAAAAATATAAATGTTTATTTATATTTATACCGATCTTAGAAAGCAGAAAAAATCGGGGTGTTACAATCTACACCCTTCTTACAAGTTAAGATCCACTATGCAGCGGAGGAGTAAACCAAATAATGTATCAGAGGATTGTTCAGACTTCATGGAGTATCTTCTAGTGTTGTTTCAGATGAAAAACGGAAGTTTATCAGCGTGTGCCGGTTAAGTTTACTTTAAGTGTTGAGGACTAAGTTGAGGCTAAGTTCAACTGATCATCCTCAGGTATATGGATAAGTAATGAGATGACCTATCCTTAGCAGGTTAGTTGGGAGATAGTGTGGTACCTAATTTTTGTCATCTCTATGGTAGGACAAACCAGAGTTGATAGGAGCTTCGTTAATGTATAGATGTGAATGGTACTATGAGGACCCTTAAGTTCAACATCATTGAGTGAGATGATTACAATGGACCTTATCATGATCGAGGCATATATATCATTAAAGGAATTTAGAGTCGTGATCAACGTTTATGGTTAATGTTGACTTCGTGAGTCCGAGGATTAACGGAAAAATATCAATAGTAGTTTCCCTTAAGCTGAACGGAAATAGTAAAGAGGAGTTCTTGGGAAACTAAGTTGTGAGAAGAGTTTGAGAGCTCTGTTTTAGAGTTTTAAAGGTCTGACCGTGATGAAATTTGGAGTGGTGGAATAAGTACAAAGGAAACTAAGACTATAATTGTGTGCTTTGGGTTGAAAGTTGATATATGTGGTAGAGTTAATGTTGAACTTGATGTTCGTCGTGAGGATAAGGTGTTGAATAAATTTTGCTGGTGGACTAATTTTGAGGCAAGAAGTGATTAAGTTTTGATTTTACTCTTCATGTGAGAATAATGTAAATCTTAGATGGAATCTTGGTGTTAACCATGAGAGTTAAGGATGTAGAGATTTTTAAAAATTTTTTTGTATTAGTATTTACGGAAGAAGAGTATGAATTGAGGATAATCAATTTGAAGTTGAGGATGAAGAAAACGAAAGTATGAATATCGCTATTAAGTTAAATCATCTAAGGAAAAGTAAATACAGGATGTACGATGTAGGATCTTGAGATTTGGATATCACTACAAGAACCTATCTGGTTTCGAGTTACATAATTTCGAGGACAAAATGAAGTTAAAATATCCTTAGTTATTTCCAGGTGCGTAATTTCGAGGATGAAATTCTTTTTAGAGGGGTAGTATTGTAACACCCTGTTTTTCCTATGCTTTCTGTAGCAGTAAATATATATTTAAATGAGTTTATTTTAGATTAAACTCAGGATGATTTTAACTGAAGTAAAATCATTTTCTTGTGTTGTTATATCATATGAAGTCACGATAAAATTTTTGGTTGAAAATTCAGACGGAAGCCGGTCTGCGTTTTCACTACCGGTACAAGTTTACTGTGCAGAAAACCAAAATTTGACCCGTGAATGAGACGGTTAGTGTTTTTAATATGTTTCCTTCAACTTTGGTTATTTTTTAAATTTTCGTTCAAAAATAAAATTTAATATTTTATTCGGGTGAAAACGTCGGAAGAATTACGATCGAAAATGCAACCGAGTACGAATTGGAGCAGATTAGGGAACAAAAAAAGAAGTGAGGAGACCTGATGGAAGAGGCTATGACACACTCCAAAAGTGTATCATCACACTTTTCAAATTATAATACTATTCTATTCCAAAAAGTTATTTCTCTCTCTTCTTCCATCCAATCAAGCATTAAACCACCATGCTTGCTCAACAAGCCCTTCCTCTCTTCTTCAAACTCCAATAAAGTTTCATCTTCTTCATTTCTTTTAAATGTTCAAGCTCTTAAAGCTTTAGTTTTTATTCATCTTTTCTACTTGAGTTCTTCATTAAAGTTCTTCCTTATACTAAGGTTAATGCTCTCATATGAATCTTTTTGTAAGTTTCATCTTTTATTTCTTAGTTTACTTTATGTATTCTTTATATGCTTTAAAATTCTAAAATCTCTCTAAAATGTTAGAAAACTCCTTTTGAGTTGAAACCACTTTCTATAGTCTTGTATTAACATATATTTTCACATGCTGAGAGGTTATGTAAAACAAAAATCTATACCTATCTCTTCCAATGAAGGTCGAATGCTTGCATTTGTGACCTAGGAGGTTTTTGTTTCAAATTTTGGAATGTGATCATGTGTTTGAGTTTCTAACTATCCATTGATCTTAAATCTATAAATCTTAGAAGGTTTGATAGCATTCATGGATTTAGAACTCTTAATACCTTGTGATTCTAAACCTAAGAGTTATTGTTAAACAAAGGATATTTTCCTCATCATCATATGATGGCCGAAACTTAGAGTTTAGGTGCTAGGATGTTTGAGTTCTTATTTTTTCAAAATGATCACGGACTTGAGCTCCATAAGATATTTGGAAGCTAAGTCTAAGAGATTAGAGAGTTTAAGGATTTCTAACTTGTTTATTCTATGTTATTAAAGCTAGGATGTATTACTTTCATTTTTCCAAGATGATCATGGACTTGATCTCCATAAGATATTTGGATGCTAAGTCTAAGAGATTGGAATGTTTAAGGTTCCATTGTTTTCCAAAATGATCATGGACCTGAGCTCCATAAGATATTTGGATGTTAAGTCTAAGAGATAGGAAAGTTTAAAGATTTCTAGCCTATAAATCCTATGAAGACCGATCCGAGAAGGTATGGACCTAAGATACTTTGTTCTTATTTTTCCAAATGCTCATGGTTTTGAGCTCCTTAATACATATGGATGCTAAGCCTAAGAAATTGGAAAGTTTTGTGAATGCTAGACTATTTTACTAGCCTTGGCCAAATACCCTAAGTTTATAACTTAGTGGGATTTTATTTCAACTTTGTTAAATGATCATTGTTTATGAACTCCTAACACTTAAGGATCATAGATCCATGAGTTGTATAATTTTTGGGAATCTCTAACCCTAAGAACTTGTCTTGGCCGAACCTATACCTTGTGGTTTAGTGTTCTTGTTTGATTTTAACTTGTGATTTTGTGTCCGTCACCTTAGACTTCCATCGCGGAGGAAACAAGGACGTTCGTGGTATACCTCTCCAAACATCTAATCTCCTTACCTTCACGGAAGGTAAGAGGGGATTGCCTAGAAATATTCAATGACTATATGCATATGTGTATGTGTTTACTTGAGTGATTTGAATATTATTATGATATGGAGCAAATACTTGAATGACTTGTTTACTTGAACTATTGTGATTATTACTTGAAGTTGATTATTACTTGCCTTAAAGTATTGTGAGTTGTATATACGTGATGAACTGTCGTTAACTGTGATATTATTGTTGAGAATATATTACTGTTGATTGAAGTTTGAGAAGCCGGACTTCAGTCTGTGCTCAATGATTATAAGGATTAAAAGTCTTAATAAGCATTGAATAGAACTTTGAAAGTATTGGTTTCATTTATAAAAGTTTCTTGCTTAAATCGCTTACTTCAAGAAAATGAGATTCTTGTTTTGAAAAGAAATGTTGAAGTGTTTTTAAGTCAATAGAAACTACCTTTTTATGATCCAAAGTTTGTATGAGGGAAAACCTTTTTGAACTATGTGTTTTATGAAGGAAAAACCCCTTTGAAAATATTTGATTTTATTCCGTCAAGAATTTCAAAAGCAAACGAATTTCCTAATTGTTTTATAAAAGGATTTGTAAAGGAAAATATTTTCTCCTAAATGGTTTAGAAACGTTCCAGTTACTTGGATAGGTGACCGAGGTTTTGTTTTGGTTTTTGATTTTCACTGAGTGAAAAGTAAGCACATGTGAAAGAGAATCTAGTTCGCGAGATGTCGCCTCTAGCATTCAATTTTATGCACGTGATATAGGATTCGTGTCAAGAATTATGGACCAAGGGTCCTCATCGTGATATTATGGGCTAGGAGTCCTAATCTTGGAATTGACGACTGTGTGTCCTAATTTCATTGTTATGGGCTAGGAGTCATTATCATGTTGAAATAAAACATGAATAAAATTATAATTGTTTCTACGACCACATCCTTGGACTACGACATCGGTCTAAGGTGTTGTGATTGAGCACTCGGACTGCGCGTCCTGTGTTATTGATTTTCAAGTGATGAAAATTGTGAATA
This sequence comes from Sophora flavescens, assembly GCA_030762895.1. Classification (NCBI taxonomy): domain Eukaryota; kingdom Viridiplantae; phylum Streptophyta; class Magnoliopsida; order Fabales; family Fabaceae; genus Sophora; species Sophora flavescens. The sequence continues at coordinate 4,776,251 of CM061066.1, forward strand.
TTCGTTAGCTTTGGGCTTCGACAACGAAAAATAGTGAACACAAAGAAAAGTCTCGATAATGAAAAGTCTTTTATTCATATGCATTTCCCCTTAGCAGACGTTCTTGAGTTATCGAATACTCGCTTAAGATGTGGTATTCGATGATGTATACATCCAAATGGTCATTGATAAGGGATTTGTGATGATGTTGATCCGGGTGCATGAGGTGACGGAGACAACTTGCCAATGCGGCATACGAGCCTGATCAACTCTTTCTTTCCTAATGATAAAACGGTGATGGTATCTCATGAGATTAAGTTTAGAGCCTGATGATTGAAGTGTCATGCATTATATTTATAAAATTGATTAATTCGGGTATGAGACCCACTAAAATAATACATGTTGTTTACCTATGAATAATGTTTAAATGTTAATATGACAATGTGTTGTATGTATCAAGTATATGGTTGTTGTATTATATATCCAGTGTCGTTATCTCACTCTTATAGTTATATCAGGTTTATTCGGGTTTTGCTGTAGTACCTTGGTACTCTAGTACCGATGCTGCAGAGGAGTCTTTCTAAGTCACTTGAAGACCAAGTGTTAGAGGTTGGGAAAGTATTCTGATTGGGGGTCTCTCCAATGAATATTTGATAGAATGATCAGCTTAAGAGTCTGAGTTTATATGTAGTGTTATGTACATCCATTGTAGTTTAAACTTTCTCTTTCGAAAATGGAAACTTAGAAATGTTGTATGTCATGGTAACTTTGTTACGAATGTGACTTTACGTCTTAAATGTATGTATCATGGATTTCAGAGTTATCCTTAAATAAAAATTTTATACCCCAGTTTTCTGACTTAAAAGAAAACAATTTTCCAGAAGCAACCACCAAATTATCTTTTAATTTACTTCCACAAGTGTTACGTAGTAATACCTAGGGGTGTTACATGCGACGCAGGTGGAATATCACAATATTTATGCAATATTAAAAGGTAGATATAAAAAATGTTTGTATGTGGAGGAAAAAAGTAAAGGAAGAATATTGTTATTTTTAAAAAAAAAATTTGTGAACATTATTTTTTTAAAAAAATTAATTTGTCTGAATCGTTGATCATAAACTATAGCAAATATTAACTTAACAACTATTATTGATATTATAATAAAAAAATATTTTTTTTATGGTAGACATTTTTAAAAAAACATGTTTATTTGAAAATAAAATATAACGGGAATATATATATATATATATATATATATATATATATATATATATATATATATATATATATATATATATAAAAGTAAAAGGGGCCTCATTAAAACCTTATGATTCAAAACCCTACTTAGGGAAAAAGCACCAAAAAGGAAAAAGAGTGCCCATATTATTAAAAAGAAGAAAAGAAAACAAAAGATATGGGGGGCATGTACCCGACCCATAGAAAAATCAATGAAATCTATAAAAAAAGATTGTGATTGTAACACCTTGTTTTTCCTATGCTGTCTGTAACAGTAAATACATATTTAAATATGTTTATTTTAGATTAAACCCAGAGGATGATTTAAATTAAACTAAAATCATTTTCTTGTGTTGTTATATCATATGAAGTTACAGCAAAATTTCGGTTGAAAATTCAGACGGAAGCCTGTCTGCGTTTTCACTGCCAGTAAAAGTTTACTGAGCGGAAAACCTAATTTTGACCGGTGAACGTGATAGTAAGTGTTTTTATTATGTTTCCTCCCACTTTGGTTATTTTAAAAATTTTCGTTCAAAAATAAAATATAATATTATATTCGGGCGAAAGCGTCGAAAGAATTACGATCGGAAATGCAACCGGATACGAAATGGAGCAGAATAGGAGAAATAAAAGGCTTGAGGTGATATGAGGGATTGAGGTGACTCACTAGAGGTATGGCCAAAGCTACCTCCTAAAAAGTGGTCTTGATGACACTTTTTAAAATATATCATATTATATTCTAAAAACATATTTTTCTCTTTCCTCTTCAACCGAACAAGGCACAAGGTCAAAACATGCTCTCCAAGCTCATTCCTCTATCCTAAAGTTCATGCCACTCTCTCCCCTCTCTATATATACCCCTTTCATTTTCACTTCATCATCTTCCTCCTTCAAAACTCCATTAAGCCTTCATCTTTTTCTTTCTTCTAAAAGTTCAAGCTCTTAAAGCTTTATTTTTTATTCACCTTTTCTACTTAAGTTCTTCATTAGGGTTCTTCCTTATACTAAGGGTAATGCTCTCATATGAATCTTTTTGCAAGTTTCATATTTTATTTCTTAGTTTACTTTATATGTTCTTTATATGCTTTAAACTTCTAAAATCTCTCTAAAATGGTAGAAAACTCCTTTTGACTTGAAACCACTTTCTATAGTCTTGTATTAACTTATATTTTCACATAATAAGAGGTTGTATAAAAGAAAAATCTCTACCTATCTCTTCCAATGAAGGCTGAATGCTTGCATTTGTGACCTAGGAAGTTTTTGTTTCAACTTTTGGAATATGATCATGTGTTTGAGTTTCTAACTATCCCTTGATCTTGAATCTATAAATCTTGGAAGTTTTGATAGCTTGTTCTTATGATGGCCGAAAAATATGAATAAGTAGGCCTAGGATACAATGTTTCAACTTTCCAAGTATTGATCATGGATTTAGAACTCTTAATACCATGTGATTCTAAACCTAAGAGTTATTGTTAAAAAAAGAATATTTTTCTCATCATCCTATGATGGCCGAAACTTAGAGTTTAGGTGCTAGGATGTTTGAATTTTTATTTTTCCAAAATGATCATGGACTTGAGCTCCATAAGATATTTGGATGCTAAGTCTAAGAGATAGGAAAGTTTAAGGATTTCTAACTTGTTTATTCTATGTTATTAAAGCTAGTATGTATTACTTTCAATTTTCCAAGATGATCATGGACTTGAGCTCCATAAGATATTTGGATGCTAAGTCTAAGAGATTGGAATGTTTAAGTTTCCATTGTTTTCCAAGATGATCATGGACTTGAGCTTCATAAGATATTTGGATGCTAAGTCTAAGAGATTGGAATGTTTAAGTTTCCATTGTTTTCCAAGATGATCATGGACTTGAGCCCCATAAGATATTTGGATGCTAAGTCTAAGAGATTGGAAAGTTTAAAGATCTCTAGCCTATAAATCCTATGAAGGCCGAACCTAAAAGGTAACGGACCTAGGATACCTTGTTCTTATTTTTCCAAAATGATCATGGTTTTGAGCTCCTTAATACATATGGATGCTAAACCTAAGAGATTGGAAAGTTTAGTAAATTCTAGCCTACTTTACTAAGCCTTGGCCAAATACCCTAAGTTTATAACTTAGTGGGATTTTAATTCAACTTTGTTAAATGATCATTGTTTATGAATTCCTAACACTTAAGGATCATAAATCCATGAGTTGTATAATTTTCGGGAATCTCTAACCCTAAGAACTTGTAACACCCCGCCTTGGGGTATTACTACGTAACACGTGCGAAAATAAAAATTTAAAAGATAATTTGCTGGTGCTTTCGGAAAATAACTTATATAAGTAAACAAGTGTTTGAAATTGGTTATAAATTTTTTTTTCACGACTCCACACCTAAGCCTTAATCGACACACAAACTTACTATCATAGCTTGGCAAGCCTATTTAATTTAAAGAATATACTTAAATACAAGCTAGTAGTTTTACAAAAAAAATTCGACAGAGTCTCCTCTGTAATTCGGACATCCCCGAGTAAAATAACACCTGTTAAAATATTTACATTTTCACTCCAGAATTCCAGTTACACCAAATTCAACCAGGCATCAATACATAAAAATAATAGTTATAGCCATAAGCTTTACAAGACCAAAGGAAAAGTTTAAGTTTTCATTCAAAAGATAGGCTCTCCGAGCCATAAACATTCCATTTTAAAATAAAGGCTCTCTGAGCCAAACTCGTACATATCATCAAAATAATCTAAGTCTCAACCCTAAGCTGGTCGTTCTAAAAGTTATTCCGCAAGTAATACCTCATCAAGCAACTACATCTAAGTCTTTGAGTGACTTTGAAAGACTCCTCTGCACCATCTGTGTTAGAGTACCCAGGGTACAATATCGAACTTAGAAGAATCCTGAAATGTTTGTAAGGGTGAGATACCGACAAATGGATATATCACACAACAACCATACACATGATACATACATCACATAATCATATAAGCATTTTAAATCATGTATATATATAACATAACAGTGTTATATCAAAGGGTCTCAAACCCGAACAATCGGTTTTATAAAGAGAATGCATGGCACTTCAATATTCAACTCTATCTTGATACCTAATCTCCGGAGATCCCACAACTTTCTGTTTCGTTTCAAGATGATCAGGCTCGCACATGGCGCATTGTAAAAACGAACAAAACAATGCCCAAGAAAATCAATGGTGCACATCCCCATTCTCGATAGGATGTTCATGCCAGCACCTAACACAATTGTGCACATCCCCATTCCTGTTAGGATGTTCATGCAAAGAACATAACACAATTGTGCACATCCCCATTCCCGTTAGGATGCTCATGCAAAGCAATGACACTGTTCCCCCATTCCAGTTAGGAAATAGCGGCACATTCATGTGACCAGTGCTCAAACAGCTATTGCAACTGTTCACATGACACCTTTGTGACAACCACTCAAACAGCTATTGCAGCTGTACACAGATACACTGTCGGATAATCCATCTCAATCATATGTGACCAATGCTCAAACAGCTTTTGCAATTGTTCACACGACCCTTCTGTGACAACCACTCAAACAGCTATTGTAGTTGTACAGAGATACATGACCACTCAAACAGCTATTGCAGTTATGTACAGAGTCACTTGTGCTATAACCACTCAAACAGCTATTGCAGCTATGCACAAATATTATCCGACCTCATATGATAGCCACTCAAACAGCTATTGCAGCTTAGTCATACGGCCCCTTGTGACAACTCTCCAACCATTGTTGTAGTCATACACGAGGTAACTCATTGGTCCCCACAGAACACAATGATCATCATCTCCTGACACGTCTGCCATATACATTGATCCACTCTGGATTCAATGCCCATAATCATATGACACAATTGCCATTGAATGCATGAGAAAAACTTTTATTCTCGTTTTGTTTTCTTTGTCGTAATAATCTTTCCCTGTCGAAGCACAAAGCTTAACGACCATGCTTAATTCTTTTAATTAAGACTTTTCACTTAAAACATATACAGGACACACATTCCAAATCTTTTAATCTCAACATAGGACATACAGTCCGAATGCTCAATCACGATGCCCTTAAACCGATGCACCAGATTTTAGGCTCGCGGATATGGAACTCACACTGTCCACATCAACTTAGCACACACGGTCCAAAAACAACCACTTTGCAGGACACTCCGTCCCATGACACAGATCCTTGATCTACGTGTCCATACCACACTAGAACCCCGACGTCTCGGTTTCTAGGCTAATTTATCGACTTGTAAAACATTTCGCTCAGTGAAAATCAAAACCAAAACAAAACCTCAGTCACTTATCCAAGTAACCGGAACGTTTCCAAAATTATTTGGGAGAAAATCCATTTCCTTTGCAAAAATCTTTTCTAAAACATCTAGGAAATTCATTTGTATTTGAAATTCATTGATGGAATAAAGTTAAATATTTTCAAAAGGTCTTTCCTTCACAAAAAATATTTTCAAAGGGTCTTTCCTTCATAAAGCACACTGTTAGAAAAGGTTTTCTCTCGTACAAAACTTTTGATCATAAAAATATAGTTTCCTTCAACTCAAAATCACTTTAAAATTTTTCTAAAACAAAAGAATCTTATTCTTCTAAAGTAAGCACTTTATACAATGAACTTTTATAAGTGAACCCAAAACTTTCAAAATTCTATTCAAGGCTTATTAAGGCTTTTAATCCTTATCATTATTAGGCACAAACTCAAGTCTGGCTTCTCAAACTTCAATCAACAACAATAACATCACAGTTAAACATGTATATATATAATTCATATATATCACAGTTAATCACATATATATAATTCATAACACTTTAAAGCAACAAATATTCAACTCCAAGTAATAACCACAATGGTTCAAAATAAACAAGTTATTCAAGTATTGGCTCAACATCACAATAATATTCACAGCACTCAATTACACACATACACACATGCATATAGTTATTGAATATCCCTAGGTAACTCCCCTTACCTTTGAAGACAAGTAAAGGATTCTCGTCCTAATTCTCACGTTAGCTCATATCTACTTCGTCAAGCAAACATAGCCATGTCCAAACGTCTCAGAGAGTAAATCCAACAACACGCAACAACCAGAATTCAAGAAATCAATTTCACATGGTCCAACACACATTTAAACTTTATCTAAACACTTAATCTAATTACCAAATAAGGTTATTTTCAAAGAAAATCATGTTTGAAGCTCACGCTTCCTAATACCCTTTTAGGAAACTTTGTTTTGATTAAAAGATCTTGAAAAAGAACTTTGGAAATCATCCATTTAGAGTCCTAATTACACTGAATCATAATTAATTTCACAAAAACATACCCAAATTCAAATAAAATTAAATTGGGGGTTTAGGGCTCCTTATTAAAATTTAGGGAAAACTCAGAATAATGAAATTGGTTTAGGGAAACACAAACTCATAGTCCTAATCTCATAAAACAACCTTAAATTTCAAGATTAAAATCTGAAATCAAAGGGTTAGGGTTAGGGTTTCAAAAATCCATTTGGGGTTTTGAACTAGAAGAGGTTATGGCGAAGTACTTACCCAAGATAACAAGAAAAGAGGTAATGGTGGCTGTTGAAACGACCGGCGCGGCGGTGACACGACGGGGGGGGGCGGCGGTGTGTTTTGGACAACACCATAGGTCCAACAAAAACAAGAGTTAAACCTCATGGAAGAAGAAAAGAAGATTCAATATCATAAATAGGTGAAGAACCACTGTTAATGGCGGCTTAGGGTGCTTACCACGACGGCCGGTGACAGCGAACGCCGGAGTTGCATGCAGAGTCGCTGCTGAAGGATGACAGTGACGCGCACAGCGATGCACGGCGAGGAGCAGCTCGCTTGACCGGACTGTGCTCCTACGGTGGCGGCGTGCGACTGGGCTGGTTGAAAAGGAGGAGGAAGAAGACGGAGTGAGGAGGAAGAAGAAGAAGAGAGAAGGAAGAAAGAAAGAAGGAAGAAAAGAGGAGAAGCAGAGAAGATAAGGGAGAAAGAGAGAGATTGCGTCGAGAAAAAGAGAGAGAAAAGAGAGAAAATGGGTTTTTAAACAAATTACTTAGTGATAGGTACAAAATGAGTGATAAATATTAGGCCTAAAATAAACATGTTTTTACTTTTTAGAATCTAAAAATAAAGATTGATAAAGATATAATTTCGAAATTCAAATTAGAGTAAAGATTAATAATTGAATTGATCAACTAAGAAAATACTCAGTCCAAAATTTAATCTCCGATAAATGTCAAACCAACATATTTTTAACTCTAAAATTAAATAGGATAAGAATATGAAAATGTTTTTCTCTTATTTACATTATTTAAAATATTTTTCTGTACTGGTATAATAGTGACAATAACATAAATTATTGTCTAGTAAACGTGCATTCATCAGAATAAATCAGTGCTAACGCACCTAATAAAATAATTTGAAGAGAGTAATTTAATTACTCAGACTAAACCACATAACATAATAAACATAAACATCCAAATAAAATAATTAATCCTAGGTGTAAAAACTAGGGTGTTACATTACTACCCCTCTTAAAAAAATTTCGTCCTCGAAATTTCGTAGCTCAAAACTAAACTGGTTGTTATAATCACACCTTAACTCTAAAATCTTGCTTTGTATTCTCATCGCTTCATTCCTTTCATCTATAACACTATAACAAGATCGATTCTTATGCCATTATATTTATCCTCGAGACTTTTCACTACCGCATTATTTCCACTACCTTCGATATTTCACCTTAGTCTGTTACACTTCAAAGAACAAAATCAACGCTTAATCTCTTCACTTCTCAATGATCCATTAGAAAAACTTTCTCCAATATCCAACTTTCACAACTAACATTAAAACCAACAATATCTTTACCATAACATCAATTAACCTTCTACTCAAGAGATGCAATCATAGTCTTAGTTCATTTGGGCTTAATCTACTCTTCTAGTCATATCAAATTCACACTTTCAAATCTTCAATCAAAACGTCGTAACATTCCTGAGTTGCACATGATAACCTTTACGCCAAGAACCTATGAAATTCAATCTTATTGAAATTGAATCTTACCACATCCAACATAGTCCGTTCTCTTCTTATTTCCTCTCGAATCTTTTGCCTACTTCGATTTCATATCCTTCATTTGCCTCTCATTTTCAATTTGGTTCTCAAGCCCGGTTAGTATCCCTGGTTTAAGAAATTTCCCATGCACATCTACCCTATTGTCCAAGGAAATACACAACTCCTAACAATTCCTCCATCTGAAAACATAGCTCTATCACTTATACAAGGAAGTGCTTGTATCATATATGCCCTTATCTTATTTATTTGCAGCCGAGAAAAGAGATTATAAAACAGAGTTTCTCTAAGACTATAACCCCTAGGAGCTGCACCAAAACAAAGCCAAGAAATCAAGGTGGACACTCCCCAATGGAAATCTTGAATTTAAAATGTCTAGTTTCCACTATGGATCATCAACCATATATTTACCAAAATAAGACCTCAAAGATTATAAACATTTCACCATAGCTTATCACACTCGAACGACACAATCAAAACTTAATCACTTCTTGCCTCCAAATTTGTCTACTAACAAAACTTCTTCAACACCTTATCCTCACGACGAATATCAAGTTTAACACTAACTTTTTACCCCATCATACATCAACCTTCAACTCAAAGTATACAATTGTTGTCTTAGTTTCCTTTGAACATATTCCACCACTCCAAATTATATCATAGTCATTCATTTCAATCTTAAAGAATACGATTTCATTCCTCCATGCAACTACAACCAAAAGGAATCACTTCAGTTTGAATTATCCAAAATCATAATTCTTAAACTTTTCTAACAACTTAGTTTCACTCAAGAACTTCTCTTTACTAATTCCATTCAGCTTAAGGAAAACTACCATATATATTTTTCCGTTAATCCTCGAACTCACTAAGTCAATATTAACCATAAATATTGATCACTACTCTAAATTCCTTTAATGATACATCTACCTCGATCACGATAAGATCCATTGTAATCATCTCACTCAAAAACGTTGAACTTAAGGGTCCTCATAATACCATTCACATCTATACACTAACGAAACTCCTATCAACTCTGGTTTGTCCTACCATAGAGATGACAAAAATTGAGTACCACACTATCTCCCAACTAACCTGCTAAAGATAGGTCACCTCATTACTTATCCATCCCACTGAGGATGATCAGTTGGACTTAGTCTCAACTTAGTCCTCAACACTTAAAGTAAACTTAACCGGCACACGTTGATAAACTTCCGTTTTTCATCTGAAACAACACTTGAAGATACTCCATGAAATCTGAACAATCCTCTGATACATTATTCGATTCACTAACACTGCATAGTGGATTTTAACTCTTAAGAAGATGTATACGTCATCAGTCGATCAACATTCACTTGAATTGAAACCAAAACTCGTGTAGGTCTTCAGAAAACTCATAACAAAGATTGAAGGAATGCCAACATCTCAATAAGGAAGGTCTCAATTGTACATCTTGATGTGGAGATATCCAATTCATGACTGATGAGATAAGTCACACATCGACAACATTTGGAAAATACATAGAATTAAGATGATCAATGACAATAAGCACTTTCGAACCGCAATAAGACATGACCTCAGTGATTATAAAAGAATTTCTCAAGAAAAGAAATTTTTCTGGATTTCACTTTCTCATTAGCATAGAACAGAATTTCATTAATTTGAAGGATATCGGAACATCCAGTATGGAAAAAGATCATTCCATCAGGTTCGTGGATGTAAAAATGCATGATCAATACACATTTACAAACATGAATCTAATAAAGTTCATTCTTCCACAAGAATCTTCCAACGGATTCAAATAATCAAGAAGTGAATAATGTTTATTCCCAAAAGGATTAATTCTTATTCTTAATACAAAGAATTTACAAAATGACGACTTTCACCTCTAACAAAAATAGAAGTGACGAAACTAGGTTTCACCAAGAAACTTCTACTATCACGAAATTATCTGAGTTATAACTCAAGGAAAATAGTCATAACCACTTTTCTCAACAACACTTTAAGGGATCCCGACCAATGGATTCCGTTAAATTAATTCACTCAAATGTCTGATACATCGAGGATCATTTAGAAATGTGAGTACGACTTCTTACAACAAGGAAATGAATAACTGGAAATTTATGAATCAGCATAGCTAATTCATGAGTCCTGACAGATTTCAAATTAAGATCAGAAAATCTATCTGACCCACTCAAACTTCACCGTTGTGATTATCTAATACAATCACAGGATTCGAGAAATAAATGTCAACTGACAAACACAAGAGAATCAAAGAGTACAATGAAGAGTTCCTTAAATCAAGAAACACTCACCCAAGATCGAAAATCCACTCGATTCATCTTGGTTCCAACCAACCTACACTTCTTTCTAGCCAAGCTTAGTATGACCACCTTGAATTGGGTACAATCCCGAACAATTTATCAATCGATCAAACATGCAAAGAGTTGATCTTTCTTCATAAACTAAGTTGACGACACAAAACCTTAGATAAGTCATCACTCCAATCTGGTAATACCTTGTCTTCAAGTCGATTTTTGAGTAGATGACAACTCCTCGCAATTGATTTACCAAATCAACTACGCAAGTTAGAGAATACTTGTCCATCATTAGTCCTTTTACCTAGCTGTCAGAAATCTACACAGTGACACAACCCCCACACTACAATTGGTGCTTCACAAGGAAAACACTCGGTCTAACAAACGGTTCAGACCACCGATCGAACTCGTTTCAATCTTTGTAGGCAACATCCTACATAAAAGAACAGAGATCTGACCGCAACCAGAAACTAGATCAATCAAAAATCAATGTCCTTTGCTAACCATAAACCTAGAATATTTCCAGGAAACACTCCCGGAAAAATCCTTTTACACAAGCATCTTGTTTCAAATGTCTGACACGATTTGCAAGAATAATCGAATGTCATATTCGAACCCAAGTAACATTTAAGATCTACGGTCTCCCAGGACATAAAACCCTTGGAAAAACCATCAACAAAACATATACTTGTGCGTCAACACACATTGCTTCAACAAGAAATAATTCAAACAAAATCCAACCAGAGATCACACAACAAAAACTTAACAGACCTATTCCCCAAAGATCCCGAAAGACTCGACCAGCTCTGATACCACTCTGTAACACCCCCCCCCCCCTTGGGGCATTACTACGTAACACGTGCGAAAATAAAAATTTAAAAGATAATTTGCTGGTGCTTTCGGAAAATAACTTATATAAGTACACATGTGTTTGAAATTGGTTATAAATTTTTTTTTTCACGACTCCACACCTAAGCCTTAATCGACACACAAACTTACTATCATAGCTTGGCAAGCCTATTTAGTTTAAAGAATATACTTAAATACAAACTAGTAGTTTTACAAAAAAATTTCGACAGAGTCTCCTCTGTAATTCGGACATCCCCGAGTAAAATAACACCTGTTAAAATATTTACATTTTCACTCCAGAATTCCAGTTACACCAAATTCAACCAGGCATCAATACATAAAAATAATAGTTATAGCCATAAGCTTTACAAGACCAAAGGAAAAGTTTAAGTTTTCATTCAAAAGATAGGCTCTTCGAGCCATAAACATTCCATTTTAAAATAAAGGCTCTCTGAGCCAAACTCGTACATATCATCAAAATAATCTAAGTCTCAACCCTAAGCTGGTCGTTCTAAAAGTTATTCCGCAAGTAATACCTCATCAAGCAACTACATCTAAGTCTTTGAGTGACTTAGAAAGACTCCTCTGCACCATCTGTGTTAGAGTACCCAGGGTACAATATCGAACTTAGAAGAATCCTGAAATGTTTGTAAGGGTGAGATACCGACAAATGAATATATCACACAACAACCATACACATGATACATACATCACATAATCATATAAGCATTTTAAATCATGCATATATATAACATAACAGTGTTATATCAAAGGGTATCAAACCCGAACAATCGGTTTTATAAAGAGAATGCATGGCACTTCAATATTCAACTCTATCTTGATAACTAATCTCCGGAGATCCCACAACTTTCTATTTCGTTTCAAGCTGATCAGGCTCGCACATGGCGCATTGTAAAAACGAACAAAACAATGCCCAAGAAAATCAATGGTGCACATCCCCATTCCCGATAGGATGTTCATGCCAGTACCTAACACAATTGTGGACATCCCCATTCCCGTTAGGATGTTCATGCAAAGAACATAACACAATTGTGCACATCCCCGTTCCCGTTAGGATGCTCATGCAAAGCAATGACACTGTTCCCCCATTCCAGTTAGGAAATAGCGGCATATTCATGTGACCAGTGCTCAAACAGCTATTGCAACTGTTCACATGACACCTCTGTGACAACCACTCAAATAGCTGTTGCAGTTGTACACAGATACACTGTCGGATAATCCATCTCAATCACATGTGACCAATGCTCAAACAGCTTTTGCAATTGTTCACACGACCCTTCTATGACAACCACTCAAACAGCTATTGTAGTTGTACAGAGATACATAACCACTCAAACAACTATTGCAGTTATGTACAGAGTCACTTGCTATAACCACTCAAACAACTATTGCAGCTATGCACAAATATTATCCGACCTCGTATGATAGCCACTCAAACAGCTATTGCAGCTTAGTCATACGGCCCCTTGTGACAACTCTCCAACCATTGTTGTAGTCATACACAAGGTAACTCATTGGTCCCCACAGAACACAATGATCATCATCTCCTGACACGTCTGCCATATACATTGATCCACTCTGGATTCAATGCCCATAATCACATGACACAATTGCCATTGAATGCATGAGAAACACTTTTATTCTCGTTTTGTTTTCTTTGTCGTAATAATCTTTCCCTATCGAAGCACAAAGCTTAACGACCATGCTTAATTCTTTTAATTAATACTTTTCACTTAAAACATATACAGGACACACAGTCCAAATCTTTTAATCTCAACATAGGACATACAGTCCGAATGCTCAATCATGATGCCCTTAAACCGATGCCCTTAAACCGATGCACCAGTTTTTAGGCTCGTGGATATGGAACTCACACTGTCCACATCAACTTAGGACACACGGTCCAAAAACAACCACTTTGCAGGACACTCCGTCCCATGACACAGATCCTTGATCTACGTGTCCATACCACACTAGAACCCCGACGTCTCGGTTTCTAGGCTAATTTATCGACTTGTAAAACATTTCGCTCAGTGAAAATCAAAACCAAAACAAAACCTCGGTCACTTATCCAAGTAACCGGAACGTTTCCAAAATTATTTGGGAGAAAATCCATTTCCTTTGCAAAAATCTTTTCTAAAACATCTAGGAAATTCATTTGTATTTGAAATTCATTGATGGAATAAAGTTAAATATTTTCAAAAGGTCTTTCCTTCACAATAAATATTTTCAAAGGGTCTTTCCTTCATAAAGCACACCGTTCGAAAATGTTTTCTCTCGTACAAAACTTTTGATCATAAAAATATAGTTTCCTTCAACTCAAAATCACTTTAAAATTTTTCTAAAACAAAAGAATCTTATTCTTCTAAAGTAAGCACTTTATACAATGAACTTTTATAAGTGAACCCAAAACTTTCAAAATTCTATTCAAGGCTTATTAAGGCTTTTAATCCTTATCATTATTAGGCACAAACTCAAGTCTGGCTTCTCAAACATCAATCAACAACAATAACATCACAGTTAAACATGTATATATATAATGCATATATATCACAGTTAATCACATATATATAATTCATAACACTTTAAAGCAACAAATATTCAACTCCAAGTAATAACCACAATGGTTCAAAATAAACAAGTTATTCAAGTATTGGCTCAACATCACAATAATATTCACAACACTTAATTACACACATACACACATGCATATAGTTATTGAATATCCCTAGGTAACTCCCCTTACCTTTGAAGACAAGTAAAGGATTCTCATCCTAATGCTCACGTTAGCTCATATCTACTTCATCAAGCAAACATAGCGGTGTCCAAACGTCTCAGGGAGTAAATCCAACAACGCGCAACAACCAGAAATCAAGAAATCAATTTCACATGGTCAAACACACATTTAAACTTTATCTAAACACTTAATCTAATTACCAAATAAGGTTATTTTCAAAGAAAATCATGTTTGAAGCTCACGCTTCCTAATACCCTTTTAGGAAACTTTGTTTTGATTAAAAGATCTTGAAAAAGAACTTTGGAAATCATCAATGTAGAGTCCTAATTACACTGAATCATAATTAATTTCACAAAAACATACCCAAATTCAAATAAAATTAAATTGGGGGTTTAGGGCTCCTTATTAAAATTTAGGGAAAACTCAGAATAATGAAATTGGCTTAGGGAAACACAAACTCATAGTCCTAATCTCATAAAACAACCTTAAATTTCAAGATTAAAATCTGAAATCAAAGGGTTAGGGTTAGGGTTTCAAAAATCCATTTGGGGTTTTGAACTAGGAGAGGTTATGGCGAAGTACTTACCCAATATAACAAGAAAAGAGGTAATGGTGGCTGTTGAAACGACCGGCGCGGCGGTGACGCGACGGAGGGGCGGCGGTGTGTTTTGGACAGCACCATAGGTCCAACAAAAACAAGAGTTAAACCTCATGGATGAAGAAAAGAAGATTCAATATCATAAATAGGTGAAGAACCACTGTTAATGGCGGCTTAGGGTGCTTACCACGACGGCCGGTGACAGCGAACGCCGGAGTTGCATGCAGAGTCGCAGCGGAAGGACGACAGTGACGCGCACAGTGATGCACGGTGAGGAGCAGCTCGCTTGACCGGATTGTGCTCCTAGGGTGGCGGCGTGCGACTAGGCTGGTTGAAAAGGAGGAGGAAGAAGACGGAGTGAGGAGGAAGAAGAAGAAGAGAGAAGGAAGAAAGAAAGAAGGAAGAAAAGAGGAGAAACAGAGAAGATAAGGGAGAAAGAGAGAGATTACGTCGAGAAAAAGAGAGAGAAAAGAGAGAAAATGGGTTTTTAAACAAATTACTTAGTGATAGGTACAAAATGAGTGATAAATATTAGGCCTAAAATAAACATGTTTTTACTTTTTAGAATCTAAAAATAAAGATTGATAAAGATATAATTTCGAAATTCAAATTAGAGTAAAGATTAATAATTGAATTGATCAACTAAGAAAATACTCAATCCAAAATTGAATCTCCGATAAATGTCAAACCAACATATTTTTAACTCTAAAATTAAATAGGATAAGAATATGAAAATGTTTTTCTCTTATTTACATTATTTAAAATATTTTTCTGTACTGGTATAATAGTGACAATAACATAAATTATTGTCTAGTAAACGTGCATTCATGAAATAAATCAGTGATAACGCACCTAATAAAATAATTTGAAGAGAGTAATTTAATTACTCAGACTAAACCACATAACACAATAAACATAAACATCCAAATAAAATAATTAATCCTAGGTGTAAAAACTAGGGTGTTACAGAACTAGTCTTGGCCGAACCCATACCTTGTGGTTTAGTGTTCTTGTTTGATTTTAACTTGTGATTTTGTGTCCATAACCTTAGACTTCCATCACGGAGGAAACAAGGACGTTCGTGGTTTACCTCTCCAAGCATCTAATCTCCTTACCTTCATGGAAGGCAAGAGGGTATTGCCTAGGGATATTCAATGACTATATGCATGTGTGTATGTGTTTACTTGAGTGATTTGAATATTATGATG
This sequence comes from Sophora flavescens, assembly GCA_030762895.1. Classification (NCBI taxonomy): domain Eukaryota; kingdom Viridiplantae; phylum Streptophyta; class Magnoliopsida; order Fabales; family Fabaceae; genus Sophora; species Sophora flavescens. The sequence goes on from CM061066.1 coordinate 4,792,310, forward strand.
ATATGGAGCAAATACTTGAATGACTTGTTTACCTGAACTATTGTGATTATTACTTGAAGTTGTTTATTACTTGCCTTAAAGTATTGTGAGTTGTATGTATGTGATGAACTGTCGTTAACTGTGATATTATTGTTGAGAATATATTACTGTTGATTGAAGTTTGAGAAGCCAGACTTGAGTCTGTGGACAATGATTATAAGGATTAAAAGCCTTAATAAGCCTTGAATAGAACTTTGAAAGTATTGGTTTCATTTATAAAAGTTCCTTGTTTAAAACGCTTACTTCAAGAGAATGAGATTCTATTTTTGAAAAGAAACGTTGAAGTGTTTTTAAGTCAATAGAAACTACCTTTTTATGATCCAAAGTTTGTACAAGAGAAAACCTTTTTTGAACTATGAGTTTCATGAAGGAAAAACCCCTTTGAAAATATTTGACTTTATTCCATCAAGGATTTCAAAAACAAACGAATTTCTAAATGTTTTATAAAAGACTTTGTAAAGGAAAAGATTTACTAAGTGAAAAGTAAGCACATGTCAAAGAGAATACTAGTTCGCGAGACGTCGCCTCTAGTATTCAGTTTATGCACGTGATCTGGGATCCATGTCAAGAATTATGGACCAATGGTCCCAATCGTGATATTATAGGCTAGGAGTCCTAATTTTGGAATTGAGGACTGTGTGTCCTAATTTCCTTGTTATGGGCTAGGAGTCCTTATCATGTTGAAAAAAAACATGGATAAAATTATAATTGTTTCTACGACCACACCCGGGTGCTGACGAGGGCGGGGAGTGATCGCCGGTGCAAGAAGGCACGGACAAGGAGCGGCTCCTAGTAGGCTTCTAGGCGGAGGGACACATGAACGAACCGATTACACACCCGAATCAGAGGGATCCTGAGACTGTGTAGGTATGGGACTATACAGTTGAGGAAGGCTTATATGAATTGATTGGTACTGCCTATGCTAATAAGATGCATCTTCTTTTCGGTAGCCCATAATTTAAGAACTCCACAGGTAAGCGAGCTTGACTTGGAGCAATTCTGGGATGGGTGACCTCTTGGGAATCCTGGGAAGCGTGTGAGTGAGGACAAAGCACGCTGAAAAGACTCGTGTTGGTTTATGGGGACAGTCGTCAATCCATAAAGCAGCCAGGGATGTTACAAATGGTATCAGAGTGACACCTCTCCCAGTAAGCGGAAGCTGGTGGGCATGTAACACCCGGGTGTTGACCAGGGCAGGGAGTGATCGTCGGTGAAAGAAGGCACGGACAAGGAGCGGCTCCTGGCAGGCTTCTAGGCGGAGAGACACATGAATGAACCGATTACACCCCCGAATGAGAGGGATCCTGAGACTGTGTAGCTATGGGACTATACAGTTGAGGAAGGCTTATATGAATTGATTAGTACTACCTATACTAATAAGATGCATCTTCTTTTCGGTAGCCCATCACTTAAGAACTCCACAGGAAGTTTTCCCGAGAAGCGTGTGAGTGAGGACAAAGCACACTGAAAAGATGTTGTTTCTTTCTTTTACTACCTTAGTATCATACTTCAATGGACATTTAATAGTAAATATATGTTTCCAAAGCAACAACTGCATTTCAAACTGATGAATCATTTCTCAATTTAATTTATTAAAACACCGATACTAAACTCAATGATCTTCGTAATGATATGAATTCTTTTGTCTCTTGAAAATTTATTTCATTTATTTCCCCTCAGAACATATATTTAGCTATCGCATTATTTATTTTCTCTCTTCAAAATCTATTTGATTTATTTTTCCTTGTTTCCTCTACAAGTTAGTCATTTAAAAAAAAAAATATCTATCATATTATTATTTTATTCTCTCTTGAACATCTATTTGATACTTCTACACTTTTTCTTGTGTAAGTTGAATACTTTTATAAAAATATATTCATCCATCATATTATTTTTATCTTCCATCTTGAAAATCTATTTGATTTATTTACTCTTTGTCTGATGATAATTATAACTTTTAGAAAATATATTTATCTATCATATTAAATTTTTCTTCTCTTTTTGAAAATTTATTTGATTTATTTCTCCTCTTTTCCCATCAAAGTTGAGCATTTTTAGAAAATATATTTCAGTATATTTTCAATATTTAACATTTATCCTAATACCTTGGTATTCTAGCAACTTCTCTCAACATCAATATTATAGTGATTTTTTGAGAGCAAAATTATAAATTAGTATTAACTATTTCTTTTTCTAATACCTTGATATGATCACTAGTGGAAAATATACATTAGACGGTAAAGGTTTACGTCAGTTAACCAAAAGTTAGACGTTAAAAAGGAGGCGGTGGCAGTTTTGTAAATATCAGACTTCATTAATTCAATTTTAACGTCAGTTGTTTTAATGACTGACATTAAAAGTGAAGTGACTCACTTTTAACATCAGTTCAATAAAAAACTGACGTTAACAGTGAACATTTTAACGTCAGTTCGATAAAGAACTGACGTTAAAAGTAAGTCACTTCACTTTTAACGTCAGTCCTTACATCAACAGACGTTAAAGGTTATTTTAATAATTTTTTTTATCTAGTATACGATCCCTTCCGCATTGCCTTCCTCAAAGTTCCAGTTTCACATGAATTGCTTTGATGTTTTGTGTTTCTGTTTTGAAAACTAAAATATATGTGCGAAGTATAAGTTGAATCAATAACCCAAACCGGATCTCATTCATGAAGTGTAATACAGACTTATACAGAAGATTGAAAGGGTTTAAAATCCTATAAAAAGTTACGTTGAAAGGGTTTAAAATCCTATAAAAAGTTACATTGAAAGGGTTTAAAATCCTAAACATTAAAGCTACATCCCATCAGAGAGTTTTATGAAATATGCCAAAGGGAAAACTATACTCCGAAGACCTCAGAAAACTGGGGGGCATGAGAGAGCTCAAGAGAGAGGCAAAAACAGGTGCACTAGATCTGTTTCAAGCAAAGGCAATGGTTCCAAAGACTTCCAAGATGGTCACTTGCTGCCAAAGCTGAGGTTTTGGAACTGTGACCCCCGAGCACCTAATTAGCCCTCCAGCAGCTGATTCTCCGGAAGGTGATAAGGTGAGCAACTCACATAATGTAGTTTACTCAAACTTATCACCCATGTCATGTAATTTACTTAAACTCAGAAGTTATTTGACCATTAAGACAAAGACCTTTGAGTCTAGGAATAGGAAGAAAGAGTGATGAAGTTAATCTCCACGTCAGAGCCATATTGTGAAGCAGAAAATTAAAAGGATGGAAGGAAGCTATTTATAGGAGCAGTGGATGAAGTTACTAAGCTAGCTATTCTGATTTTCTTGAAAACTTATCTATAAACTTAATGCTCATTAAGAGGATTGAGTTACAAGGTGCATGGGTAAGTAGCACAGTAGTCAAAGGAATGAATGTTTTTGCAGATATCTATACACTTTTAACGTCAGTTGTTTACAAAAACTGACGTTAAAAGTGTTTTTAAAATAAAAAATATTTATTGTTAACGCCGCTTTTAAAAAACTGACGTTAAAAGTTTGATTTTTACTTGATTAAATAAATAGCTGACGTAAATAATCCTATATATTATAAACGTGTAGAATGAATATTGGAAATAATGTAATTAATATACGGAACTTGGCAATCATAAATTAAGTTGATGTTAAAAATGAGGTGGTGGCAGTTTGTAAATATTAAATCACTATTTGCGTCGATTCTATAAATAATCGACGTAAATAATTATGAAACTCATTTCATTGGTTGTCATGTCCCTGTTGTCCCTCTTAACGCAGATCACTCCATATAGTACTGCAGTTTATTTCTAAACCTTTTTTTATACAAGTTTATTTTAATTTTTATTAATTAGCTTGAATTAGTAAACAAATTCTTGTGCAAATTAAAATAAATAAACACTTAACATAAAACAAGTTATATGTATAATCAAATCGTATGTCATTGAAGCGATTCATAAGTTAAAATTACATGATTAAAAGATAAAAAATTTCTGCAACATAGCCCTAAAATATAAAAAAGTTTCTGCATCAACATCATTTTCTTCTCAGTCCTGTCATTAGAAACTCCAATGGATGCATCATCACCTCCCTCACTTGAATTCCATGATGCAAAGTAAATCCTCAGTCACTAGCAGCGAAAGCCAAGTGAAACGGATCTTTGCATCTTTCTTCTTCCGTGGAATTCCTTGATGCATCATCTTGAATCCACAATCACTTGCTTCCAAAGCAAAGTGAAAGGGATGACGGGGATGAAATAAAGTGAGAGAATCACATTACGTGATTCACCCAACCTTAATATCCATGTAATGTAATTTACGCAAACTCAGAAGTTGTTTGACCATTAAGACAAATACCTTTGAGTCTAGGAATAGGAAGAAAGAGTGATGAAGTTAATCTCCACGGCAGAGCCATATTGTGAAGCAGAAAATTAATTAAAAGGATGGAAGGAAGCTATTTATAGGAGCAGTGGATGAAGTTACTAAGCTATTCTGATTTTCTTGAAAACGTATCTATAAACTTAATGCTCATTAAGAGGATTAGGTACAAAGGTGAATGGGTAAGTAGCACAGTAGTCAAAGGAATGAATGTTTTTGCAGAAACTAATAAACTTTTAACGTCCGTTGTGTAATACAACTGACGTAAGAAGTTGTGAGTGTTTTTAACGTCAGTTTCTTAATACAACTGACGTTAAATATATGACCTTTAACGTCAGTTTTTACTAACAACTGACATAATAAGTGTGAGAGTTTTCAACGTCAGTTTTTACTAACAACTGACGTTATTTTAATTATAACGTTTACCCCCACTGCCTTCTCCACTTCTCTTTACGTACGTGTCTTTTCTCTTTTCATCACGCTCAACCCTCACTCTCAACCCTCACTCTCGCTCTCACTCTGCCCTAATCGCGAGCTCTTCTCCACCGCAACCACCGCGAGGGCTTCTTCGCCACCACCGTGAGGTACACTCTTAACCCCTAACTCTGTCTTTCCCGCTCATTCTTTGCAATAACTTGACATCTCTCTTTCCCCTTCCCGCGCACTAACTCTCCTTGTCCCTCTGCTCTCAGTAACCACATCGAACGTTGGCCACCACTCGAGCTTCCCCCCCACCACCATGCGAGCGCCTATTTCTGGTGAGTCTTTAATTAGGGCACATTTTTTTATTTTTGGTTTTGAGTGCATGCATGTTGCTCTGCTGGTTGAAACTGTAGTCTCAGTAGTTGAAACTTGAAACTGTGAGTTTGAGTTGTTTGGAATGTCTCTATTTTGGGTTTTGAGTGTATGTTGAAACTGTAGTCTCAGTAGTTGTAACTTTAAACCGTGAGTTTGAGTTGTTTGGAATGTTTCTATTTTTGGTTTTGAGTGCATGTTGCTCTGCTGGTTGATCTTTCACGGCCGTGATGCTCATCACGGCTAGGCCGTGATCAGTTCTGCCTATGAGGGTCTGGTTCAGTTGGAACGTTACGGCCGTGATGGACATCACGGGCAGGCCATGACCATTGCTTGGCAATCTTCAAAAACTATAGTTTTCAATCTCCCGTATTGTCCTTATATTGGATATATAGATGTTCTGTATATCTACAGGACCTATCTAGTTATTTTTATTTATACTTCTGTATTTATTTTGAGTTATAACCTATGTTAATACATATATATTGTTTCTGAACATGCATACATATGGATCAGTCGGATAGCCCACGTGCACGGGAGGACACTGTGGGGGTTTCGCAGGACCCGATCACGCCTATGCCTGATTCTAGTGTAAGTTTACATGTTATATACTATCTTTAGTCCTTATTTTTAATGTAAGTTTATAATGTTACAACCCTCTATTTTATCATTTTTTTGTCCATACAGACATCACAGGCTCATAGGAAACGGGGTAGAGGAGCCACCTCGTTGAAGAAACTAGATAAGGACAGGTAGAGCGGACAGAAGCTTGAGGTGTCCTTCTATGCTAATCTAAATGCCCAGGGACCCCGTGCTAAAGAATTTAATAAATGGGTGTTTCTGCAAGCGAAGCAGCACGTAAGCATCAACTACAACCACTAGAATGACGTTCCACAGAACGTTAAGGATCAGATTTGGGAGGCTATCAAGGTATTTTACCTTTACATTCGTTTGATTTACATTATTAGATAATTATCCGAGTTATAATCCATCCAGTTGTTATATATGTATCTAATGTGTAGGTAGCTTGGACTGTGCCAAATGATGAGGATCATCGTCATAAATGTATGAAAATGGCATCAAAGCGTTGGAATGGGTTCAAGCATGATCTTACCAGGTACTATGTATCTGGGAAGAAGCGGCTTGATAAAATGTTCTCGGATTATCCCTGGATTGATCAGGATACTTGGGATATGTTTACCAGGAGTCGACAGGATGGAGAATTTCAGGTTGGTTGATTAAGTTAATTTTGTATGCTTATTATAGATTATTTAACTGTATTTAATTATGTGTTTTTGTTTGAATAGGCTAAGGAAAATAAGGGTCGGCAGAATCAGGCGAAGAACGTCCACCGCCACACCATGTCTCAGGGTGGGTACCAGACTCGGATCGAGCAGATGCTGGCGGATAGGCTGAGGGCGAAGCAGGAAGAGCACTCTGCTAGGATTGAAAGAGGAGAGGTGCCTGAGGGCACACCATCAAGTCCTCCGTCGGACATCGACCGCGAGGATGTCTGGTTAGCCGGCCACATGACAAAGACGGGATCTTTTAAAGTTGATGCCACTCGCGAAGTGGCAGATAAGATTGTAGGTAAATAATTAACTTGATTTCAATTGATATTTGTATAGATATTTGCAACACTTTTCACTTGCATGATTTTTCATTGTTTTTCATTGTAGATGGATCTTAAAGCAAAATCCTCCCAGGGCGCATTCGCCCCTTCTGGACGGCAGGACGTCTTGATGACTGCTCTAGGCAAGAAAGACCATCCTGGTCGGGTTCTCGGTGTTCCTGGGAACATGACCATCAAACAATATTATGGAAAGTCTTCTTCACGAAAGCGAGTGGTCAATGAAGCATCAATTTTGGCTGACATTACTCAGCACCTCATGTCCAACCCAGATATTACAACACATCTGATGCAAGGCTTAATATCCAACCCAGAATTCAAGCAGGCGCTTGCCAGAGAGCTTTCCTCCGTCGGTACATCCCAGGACACCGCAGGGCTTGCCAACCCTTCACATGTGAGCACAAAAGAGAGTTTTAGTATGGCACATGTGGAGGACGATGAGTTGGCAGCTAGGGAGCGGGAGTTGGAAGTCCAGCGCCATGAGCATGAGTTGGAAATGAAAATGCGTGAGCTTGAGTTGGACTCCAAACGACGTGAGCTCGAAATGTTAGCAAAGGTATTTATTCATTGTTAATGTCCAAATTAGTCAAATAATTACTGGTGTTTTTTTTAATTATCAAAAACTTATCTATTTTATTTTTCCTAAACTGAAGGCCAAGTCGACGTCGGTGTCGTTGTCACCTATCACTCGTTTGTTCTCACTTGGTGAGGATTATGCGTTTGAGATTTTTGAATGTCCATTGGAGCACGATGGATGGGTGGCACGCCCAGATCAACGGAGGATATTTACCTTCTGTGGTGATGATCTCGGGAACGCCTGCAGAAAATAGCGTCTGGATGAACAACAATGTTTTCAGTCTCTGGTGCACGTAAGTTAATTTTAATTTTATAACTTATTTATTTTTGGTATTTTTCCATTTAATAATTTATTTTAATTTCAATATATATATTATGTAATTAACATCCACACCTTTTCATATCTTAGGTATCTCCATCGTCTTTAGCTTGATAAGGGCGTTGCATCACTTCTTCGTTTGTTAGATCCGTCAATCCTTCTGCCCGATTTCTTTACTGGCGATTCATTGAGTAAATACTTAGGGAACTTGTTGGGAGACAATCCGAAAGAAATATATCTGGCTCCCTACTGTATGAAAAACCATTGGCAGTTGTTCGTACTTCACCCGTCTAGGCATAGAGTCATATTCTTCTGCTCTCAACACCAAGATCCGCCACCGAAGGTGGTGGATGCTGTAAATAAGTAAGTAACTAATATTAAATTTAATTTAAGTTTTAATATCAGTTGTTTTTAGTTTATTACACACATGATATATGAATTTGTTAATTGATCGACATGATTATTTGTTTATGATAGCGTGCTGAAGGCGAGTAGCATAAGTTGCGCCAACGGGAGAAGTAGGACTTCTAAGGCTAAAGCAAATCCTGTATGGAACATTATAAAGGTTTGGTAGTTTATTTATCAAATAATTAATATTATAATTACTAATTTATATGTATATTCAACTGACGTTGAAATTAATTTTGTTGGTAGTCTCGATTTCAAACTGATGGGTGGTCGTGCGGCTATTATGTGATGCTTCATATGATGAACATAGTCTCTGCATCTATTACGGATGGATGGAATAAGGTAATATTTAAACAACTTGTTAAATTATATATTATAGTTTTGAAGATGACTTGCATTGATGTTATTGTTATTATTTGAACATGTCTAGGCATTTATCGACCAATCGCCTATTCAAGAAGATGAGTTAAGAGACTTGAGGATGCGCTTCGCCGAATTCTTCTTCAAGTATGCGACTGAAAAAGGAATTGACAAGATACCTCCACAATACTTAGATAAATAGTTTTTTTGTTAGACTTTAGAAACTAATTAATAACATGTATATATATATCCTTAGATTGATAGTTTTGTTTTTTAGACATTGGAACTAAAATTTATTTATATATATACATGGGTTTTGGTTTTAAGTCCCCCCATTGTTCCATTTTTCCTTTGCAATTATGTAATGTGTGTGATATTTTGTGTTACTGGGATATTTACTGAATGCAGGGATAGCTGAGGGGAGTGATATTTTAAAACTGAATTTTAAAAAAAACCTATTACGTCAGTTGTATCAAACAACTGACGTTAATAGTATTTTATAAAATATAAAGTACACTATTAACGTCAGTTGTTTATTAAAAGTGACGTTAAAATTAAACCTTTAACGTCAGTTCTTTATAACCACTGACGTTAGTTTTAACAAAATTAACGTCAGTTGTCTTAAAGAACTGACATTAATAGTTTTATGTTTAACGTCGGTTGTTTAAAAAACCGACGTTAATTTTTACAAAATTAACGTCGGTTTTGTTAAGGAACTGACGTTAATAGTTTTATATTTAACGTCAGTTCTCAACTGACGTTAAAATATTAACTATTAACGTCAGCTGTATTTACGTCAGTCAGTATTCTGACGTAAAAAATCAATTTTAACTGACGTAAAAAGCACTTACTGCACTAGTGGATACTTCTTTGAAAATTTAATATTATATATATATATATATATATATATATATATATATTATGTTTTCAAAGCTACAACTAACTTTCAAGCTAATTAATCATTTCTCGAAGCAATTTATTTAAACACTTTTTTAAACTGTTCACAATATCTTGGTAATCATATGAACATTTTCTTCTCTCTTAAAAATATATTTGATTTATTTCTCCTCTTTATCCGTGTAAGTTAACAAATTTTAGAAAATATATTTACCTATGATATGAAATTGTTTCTTCTCTCTTGAAAATATATTTGATTTATGTCTCCTTTTTTATCCTTGCAAGTAATTAATTTTAGAAAATATATTTATCTATCATATGAAAAAAAAATCTATATGGAAAATATTTTGATTTATTTCTCATATTTTCCTTTGAAAGTTAAGGTTTTTTTAGAAAATATATTTATCTATCATATTATTTTTCACCTCTCTTGAAAATTTATTTGATATGTCTCTTCTCTTTTCCCCGATCAAGTTAATAATTTTTAGAAAATATAATTATCTATCATATTAATATTTTTATTTTCTCTTGGAAATATATTTTATTTATTTCTACCATTTCTTCCTTTTCCGTGCAAGTTAATCACTTTAAAAAATATATTTATTTATCATATTATTTTTTTCTTCTCTCATCAAAGTTGTTTGATTTATTTCTCTCTTTTTCTTATGTAAGATAAAAAAATTTTAAAATAATAATAATTATCTATCATTTTATTATTTTTATTCTCTCTTGAAAATCTATTTAATTTATTTCTCATGTTATTTTTTGTAACACCCTGTATTTTACTGTTTTAAATAACAGTAATACATATAAATATGTATATAAATTTATTTGAGTTTTAGAAAAATTATTTTAAATAAACGGAGTTTATCACTCAATCCTACTTGACCGTAGGAAGCTACGATTAAAATTTAGGTTGGAAAGTCAGGCGAAACCGGACCGGCGAATTCCATTGACAGTATAATAATACTGCTCAAAAGACCTAATTTTAATTCGTGAACGAAGGACTTAAATTTAGTATTTTATTTTCTACAATTCTGTATTTTTAGAATTTTTTTCAGAAAAAATAAAATAATTTACGTATTACGGGCGGAACGCGTAATCGGGTAGACGGCGGAAGGGATTTCAGAGTTTCTAAGAGCCGATAGAGGGTTTAACTTAGGATTTTGAGATTATTCAAGGGGATGAATCATATTTCTAAGTCTAGAAGGTTTTTTCGGGTTAAATAGAAAATTTATGAATTTTACGTTTAAGTCCCTGAACTTTCTGTAAATTACCCTTTTGTCCCTAAATTAGTTTCTAAGTTTTTTTCAAGGGAATTGGGCTAGAATCCTTGTTCCCAATCTCAAATTGTCGTGGCTTAAAAGCCCAAAATTTTCTAGTTCATGGATTGATTCCATAAAGCCTATTTGAAACTATATAAGTTTCCTATCTTAAGCCTAATGCTTAAATTTTCAAGTGGGTCCCCCAAAAATGAATCCAAGCCCAAACTAACCCATCCCATGCGCAAGCCCATGAGTATTGATGGCTGCCTCATTGTTGTTGAATGAATCAAGATGTTTCTAGAGTGTTCCACAATTTTTCACAATTTTCTACATCATTCTTGATTATTCTATATCATTCTTGATTATTCTCAAACCTTCATGAATTATCCTAAAATATCTTTGACTCATAAATTCAGCCAACAAAGTCAAGATAAGCTTGCATTAAATGTGGTAAAATCATCATCATGACACTTTATTGACAATTTTCAAACTAGTCCTTCAACTTATGGAATCTTTGCAAATTGGTCCTTAGAACTTAATTGCATTTGAATCCTTTAGCAAGACAACTCATCATCATCTATATCCTTCCTAAGATGGCGCCACTATCTCTATAAATACCATACTCTCACTTTTCACTTAGTTTCTTTTGCCATTTGTTTCCAAAACCCTAAAGTTCATAAGTCTCTTAGTGCTAAGTTTGTAAAACAAGTTCTTGGATTTCCTTTGTCATTGATCTTCAAGAGGTAAACTCAAATCTTCATTCTTAATCATGCCTATGTTCTTTAGCAAGTTTCTTGATTCAAGGCTTATATCATAGTTGTGCATCACTTTAAAGTTTTTAACCCTAGAACTTTGAAAAGTCATAATAAATTCTAGAAAAAATCTAATGATGATGAAACTACTTTCTATCTTCTTGATATCATGCATATTATCTAAATCCAAGAGCATGATGTAATCAAAAATTTATTTCCTAAAAATCTAGCCTTGGCCGAATCTATCACATTAGGGTTGGTAGAGTTTTGTTCATGTGTTGTCATGTATGATCATATATTCTATATGGCATGTATGACTACACACTCTAATCCATGTTAGTCTCTTAAAATGAATATTTTACTCAAAAATCTTTATGTTGGCCGAAACCCTAGGTGGGTTAGATTGTTGAGTTTTGTTTAAGTTTTCCTTAATGATCTTGTTAATCAAGTTATTAGTATGTATGCTTAATAAATCCAAGTTGGTTTATTAAACTAAGAACCCTATCCCTATGAACCTATTGAGGCCGAATCCATGTATAAAAGAGTTAGGAAGTTTTGAGTTTTAAACTTAGTTATTTAGTCACTAATCTATGATTTAGGTTAATCAAGGATCATTAATCCATGACTTAATCATGATTAGAAGTTTTAGTCATTTAAAAACCCTAGAAGTCGTGACTATGTATTAGGATTTGGAATGTTTTAGTTTCTTGATTTGTAACTATTTGGTTGTAATGGTTGAATGTTAGTTGAGTACGACGTTTACGAGGTAACGAAAATTCCGAAGGAATCTGTAAGTTCACCAAAAAGTCTTCAAGAAGTAAGAGGGGAACACCGGAGGATTTATTCAATGGCTATATGCTATCCCGTGGTTGTTTGTGATTATTTGTTTGTTAGTATTTATTTATTTATGTTGTTTATTGTTGTATTATTTGTGTCTGTGTGGTTTTAATTTCGTTAAATTGTTTATCTGCAATTATATTATGCTACTGTGATGCATGATCTGCCTGGGAAATATTTGTGATATAACTGTTGGTTGATGTGTGAGAAGCCTGACAGTGGTCAGTGCACAACTAAGTTAATCGGATAAAAGCTTTAAGAAGCTTCGCAAATTATATTCAATGTTTTAACGGTAAAATATTGATCTATAATATTAAAGGATTTTTATTTTGAGGAAATGAGGAGTTTTGGAAAATATTATTATTTTAATAATTTATTTCTGGAAAATGGAATTATGAGTCACAACGAGTGCAAAACCGTGAAAATATTTTAGCACTGCTGAATTTTACGTAAGAAAACCCGGAATATTACAAAATATTCTTTTATAAAATTAATTGGTGAAAATAATTTAATCATGATTTTAGAAAATTAATTAAGTGGAAAATGTTAAGTTTTGGCTTAAAAAGCCTTAAAAATAATATTTGACGTCAAATTTGGAAAAGTATAGAAGGCAAGAGTTTTCGAAACGGCAGTGCCTATTTTGAGGAAATTAAACCTCAAGTGACTCATTGGTTTGTGAAAAACTAAGTTTTTATTAGTTAAGGATTTTATAATGAATTTCTACCTTGGAAAAGAATTTCTGAAAATCAAAAGTTGATTTAACCGTATTGAAAGTACAGTTGGACTTAGTAACCGAGACGTTGGGGTACTAATGTTCTGTGTTGTGATGGACTCAGTCATTTGGACTTTGAGGGCGTATATTGTATACGAGAGGTATACCGTGTTGAAACATTGAAGATGTTTTCTAGTACCGCGAACCTAATAATGGTGCACCGGTCGAGAGGTGTCGTGATTGAGCACTCGGACAGTGAGGTCCTGTGTTGTAATGAAAGTTTTAAAAGTGTTTTAAAACTATGTGAGTCGTAAGCCATTTTGAGCTTCGGCAAAGAAAGATTGAACACAAAGAAAAGAACAAAACAAAAGTGTTTTACATGCATTTGGCAGACGTGGCTGCGGTTTGTGGTTTAATGCATCAATTACCAGCGGCGAAAGGTAATTACGATATGCATTTAATTCATGTGCCTAGTGAGGACATGGAGACCCAATCTTACTTGTTATTGGTGCCCTGAGTGTGGACATTAGCAATGTGTTTGGCCTTGTGTGCCTGTGTGGATGGAAAGAGGTTGCGCACCTATTGGCAGAGTGCCAAGTTAGCCAGTGTGGCTATTGTTTATAAATGTTTGTATTTGGTAAATGCTGATGTGTTTATGTGGTGGCTAGTATGTAGTTATTGAGTAAGATCCATGTATTGGTTTCTCACTCTTACACACATTCAGATGAACCCAGAAATACCCTTGGTACAATCGAGGGTTCGAACGATCACTTTTGATCGTGCGCAATATGGTGGTGCCTGGGAGATTAACCTTGGGGAACTCAGCGCCACCTACCATGGACCGAGTAGAGAGGTGATCGGTACAGTAGAGGAAGGACCACAACAGAGAATTCATGTAGTGGAGACGGTTGAGGTATCTCTACCTCTAGTTTGGCTTTACCTACAGTACTTGGAAGACAACGGATTGATGGATCCGCCTCAACCACATCCTCTTCAGATATTAGGACCTGAGGAACCTCCTGCTGAAGTGGAGTTAAATGAGGGAGAGGAAGATCCGGAGGAATACATTGAGGACTGATCAGCCGCTGGCTAGTCTAGTTTTATAACTAGAAAAACCTTGGCTTTGTGCTAATTTTATATCATTTTCGCCCAAATTAGACTTGATTGTCTTTAAGCAGCATTTTGAGTCTGTAAAGTATTTTTAGGTTAATTTAGCTGATTTAGAGTTAAATAAAGCACTTATGCTATTTTCTGTTTTCAGGTTAATAAAAAGGAAAAAATCTGGAGCGTTCGCCTCGCGAACCTGAAGGTGACTGTGCCAGAAATTTTGCAACCTTTCTATGTCCTCCCGTGAATCCATTACTCGCCTCGCGAGGATGAAGACCAGAAGGCATGACTTTTCCATTCCTCGCCACGCGAGCCGTTCTTCGCCTCGCGAGAATACCAAACGCTGCAAGATTCGCCTCGCGAGACAGTGTTCGCCTCGCGAGTCCGTTGATTCCAGATACTGTATATAAGTCAGTTTTAGACAGAACTGAGGGGTTGCCTAGTAGCTAGTGGCTAGCTAGTTAGTCAGTAGTAGTAGTTTTCAGTAGTTTATTTCTTTACTTTTGTGTTTATTTCTGTAATGGAGAACTAGTCTCCTTGATTAATCTACTGTGATTGGTTTCAATTACACTTGAGGTTTTGTGATTCCTGTTTTCATTTGCTATTCTTTTTTCAATGCGATGCTATATGTTTCTGTTTGTTATTTCAGGAGTGTATAGTGTTGTGTTGATTCATTTCGGTGATGCTATGTTCCTATACTTAATCGCGTTTGTTATTTCGCGTGTGTTCATTCATGTTCGTTTAGTTCATGAGGGCTTAACCCCGTTTGTTATTTCGGGAATAGGAACATATATCCGTAGTAGCGATTGCGTTGTTAATTGTTGCTACAACCGAAAGGGGATTAGAATCTGCTTAGGGCTTGGATTTATATGAACCAATGATAGTGGGAAACTGAGAACAGTAGGTTAATCGTTTCTTTGCCATTTGATAATTTTTAGCTTGCATTGTCTTTCTGTTTGTTTTCTTTATTTTATTTCAATTACCCAAAACCCCCCCAAACTAACTTTTTGTGTTAATAACAACAACCTAAGAGTCGTTGTGAGACGATATCCGAGTTGTCGCTTCCCTATCTACATTATTTTGTAAACGCTCGTTCTTTTTGGCGCGTGGCGACAGCGCGTTCAAAAATTGGCACCGTTGCCGGGGACTCTTGTTTTGTTATTAGCAGGAAAAAAAACTTTTGCTTTGCTGAATTAGTTTTGTCTGCATTGTCTGGTTATGAATTTTAGTACTTCCATGGAGAATTACATGTATGGTTACATGCCTAATGTTAATTATGAACCACCATGCATATATTATCCTGATTTTGCTGGTTTAATGCGCTGGTTGCCAAGGTTTAGTGGTCTTGCAGGTGAAAATCCCTAGGAGCATCTGAAGGAATTCCTGGCTGTTTGTTCTATAATGCTGAGACCTGAAGGAATAATAGAAGATCACATCCAGATGGGAGCTTTCCATCTCTCACTTGAAGGCGCTGCAAGGGATTGGTTGTATAATCTTGAGGCGAATTCCATCTTCAGCTGGTTTGATTTGAAGAAAGTCTTCCTATTGAGTTGGGGAAACCATCTAAACCCTTGGTATGAGGACCAACAACTAATGTCACCACTGGCACCATATCCTCCCCAAGTGACCACTTCTGCACCTTCCGAACCTTCACTCGGGGACCTATTCAATCAAATGACTGCACAGATAACTGCACAAATGGAAGGAATGATACAACAAATGGCCGAGCAAAATCAATGGATGATAGAGGAAAATCAACGGATGGCAGAACAAAGTCTTGAAAATCATCAGAGGAGAGAAGCTGAATCTCAGAAGTTGTCCATTCAAATTGATCAAATTGTCGCCAACTCGGCTGCACTGCTAACTCAACGTCCACTTGAAGAACATACAGATTCACAGATGGTTAATCTTGAAGATACTTCTGCTGATGATTTTGATAATGTTTCTGTTGATGAACTGTGTGTTGAATCCCCTGATTCTATCTATTATAATTCATGTGCTGATTGTACTGACACTTCTTTATGTATAGCATGTTTTGAAAGGTATGAGGATTCTGTGCATATAGAAAATGAGGATCAGGAGGACATCTGCTTCACCATGCTTGAGGATGATGAAGAACCTTTGGAAGTAGATGATTCAATTAAATCATATGCATGTGTTGAGAGTGATGGGATGGATGAATTGTGTGCTGAATTTCCAGACATTCAGACATTTACTGATTCAGTCTATTGTGATATATGTATTGATTCTACTAACACTAACCTTTGTGTGGTGTGTGCTGAAATTTCTGCAGGTTTAACAGGTGATGGATTTGATAGTACAGTGAATGAAGAACGTGCAGAAAATGAAGCAGCACCAGTAACCCCAGCTACCTGTTTACCACCTCCCACTGTGGAACAACCGGTAATGGAGTTCAAGCCACTGGATCTTGCACCATGGCCAGTCCAAGGGATTGAACCCCAATTTTATTGGGAGGATTTTGTTGAGAAGGCGGTCATCGTTGACCCAAAAGGGAGTGAGAAGTCCGCCGCACTGGAAGGAGTCACCGTAACTGTCAAGCACTCACTCCCATATCAAGGCTGCAAGTTATGGAAGCATGGAATGAACTCCCACCCTTTGGCTATCACTTGGGCCTTATGTTACAAGCAATGGGATCCTGGTGGAACCACCTCCAATGAGTTTTCTCTGAACCTTACTCTCTTTTTAATTATGCTTGCTTTATTTCTGCTTTGTTTTCAATAAAGTTCCTGAATAATTTGAGAAGCTCAGGAGTTGTGTTGAGTCTGGTGTTGGCAAGTTTGATGGATTTGGTTAAATTTGCATAGATGATTGCATGTTATTTGTTGACTGTTCCCCCTAGGATTTGAAATTTTTGAAAATTAATTCCCATGTGATTGAAAACTGAACTTTGAGATTTTGTTATAATGGCATGATTTATGATAAGTTTGGGGTGATAGGAAGCACACACTAGGGATAGAATCTCTGTCAAACAATTTGCAAAAATGTCCAGGTGAGGATTTAAGCCTCCAAGATGTTTTAATTGTGAGAATCACTTTTTAAGTTGCACTTTCCTGAATTTGCTTGAGTCTCTTTTTGGTTTGCATGATTATGTGTTTGCTTCAAATGATTTAGGCATTTTCTTTGTAAATAACTACTTAGCCTAAAATAACCATCCCTAATGCATATTCCTTAGTTAGCCCCATTGAGCCTGATTAGCCTATTGTTAATTCTTGTTAACCTTATGTTATGAGCAAAAATCTGAAAAACCATGTTAACCCGATCTTAGGATTAGGAGAGCATGGAATTTTAGCAAGAGAGTGGTTGCAAGAAACTAAGTTTGGGGTGGCTACAAGGTGTAATGTGTTGATTGGGATTGAGAAAAAGAAAAAAAATACAATAAAAAGGTTGGAGCCAAAGGCAAGAAGATAAAAAAGAGAATGAAAAAAAAAGAGGAGAAATAAAAAGAAAAAAATTTGTCAAAAAGGAATATATATATATATATATATATATATATCAAGAAGGAAAAAAAAAGAAAGGCTGTAGTCACCCAAGGCAAAAAGAAAAATGAGAAAAGGAACTTGAGTGAAATTCAAAGTGTAAAAAGCTCTTGCTCTCTTAGTTCCTAGGGTCTTCAGCCTAGATCCTTTGTATATCCTACCCTTAGCCAGGCCCCATTACAACCCATAAAAGACCTTTTGATGTTGCATGCATGTTTTCTGTGGGAATCATTTTGAGATGAAAATCAAATTTATGGGAAGTGCTCTTAAAAGTGAAATTGAGAGAAATGTTAATAACCTAGACACAAACTGAGCGATTGAGTGAAACACTAAATGCCCTTGTGAGGAAGGCGATTGTTTGAATTTGGTGATCTCCCTCTTGTGTGTAACTTGGATCCCCTGCTTAGATTAATGAATGTTTGAATGATGAAATTCTCAAATGTTTAGAATGAATGATAGTGGGGATTGCTTGGCTTGAAAGGGGGGACATTAAAGAAAACTGTTTTGATGTATTGCTTGAATTTGTGCAAAGTTGATTCAATCTCTTAAGCTTGCCATGTCTTGAGTCTTTTTGAGTTTTTTAGTTTTAGTTTGCTTGGGGAGAAGCAAAGTTTAAGTTTGGGGTATTTTGATCAGCCGCTGGCTAGTCTAGTTTTATAACTAGAAAAACCTTGGCTTTGTGCTAATTTTATATCATTTTCGCCCAAATTAGACTTGATTGTCTTTAAGCAGCATTTTGAGTCTGTAAAGTATTTTTAGGTTAATTTAGCTGATTTAGAGTTAAATAAAGCACTTATGCTATTTTCTGTTTTCAGGTTAATAAAAAGGAAAAATCTGGAGCGTTCGCCCCGCGAGGAGGCATTCGCCTCGCGAACCTGAAGGTGATTGTGCCAAAAATTTTGCAACCTTTCTGTGTCGCCCCGCGAATCCATTACTCGCCTCGCGAGGATGAAGACCAGAAGGCATGACTTTTCCATTCCTCGCCACGTGAGCCGTTCTTCGCCTCGCGAGAATACCAAACGCTGCAAGATTCGCCTCGGGAGACAGTGTTCGCCTCGCGAGTCCACTGATTCCAGATACTGTATATAAGTCAGTTTTAGACAGAACTGAGGGGTTGCCTAGTAGCTAGTGGCTAGCTAGTTAGTCAGTAGTAGTAGTTTTCAGTAGTTTATTTCTTTACTTTTGTGTTTATTTCTGTAATGGAGAACTAGTCTCCTTGATTAATCTACTGTGATTGGTTTCAATTACACTTGAGGTTTTGTGATTCCTGTTTTCATTTGCTATTCTCTTTTCAATGCGATGCTATATGTTTCTGTTTGTTATTTCAGGAGTGTAGAGTGTTGTGTTGATTCATTTTGGTGATGCTATGTTCCTATACTTAATCGCGTTTGTTATTTCGCGTGTGTTCATTCATGTTCGTTTAGTTCATGAGGGCTTAACCCCGTTTGTTATTTCGGGAATAGGAAAATATATCCGTAGTAGCGATTGTGTTGTTAATTGTTGCTACAACCGAAAGGGGATTAGAATCTGCTTAGGGCTTGGATTTATATGAACCAATGATAGTGGGAAACTGAGAACAGTAGGTTAATCGTTTCTTTGCCATTTGATAATTTTTAGCTTGCATTGTCTTTCTGTTTGTTTTCTTTATTTTATTTCAATTACCCAAAACCCCCCAAAACTAACTTTTTGTGTTAATAACAACAACCTAAGAGTCCTTGTGAGACGATATCCGAGTTGTCGCTTCCCTATCTACATTATTTTGTAAACGCTCGTTCTTTTTGGCGGGTGGCGACAGCGCGTTCAAGGATGATCCTGAGTTTCAACCTCCTGCGGTTGATAATGAAGACTCTTCTGATGACGCAGCAGAAGCGGAGTCATCATCGTCAGATTCGTCAGTTGTAGGTGGGATTGATCATCATGATCTTCCTAATGGGTTTTAGTAACTTGACCAGCTTAGGTAGAGTCTTTGGGGTAGTGAGTCTTGATAGTTTTTGATCTGGCTTCAGAGAGCCATGAGTTTTGAATGTGGTTCTGAACTACTTGTTGCCGATTTGTATATATCTTTATTTTCTTTGTTTAGTTTGATGGAGAATAGCCTGTGCTTATGAGGGCTCTTTTGTTATCTCCTATTATAGGTTTCATGTATGTAAAAGGTGATGTATGTATATATATATATATATATATATATATATATATATATTGTGTATGTTTGCAAGGGTTCTAGGTTACGAAAAAAAAATTCAGCACTATTTTTGTAAAGAAACGTTTAATTAAATATATATTTTCCGAAAGTAACCAGCGTTAATAATTTAATTTCTGTTCTTGGGTAATAGTATGATGACCCTAGATTAGGGTGTCGCATTTTTCCCGTGTAAGTTAAACATTTTTAGAAAATATATTCATTTATTATATTCTTTTTTTATTCTTTTTTGAAAATTTATTTGATTTATTTCTCCCATTTTCTTGGTGTGAATTAACCATTTTTAGAAAATATAATTGTCAACCATATTTTTATTATCTCTAGAAAATCTACTTGATTTATTTATCCTTTTTTTTCGTGCAAGATAACCATTTTTAAAAAATATATTTAGATATGATATTATTTTTAATGTTTTCAACCTACTTTAACTAATCAAAGCTGAATGCACCCTCCTCACTTTATAAATTTACTCATTTTAGAGGAGTCTATTCCAATTTCAAATGAAAATATTTGTCTCATGAATACGATTTGTTTCTATCTCAATAAGGAAAGCGAACAAAAAATATTCTTGTGAAAGGAATTATTTCATCGAAATAAAATTATTTGAAAGAGAAAAAAATTATAAATTTAATTTCTAATGTTAAATTAAATTTAATTTTAAAAAAGTTTTAATATACAATCAAATTTATTAAAATAGAAACTTTGAAAATCGTAATTTTTTTAATTTTGAAATTGTAATCCTAGTCTAAATATCACAATGCATTTTTAAGAACAAAACTTTAACGAAAAACTTCAAAATATAACTCAAAATATGGAATTTTCTTTAGGAAAGTTAAACAAATATTTCTTTTAATTTTTTGTATTAATGTAAATTTTTAATTAAATAAATTCAAATTAACTCTATTTAATTGAATACCAGACTTTTTTTGCTTATTAGTTCATGAATAAACTATAAATACTTGATTGAATTGTTTTTATGGTTTTATAAAAAAAAATTCATTTATTTTCTTTTAAAAATATCAAGCCAATACAATTTCAATTGAATATATAAAAATATCGTCTCACATCATATATGAAGTAAAAAAAAACATATTTAAATACTTTTCAACGTTTATGAAACCATAATAAATCGTTGTTGAGATGCATATGTTTTCATCATTCTCCTCATAAAATCAAAAGTTTAACTTTGTAGTTCAATTTCGTTCCCATTCACACTTGTCGAGTTGTTGTGTTCATCTACTCTTTAATGTCCCTATATTAGTTGGTCTTTTTATCTCGTAGATTTTAATTGTCAAGGATATAGATATGAAAAAATAGTATGGAATATGGAATAAGAAAAATAAATAAATTATAATAGAAATAATTTAAAAATATGTTACATTTCCATTAAGCTCAAAACTAAAATAAACATTGTAACAAAAATATTCGATACTTGTCTAGCTATCGTGTTTGTAAAACCCTGTTTTTCCTATATCTTCTGTAGCAATAAATACATATTTAAATGTTTTTTTTAGATTAAAGTCAGAGGATGATTTTAATTAAACTAAAATTATTTTCTTGTGTTGTTATATCATATGAAGTCACGGTAAAAATTTTGATTGAAAATTCAGACGGAAGTCGGTCTGTGTTTTCAATGCCGGTACAAGTTTACTGTGCAGAAAACCTAATTTTGACCCAAGAACGTGACAATTAGTGTTTTTATTATGTTTCCTTCCACCTTGGTTATTTTTAAATTTTTCGTTCAAAAATAAAATATAATATTTTATTCGGGTGAAAACGTTGGAAGATTTACGATCGGAAATTCAACCGGTTACGAAATGAACCACAATAGGGACCATAAAATAAGCAAGGAGACATTATGGAAGAGGCTATGACATACTCTAAAAGTGTAATCATCACACTTTTCAAATTATAATACTATTCTAATACAAAAGTCATTTCTCTCTATTCTTCCATCCAATTAAGCATTAAACCACCAAGCTTGCTCAACAAGCTCTCCCTCTTCTCCCCTTTGACCGTGGACTTCCTCCCCCCACTCTATATATACCCCTTTCATTTTCACTTCATCATCCTTCTCCTTCAACCTCCATTAAACATGCATCTTCTTCTAACTTCTAAAAGTTCAAGCTCTTAAAGCTTTAGTTTTTATTCATCTTTTCTACTTAAGTTCTTCATTAAAGTTCTTCCTTATACTAAGGGCAATGCTCTCATATGAATCTTTTTTCAAGTTTCGTCTTTTATTTCTTAGTTTACATAATGTGTTCTTTATTCTTTAAACTTCTAAAATCTCTCTAAAATGGTAGAAAACTCCTTTTAAGTTCAAACCACTTTCTATAGTCTTGTATTAACTTATATTTTCACATACTTTCTATAGTCTTGCTCCTAAATGATTTAGAAACGTTCCGGTTATTTGGATAGGTGACCGAGGTTTGTTTTGGTTTTTGATTTCACTGAGGGAAAAGTAAGCACATGTGAAAGAGAATCTAGTTCGAGAGACGTTGCCTCTAGTATTCAGTTATAAGCACGCGATCTGGGATCCATATCAAGAATTATGGACCAAGGGTCCAAGTTGTGATATTATGGTCTAGTAGTCCAAATCTTGGAATTGAGGACTGTGTGTTCTAATTTCATTGTTATGGGCTAGGAGTCCTTATCATGTTGAAATAAAACATGGATAAAATTATAATTGTTTCTATGACCGCAACCTTGGACTGTAGCCTCGGTCTAAGGTGTTGTGATTGAGCACTCGGACTGTGCATCCTATGTTATTAATTTTCAAGTGATGAAAATTGTGAATAGTCATTAGCCTTTGGCTTTGACAACGGAAAAGAGTGAACACAAAGAAAAGTCTCGTTAAAAAAGTCTTTTATTTATATGCATTTCCCCTTGGAAGACGTGCTTGAGTTACCGAATACCCGCTTAAGATGTGGTATTTGATGATGTATACATCCGAATGGCCGTTATAAGGGATTCGTGATGGTGTTGATCCGGGTACATGAGGCGACGGAGACAACTTGCCAGATGTGGCGTATGAGCCTGATCAACTCTTTCTTTCTTAATGATAAAACGGTGGTGGTATCTCATGAGATTAAGATTAGAGCCTGATGATTGAAGTGTCATGCATTATCTTTATAAAATTGATTGATTCGGGTATGAGTCCCACTTAAATAATACTTGTTGTTTACCTATGAGTAATGTTTAAAATGTTAATATGCCAAGGTGTTGTATATATCATGTGTATGGTTGTTGTGCGATATATCCGTTGTCGGTATCTCAATTTTTCATTTCTACTTGTTATTCTCTCTTCCTTTTTGGCATCGCCGTACGTATTTGAGTTCAGATGGATCCCAATATCCCACTTGTGCCGAGAACATTGAAGACTGAGGTCTTCAACGATGCAGGGAATGCCGGGGCATGGCTCATACATCTAGGGGCGACATCTGCCACATACCACGGAGCAATCACCATACCGATTTAAATGCTGACGGAGACCCAATCCGTAGGAGCCGTACCGTGGAGACTAGGATGGTAGCTCTACCTCCGCCTTGGTATTACCTTCACACGCTGCGAGCTAACGAACTGCTACATGACCCACCGCCTTTAGACGTAGAGTCGGCAGCACCGATTGAGGAGGATCCCGAGGAGGACCCTGAGGAAGACTTCTATGAGGTCCTGGAGGAGAATGAGCTAGAGAATCACGTTATGGATCATGACGACGACGACGATTCCGTAGATAAGGGCGGCGACATCATAGATCCATTACCTGATGTCTCGTCTCGTGGGAGCATTTGTGGAGACCCTGCTTGCAGTCAATGTCAGTAACCAGTTCGGAGCGTTTTGTGGATAGTCTTCCATCATCTGACTTTTAGAGTTACCTTTTTGGATGTGGTTCCGGACCTTCTTTCCCTGTGTCTTTACTTACTCTCTTTTAAGCTGTGTCTTCTAGATGTCTAATTCTGTTGTAATGGCCGTTGATAAGGCCCTATCTTATGTACTGGAACTTGGCTCTCATTGGGAGATGTTATATATATATATATATATATATATATATATATATATATATATATATATATATATATATATATGTTGTCTTCAATTCATGTTCTGAGTGTTCATCACCTTTATCTTGTTTCATCATTTCCAAAAAAAAAAATTAACTACCGTTTTTAGTGTACTCATCCATCGAGAAAATGATACTTTCTCAAAGTAACCAGCATTGTAAATCAGAAATATTTCCGCAATTGTGTAACCATGTGATGCCGGGTTAAGGGTGTCACAGTGTTCATCTACACTTTAATGTCCCTATATTTATTTGTCTTTTTTTTGTTGTTGAATATATTAGTTGGTATTTTGATCTCATAGATTTTAATTGTCAAAGATATAGATATGAAAAAAAATAGTATAGAATAAGAGAAAATTTAAATTATATGAGAAAATAACTTTAAAAGATGTTACATTTCTAAGAAACTTGAAATTAAAATAAATATTGTAACAAAATATTCAATCTGTCAAAGGATGTTGATCAATTCCAAATTTTTAGAAGCCTTCTAATTAAGCATTTATGACAAAAGCATAAACAACAAATTAGAGAAATAGCGAGAGAAACAGGGGAGTAGGGGAATTAGAGACGTTGTAGGCGCAATTGGGTGTGGGGGGTGCAAATTTGTTTCCATTATACTAATTGATGCTTTAATGGGTTTAAAATTTGATTCTAGTTGATTTATTGCTTTATAAAGGTTGATTGCAATGCTGATTGGGATAAATCACTAATCTCCATATTTCAAATTAGTAATTTGATTCAACAATTAAACGCCCCAAATTTATTTCCATTATACTCCTGCCTACCATTTAATATTTTATTTGAATTTTAATTATTGGGTGAACCTCACTAATTGTTTTCTTTATAACTTCAATTTGATTTATTTCAGTTTTGCAAAAACCATTTTTAGAAATGCAATGAATTTCAATATATTTTCATTTATGACAGGCATATATTACCATTAATGCTTTGATTCTTCCATATTCTATGATGCAGGCATTATCTTACCACTAATGCATTGATTTAATTTTAAATTTTAAATTTATTGATTACTTTTTTAGAATCAAAATACACATAGTCAAGTTGATCATAGACTACATTTGTAATTTGTATTGCACAAATAATACCAAAAATTCATATTGTAATCCTATCCATGTGCCTCTTAGTCTTGAGAGCGATTGATAAATCTTCACAACATAGAGGACAAGTAGTTTTTATGGTATTGAACCAAGGGTGGATGCAAGAGGAATGGAATTCATGGACCCACACTCCAAAAGGTTGAATGGTAGCCCCATTCTTGAATTCTTCCATGCATATAGCACATTCGCCACATTCGGCTATGAAGGTTCTAATTGTACAGTTATTCGAGGCTGCTCTACATCTACACGTTGCCTTGCTATATTTTCTCTACTCTCATCTCCCTGTTGCCTCCCACAAGGAGGACAGCATAAAAACCATATTGCCCATAGCATTACAAGCACATAGGTTCCCAATAGTATTCAAGAAATAAAGTTGTAATATATTAACTTAAGAATCACAAGCCCCGAAGCAATTAATTTCGATATGATCACCATGACCTTCTATATATTTTCTCTACTCTCATCTGCCTGTTGTCTCCCACAAAAATAGTCTTTTATTGGAGGAGGACAGCATGAAAACCATAATGCCCATGTCATTATCAAATCAAGCACAAAGGTTCCGAATTCTGTGAAAGAAATAAATTTGAATCCTTTCCTTGTTTATCATTCTCAATACTCAATAATTTGTACCATACTACTACTACTACCATTCACCCGTTTAAATGCATCAGTATTCCATTTCTATTTAACATCTTTTGGGTAATATCTTTATTTTTTATTCAACAATTAATTTTACAAAAATTAATTTTTTATACTAATTAATGCTTTAATGGGTTTAAAATTTGATTCTAGTTGATTTATTGCTTTATAAAGGTTGATTGCAATGCTGATTGGGATTAATCACTAATCTCCATATTTCAAATTAAGCGCCCCAAATTTATTTCCATTATCCTCCTGCCTACCATTTAATATTTTATTTGAATTTTAATTATTGGGTGAACCTCACTAATTCTTTTCTTTATAACTTCAATTTGATTTATTTCAGTTTTGTAAATACCATTTTTAGAAATGCAATGAATTTGAATATATTTTCATTTATGACAAACATATATTACCATTAATGCTTTGATTCTTCCATATTCTATGTGGTAGATAATAGCTTACCACTAATTCATTGATTTAATTTTAAATTTTAAATTTATTGATTACTTTTTTAGAATCAAAATACACATAGTCAAGTTTTTTATTTATTTTTACGATTGATACAAAAAAAAAAGTTGAATGAGAATTTTCGGAATTTTTTTCCTGTAACAATTAACAGCAATTATTTTTTTGATTGGACAAATTAACAACAATACTCCATCTTAATATAAAATTAACAAAACGTAATTTATATATATGCTCCTCATATATGTGTACGTAAACAAGATGAATAATAAAATGGTTAAAGGGTGGTTCAAAAAAAATGGTAAATCCTCCTTTTCTGAGCATGAGCAAGGTAGATCCAAAAGTGATAAAAGTCCGGATTTTCAATCGAAAGAATCTGAAAAGGATAACACACATGAAACCTAAACAATCCTATTGATTGATTTAATGTGTTTAATTTTGACCCAAAAACATTATTATTGAATTCAATTTGATATATTTTTTGTTTACTCTTTTAAAGAATCAATATATAAAACATTCTTATAAAATACTATAAGTTTTATTTTTAAAATTCATATATTGAATAATTTTTTTAATAAAAAATTTTCATATTCGATTCCTTAACAATTTTTTTATTATGTAGATTGTCTCGTGTGCAACTGTGGAGATTAATCCCTTAATGCATTAAACATCATTGAAGGATTGATATCTCACAATCAGATAATTTTTTCATATACAAAAGTCAGAAATTGAACCCATGACTACTTGCTTAAGAGGCTTAAACTCATTATGAATGGGATCAACCTCATCTTAAAATCCTATACCTGACAATTAATTATAATTATATAAACAAATATGTTTTCTAAGAAAAAGAAGGCCCAAATGTATATTGGTGAAAACTGAAAAAATGCATCCCAAAGCAGTAGATCCGCAGAGTGTCCATGCCAGGTTGGTTTGCAATGCATCCATGATCCATCCACTTAACAACTATCTATCATCACAGCTCAGCAAAGTGTAACACCCTGTTTTTCCTATGCTTTCTGTAGCAGTAAATACATATTTAAATGTGTTTATTTTAGATTAAATTCAGAGAATGATTTTAATTAAACTAAAATCATTTTCTTGTGTTGTTATATCATATGAAGTTATGGTAAAAATTTCGAGTGAAAATTCAGACGGAAGCCGGTCTGTAACACCCGGGTTCCGACGAGGGTGGGGAGTGGTTGCCGGTGCAAGAAGGCACGGACAAGGAGCGGCTCCTGGCAGGCTTCTAGGCGGAGGGACACATGAAAGAACTGATTACACACCCGAATGAGAGGGATCCTAAGACTGTGTAGGTATGGGACTATACAGTTGAGGAAGGCTTATATGAATTGATTGGTACTACCTATACGAATAAGATGCATCTTCTTTTCGGGAGCCCGTCACTTAAGAACTCCACAGTTAAGCAAGCTTGACTTGGAGCAATTCTGGGATGGGTGACCTCCTGGGAAGTTTTCCCAGGAAGCGTGTGAGTGAGGACAAAGCATGCTGAAAAGACTTGTGATGGTCTGTGGGGACAGTCGTCAATCCATAGAGTAGCCAGGGATGTTACACGGTCTGCGTTTTCACTACCGGTACACTTTTACTGAGCAGAAAACCTAATTATGACCCGTGAACGAGATAGTTAGTGTTTTTATTATGTTTCCTTCCACTTTGGTTATTTTGAAAATTTTCATTCAAAAAGAAAATAAAATATTTTATTCGGGCGAAAACGTTGGAAGAATTACGATCGGAAATGCAACTGGGTACGAAATGAAGCAGAATAGGAGACATAAAAGGCTTGATGTGAGATGAGGGAGTGAGGTAACTCACTAGAGGTATGGCCTAAGCTACCTCCTAAAAGGTGGTCATGATGACACTTTTTGAAATATAACATATTATATTCTAAAAACCCATTTTTCTCTCTGTTCTCAAACCAAACAAGGCACAAGGTCAAAACTTTCTCTCCAAGCTCATTCCCCTCTCCTCAATTTCGTGCCACTCTCTCCCCTCTCTATATATACTCCTTTCATTTTCACTTCATCATCTTCCTCCTTCAAACTCCATTAAAGTTCATCTTCTTCTTTCTTCTAAAAGTTCAAGCTCTTAAAGATTTATTTTTTATTCATCTTTTCTACTTAAGTTCTTCATTAAAGTTCTTCCTTATACTAAGGGTAATTCTCTCATATAAATCTTTTTGCAAGTTTCATCTTTTATTTCTTAGTTTACTTTATGTGTTCTTTATATGCTTTAAACTTCTAAAATCTCTCTAAAATGGCAGAAAACTCCTATTGAGTTGAAACCACTTTCTATAGTCTTGTATTAACTTAAATTTTCACATACTAAGAGGTTGTGTAAAACAAAAATCTCTATCTATCTCTTCCAATGAAGGCCGAATGCATGCATTTGTGACCTAGGAAGTTTTTGTTTCAACTTTTGGAATATGATCATGTGTTTGAGTTTCTAACTATCCCTTGATCTTGAATCTATAAATCTTGGAAGTTTTGATAGCTTATTCCTATGATGACCGAAAAATATGAATAAGTAGGCCTAGGATACTATGATTCAACTTTCCAAGTATTGATCATGGATTTAGAATTCTTAATAACTTGTTTATTTTATGTTATTAAAGCTAGTATGTGTTACTTTCATTTTTCCAAGATGATCATGGACTTGAGCTCCATAAGATATTTGGATGATAAGTCTAAGAGATTGTAAAGTTTAAGGATTTATAACTTGTTTATTTTATGTTATTAAAGCTAGTATGTGTTATTTTCATTTTTCCAAGATGATCATGGACTTGAACACCATAAGATATTTGGATGCTAAGTCTAAGAGATTGGAAAGTTTAAGGATTTATAACTTGTTTATTTTATGTTATTAAAGCTAGTATGTGTTATTTTCATATTTCCATAAGATATTTTGATGCTAAGTCTAAGATATTGGAAAGTTTAAAGATCTCTATCCTATGAATCCTATGAAGGCCGAACCTCGAAGGTTATGGACCTAGGATACCTTGTTCTTATTTTTCCAAAATGATCATGGTTTTGAGCTCCTTAACACATATGGATGCTAAACCTAAGAGATTGGAAAGTTTAGTGAATGCTAGCCTATTTTACTAGCCTTGGGCGAATGCCCTATGTTTTTAACTTAGTGGAATTTTGATTCAACTTTGTTAAATGATCATTGTTTATGAACTCCTAAAACTTAAGGATCATAAATCCATGAGTTGTATAATTTTCGGGAATCTATAACCCTTAGAACTAGTCTTGGCCGAATCTATACCTTTTGGTTTAGTTTTCTTGTTTTATTTTAACTTGTGATTTTGTGGTCATAACCTTAGACTTCCATCGTGGAGGAAATGGGGACATTGGTGACATTTCAACCTTTCAAGAATCCTAATTCGGCCATGATACTTTACATAGGCTAGAGATTTCAAAAATATACATACTCTTAGATCCATGACCTTAGAGTAGTGTAGAGTTAAGATAAACTATCATAAGTTGAAAAATGACAAAAAATCTTTCAACTCTTCAAAAATACAATTTCGGCCATGAACAAAATAATGGCTTAGAGGTTTGATTTTCATCCAACAACCATGGATTCAATATATATATGAATTATAAGATTGAATCAAGCAAGACTAATTTTTAAAAAATGAACAAAGTCCCCCCCCCCCCCCCACTATAAACTAGGGTTCGGCCTCATCAAGTTAAAAGGGCACAAATTTTTTGTTGAATGCATCCTTTTGGATCTTAAATATAGAGAGGATACTAAGATCATAGAAATTGGTTTCACGTTAAAAGGAATTTTCTATGATTTTCTATAAATTTTCAAAGTTATAGATCTAGGAATGGAAAAATATGATTCATGGCACAAACATGAGAAATACATGAAGATGAAAGCTTAGATGATAAGGAGATGAGCTTTTACCTCTTGAAGATTGAAGAAATGAGGAAAATGATCAACCTTCACTCAGTTGAAAACTGGACAGCTTGAGGGTGTGATGGTATTGTGAGTGTATCTCACAATATACTCATCCAAAAATCACAAACTTTGGCTTGTTAGAAAGATAAGAAGAAAAGGAACAACTTTCGTGTTGAAAGTTTCATTTTTTTGTAACACCCTAGTTTTTACACCTATGATTAATTATTTTATTTGGATGTTTAAGTTTATTATGTTATGTGGTTTAGTTGAGTAATTAAATTACTCTCTTCAAATTATTTTCAAATTATTTTATTGGGTGCGTTAGCACTGACTTATTTCAGTGAATGCATGCTTACTAGACAATAATTTATGTTATTGTCACTATTATTACCAGTACAGAAAAATATTTTAAATAATATGATTAAGAGAAAATCATTTTCATATTCTCATTCTATTTAATTTTAGAGTTAAAAATATTTTGGTTTGACATTTATCGGAGATTAAATTTTGGACTGAGTATTTTCTTAGTTGATCAGTTCAACTATTAATCTTTACTCTAACTTGAAATTCGAAAACATATCTTTATCAATCTTTATTTTTAGATTCCAAAAAGTAAAAACATGTTTATTTTAGGCCTAATATTTATCACTCATTTTGTACCTATCACTAAGTAACTGGTTTAAAAACTCAATTTTCTCACTTTTCTCTCTCTCTTTCTCGACGCTCTCCCTCTTTTTCTCTTTTCTTCTCTGCTTCTTCTTCTTTCTTTCTTTCTTTTTTCTCTTTTCTTCTTCCTCCCACCTCAACTTCATCTTCCTCCTTCCTCTTACCATAGCAGCGCCGCCCACCCCACCAGGAAGCTCGCCGGCCGCCGCTCAACGTAGGGAGGAGGAGATGCGATGGCGCCACCGCCTATGCGGGTTGCTGCCGCGCGATCATCGCTCCACCGCGGTAAGCACCGCGCGCCGCCGCCTCCATGGTGGTTTTCACTATGTGAGTTGTTTTAAGCTTTCTTCTTCCTTTCTATGAAGCTTAGCTTCACTTTATGGATCATGGTTGTTGTAGGGGAGTGTTCCACCGTCACTGCCACCTCGCCGAAGTTGCGTGACGCCGCCGCCGCCCCATGGCTGGTCACTGCATCCTCTGTCTTCAAGTTTGGGTGAGTCAAAACCCTCTCTTGTGTCTCAAATTCAAAACCCCCAAAATCTGATTTGAAACCCTAACCCTAACCCTTTGATTTCAGATTTTAATCTTGAAATTTAAGGTTGTTTTATGAAATTGGGACTGTGAATTTGTGTTTCCCTAAACCAATTTCATTATTCTGAGTTTTCCCTAAATTGTAATAAGGAGCCATAAACCCCCAATTTGATTTTATTTGAATTTGGGAATGTTTTTGTAAAATTAATTATGATTTAGTGTAATTAGGACTCTTAATGGATGATTTCCAAGTTCTTTTTCATGATCTTTTAATCAAAACAAAGTTTCCTTAAAGGGTATTGGGAAGCGTGAGCTTCAAACATGATTTTCTTTGAAAATAACCTTGTTTGGTAATTAGATTAAGTGTTTAGATCAAGTTAGAATGTGTGTTTGATCATGTGTAATTGATTTCTTGATTTCTGGTTGTTGCACGTTGTTGGATTTACTCTCTGAGACGTTTGGACACGGCTATGCTTGCTTGATGGAGTAGATATGAGCTAACGGGGGCATTAGGACGAGGATCCTTTACTTGTATTCAAAGGTAAGGGGAGACTGCCTAAGGGATTTTCGGTAACTGCATGCTAATTGTGTGTCGTATTTGAGTTTATCTGTTGTGATGTGTGGTGTCAAATTAAATTGTTATATTACTGTTATATGGTTTTTAATGTTTTATGTGAAAGCATGATTATAATGTGATGTATGGATTATTCGTTGGTTGGTTGATTGACTGAGAAACCTGACATTGGTCAGTGCTCAATTAAATTAAAGATAAAAGCGTTGAAAAAGCTTGATGAGAAATTCAAAGGACTTGATTGATGGAAGAAAAATATTGAAAGTATTTATATTTGATGATGTTTTGGAGAAAAGAGTGATTTCTAAATAAATAGTGAGGACGACATCTTGAAAATATTTCAGTTACGTTGTCTTTTCCAAACAAATTCAAAAATAAGATGAAAATTTATTCTAAGAAATGTAAATGTCAAGGATATTTTAACAATGATTATGAAGAACTTGTTTTAAAAGAGAAAATCATTTGATTTACAAATGACTTTATTTCCAACGAAAAATACTTTAGAAAAGTATTTGACAACGAAAACTATGAGGTACAATTTTATTATTTCAAATAGAAATGAGTTGGAAATGATTTTACGAGGATTTGAGATTGTTACGAAAAAAGGAGTTTTCAAAAGAAAACGGATTTGAAAAAAATGAATTTCTCTATTATTTGATGGTTTTATAAATGAATTTCAAATGAAAAGGATTTCTGGAAATGAGTTTTATACAATGGTGTTATTTCCGTCAACTTGGATAAGTTGAGGAAACTTTGGTTTTGTTTTGTATTTCACAAAACGAAAATGGTTTGAATGAACCTAGCAACCGAGACGTCGGGTCTAGAGTTCTAAGATATGGGCCCGGGGTCCGAAGAGGAAATTATGGACTACAATGTCCTATAAACCGTATATTTGGTTTTGTGCACTAAAATCTACGCGTCCATGACTGGTGCATCGGTCTGGATTTCATGATTTGCACACCTTTTGACTTGGAGTCAGTTA
The DNA here is from genome assembly GCA_030762895.1 of Sophora flavescens. Taxonomy (NCBI): domain Eukaryota; kingdom Viridiplantae; phylum Streptophyta; class Magnoliopsida; order Fabales; family Fabaceae; genus Sophora; species Sophora flavescens. The sequence goes on from CM061066.1 coordinate 4,825,012, forward strand.
TTTTGGAAAGAGGTATTAAACTTGAAAGTTTAAATTGGTAATTTAGTCGTGAGACTTTTAGCTCCGACACCTAAATATTGATCACAAAGAAAACAACGAGAACAAAAGGTTTTACATGCATTACAGGGCAGACGTGCCTTTGCATAGGACTTGAATGCTTGATGGCAAGTATTCATGCAGTTTGCGTCACTGTGCCTTGATGGATATACGACCAAGTAGACCATGTGCTATATGTAGTCACCACTTTTCCTTGAATTGGAATGTGGAATGGTCCATAGAACTTTGCCATATCGGGCATTGATTCTGCCTTAATTGGCAACTAGAGCCTGATCAGCTCATTTATTTGATGGTTGGAGCTCCGGAGATTAGGTCTCAAAGTTAGTTGTGGAATATTGAAGTGTCATGGTTTTTAAAACGGGTACGACTGTTGGGTATGAAACCCTTTGATAAATATATTGTTTATCTTTGAATATTAATGTTAAATGGTAATTGAGAGTCGTGCATGTGGTTATCGTATTTAAATCCATATATTGGGATTTCACCCTTACAGACATATCAGGTTTTCTTCTGGTTCGCTATTGTACCCTGGGTGCTTTAGTACGGATGGTGCAGAAGAGTCTTCCTAAGTCACTCAGAGACTTAGATCTAGTTTCTTGATGAAGTAGTTGATTGTGGAAGGATCACGTGAGTTTTCTCAGGAATAACTTTTAGAATGACCAGCTTAGGGTTAAAGACTTAGATTATTTTTGATAATATGTATGAGTATGGCTCAGAGAGACTGTATTTACAAATGGAATGTTTATGGCTCGGAGAGCATATCTTTTGAATGAAAATCTAAGTTGTTCCTTTTGGTCTTGTACAGCTTATTGATATAACTATTTTCTTAGCATATCACTGTCTGGTTGTATTTGGTGTAACTGGAATTCTGGAATGAAAATGTAATTATTTTAGCAGGTGTTTATTTTACCTGGGATGTCTGAATTACAGAGGAGACTCTGTCAAATTTTTCATAAAAATATTAGCTTTTATTCAAGTATATTGTTTAAATTGAATAGGCTTGCCAGGCTATGATAGTAAGTCTGTGCCGATCAAGGCTTAGGTGTGGAGTCGTGACAAAATTTTTATACCCAATTTCAGACACCTATGTACTTATATAAATTATTTTCCGAAAGCACCAGCAAATTATCTTTTAATTTTATTTCTGCACGTGTTTACAAAGTAATGCCCAAGGGGGGTGTTACATTTTTCGGATCATAAAAGGGGTGAAAAGGGCCTTCTTTCTGATGTTTCGTGTGTTACTGAGAATTCTGGGCAGTTTCGGTATTTTGAGAATATCTCCCAATCCACTTATCCGTTTTTGATGATCTTTAGCTTGTTGGAAAGAAGAGAGAAAGAGGAAGATGAAGAGAAGTGGGTAGAGGGCAGCTGCTGTTTTGAGCCTTTATATAGGCTTAGATTTAGGCTTTGTTTGGTTCCTTGGAGTCCAAATAATGGGTTTTGTGAATATTAAATTAATATATGATTAATCATAGTTAATAGTTAACTTAACTAAGGTTATTTTGGATAATCATGGTTAATAATATGCGGCTCACATTTGATGGAGGTGTGGCTGATTTTGGGCCACACATAGTGACTCACCAATGAGTCACCAATCCTATCCGTTAGTGGTTCCCGGAAATTCCGTATGCAGCTCCGTCATTTACCCAATTTCGATTTTTGAGAGGAAAATAATGAAACGAAAGCAAAATGAAATAGATATGACTGAGTACATATGGATGCACGAAATTGAGGAGATGTGGGAGGTTTACAACCAAGTAAAATTAGTGGTTAAAAGTGCGTAGATGTGTCTGGTTAATACCCGCGAATGCTTGGGGGTATTTTGGTCTTTTTACCTAAAAGTCATGACTACTAGCATTTAATGCTCATAAATTCTTGGTGACTCATCCTCCATGAGTCATCATGTATGACTCGTTGTCCGGATCTCTTAACAGGTCTCTACAGTTCCGTTTCCGACTCCGTCGATTTCCCAATTAGGGTTTTACACCCGAATCGAGTATAAAACCTAATTATTTTGAAAAATTTCAAAATAACCTATATTGTTGGAAATGAGATATAAAATATACTAATCTTGTTCTCGGGTCAAAATTAGGTTTTCCGATCAGTAAAATCTTACTGTCAGTGAAAACGTAAACCGAGTTCCATCTGAATTTTCAACCCAAAATTTAACCGTATACTTATAAAAATAAGTATGATATGAATATGGCTTTGGTTTTCCCAAAATCATTTTCTAAGTTTCAGATAAAAATATAAACGTTTATTTATATGTATACCGATCTTAGAACGCAGAAAAAATCGGGGTGTTACAGTCTACACCCTTCTTACAAGTTAAGATCCACTATGCAGTGGAGGAGTAAACTGAATAACGTATCAGAGGATTGGTCATACTTCATGGAGTATCTTCAAGTGTTGTTTCAGATGAAAAACGAAAGTTTATCAATGTGTGTCGGTTAAGTTTGCTTGAAGTGTCGATGACTAAGTTGAGGCTAAGTCCAACTGATCATCCTCAGCGGGATGGATAAGTAATGAGATGACCTATCCTTATCAAGTTAGTTGGGAGATAGTGTGGTACCTAATTTTTGCCATCTCTATGGTAGGACAAACCAGAGTTTACAGGAGCTTCGTTAATGTATAGATGTGAATGGTACTATGAGGACCCTTAAGTTCAACATCATTGAGTGAGATGATTACAATGGACCTTATCATGATCGAGGTAGATATATCATTAAAGTAATTTAGAGTAGTGATCAACGTTTATGGTTAATGTTGACTTCGTGAGTCCGAGGATTAACGGAAAAATATCTATAGTAGTTTCCCTTAAGTTGAACGGAAATAGTAAAGAGGAGTTCTTGGGAAACTAAGTTGTGATAAGAGTTTGAGAGCTCTATTTTAGAGTTTGAAAGGTCTGACCGTGATGATATTTGGAGTGGTGGAATAAGTCCAAAGGAAACTAAGACTACAATTGCGTGCTTTGGGTTGAAAGTTGATATATGTGGTAGAGTTAATGTTGAACTTGATATTCGTCGTGAGGATAAGGTGTTGAAGAAGTTTTTCCAGCAGACAAATTTTGAGGCAAGAAGTGATTAAGTTTTGATTTTACTCTTCATGTGAGAATAATGTAAATCTTAGATGGAATCTTGGTGTTAACCATTAGAGTTAAGGATGTAGAGATTTTTTTTTTGGATTAGTATTTACGGAAGAAGAGTATGAATTGAGGATAATCGATTTGATATTGAGGATGAATAGAATGAAAGTATGAATATTGCTATTAAGTTAAATCATCTAAGGAAAAGTAAATATAGGAAGTACGATGTAGGATCTTGGGATTTGGATATCACTACAAGAACCTATCTGGTTTCGAGTTACGTAATTTCGAGGACAAGATGAAGTTACAATATCCTAAGTTATTTCCAGGTGCATAATTTCGAGGACGAAATTCTTTTTAGAGGGGTAGTATTGTAACACCCTGTTTTTTCTATGCTTTTTGTAGCAGTAAATATATATTTAAATGTATTTATTTTAGTTTAAACTCAGAGGATGATTTTAATTAAACTAAAATCATTTTCTTGTATTGTTATATCATATGAAGTCACGGTAAAATTTTCGGTTGAAAATTTAGACGGAAGTCGGTCTGCGTTTTCACTGCCGGTACAAGTTTACTGTGCATAAAACCAAATTTTGACCCGTGGACGATACGGTAAGTGTTTTTAATATGTTTCATTCAACTTTGGTTATTTTGTAAATTTTCGTTCAAAAATAAAATTTAATATTTTATTGGGGCGAAAACGTCGGAAGAATTACGATCGAAAATGCAACCGGGTACGAAATGGAGCAGATTAGGGAACAAAAAAAGAAGTGAGGAGACATGATGGAAGAGGCTATGACACACTCCAAAAGTGTAATCATCACACTTTTCAAATTATAATACTATTCTAATCCAAAAAGTTATTTCTCTCTCTTCTTCCATCCAATCAAGCATTAAACCACCAAGCTTGCTCAATAAGCCCCCCCTCTCTTCTCCCTTGGCTGAGGACTTCCTCCCCCTCTCTATATATATCCCTCTTATTTTCACTTCATCATCTTCCTTCGTCAAACTCCATTAAAGTTTCATCTTCTTCCTTTCTTCTAAAAGTTCAAGCTCTTAAAGCTTTAGTTTTTATTCATCTTTTCTACTTGAGTTCGTTATTAAAGTTCTTTCTTATACTAAGGGTAATGCTCTCATATGAATCTTTTTTCAAATTTCATCTTTTATTTCATAGTTTACTTTATGTGTTATTTATATGCTTTAAACTTCTAAAATCTCTCTAAAATGGTAGAAAACTCCTTTTGAGTTGAAAACACTTTCTATAGTCTTGTACTAACTTATATTTTCACATACTAAGAGGTTGTGTAAAACAAAAATCTCTACCTATCTCTTCCAATGAAGGTCGAATGCTTGCATTTGTGACCTAGGAGGTTTTTGTTTCAACTTTTCGAATATGGTCATGTGTTTGAGTTTCTAACTATCCATTGACTTGAACTCCATAAGATATTTGAATGTTAAGTCTAAGAGATTGGAAAGTTTAAAGATTTCTAGCCTAAAAATCATATGTAGGCCGAATCTAGAAGGTTATGGACCTAGGATACTTGGTTCTTATTTTTCCAAAATGATCACGGTTTTGAGCTCCTTAATACATATGGATGATAAATATAAGAGATTGGAAAGTTTAGTGAATGCTAGCCTATTTTACTAGCCTTGGCCGAATACCCTAAGTTTATAACTTAGTGGGATTTTAATTCAACTTTGTTAAATGATCATTGTTTATGAACTCCTAACACTTAAGGATCATAAATCCATGAGTTGTATAATTTTCGGGAATCTCTAACACTAAGAACTAGTCTTGGCCGAACCTATACCTTGTGGTTTAGTGTTCTTTTTTGATTTTAACTTGTGATTTTGTGTCCATCGCCTTAGACTTCCATCGCGGAGGAAACAAGGACGTTCGTGGTATACCTCTCCAAGCATCTAATCTCCTTACCTTCACGGAAGGTAAGAGGGCATTGCCTAGGGATATTCAATGACTATATGCATGTGTGTATGTGTTTACTTGAGTGATTTGAATATTATTATGATATGGAGCAAATACTTGAATGACTTGTTTACTTGAACTATTGTGATTATTACTTGAAGTTGATTATTACTTGCCTTAAAGTATTGTGAGTTGTATATATGTGATGAACTGTCGTTAACTGTGATATTATTGTTGAGAATATATTACTGTTGATTGAAGTTTGAGAAGCCGGACTTCAGTCTGTGCTCAATGATTATAAGGATTAAAAGCCTTAATAGGCCTTGAATAGAACTTTGAAAGTATTGGTTTCATTTATAAAAGTTCCTTGTTTAAAACGCTTACTTCAAGAGAATGAGATTCTTGTTTTGAAAAGAAACATTGAAGTGTTTTTAAGTCAATAGAAACTACCTTTTATGATATTCCAAAGTTTGTACAAGAGAAAACCTTTTTCGAACTATGTGTTTTATGAAGGAAAAACCCCTTTGAAAATATTTGATTTTATTCCGTCAAGGATTTCAAAAGCAAACTAATTTCCTAATTGTTTTATAAAAGGATTTGTAAAGGAAAAGATTTTCTCCTAAATGATTTAGAAACGTTCCGGTTACTTGGATAGGTGACCGAGGTTTTGTTTTGGTTTTTGATTTTCACTGAGCGAAAAGTAAGCACATGTGAAAGTGAATCGAGTTCGCGAGACGTCGCCTCTATCATTCAGTTTTATGCACGTGATCCGGAAAATCCCTCAATGAATCTTCTATAGTATCCTGCTAAACCCACAAAACTACGAATCTCGGTTACCGTCTTAGGCCTTTCCCATTGTAAAATAGTTTCAACTTTCGACGGATCAACGACAATTCCTTCACTTGAGATTATGTGTCCTAAAAATTGAACTTGGTCTAACCAAAATTCACACTTTTCAGGTTTTGCGTAAAGCTGTTTCTCCTTTAAAATTTGGAGAACCACAGAGATGTTCAGCATGTTTTTCTTTACTGGGAGAATAGATTAGAATATCGTCTATAAAAACAACGACAAACTGATCTAAGTAAGGACGAAAAATCATTTTCATGTAATCCATGAATATAGCTGGAGCATTCGTAACTCCGAATGGCATCACAAAGTATTCGTAATGCCCGTAACGTGTTCTAAACGCTGTTTTAAGAACATCCTCCGCCTTCACGCGAATCTGATGATAGCCCGAACGTAAATCTATCTTTGAGAAAATGGCTGCTCCACGTAACTGATCCATTAACTCATCTATCCTTGGAAGTGGATACTTATTCTTAATCGTCACTTTATTCAAATGACGAAAATCTACGCATAAACGAGAAGTTCCGTCTTTCTTTTTCACTAATAAAACTGGAGCTCCCCAAGGCGATACACTGGGTCTAATGAATTCTTTCCGCATCAGTTCCACTAGTTGTCCTTTCAATTCCTCACGTTCTGATGACAGCATTCGATATCGTGCTATGGATATTGGTCCAGTGCCTGGAACCAGATCAATCGCGAACTCAATCTCCCGAACAGGTGGTAATCCAGGTACATCTTCAAGAAAAACTTCCGGAAACTCGTTGACAACGGGTATACACTGCAAGTCTAACTCTCTCTTAACGTCTAAGGAAAATAATAGCATGTATCCTTACGCTCCCTCTTTTAAAGAAGCGTTTACTTGATTAGCAGTTAAAAATCCAGAAATCTCATCCGTAGGAAAAACTAGAGTTTTACGAGCACAGTCAATCAAGATATGGTTAGAAGACAACCAATCCATGCCTAAAATTACATCTAACTGTATTAAAGGCAAGCAGATCATCTTAACAAGAAAATATTTATCCTGAATAATGATAGGACAATTCAAGCAAACAGAAGTGACTAAAACTGGCTTAGCAGTAGGAGTTGAAACAATAAGATCACACAACAAGGAGGAAATAGGTAATTTCAGCAGTTTCACACAATCCATCGAGATAAAATAATGCGTCGCACCTGAATAAAAAAGTACAGTTAAAATATCACCGTTTATGTCGCACTTACCCTGTAAGAGATCGTCAGAGTTTGAAGCCTCAGTTCCACTCATCGTATAAACTCTCCCCTTGGATGTCGGTTTATTTGCTCTGGTGTGATTGACAGTCGGTTCACGCTTTGGTGCATTGCAGTCCTTCGCCATGTGTCCCACTTGATTACAATTAAAACATTTTACTCCCCTCGTAGGGCAAGTATTTAACATGTGTCCCGTATCTCCAAAATTAAAGCATCTCCTAATCTGTCCTTGATTCTGATTCCTTTGGCCTCCAATTCTTGATGCAGTAAAATTCGAACAGTATTGTTGTCGATTTTGATTATTTCCCTGTGGACGAAAATAAGATTTCCTCTGATTCTGTTTTCCTTTCCAGTTGAGTCTGGTTCTTGAAATGAGAGGGTCCACCAACACTCCCTCTATTATCCTTTCCTTTCCTCATTTGCTAGATCTTACGACTCATTTCCACTAGAGCTTAGAAATTACGAAGTTGCAGAGGTAAAATGGACTCCTTAATCTCAAATCGCAGTCCTGCTTCAAACCTTTCACACTTCCAACTTTCATTCGGTTGAGGTTGAAAGAAACGGAAGTATTTGGCAAGCGATTCAAACTTCGCCGCATACTCCCCTATAGATAACTCTCGATGGTGTAACCTCAAAAATTGTTGTTCTTTCTCGATCCTTATGCTTTCCGAAAAATATTTGTCCATGAATGCAGTTCGAAAAACGTTCCAAGTAATGTCTTGATGATCGGCCTCTAAAAGTAGCCTAGCACCTCTCCACCAGTACTCCGTGTCTCCAACCAGTAGGAAAGCAGCATAAGTAACCCTAACTTCTGCCGGCGTGACCACCAACTCAAAGATTTTCTGCAGCTCCTGGATCCACAAATCAGCCTTCTCATGATCAGCATTCAGACCAAACTGTGAAGGATTTTGACTTCGAAATGCAATCAAAGCCTTGCCTTCCGCAGCTTGTAGATTCTGGGCATTCATAGCTGCAGTTTGATTTGCAATAGCCGCTGCCACATTTTCCATTGCTTAAGCCGCATAATTCACTCCTTCTTCATACTCCTCATTCATGTTACCACGACTGCCAACACGACCACCTCTACGGCCTCTTCCACTTCCGCATCCACGTCCACGTCCACGTCCAGCTTCTGGTTCAACAACTGGTTCCATAACTGACCTACAATTCACAATCAGTTAAACCAAAACCAGAAACTGAAACACAAACTTACTCGTTACCACACATTACTTATAATAAGTAATTAAAACAAGTCTAAGTCAGAGATCACACAACATAGACATAACAGACCTATTTCCCAACATTCCCGAAAGACTCAACCAGCTCTGATACCACAAATGCGACACCCCTTCTAGGGTCATCACATAGTTACCCCATACGAAATTAGTGCTGATTTTTTTTTAAAACATCGAACCATCATAAACTTAAACAAACGTATATGTATATCTATATATATGCATCATCTTTTAAATACACCCTATATCTAATAGGAGATAACAAAAGAGCCCTCATAAGTATAGGCTATTCTCCGTTAAACTAAGTAAATAAAAGAAAGACATATACATATAAGTAACGAGTAGTCCAGAACCATACCAAAAACTCATGGCTCTCAGTAACCAGATCAAAAACTGACAAGACTCGCTACCCCAGAACTATACCTATAGCTGGTCAAGCTAATGAAAACCATTGGGGAGATCATGATGATCAACCCCACCTACAACAAATGTATCTGATGAAGATACCTCTGCTCCCGCTCCCTCGTCGGAAGAATCCTCATCATCAACAGCAGGAGGGTGGAACTCAAGATCGTCCTCAACGTACTCATCTGGGTCCTCCTCGACCTCATCCAAAACTACCCCAACAGGAGGCATTGCTGGCCCTTCCATCGGAAGCGGATTCGGCTGAGGTGGCAAATCAAGTAACCCGTGCTCAACCAAGTACTGCAAGTATAGCCATACCGGAGGTAGATATACCTCAATAGTCTCCACAACGTGTGTCCTTTGCTACGATCCTTCCTCCACCGTGCCAATGATCTCTCTACTGGGACCATGATAGGTGGCGCTGAGTGCCCCAGGGTTTATCTCCCAGGCACCACCAAACAGAGCTCGATCAAACGTGATTGATCGGATCCTCGAATGTGCCAGAGGCATACCCGGTTCCATCTAATCTCAAACGTAAAGATATATGCACAAGTAGAGAAACCACAAATAAAACATGCAAGAGTGAGAAACCAATATATGGATTTTACTTGACAACTACATGCTAGACACCACATAACACACACTCATTTATCACACAAGCATTCATAAGCAAATTGTTTATCAATGGGTATAACACCCCAAACGTCATCCTTTGAAAATTATGCATGAACACTTCATATTCGTCATCTAACTTCGCGCCTAATCTCATGAGATATCCCAACACGTGGTGAGTTGATCAGGCTCAATAGCCATCCCATGGCATAAAGGCACAAAGCCATAACCCATTGCACACTGTCCACACTCAGGGCATCTGTGATAACACCGTAAATGGGGTTTCATTGTCCAACCCGGGCACAATGAAAAAAATCATAGTATGAAATACCTGACGCCGCAAGGTAATCACACATAGAACCATGGGCACGTCTGCCAAATGCATGCAAGACACTTTTGCTCATAACCCTTTTCTCTGTGTTCAATCTTTCTTTGCCGAAGCTCAAAATGGCTTACGACTCACAAAGTTTTAACATATTTAAAACTTTCATTACAACACAGGACCTCACAGTCCGAGTGCTCAATCACGACACCTCTCGACCGATGCACCAGTCATAGGTTCGTGGTAATAGAAAACATCTTAAATGTTTAAACACAGTATACACCACGTATACAGTACAGGACCCCAAAGTCCAAAGGACCCCAAGTCCATAACAACAAAGAATCTTAGTACCCCGACGTCTCGGTTACTAAGTTCAACACCACTTTTAACACGGTTGAATTAATTTTGCTTACAGAAAATCTTTTCAAATTGAAAATTCTTCAATAAAATCTTTAAATAATAAAGCTTAGTTATCACAAAGGTGAGTCACTTGAGGTTTTAAACTTACTTAAAATATGTACTGCCGTTTCAAAATACCTGTCGTCTACACTTTTCCAAATTTGCCGTCAATTATCACTTTTAAAACTTTTTAAGCCAAAACTTAGCTTTTTCCACTTAAACAATTTTCTAAAATCATAATTAACTTATTTTCAACAATTAATTTCATAAAATAACTTTTTATAATATTGCGGAATTTCTTACGTTAAAATTAGCAGTGCAAAAATATTTTCACGGTTTCGCCCTCATTGTAACTCATAATTCACTCTTATAGTAATAAATCATTAAAATAATAATATTTTCCAAAATTCCTTATTTTTCCCAAATAAAATTTCCATTAATATTATATATCATTATTTTACCATTAAAACATTGAATATAATTTACGAAGCTTCTTAAAGCTTTTATCCAATTAATTTAATTGGGCACTGACCACTGTCAGGCTTCTCAAACAACAACCAACAATAATATCACAGAGATATTTCCAGGTAGATCATGCATCACAGAAGCATAATATAATTACAAATAAACAATTAAACACAATTAAACCAACACAGATACAAATACCATAACTTAAATAACTTAAATAAATACTAATAGACAAATAATTAAAAACAACACAGGATAGCATATATCCATCGAATATATCCCTCAGGTATTCCCCTCTTACCTCTCGTAGATTCTCTTGTGAATCAATGAATTTTGTCGGAACTCCAGATGTCACGTATACGTCGCACTCACTCAACCTTCAACCATTACAATCAAATAATTACAAATCAAGAAACTAAAAATATCCAAAACCTTCTACATGGTCACGGCTTCAAGGGGTTTTGGTTGACTAAAATTTCTAATCATGATCAAGTCATGGATTTATGGTCCTTAATCAACCAAGATCATTAATGAAAACTTTGAACAAAACTCATCAAATCTCACCCACTTAGGGTTCGGCCATCATAGACATTTTGAGTAAGGATTTTCATTTTAATAAACTAACATGGATTAGAGTGTGTAGACATACATGTCATATGAAATACATGACCATACATGACAACACATGAACAAAACTGTTACCAAACCCATCCTCCTAGGTTCGGCCAGAGCTAGTTTATTAGGAATGAAATTTTTGATTACTACATGCTCTTGGATTCAGATAGTATGCATGATATCAAGAACATAGGAAGTGGTTTCAACATCATGAGATTTTTCTAGAATTTGTTATGAATTTTCAAAGTTCTAGACTTAGAAACTTAAAAGTGATGAACATAGATGAAATAGACTTTGAATCATGAAACTTATTGAAGAACATAGACATGATTAGGGAAGGAGAATAGGATTCACCTCTTGAAGATCAAAGACAAGTGAAGATCCAAAGACTTGCTTCACAAAATGATGGTATGAACTTAGAGCTTTTAGGTGTTTTTTGTGTAAAGTGCAAAATGGCAAATAATGAAGTGAAAGCATGTTTTTAAAGATGTGGGCTGCGCCACTTTTGAGGGATTAAGTGGAAAGGAGGTGGCTTCTTCAAAGATTTAGGTGCAAATAACTCCTAGGGACCATTTTGCAAAATTCCAAAAGTATAAGGACTATTTTGCAAATTCCAAATAGTTTATAATGATGACCATGTGCAACACTTAATGTGTTCACATTGTGACTCATCATGGGAGTTATCTTGAAGCTTCTTCATCAACTTGCTACTATGTTCTAAGGAAAAAGCTAGAAAGCTTTGGAATAATGGAGAACACTTTAGAACTTTTGGGAGGATTGGAGAATGTTGTGGAATGAACAAGAATGAGCTTGGTTCATCCAAGTTAAGGGCAGTCACCACTCCTCCTTGGGGTTGCGCATGGCCATGGGGTTTTTGGGCTTGGATTCAATTGTTTTGGCCCACCAAAATGCTTAAAGCATAAACATAATCTAGGAAACTTATATGATTTCAATTGGGCTTCATGAAATTTAATCAATGGACAAAGAATTTGGGCCTCAAGGACACGGTCCTCTAATGGGTTTGGAACAAAGATTCTGGCCTAATTCACTTGGAAACACACAGAAACTAACTTAGGGCCCAAAGTGCAATTAAGAGAAAGTTCAAGGACTTAAGTGCAAAATCCATAAATTGCCACTTTGACTTGTAGAATCTTCTAGACTCAAAAGTGTGACTCATCCCCATGAATAATCTCAAACTTCTAAGATAACCTCTTTATAGACCCTTGGAAACTCCGAAATCCACTATGTCGTTCGCCCGATTACGTATTTCGCCCGTAAAACGTATATTATTTCATTTTTTATGAAATAATTCTAAAAATCCAGAATTGTAGGAAATAAAATAAAAATCTTAAGTCTTTCGTTCAAGAATTAAAATTAGGTCTTTTGAGCAGTTTAATTATATTGTCAATGGAATTCGCGGGCCAGGTTTCACCTGACTTCCCAACCTAAATTTTAATCGTAGCTTCCTACATTCAAGTGGAGTTGAGTGGTAAACTCCGTTTATTTAAAATAATTTTCTAAAACTCTAATAAACCTATAAACATATTTATATGTATTATTGTTATTTAAAACAGTGAAAGACAGGGTGTTACAACGATCGGTGTCAAATTCAAGATAGAGAGCTATTCTCCATCAAACTAAGCAAAGAAAATAAAGACATATACACATCGGCAACAAGTAGTTCAGAACCACAATAAAAAACTTATGGCTCTCTGAAGCCAGATCAAGACTGTCAAGACTCACTACCCCAAAAACTCTACCTAAAGCTGGTCAAGCTACTGAAACCCATTGGGAAGATCAGGATGATCAATCCCACCTACAACTGACGAATCTGACGATGATGCCTCCGCTACAACCGTATCCTCGGAAGAATCCTCATCATCAACCGCAGGAGGTTGAAACTCATGATCGTCCTCAATGTATTCCTCCGGATCTTCCTCTCCCTCATTTAATTCCACTTCAGCAGGAGGTTCCGCAGGTTCTAATATCTCAAGAGGATGTGGTTGAGGCGGATCCATCAATCCGTGCTCTTCCAAGTACTGTAGGTAAAGCCAAACTGGAGGTAGAGATACCTCGACCATCTCCACTACGTGAATTCTCTGTTGTGGTCCTTCCTCTACTGTACCGATCACCTCTCTACTAGGTCCATGGTAGGTGGCGCTGAGTACCCCAAGGTTAATCTCCCAGGCACCACCATATTGTTCACGATCAAAAGTGATCGTTCGAACCCTCGTTTGTACCAAGGGTATGTCTGGGTCCATCTGAATATGTGTAAGAGTGAGAATACCAAATACTTGCCACCACATAAACACATCAGCATTTACCAAATACCAGCAGTTATAAATAAATAGTTTATCAGTGGGTTCAACACCCCAAACATCATCAATTTGAAAATTATGCATGACACTTCATATTCATCATCTAATTTTCGTCCTAATCTCATGAGATATCCCAACATATAATGAGTTGATCAGGCTCCATAGCCACACTGGCTAACTTGGCACTCTTCCAATAGGTGCGCAACCTCTTCCCATCCACACAGGCACACAAGGCCAGGCACACAAGGCAAAACACATTGCTAATTTCCACACTCAGGGCACCAATAGCAAGTAAGATGGGGTCTCCATGTCCTCCCTAGGCACATGAGAAAATGCATATCGTAATTACCTTTCGCCGCTGGTAATTGATGCATTAAACCACAAACCACAGGCACGTCTGCCAAATGCATGTAAAACACTTTTGTTTTGTTCTTTCCTTTTTATTCAATCTTTCTTTGTCGAAGCTCAAAATGGCTTAAGACTCACATAGTTTTAAAACACTATTAAAACTTTTATCACAACTCAAGACCTCACTGTCTGAGTGCTCAATCACGACACCTCTCGACCGGTGCACCAGTCTTAGGTTCGTGGTACTAGAAAACATCTTCAATGTTTCAACACGGTATACCTCACGTATACGGTATAGGCCCTCAAAGTCCAAATGACCTAGTCCATCATAACACAGAACATTAGTACCCCGACGTCTCGGTTACTAAGTCCAACTGTACTTTCAACACGGTTGAATCAACTTTTGATTTTCAGAAATTCTTTTTCCAAGGTAGAAATTCATTATAAAATCCTTAAATAATAAAACTTAATTTTTCACAAACCAACGAGTCACTTGAGGTTTACTTTCTTCAAAATATGCACTGCCGTTTCAAAAATACTTGCTGTCTACATTTTTCCAAATTTGCCGTCAAATATTATTTTTAAGGCTTTTTAAGCCAAAAAAACTTAACTTTTTCCACTTAATTAATTTTCTAAAATCATGATTAACTTATCTTCACCAATTAATTTTATAAAAGAATATTTTGTAATATTCCGGGTTTTCTTACGTAAAAATTATCAATGCTAAAATATTTTTACAGTTTCGCGCTCGTTGTGACTCATAATTCACTTTTTCATAAATAAATTATTAAAATAATAATATTTTCCAAAACTCCTTTTTTTTTCAAAATAAACTCCCTTTAATTTTATATATATCAATATTTTACCGTTAAAACATTGAATATAATTTGCGAAGCTTCTTAAAGCTTTTATCCGACTTACTTAATTGTGCACTGACCACTGTCAGGCTTCTCACACATCAACCAACAGCTATATCACAGATATTTCCCAGGAAGATCATGCATCACAGTAGCATAATATAATTGCAGATAAACTATTAAACACAATTAAAACCACACAGATACAAATAACACAACAATAAATAACATAAATAAATACTAACAAACAAATAATTACAAACAACCACGGGATAGCATACAACCATTGAATAAATCCTCCGGTGTTCCCCTCTTACCTCTTGAAGACTCCTTGATGAACTTACAGATTCCTTCGGAATTTCGGTTACCTCGTAAACGTCGTACTCAACTAACCTTTAACCATTACAACCAAATAGTTACAGATCAAGAAACTAAAACATTCTAAACCCTAATACATAGTCACGACCTCTAGGGCTTTTGAATGACTAAAACTTCTAATCATGATTAAGTCATGGATTAATGATCCTTGATTAACCTAAATCATAGATTAGTGACTAAATAACTAAGTTTAAAACTCTAAACTTCCTAACTCTTTTATACATGGATTCGGCCTCAATAGGTTCATAGGGCTAGGGTTCTTAGTTTAATAAACCAACTTGGATTTATTAAGCATACATACTAATAGCTTGATTAACAAGATCATTAAGGAAAACTTTGAACAAAACTCAACAAATCTAACCCACCTAGGGTTTCGGCCAACATAGAGATTTTTGAGTAAGATATTCATTTTAAGAAACTAACATGGATTAGAGTGTGTAGACATACATGCCATATAGAATACATGATCATACATGACAACACATGAATAAAACTCTACTAAACCTACTTTGATAGATTCGGCCAAGGCTAGATTTTTAGGAAAGAAATTTTTGATTACATCATGCTCTTGGATTTTGATAATATGCATGATATCAAGAAGATAGAAAGTAATTTGATCATCATTAGATTTTTCTAGAATTTATTATGACTTTTCAAAGTTCTAGGGTTAGAAACTTTAAAGTGATGAACAACTATGATATAAGCCTTGAATCAAGAAACTTACTAAAGAACATAGGTATGATTAATAATGAAGATTTGAATTTACCTCTTGCAGATCAATGACAAAGGAAATTCAAGAAACTTGCTTCACAAACTTATCACTAAGAGACTTATGAACTTTAGGGTTTTGGAAACAAATGGTAAAAGAAACTAAGTGAAAAGTGAGAGTATGGTATTTATAGATAGTGGCGCCATATTGGGAAGGATATAGACGATGATGAGTTGTCTTGCTAAAAGGATTCAAATGCAATTAAGTTCTAATGACCAATTTGCAAAGATTCCAAAAGTTGAAGGACTAGTTTGCAAATTGTCAATAAAGTGTCATGATGATGATTTTGCCACATTTAATGCAAGCTTATCTTGACTTTGTTGGCTGAATTTATGTGTCAAAGATATTTTAGGACAATTCATGAAGGTTTGAGAAGAATCAAGAATGATATAGAATAATCAAGAATGATGTAGAAAATTGTGGAACACTCTAGAAAAATATTGATTCATCCAACAAATGAGGCATCCATCAATCCTCATGGGCTTACGCATGGGCTGGGTTAGTTTGGGCTTGGGTTCATTTTTGTGGGGCCCACTTGAAGATTTAAACATTAAGCTTGACATAGGAACTTGTATAGTTTCAAATAGGCTTTATGGAATCAATCCATGAACTAGAAAATTTTGGGCTTCTAAGCCACGACCATTTGAGATTGGGAACAAGGATTCTAGCCCAATTCCCTTGAAAAAAACTTAGAAACTAATTTAGGGACAAAAGGGTAATTAACAGAAAGTTTAGGGGCTTAAAAGTAAAATTCCTAAATTTTCACTTTAACCCTGAAAAACCTTCTAGACTTTAAAATATGATTCATTCCCTTGAATCATCTCAAAATCCTAAGATAAACCCTCTATCGACTCTTAGAAACTCTGAAATCCCTTCCGTCGTCTACCCGATTACGCGTTCCGCCCATAATACGTAAATTATTTTATTTTTTTCTAAAAAAATTCTAAAAATACAGAATTGTATAAAATAAAATACTAAACTTAAGTCTTTCGTTCACGAGTTAAAATTAGGTCTTTTGAGCAGTATTATTACACTGTCAATGGAATTCGCGGGCCGGGTTTCGCCTAACTTTCCAACCTAAATTTTAATTGTAGCTTCCTACGGTCAAGTAGGATTGAGTGGTAAACTACGTTTATTTAAAATAATTTTCTAAAACTCAAATAAATTTATAAACATATTTATATGTATTACTGTTATTTAAAACAGTAAAATACAGGGTGTTACAGCATCTCTCGCCGGCTCGATGATCGAGCTTAAAAGTATCATTCATTAATGTCCTTCCTTAATTCATTTACATTAACTCTCTCGCAAAACTCCACTTAACACTAATTGGTTTAGTTTTAGGATGAAAAATAATATCGTATCAGAGTCGAGATAGTCTCCTTTGTTATACATCGCCTGCCTTAATTCATGAAATGCGGCTTATATAGCTATTTGGTAACTACACTTAATTGATTTTAGGATGTAATCTAATCTAATAGATATATATTGCTAAAGAAAGCAAATCCTACTAACTAAGACTAAATTCTTCTTTGTCTTTCTTTACAAGGATAAGGATCTCAGACATAGGAATAGGAGAGCCATTTACCATTAAGCTTTCTGATATGTGGCTCATACTTGGGGGGCTTTGTGTACATTTTGAGTTTGTCCTTTGTTTCTTTTTCCCATTGTTTCTCATTTGTCAACATTTTTATGTACATGAACTTTCCATCCTCATTAATTCGTTTGATGCCATGATTTTCGGGGCATAGGTTGTAGTCCCTATTTTTGACCATGTTTTGTTTGCCATCTGATAAGCCTTTGGCTTATCTAGTTTTATAACTAGATGGACTGTGGTTTTTGTGCAAATTATTCGAGTTCAATCTCGTTTTCGCCCAAATTTGGCCTTGTTTTGTTTTTAAGTAGGTTTTGATTCGTTCTAGGTATTTTTAGTAGTTTTTAGTCTATTTTGAATAGAATTACGCTTTTTGTGTCTTTTTTATTGTTTCAGGATAGAAGTGAAGCTCTGAGAGTCAAGGAAAGTCAAGAAGCAGTTGAAAAAGCACTTCTGGAGATACTCGCCTCGCGAGTGGATGCTCGCCTCGCGAGCCTGAACATCAGATAAAGCAGCAACAGCCATCACTCTGTCTCGCCCCGCGAAAACAAGCTCGCCCCGCGATAGCCTGAAGACCTTGGAAGACAGAGACCATCACGTCCTAGCAGTGATTAAGGTCACGGCTGTGACAGATTGAAGTTGGAAGACTCGCCCCGCGAACACACTCTCGCCACGCGAAAATCCAAATTGAAAGCGTGCCAAAACTAATGATTCGCCTCGCGAAAGTCTGTTCGCCCCGCGAGCGGCCGAGAACCAGAATCCCTATTTATAGGCTGTTTCAGATCAATTTTGGAGAGTTTTTTGGAGAGCTTTGGATCCAGATCCGAATCCTAGTTTTTTCCACTGTAGAGTAGCGTTTAGGCCAGATTTCTTTTCTCTTTGGAGCTGCGTCTCCCTTTTTCTTTTTCTTATTTTGATATGGAGATTATGTCCTATTGTTTGTCTATGAGCATGAGGAACTAATCCCCTCGTCTGAGGGAGCAATGAAGCCGCCCATGGCGGTGTAGATTCGATGTGATGTATGTCTTTCTCCCTTGTCTCAATTTATGTTTTCCAATTCTGATTTGATTGCGTTGATCATATGTGTTGCGTGATTGACTAGTTAAACGTGTTTGAGGCTGATCGACGATTCGCGTTTTAGAACTTGGATTGGGATCACTAATCGAATAATGAGCACGACAGTGGATTTAGGAGATTAGTGCAACCTTATAGGGAACAAGAATTAATAGAATTCGAGATTAGGATTATGAGACCTAGTAAGTAATTAATCCAATCATCGAATATATCCTATTGAGCACGACAGTGGATATAGGAGAATTTGGGGGTCCCGGTTGACATTGTAATTGAACTTAGGGAGGAATTCATCATCACTTGGGTACTATACATGATTGGGTAGGTGGATTTGAGACCTTGGATATTTTAATTTCAGATTTTTAGTTAATTATTTTATTAGATTTGTTAATTTGAATTCAATCCTATCATCTCTCTCAACCACCTTCTGTAACTCGACCAAACGTATCTGATTTCCCGCGGATTAGTCGAATTGGTAGCCCAATCCCTGAGTTCGACCTCGGTAATAACTTACCGTGTTTCTTTTATTACTTGCGACGACCCGGTACACTAGCCGGTGACATCAACAAGTGTTTGGCGCCGTTGCCGGGGATTGGCACAACCAATTTTCCTAATTTTTAGGAAATTTGATTGATTGGTTAAGTTGATTTTATTTTTATTTTTCTGTTATTTCCTTATTATCTCTCTCTACTTCTTTGATTCCACTTGGTCTTGCCTTGCTTTTTATGCGAGGTACACGAGGGAATGCTTCCGGGTTGCGAATATTGTAATGGAGACCATGACACTTGGAGCTGTCCGTTCTACTTCTCTCAAGAATATGTGGACTCATGCCATAATTTCTATGACAGCGTACCCCAGGACAACTATCAGAGTCAGAATAAGTATTGGGGTTATATGAGTAGAGACCATCCGGATTTCGTTTGGAGTAATGCTGGCGATGGTCTAGCTTGGCAACCACAACCTTAACAGAACTGGCAACAACAACCTCAACCGGATGGTGGAAGACAACCTTGGGAGTTGGCTCTTGAGAAGCTGAATGCGGCAGTTGAGAAGTTGGCAATCGATTCAAGCACAGCCATTGATAAGTTGGCCACTCATACAGGGTCGGCAATTCAGAATCTAGAGATGCAGATTGCCCAACTCGCAAAGCAAATAAATGAACGTCTCCTAGAGACTCTCCCAGGTGATACCGAGAACAACCCTAAGAACCAATGTGATGCAACTAGTTCTCAGGAAGTTGAGGAAGAACTACCACATGTTGAGGAAGAGCAACCTGAGGAAGAGGAGTTGGCAAGGGACAAGGCACCGGAGCAAAGGGGTAGAGTTCAAACTGAAGATGAAGTGGTAGAGGATTTCACCATGCTTGCCAAACAACCTGAAATTACTGCATTAGATAACTATGTTGGCTTACATGCATGTGTGGACATTGGTAAGTTAGACCCTCCCACTTGTCTGGCACACTTCCTCGAGAAAACACCATTTGACCCGAGAGGAAGCGAGTTCATAATTACAGAGATCAATGGAATTTTCGCACACGGGGCAGGTGGAATCATGGATAGAGTCGTATTGCTCCTGCAAGGGCCATTTCATAAACCATGGGATCCGGGTGGAGGATCTCACATGATAAGCATCTCTTGGCCCTTGTGCCACAGGCTATGGGATCCGGGTGGATGCGACTTGAGTCAGGCTCGGGACGTTAAACAAGTGCTACTTGGGAGGCAACCCAAGCTAGATATCCTTTATTATTTTTAAGTCTGTTATTTTATTTCTTTAAAAAAAAATAGTATTGATTCGCCACACGAGAGACACCTTCGCCTCGCGATTCTGGGTATCAACAGCTGTTGGAATTTCCAGATTCGCCTCGCTAGTCACTACTCGCCCCGCGATTCTGGAAAGTGTGAAGAACAATTTTCCAGAATAGCCTCACGAATATTGTCTCGCCTCGCGAATCTGCAATTAGGGTTTTCAATTTGGGGGAAAATTTTAAAATTCGCGTCGCGAGGGTAGTCTGGCCTCGCGAATGGGGGAAATTATATAGCCCCGCGAGGGGGCCGCGCGGCATTCGCGCGACCTTCCCTTTCCGTCCTCCTCTCAGAAGCTCTCTTTTTCTCTCTCTCTCTCTCACACTCATCACTCATAACTCACAGCACTCTACCTCACACCCTCATTCACTCTAACACAGTCACAGCATCTGCTCTGCAAGGTATTGCTCCTCCTAAGAGCAACCCTGCTGAAAAGCAGCCGGTCAAGCGCAAGAAGCGCGCATCTGCTCCTGGGGATGACGTAGTGTTGCCTTCAGGGCCGGGCACCTCCTCTAGGGCCACCTCCTACTCTCCCAGTTTCCGTTCTCCTGATCATAGGGAGCATTGGAACCTGGTGGTGAGGAAGGAGATGGTTCTAGAGAGGCGTGTGTCCCTCGTGGGCAACACCTATGCCACCATCTCAGAGCAGATTCGCCACCGAGGTTGGGGGATGTTGGCTAATCTTCCGCACCAGTATGATATCAAACTGGTGCAGGAATTTTATGCCAACGCTCTCAAACTCGAGGTCACAGGCCCGAGCTGCGTTACGGAGGTTCAGGGGGTCCCCATCACTTTCACCGCTTCAGATATTAACTCCTGCTTGGGGATCCCGATCAGAGAGGAGCCCTGCGACTATGAGCAGCTCCCAGCAGTGCAGGCCCTCGCTCAGGCTATCTTAGACACGTGCTGTGTCCCAGGAGCTGCCTGGGAGGTGGGGACATCGGGGAACCTCCTGCGGTTGAGGAGGCAGGACCTCACCCCAGAGGCCAAGGTCTGGTCGGCGTTCTTACACGCCAACCTTCGAGTGAGCTCGCATGAGTCCACGGTCACCGCCGCCAGAGCCCACCTCCTTTACGGCATTATGACAGGTCGCTCGATGAACGTAGGGGGAGTTATCGCCTCAGACATTCAGATGAAGGCGAACTCCCGAGCATTGAAGGAGAGCCTGGGGTACGGTTTGCTGATCACAGAGCTTATCCGCCGAGCGGGGGTACCAGTGAGTAGAGTTATGGAGAAGGTGCCGAGGCAGCCCATCGACCAGGATTATATCCGGCGGTTCTGCTATACAGCTCAGGGCGCACCTAGGAGGCCACCACCCCTACCCACTCAGAGGCCACGATCATCGGACATGGCTCTGCTCTTGCAGAACCAGCAGGCGATGAGGCGGGATCAGGAGGTGTTGCGTGAGTTCTTCCGGGAGATGGCGTTGGCCCAGCAGGAGGGTCGGGTGCCCGTATACCCCTCCGAGGAGGAGCTGTCCCCTCGGCTTGGGTGGCAGGACTACCTTGGGGACCAGGGTGCTATGCCACAGGGGGGGTACCCGATGATCCAGAGGACGAGCAGGCACCAGAGGACCAGGGTGACCCGGTGGACGACATCGATTTCGATCATTGATCCGTGTACATGCACTTTTTACTGATAGTTCTAGCTAGGATTCGATTTGGTTGTACATTATTGTGCTAGCTAGAAACTATTTTTACTGACTATTTTACAGGCAAACTTGGATGACTGTTTATTTATTCTGATATATTATTGCTTAACGTTCATGTTTGTTTGTGAATGGAACTACATGGAGTGCCCGGAACCTGAAGGGCCAATCATTTGGGCAAGGATGAGGCCGAAACTAGCCCCGCTGTGAAGCGGGGTAGTAGAGAGATGAAAAGTGGAAAGGAAGTCAGCTGAGAGCATGGGGTCCGCTCGGGCCCCATTAAGATAAAAAATTTCTTACCCTTCACTTGTTTTATTTTTATTTTTGTTTTTGTTTTTGTTTGTCACTCTTGAATAATTTGAGAAGATCAAGAGTTTTTGTATGAATATGTGTCGGCAAGCTTGTTGGATTTTGATTAAATTGAGCATAGATTGATTGCATGAATTATATTGACCATCGATGATTTCCCCCTAGGTTCTGAAATTAGAAAATTTTATCACCACTTAAAAATTGAAAACTGAACTTTGAGAATTTTGTTGTGATTACTTGATTTATGATAAGTTTGGGGTGAGGGGGTGCACACACTAGGAATCGTATCTCGGTCAAACAATTTGCAAAATGTCCAGGTGAGGATTTGAGCCTCCAACTTTGTTTTTGATTGTGGGAATCACTGTTAAGTTGCACTTTCCCGGATTTGCTTGAATCTCTTCATGGTTTGCATGTTTATGTGTTGCATCAAATGATTTAGGCAATTTTCTTTGAAAAACTACTTGGCCTAAAAAGAACCATCCCGAATGCATGTTCCCTAGTTAGCCACATTGAGCCTAATTAGCCTATTGTTTCTTGATGACCCTATATTACAAGCCGAAAATCTGAAAAAACCATGTTAACTCGATCTTAGGATTAGGAGAGCATGGAAGTGAGCAAGAGAAAGGTTGTGAGAAACTAAGTTTGGGGTGGCTACAAGGTGATGTATCATATTGGGGTGAGAAAAAGAAAAATAAAGGTTGAAACCCAAGGCAAAAAAAAAATTCAAAATAAATTGCCAAAAGAAAAGGGGCAAATCAAAAGATTAGCAAGGAAAAAGGTTGTAGTCACCCGAGGAAAAAAGAAAAATGGAAAAAGGAATTTGAGTGGAATATGTGTAAAAAGGTTCATGCTCTCTTAGTTCTTAGGGACTTAAGCTTAGTATCCTTGAATATCCTACCCTCAGCCAGGCCCCATTACAACCTTTATAAAGACCTTCTGATGTTGCATGCATGTTTTCGTGGGAACCATTGTTGAGATGAAAATCAAATCCATGGGAAGAGCTCTTGATACGTGAAATTGAGTGAAAAGTTGATAGCCTTGACGAATTTGAGCGAATGAGTGAAATTTTACATACCCTTGTGAGGAAGGCAATTGTTTGAAATTGGTGATCTTCCTTTTGTGTGTGACTTTGATCCTCAACTTAGATTAATGATTGCATGAATCATGAAGTTCTCAATTGTTTAAAGTAAATGAATGTGGGGATTACATTGATGCAAGGGGGGAAATCATTGGAGAAAAACTGTTTTGAGTGCATGAAATTTGTGCGAAATCGATTGATTCCCTTAAGCTTGCCAAGTCTTGAGTCGTTTTTGAGTTTTAGCTTGCTTGGGGACAAGCAAGGTTTAAGTTTGGGGTGTTTTGATAAGCCTTTGGCTTATCTAGTTTTATAACTAGATGGACTGTGGTTTTTGTGCAAATTATTCGAGTTCAATCTCGTTTTCGCCCAAATTTGGCCTTGTTTTGTTTTTAAGTAGGTTTTGACTCGTTCTAGGTATTTTTAGTAGTTTTTAGTCTATTTTGAATAGAATTACGCTTTTTGTGTCTTTTTTATTGTTTCAGGATAGAAGTGAAGCTCTGAGAGTCAAGGAAAGTCAAGAAGCAGTGGAAAAAGCACTTCTGGAGATACTCGCCTCGCGAGCCTGAACATCAGATAAAGCAGCAACAGCCATCACTCTGTCTCGCCCCGCGAAAACAAGCTCGCCCCGCGATAGCCTGAAGACCCTGGAAGATAGAGACCATCACGTCCTAGCCGTGATTAAGGTCACGGCTTTGACATATTGAAGTTGGAAGACTCGCCCCGCCAACACACTCTCGCCATGCGAGAATCCAAATTGAAAGCGCGCCAAAACTAATGATTCGCCTCGCGAAAGTCTGTTCGCCTCGCGAGCGGCCGAGAACCAGAATCCCTATTTATAGGCTGTTTCAGATCAGTTTTGGAGAGTTTTTTGGAGAGCTTTGGATCCAGATCCGAATCCTAGTTTTTTCCACTGTAGAGTAGCGTTTAGGCCAGATTTCTTTTCTCTTTGGAGCTGCGTCTCCCTTTTTCTTTTTCTTATTTTGATATGGAGATTATGTCCGATTGTTTGTCTATGAGCATGAGGAACTAATCCCCTCGTCTGAGGGAGCAATGAAGCCGCCCATGGCGGTGTAGATTCGATGTGATGTATGTCTTTCTCCCTTGTCTCAATTTATGTTTTCCAATTCTGATTTGATTGCGTTGATCATATGTGTTGCGTGATTGACTAGTTAAACGTGTTTGAGGCTGATCGGCGATTTGCGTTTTAGAACTTGGATTGGGATCACTAATCGAATAATGAGCACGACAGTGGATTTAGGAGATTAGTGCAACCTTATAGGGAACAAGAATTAATAGAATTCGAGATTAGGATTATGAGACCTAGTAAGTAATTAATCCAATCGTCGAATACGTCCTATTGAGCACGACAGTGGATATAGGAGAATTTGGGGGTCCCGGTTGACATTGTAATTGAACTTAGGGAGGAATTCATCATCACTTGGGTACTATACATGATTGGGTAGGTGGATTTGAGACCTTGGATATTTTAATTTCAGAGTTTTAGTTAATTATTTTATTAGATTTGTTAATTTGAATTCAATCCTATCTTCTCTCTCAACCCCCTTCTGTAACTTGACCAAACGTATCTGATTTCCCGCGGATTAGTCGAATTGGTAGCCCAATCCCTGAGTTCGACCTCGGTAATAACTTACCGTGTTTCTTTTATTAGTTGCGATGACCCGGTACACTTGCCGATGACAACAACACCTTCTACATCATATGACTCTTCTTTTACCTTTCTTTCAGCTTTTATTTTTTTAAGATAAAAATAGAAAATCTTCTTGAGGGTGATCAGTAAGGTTTATTGCCTTGTGATGTGGAGGTCACGGGTTCAAATCCTAGAAATAGTTTGTCCGCTTGCAGAGCCTCGTGTACTGGGCCACCCTTTTTAAATGGAGTCTTCCACCATTGATTGCACTTTTGTGTCTATGTGCTTAGTACTTGTTTTGCTACATCTCCCTATTGCTTTTAATGATCATAAGGTTAGGTTACAGAAGATGTGATTTGTACTTGTATTAGCATGCTTCACTTCTGTTATCATCTTCACATGTTAACCTAGGACTAGGAGCAATCTTATTAACAGTGGGGTATCTTGGTGGTCATCATCTTCATTCTTGCTTCTCCATCGCACTTTTTCTTTTAGGGGGATGTCTTTGACAGGACAGCTCTGCTGAGAGATTGGCATGCTTTGTTGCATGTTTCTGTTTCTCACTGTATTTTTATTTGTTTTTTTAGTTGGTGGGGATTTCTTATCGCTTGCATTTGTACTATTATGTTATCTCTTAATCTTTTATAAAAGCAACGATCAACAAAAAGAAAACCAAAGTAGAAAGAGATAAAATTCTATAGTTCTTATTATTAACTGATCATTGATTATAGAGGATGCAACTAGATGTAATTATGAAATGTGATTTGGAGAATGTTCCTGTCGAGATACGACTTGGCGGAATCTAGCCGTAGAACGTCAAACCAAGAGTGAACAATGGGGGTTGTTTTAGATTATGGCTTGACAGAATGTTGTATTCCAGTCCTACGTATCCCAATAGGAATCAAAGCCAGACGTAGTTCTAGGTTCAACCCTTGGTGGTACGGTGATCTCGATCCCCTAATCTTGTATCCGATGGATACCAGCGAGCAACGACTCTTTGATATTCTCTTGGTCGAGCCAGTTCCTCTATACGCTTAAGGGAGAGTTACCGGGATTCAGTGAAAAGTGAGTTTCTCTCTTGGGTTCTCCTCCTTTTATAATAGGCTTCCCATATCTTTTAGAGATCTGGATTTATCTCCTTTTATCTCTTAAATCTTCTTTGAGATGTGATTTCCTTAACTTAAGGGATATTATCTCTTTTAACCGGATAAGGTTACTTCATATAATATCAGGATTAATTAAGGATAATTTCAATATCTTATCCCTTAATTTAGGGGATATTATCTCTTTTAACCGGATAGGTTTATTTCAGATAATATCAGGATTATTAAAGGTAATATTAACTTCTCATCCTTAGTTTCCGTATTGGGCCGGGTATTCAAGCTCGGTGGTCGGGTTTCACTCCTCGGCCAGTACACAAGCCCCTCAAGCTTTGAGCTAGTAAAGTGTTAAAGCTTTCATGACATTAACCGATCTTAGGAACTTGGTTTCATCTTTGGTTTTTCGCTCGGCGAGGTAATTGGCCGAGCTTCATACTTCGGTATATATATAAGTCCCGCAAGTAGCCGGAGCTCAAACGATAAGTCGAGAGCTGGAGATCAACCGAGTAGTCGGGAGCCGGAGCTCAACCGAGTGGGGAGCCAGAGCTCAAACCAGTAGTCCGAAGCCGGAGCTCAACCGAGTGGTCGGGAGCCGGAGCTCAACCGAGTAGGGAGCCCGAGCTTCACGTTTCAAGTTGTCGAGCTTTACATTTCGGCCAATTATTAAGTTCAGCGGGCTTGGTGGGCGATTCTAGTAATCATTTCCCTTTGATTGTTTGGGTTTGGTGATGTAGCTTTATTTCTCGTCCAATATTTTAGTTTGGTAGGCTCGGTGGGCGAGTTTAACATCTCGACTAGTATATAAGCTCCCCAAGCTTTGAGCTCAGAAGAGCATAAAAGCTTTACGAAAGAAGCTGAGCTTGTCCTCTTACTTCGAATAATCAAGCTCGGTGGCCGAGTTTTATATCTCGGGTAGTATTCGAGTTTGTGGTTGAGGTTCGCATCTCGGCCAGTAACATGTTCTGAACAGAAGATACTTCAATCTTACCTTTGTCAAGACAAGTTTAGAAGCTGGTAGCTGAGATTCAACTTATCAATGATTCAAGCTCGAACCGATCTTTTGGAAAGTCAAGCTCAAACTCGGTCATTAGGAATTTACCTCAGGCTTGTATTTGAGCTGAAATTTTTGATGCTTTCAAGATGCTTATCTTGAGAGTTTGAACTTGACTCATCTTTTTTCGAATGTGGTTCGGTCTTTGAAGCTTCTGAGAGCTCTTAACATTTTCTTCGAGTAGCTCTTAACCCTTTCATCTCGTGGATTTTGAAATACCCACTAACTTGACACTTGACCTTGAATGTCATTATTTTTACCGATCTTAAAGGTGTATCTCATAATAAACTTTCCTAATATATTTTCCAGTTTGTATGAGAAAATAGTTTTCATACAAGTCCTTCATAATAAAAATTGAGCTATAGGCTAAGAGATATCCTTTCTCTATGATTTCCGAGAATATCCTTCCTTTATCCCCATAAGCCCCCCAAGCTCCGAGCTTGAAATAAGCGAAAGAGCTTAAATGTCAACCCGCATATCTTAAGATGCTTTTTGGTGCCGAGGACTTTGAATTATGATTCGGGAGCATTGCTCGGAAATTTATTTTTTTGTAGAACCAAGTCTTTCCTGGGTTGTCGACTTACTTGGCCGAGCACTGCTCGGATTTTCGTCGGAGCCAAGTCTTACTTGGGATTCCAGCTTATTGGGTCGAACACTACCAGGATTTCCTTCAAATATTGGGTCTCTAATATGCATGATCTGCTGTGGACATTACCTTGGTGCGAAGGTGTTTTGCTCGGTCTAGGATTTTTAGTGCAAGGGAGGAAGCATTTGCTTGACCTTGACTTTTTTCCGTGCGTAGTGCGAGGGAGCATTGCTCGATCTCGGTTTTTTGGTGCGAGGGAGTAATGCTTCACCTCGGCTTTTTGGGCTTCTGCCCTTTGTTCTTGGGCATTGCTCGGGACCTTTAGTGGATTCTCAAGTTATTAAGCCAGCATATGCTCGGCTTTTAATAGAATAGGGCCCTTATACAAGCATGAAAGCCGCGACGGCTTATGTTCTTCGAGTTTGCTCCATTACCCGTGTTTCGAGCCACGAGCTTTCTAATAATGAAAAGCATGAAGGCGGAAGCTGCCCGAACTTTGCGCACTGGGGATGAGCTTGAAAAAGACGTGGCAAAGTGTGAAGAGAAAGCTCGGCTAATTGGGCAATTGAAAACTCGAAATGTCGAGCTTGAGAAGACCAACTCCTCTCCTCAAGCCGAGCTCTCTGAATTGAAAGAATTGACTTTCAGAGGGCTGCCAAGGCTTTAAAGCTTTCCGTTGACAATCTTCAGCAGTTTCTTGCTACTAAGAAAAAGGCTAATTGCAAGCTTCAGTTTGATTTGAAGGAAGCTGAAGCCCATATTATAAGGGAACGCGTTTCTGGGTTCTCGTATGCTATAAAAAAAATCAAGCGCTTTCTTCCTGATTCTGATCTTCCGAGAGCCGGTGTGGACAAGGATTTTAATAGAGATGGAATTCTAGTTCCGTTGTCCGAGCTGGAGGATAAGGTAACTCAAGAAGAGGAAGGAGCCGATGGTCAAGGCGAAATGGGCTTACCTGACCAATCTTATGCTATGCCTACGAGTGCCGAAGATGAGCCCAATTCCACTCTTGTTGAAATCGTTGCTCATGGGGATGCCCATGAGTAGCCTAGGGGAAAGGTTCCTAGGGCAATGCTTTTATTTTGAATTCTTATGTACTCCGGGCTTTGCCCCTTTTTTATTAATGGAATCACGTGCTTGCTTACGAGTTACTCTTTACTTAGAAAATGTTTGTAACTCTTTTTATAAGTTAGTGCTCGGTTTTTATGGTTTGGCATGTTACACGGTTTACTCAAGTTTTTGAAATTCACAATACCTGTGGGTATTTACTTACCTTCTTAGGCGTTGTTTTCCTTTTTTAGGCTCGGCATTTCGACCTCAACTCGGTCGATTTTAGCTCAGTCAGCCTTTTTAGGTTTTTTTAACCACCTTCCGGTGTTGTATACCTTTATAGGCTCGACATTTCAACCTCAACTCGACCGATTTTAGCTCGGTCAGCCTTTTTAGTTTTTTTAACCACCTTCAGATGTTGTATACCTTTATAGGCTCAGTATTTCAACCTCAACTCGGTCGATTTTAGCTCGGTCAGCCTCTTTAGGTTTGTAGTTGTTGTTTAACTTTATAGGCCCGTCATTTCAACATCAACTCGGTCGATTTTAGCTCGGTCAACCTCTTTAGGTTTGTAGTTGTTGTTTACCTTTATAGGCCCGGAATTTCGACCTCAACTCGGTCGATTTTAGCTCGGTCAGTCTCTTTAGGTTTGTAGTTGTTGTTTACCTTTATAGGCCCGACATTTTGACCTCAACTCGGTCGATTTTAGCTCGGTCATCCTCTTTAGGTTTTTTGTCTTTTTGTGAGTTAGTATGGTGTTTGAGTGCTGGAGCTGATGGAATTTTATTTTCCAAGGGAGATGTTCTCCCCACACTGTTCCATTTAAATGGAGCTTGAGCTCGATCTCTATGATTTTTATAGAGGGAGTCTAACTCGACCTCCATGGTTTTAATTTGTGGAGCTTCGACTCGTCTTCCTCTTAGTAAAATTTTGAGAGTGAGTTTTGGCTCGACCTTTCGGGAGCCGGAGCTGAACTGTGAGTTTTTAAGGGAGCAAAGCTCGACCTGTGAGTTTTGAGGAAGCCGAAGCTCGACATTGTGGAAAGGCCGGAGCTCAACCACTTTGTAGTCTCAAATTTTGTGACTCTGGGAGTGGTATCATACGAACATCACTTTGCTCAAATATATAAATGATATGATGCTACATAACACAACATTAAAGGCGTGGATCAAAACATATCAAATCATATTAGATTTAAACTAGATTTAAAGAATAATATCACCTGAGCATTTCGCGGCCTCTGATTTAGGTATTCCCTCAAGCAACTATGCTCAAGCTTTCTAAGACATCTTCAACACTCCGAGGCCGAGCTGTGGTGGCCGAGTTCTCTAAGACATCTTCACTCTGAGGCCGAACTGTGCTGGCCGAGCTCTCCAAGACATCTTCTTCAGCTTTCCAAGGTTGAGCTGTGGTGACCGAGCTCTCTAAGACATCTTCAGCTCTCCGAGGCCGAGCTGTGGTGACCGGAGCTCGAACCAGTAGTCGGGAGCTGGAGCTCAACCGAGTAGTCGAGAACCGGAGCTCAACCGAGTAGTAGGGAGCCGAAGCTCGAACCAGTAGTCGGGAGCCGAAGCTCAACCGAGTAGGGAGCCGGAGCTCAACCGAGTAGGGAGCCGGAGCTCCAACCAGTTGTGGGGAGCCAGAGCTCAACCGAGTAGGGAGCCGGAGCTCAACCTAGTAGTCGGGAGCCAGAGCTCAACCGAGTGGTCAAGAGCCGGAGCTCAACCGAGTAGGGAGCGAAGGTCAACCTAGTAGGGAGCCGGAGCTCAACCTAGTAGTCGGGAGCCGGAGCTCCGCCGAGTTGTTTGCTTGGAAGGAGTCGTTCCTCGACTTACAAGAGAGAGGGGTGTAGATCGCCTCTCGATTTGAACCTCGGGAGGAATCACTCCTCAACTCCCGAGTTGTTTACTTGGAAAGAGTCGCTCCTCGACTTCCAAGCGAGAGGGCCGTAGGTCGCCTCTCGATTTGAACCTCGGGAGGAATCGCTCTTCAACTCTCGAGTTGTTTACTTGGAAGAAGTCGCTTCTCGAGTTCCAAGCATCTCAAAAAAGGTATGATGTCGGGCAGTTTGGCCAACATTTTCGACATCATTAGTACGTATGAACCTTTAGGCGGCTGTTGTACAAGGTGCTTGTCGTGGAACCTTGCCTAGGAATATAGGCTTGAATTGAATCATTCCTACGATAGTGAGTAGAACAGTGGGATCATCGGGGACGAGAGAAGCGCTGGGAAGGACCTTGTGACCATGGGATGCATAACAATCCAGAAATCTGCACCGTATGGAATCCCCGCTCACTGAATTAGGAGGATTATCCTGTGAAGCTTCTGAATGTGGCGATGATGCAGTGGCGGTAGCAGTAGTCTTTGACCTTGTGCGAAACGGAAAAGCAGGTTGTCGTTCCGGTTTGAAACTGAGAGAGAGAAAGCCTCTTCCTTCTACATACAACTTCCTGTTATTAGATTGAGGAAGTGGGTTTGCGTGAAGCACCAAGAGTTGATTCCTGTGCGGAACCGCAACCGCCAAACCTTCCATCCTACTCCCACTCCCACTCCCACTCACTGGAATGGATTTAATTTCTCTGGTTCAAATTGCCACTTAAAAACGTTATTCCCATTGCACACCAATGGATAACCAATCCTGTGTACTGGCCGTTTACCGTGGCAGTGTGAAGAGGTGTAGCGACGCAGGAGTGGTCGTGTGGCCGAACTACACAGGCATGGCCGGATCATGACGGGGCTGTGTGCGGAGGAGAGTGGCGAGGTGAGAGAGAGTGGAGATCTGGGAAGTCTTGGAGAAGATTGGATGCGAATACGAACAACAGAGCAAAGATAAAATAGCGTTGCAGAGAAGAGAGGGGCGCAAAGAAATGAGTGATGGAAAGTGATCGCGCTGTCGCCACGCGCCAAAAAGAACGAGCGATTATTAAAATAATGTAGTATAGAGCGACAACTCGGATATCGTCTCTCAAGGACTCTTTAGTTGTTGTTATTATTAACAGAAAATCAAAAGTTAGTTTTTGGGGGGTTTTGAGATTGAGACAAAATAAAGAAAACAAAACAATGAAAACAAAGCAGTTAAAGAGAATAGCAAATAAAATAAAGACGATTAACCTACTGTTCTTGGTTTCCCACTATCATTGGTTCAAATAAATCCAAGCCCTAAGCGGATTCTAATCCCCTCCCGGTTGTAGCAATAGTTAACAAACGAAACCACTACTACGGATGTATGTTCCTATTCCCGAATTAAACAAACGAGGTTAAGCCCTTCGTGAACTAAACGAACACGAAACGAACACACGCGAATTAAACAAACGCGATTAAGTATAAGAACATAGCATCACCGAAATGAATCAGTACAATACTATACATTCCTGAATTAAACAAACAGAAACGTATAACATCGTATTGAACAGAGAAAAGTAAGTGAAAACAGGAATTACAGAACCTCAAATGTAAATGGAAACCAATCACAGTAGATTAATCTAGGAGACTAGCTCTCCATTACAAAAGGAAAACAAAACATATCTAAGAAAAGAAGTCAAACTACTACAACTGCCTAAGGACTAGCCAAAACTGGCTAACCCCCTTTCATTCTGCCATAGAGCAGTTTATATACAATTTATGGAATCCAAGGCCTCGCGAGGCGAAGCACTGCTCGCGAGGCGAATAACACGAAAGGTATGCAACTCTTGGTCTTCTCGCGAGGCGAGCATATCTTCGCGAGGCGAACTCTTCAATTTCCCAACTGTAACGCCCGTGACCTCCAACATGCCCAAACCGTGATGGCTTCTGGTCTTCCAAGACTCGCGAGGCGAAGGGATGCTCGCGAGGCGAACGCTTCAACTTCAAAACTGTCACGGCCGTGATCTTCAACACGGGTAAACCGTGATCGTCTCTGACTTTTCAGGCTTGGGTGACTCGCGGGGCGAGATATCCTTCGCGGGGCGAGTGGTTCCAGATTTATTTTATTTTATTTTATTAACCTGAAAAACAGAAAATAACATAAGTACTTTATTTAACTCTAAATCAACTAAATTAACCTAAAAACACTTTACAGACTCAAAATACTACTTAGAGACAATCAAGTCTAATTTGGGTAAAAATGATATAAAATAAGCACAAAGCCAAGGTCTTGACTAGTTATAAAACCAGTCAAACAGAGGCTCATCAAAATACCCCAAACTTAAACTTTGCTTGTCCCCAAGCAAACTAAAACTTAAAAACTCAAACAGACTCAAGACCTGGCAAGCTTAAGAATTCAATCAACTTTCACACAGATTTCAAGCAATTTATCAAAATATTTTTCAATGTTCCCCCTTTCAAACAAAGTAATCCCCACAATCATTTATTCCAAACAATTGAGAATTTCATCATTCAGGCAATCAGAAATCTAAGCAAGGGGTCTAAGTTACACATACAAGGGAGATCACTAAGTTCAAACAACTGCCTTCCTCACAAGGGAAATTTGTGTTCACTCATTCGCTCAGTTTGTGTCAGACTTTCACTCAATTTCACTTTTAAGAGCACTTCCCATAAATTTGATTTTCATCTCCAAATGATTCCCACAGAAAACATGCAAACAACATCATAAGGTCTTTTATGGTTTGTAATGGGGCCTGGCTAAGGGTAGGATATACAAAGGAACTAGGCTGAAGACCCTAGGAACTAAGAGAGCATGAACATTATTTACACTGTGAAATTCCACTCAAGTTCCTTTTCTCATTTTTCATTTTCATTTGCATCGGGTGACTACAGCCATTTATTCTTTTTGGCATTTTTGCACTTTTAAATTTTTTTTTTCTATTTTTTTTCACAATTTTTTCTCAATCCCAGACAACACATTACACCGGGTAGCCACCCCAAACTTTGGTTTCTTGCACCCATTCTAAGATTCCATGCTCTCCTAATCCTAAGATCGGGTTAACATGGTTTTACAGATTTTTGGGCTTATAACATTAGGTTATCAAGAATTAACAGGCTAATAGGCTCAATGGGGCTAACTAGGGAATATGCATCAGGAATTGTTTATTTTTAGGCTAAGTAGCTAATTACAAAGAAAATGCCTAAATCATCTGAAGCAAACATATAATCATGCAAACCGAAAAGAGATTCAAGCAAATTCGGGAAAGTGCAACTTAAAAAATGATTTTCACACAGTCAAAAACATGTTGGAGGCTCAAAACCTCACCTGGACATTTATGCAACTTGTTTGACAGAGATTCTATCCCTAGTGTGTGCTCCCTATCACCCCAAACTTATCATAAATCATGCAATCATAACAAAATCTCAAAGTTCAGTTTTCAATCACATGGGGATCATTTTTCAAAAAAAATTTCAAATCCTAGGGGGAAACAGTCAATACATAACATGCAATCATCTATGCAAAAATTAATCAAATCCAATAAACTTGCCAATACTAGACTTAACACAACTCCTGAGCTTCTCAAATTATTCAGGAGCTTTATTGAAAACAAAGTAGAAATAAAGCAAGGAAAAGAAAATTAAAAAGAAGAAAGGGTTAAGAAAACTCATTAAGGGCGGTTCCACCAGGATCCCATTGCTTGTAGCATAAGGCCCACGTGATGGACAAAGAGTAGAAGTTCATTCCATGCTTCCCAAATTCGCAGCCTTGATGTGGGGGTGAGCACTTGACAATTATGATGACTTCGCCGAGTGCAGCGGACTTCTCACTCCCCTTCGGGTCACAGCTGACCTCTTTATCTACAAAGTCTCCCCAATAGAAGTGGGGCTCAACCTCTTGGACTGGCCATGGTGCAAAATCCAAGGGTGCAAAATCCAGAGCTTTTGGTTCCACAGGGGGAGGTGGCAAACAGTTAGCTGGGGTTACTGGTGCTGCTTCAACTTCTGCCTTTTCTTCACTCACTGCACTAACAAAGTTATCACCTGCTATACATGCAGAAATTTCAGCACACACCACACAAAGGTTAGTGTTAGTAGAGTCAGTACATATATCACAATAAAATGAATCAGAAAAAGTTAGAATGTCTGGAAATTCAGCGATTAGTTCATCCACCCCATTACTCTCAACACATGCATTTGATTTACTTGGATCATCTACTTCCAAAGGTTCTTCATCATCTTCAGGCACGGGGAAGCAGATGTTCTCCTGATCCTCCTGATGCTCATTTTCTGTGTTTCCTGAACAGTATAAAGCTGCATAACAGAATATACACAAAGCAGCACTGCCATCACAATAACAATCATTAGAATCAGGGGATTCAACACACAATTCATCATCAACAGAAATATTATCAGAATTATCATCAGAAATATTTTCAAGAATAACTTGTGCCTCTGTAGGTTCTTCAAGGGGCTGTGGAATTAGCATTGCAGCCGAGTTGGCAGTAACTTGATCAATTAGAGCCCACAACTTCCGAGATTCAGCTTGGTCCCTCTGGTATTCAGCCTCCATCTTCTGTTGGAATTCAAGAAAGTTTGCTTCCATTTGTGCATTTATCTATGCAGTCATCTGTTTGCACAGGTCCTCTAGGGAAGGTTCGGAAGGTGCAGCTCTGAAGGCATGATAGTATTTAAACAGGAAGGCTTCCTTCAAATCAAACCAGCTTGAGATGGAATGCTCATCAGGACTATACAACCAATCCCCTGCAGCACCTTCAAGTGAAAACTGGAAAGCTTCCATCTTGATGTGATCTTCTATTATTCCTGCAGGTCTCAGCATTATAGAACAAGCAATCTGGAATTCCCTCAGATGCTCCTACGGATTCTCACCTGCAAAACCACTAAACCTTGGCAACCAGTGTGATAAACCAAGAAAATCAGGAAAATATATGCCTTGTGGTTGCTCATAGTAAGCATTAGGGATGTAATTTCGCATATAATTATCCATGGGGGGTGCTAAAATTCACAACCAGACAATGCAGACAAAACTAATTAGCAAAGAGATTTTTTTTTTTTTAATTTTATTTTCTGCTAATAACAACAAACCAGAGTCCCCGGCAACGGCGCCAATTTTTGACCGCGCTGTCGCCACGCGCCAAAAAGAACGAGCGATTATTAAAATAATGTAGTATAGAGCGACAACTCGGATATCGTCTCTCAAGGACTCTTTAGTTGTTGTTATTATTAACAGAAAATCAAAAGTTAGTTTTTGGGGGGTTTTGAGATTGAGACAAAATAAAGAAAACAAAACAATGAAAACAAAGCAGTTAAAGAGAATAGCAAATAAACTAAAGACGATTAACCTACTGTTCTTGGTTTCCCACTATCATTGGTTCAAATAAATCCAAGCCCTAAGCGGATTCTAATCCCCTCCCGGTTGTAGCAATAGTTAACAAACGAAACCACTACTACGGATGTATGTTCCTATTCCCGAATTAAACAAACGAGGTTAAGCCCTTCGTGAACTAAACGAACACGAAACGAACACACGCGAATTAAACAAACGCGATTAAGTATAAGAACATAGCATCACCGAAATGAATCAATACAATACTATACATTCCTGAATTAAACAAACAGAAACGTATAGCATCGTATTGAACAGAGAAAAGTAAGTGAAAACAGGAATTACAAAACCTCAAATGTAAATGGAAACCAATCACAGTAGATTAATCTAGGAGACTAGCTCTCCATTACAAAAGGAAAACAAAACATATCTAAGAAAAGAAGACAAACTACTACTACTGCCTAAGAACTAGCCAAAACTGGCTAACCCCCTTTCATTCTGCCATAGAGCAGTTTATATACAATTTCTGGAATCCAAGGCCTCGCGAGGCGAAGCACTGCTCGCGAGGCGAATAACACGAAAGGTCTGCAACTCTTGGTCTTCTCGCGAGGCGAGCATATCTTCGCGAGGCGAACTCTTCAATTTCCCAACTGTAACGCCCGTGACCTCCAACATGCCCAAACCGTGATGGCTTCTGGTCTTCCAAGACTCGCGAGGCGAAGGGATGCTCGCGAGGCGAACGCTTCAACTTCAAAACTGCCATGACCGTGATCTTCAACACGGGTAAACCGTGATCGTCTCTGACTTTTCAGGCTTGGGTGACTCGCGGGGCGAGATATCCTTCGCGGGGCGAGTGGTTCCAGATTTATTTTATTTTATTTTATTAACCTGAAAAACAGAAAATAACATAAGTACTTTATTTAACTCTAAATCAACTAAATTAACCTAAAAACACTTTACAGACTCAAAATACTACTTAGAGACAATCAAGTCTAATTTGGGTAAAAATGATATAAAATAAGCACAAAGCAAAGTGTTGTTGACTCCGGCAAGTGTACCGGGTCGTCGCAAGTAATAAAAACACGGTAAGATTCTACCGAGGTCGAACACAAGGATTGGGTTACCAATTCGACTAATTTGTCAAAAAATCCGATAAGTTGGTTAAGTAGAGAAAGTGGTTGGAAAGAAACTAGATTCGCAATTCAAATTAACAAATAGAATCGATCAAAGATATGGTGATGAAATCTAGAAATAAAAGCATCTAAGGTTCGAATCCACCTACCCAATCATGCAAAGTACCCAAGTGATGTTATTCTCCTCCCTAGGTTCAATTTTAATGTCAACCGGGACCCCTAAATTCTCCTAAATCCACTTCCGTGCTCATTAGGACGTATTCGATGATTTGAGTTAATTACTTGCTAGGTCTCTTAACCCTAATCTCGAATTCTATTAATTCTTGTTCCCTATAGGTTGCATCGATCTCCTACTCACTCTCGTGCAATACTCGACCGATGTTCCCAATTCAAGTTCTAAAATGCGAATCGCCGCTAGGCCTCAACACGCTTAACTAGTCGATCACGCTAGCATATAATCGACACAATGAAAACAGAATTGGAAAACCATAATTGAATTAAATGAGAGAGAGTTACATTACATGAACACTATGCCGCCATGGGTGGCTTCATCGATCCCCTAGACAAGAGGATTAGTTCCTCATGTCCGTAACAACAACGCACGTACAATCGGAAATCATCCTAAGACTAAGAATCAAGAGAGGAGAAAAGGAGAAGAAATCCCAGAATGAGGGTTACAAAAGGTCTCTGAAAATTCTGATCCAAAAAGTCCCCTTTTTCTGTTCTGATCTGCTCTATTTATAAGGAGGCCACGCGTCACGGCCGTGACGGCCATCACGGCCAGGCCGTGACGGTTTCTGTTTCTGGCGCACTTCTGGAATTCAAACTCTCGCGACGCGAATGATGTCTCGCGACGCGAGCCCGCCTTTCACGGCCCGTGATGAGAATAACGGCCAGGCCGTGATGTTCTCTGCCTTGTGTGGCTTTTAGGTCATGGCCGTGATAAGCATCACGGCTAGGCCGTGATGGTCTCTGACTCTGGTACTTTTCTGGAATTCACACACTCGCGACGCGAAGGACGTATCGCGACGCGAACCTTCCTTTCACGCCCCGTGATGAGAATCACGGCTAGGCCGTGATGGTCTCTGTCTTCCCAGATCTTCAAACTCTCGCGGGGCGAGAATCTCCAGAATGGCAATCTCCACTATTTCTTGACTTTCCTTAATTCTTAGAGCTTCACTTATGGACCTGAAAATAACACAAGCAACCACAAGCGTAATTCTATCCAAAAGAAGCTAAAAACTACACAAAAGACGCAAAACGAGTCAAAGTCCAACTTAGGAACAAAACAAGGTAAATTTGGGCGAAAACGAGATTGAACTCGACTAATTGGCACATAAACCCTAGTTTATCTAGTCCTAAAACTAGATAAGCCAGAGGCTTATCAAACACCCCAAACTTAAACCTTGCTTGTCCCCAAGCAAGCTAAAACTCAAAAACGACTCAAGACTTGGCAAACCTGAAAGATCTAATCAATTTCGCACAAATTTCATGCAACTTTACAAAACAGTTTTTCTTCTTTGATTCCCCCCCTTTTTCATCAATGTAATCCCCACATTCATCTACTTTAAACAATTGAGAAGTTATCATTCATGCAATCATTAATCTAAGTTGAGGATCAGGGTCACACACAAAAGGAAGATCACCAATTTCAAACAACCGCCTTCCTCACAAAGGGCATTTAGTATTTCACTCATTCGCTCAAGTTTGTCTAGGCTTTCAACTTTTTCACTCAATTTCACTTATCAAGAGCACTTCCCATGAATTTGATTTTCATCTCAAACATAGTTCCCACGAAAACATGCATGCAACATCAAAAGGTCTTTTAAAGGTTGTAATGGGGCCTGGCTGAGGGTAGGATAATCAAGGATATTTAGGCTTAAGTCCCTAGGAACTAAGAGAGTATGAGCATTAAACACATTTTCCACTCAAATTCCTTTCTTTCCATTTTTCATTTGGGCTCGGGTGACTACAACCTTTTCCTTGATATTATTTTTGTTTTGCCCCTTTTCTTTTGGCAATTTTTGTTTTCTTCTTTTCTTTTCTTTTCTTTTTGCCTTGGGTCAACCTTTATTTTCTTTTTCTCATCCCAATATGACACATACCTTGTAGCCACCCCAAACTTAGTTTCTCACAACCTTTCTCTTGCTCATTTCCATGCTCTCCTAATCCTAAGATTGGGTTAACATGGTTTTTCAGATTTTGGCTCGTAATGTAGGGTCATCAAGAAACAATAGGTCAATTGGGCTCAATTTGGCTAACTAGGGAATATGCATTAGGGATGGTTCTTTTCAGGCCAAGTAGTTATTCAAAGAAAATTGCCTAAATCATTTGATGCAACACATAATCATGCAAACCATATAGAGATTCAAGCAAATTCGGGAAAGTGCAACTTAACAGTGATTCTCACATTCAAAAACAGAGTTGGAGGCTCAAATTCCTCACCTGGACATTTTGCAAATTGTTTGACCGAGATACGATTCCTAGTGTGTGCACCCCCTCACCCCAAACTTATCATAAATCAAGCAATTATAATAAATCTCAAAGTTCAATTTTCAATTTTTAAGTGGGGATCAACTTTTCTATTATTAGAACTTAGGGGGAAATCATCAATGGTCAATATAATTCAAGCAATCCATCTATGCTCAATATAATTAAAACCCAAAGCTTGCCGACACGACATTTCATACAAATACTCTTGATCTTCTCAAATTATTCAAGAGTGACAAACAAAAACAAAACAAACAAAAACACAAAAACAAGAGTGAGGAAAAGAGAGAGTACCTAGCTTGGGTTGCCTCCCAAGTAGCGCTTGTTTAACGTCCCGAGCCTGACTCAAGTCGCCCCTAAGGGTTAATCCGGAGGAAGATCCTGCTTGCCATGCCATTCCTTGGCCCGTTCTTTGTAGGTTTGTGCACTTTTATATACTCGCAAGCTGTTCCCGGACAGCTCATTTAAGTCCAGCATCCTTCTATAATCAGCACGAACTCTCCACTCCGTGGTGATCCTTTTTGAGATCAATTCATTGTCTGTACTGACCACTACGGTTGTGCCACCCTTCAACCTTGGTGCTTTGCCCTTCTTTTTCATTCCTTTGCAGCTGAGTTCTTCCCTTGCACATTCTTCCCTTGGGAGACTCGGTGTGGGTTCCATGTCTCGTAGCCACTCAAGGTAAACTTCATCCCCCGAAGGGCCTTTTTCCTCACTGTCTTCCTCATGAGATTCTACCGATACTGTTGCAAGTGAAGGATCATGGTCTTTTCGAGTTGCCTTTACCTTTTCAGTTGGGTCCACAACATCCACTCGATACACAGCTGACTTTTCTTCCGGGTGCTTAATCGCTTCAAAGACATTGAAGACCACCTTATCATCATTCACCCTTAAAGTGAGTTTCCCTTGCCGCACATCTATCAAGGCATCCCCGGTGGCCAAGAAGGGTCTACCCAATATGAGAGGGATCTCAGCATCTTCATCCATGTCGAGCACCACGAAGTCCACTGGGAATATGAACTCGTCAACCTTCACGAGCAAGTCTTCGACTACTCCATAGGGATATTTGATAGAACGATCGGCCAGTTGGAGTGACATTCGCGTATCCTTTACTTCTTTGATCCCTAGCCTCTTCATCATCGAGAGGGGCATCAAGTTGATGCTTGCCCCTAGATCACATAATGCCTTTCCGAAGGTAATTCCCCCAATGGTGCATGGTATCGAGAAGGAACCGGGATCCTTCAACTTCGGAGGCAGTTTCCGTTGAAGAATGGCACTACACTCCTCGGTCAAAGCAACCGTTTCTTCATCCACAATCCTCCGCTTCTTAGTGAGAAGTTCCTTCATAAACCGAGCATATGATGGCATTTGTTCCAAGGCTTCCGCAAATGGAATGTTAATCTGAAGTTTTCGGAAGACATCAAGGAACTTATTGAATTGCTTATCCTATTGAGGCTTCTTCAATCTTTCCGGATACGGAACCTTCATGTAGGGCGGGAGGTCTTGGGGTTCAACCCACTTCTTCCTTCGGAACTCTTCATCCACAAGTTTCAGCCTTCCCCCTTGCTCCGGTCCCTTGTCACTTGCCAACCCTTCTTTCTCTGGTTGCTCTTCCTCAACTGGTAGTTGTTCCGGGCCCTTGTCATCCTGAGAACTAGTGGTACCCCTGCTAGGTTCCAACACCCTTCCGCTTCTAGTAGATATGACATTGCATTGTCCCTTGGGGTTGTTCGCAGTACTACCTGGAAGAGTGCCTGGAAGACGCTCATTAAGTTGCTTCGCGAGCTGCGCTATTTGTGTCTCAAGATTCTGAATTGCTGAACCTGTATGAGTAGCCAACTTGTCAATGGCAGTGTTCGTGTTAATTGACAATTTCTCCACTGCTGTACTCATCTTCTCAAAAGCCAGCTCCCACGGTTGTCTTCCACTATCTGTTATTTGCAACTGATTAGGCCCTGGAAGAGCCTGCTGGGTATTGCACTGCTGAATTCCAATGTTCGGCCTTATACCCTGCTGAGGTTGCTGCCCGGCTAGACCACCACTAGCATTACTCCATGCGAAGCCCGGATGGTCTCTCCTCATGTACCCCCTATTTTGATTCTGATTGTAGTCATTTTGTCAGTTCCTCTGATAGTTATTCTGGGGCACAGTGTCATAAAAGTTGTGGCATGAGTCCACATGTTCCTGAGGGAAGTTGAATGGACAGTTTCGAGTGTCATGATCTCCATTACAATTACCACAACCTGGAGGCATTCCCTCGTGTATCACATTAGCCTTCTTGTTCTCTGACAAAGCCGCCACTTGCATCTTCAACAATCTGTTTTGCTCAAGAATGGCCTCCATTGCCCCAGAACTGATTCCATTTGAGGTTTCCCTTCCACGGTTGTAATCATTATATGACATTTTCTCTAACAGTGCCCATCCATCCTCAGCCGATAAATATACAAAAGAACCGCCAGCTGCGGCATCACAGTTCATCTGATAGCGTCCCCTCAACCCATTAAAGAAGTGCTGCACTTTGGAAACCGGGTCAAAGAACGCTGAGGGACATCTTCTCAATAAGCCATTGTACCTTTCCCAAGCTTCATTATATGTTTCATCCTCCGTTTGCCTGAATGAAGTGACGGCTATTCTTGCTTGTGCCGCCATCAGAGGAGGAAAGTATTTGGTTAGGAACTTCGTGCCATTTGCTCCCAAGTTCGATCTTTGTTCCTATCCAAATCTGCCAACCCAATCGCGAGCGACATCCCTAAGAGAAAGAGGGAAAAGCCGCAAGCGAAACTCATCTTGTGAGACTCCTCTTGTCTTCTATAAGTCACAAGCTTCAAGGAAGCGAGTGATGTGTCTGTGAGGGTCTTGCTTGCCACTGCCGTCGAATTGATTCTCACGGATCTGGTATGTGACACATGCTTCCACTCTGAAGGAGTCTGTGTTCAGGTTGCCCCTCACAATAGAAGAGTCACAATCCCCCAAGCTGGGTAGATCGTACTCGAAGAGAGGCTTGTAACGAGGAGGAGGAGGAGGATTTTCTTCGGCCATGTCCTCTATTTTAATTGCTTCCAACCTCTTCCTTTCTCTGGCCTCTTTTCTTAATTGCCTCTCGGTCCTGGTGATCTCTGAATCGAATAGCAAGTCCTCTTGTAGAAGAGTACCTCGCATACAAAAACAGGCAAAGACCAAGTGGAATCAAAGAAACAGAGAAAAAATAATGGCAATTAAATAAAAGAAAATAAAACTAAAAGTCAGCTTAACCAAACAGCCGAATTTCCTAAAAATTAGGAAAATTGGTTGTGCCAATCCCCGGCAACGGCGCCAAAAACTTGTTGTTGACTCCGGCAAGTGTACCGGGTCGTCGCAAGTAATAAAAACACGGTAAGATTCTACCGAGGTCGAACACAAGGATTGGGTTACCAATTCGACTAATTTGTCAAAAAATCCGATAAGTTGGTTAAGTAGAGAAAGTGGTTGGAAAGAAACTAGATTCGCAATTCAAATTAAC
Organism: Sophora flavescens; assembly: GCA_030762895.1. NCBI lineage: Eukaryota > Viridiplantae > Streptophyta > Magnoliopsida > Fabales > Fabaceae > Sophora > Sophora flavescens. The sequence continues at coordinate 4,868,140 of CM061066.1, forward strand.
AAATAGAATCGATCAAAGATATGGTGATGAAATCTAGAAATAAAAGAATCTAAGGTTCGAATCCACCTACCCAATCATGCAAAGTACCCAAGTGATGTTATTCTCCTCCCTAGGTTCAATTTTAATGTCAACCGGGACCCCTAAATTCTCCTAAATCCACTTCCGTGCTCATTAGGACGTATTCGATGATTTGAGTTAATTACTTGCTAGGTCTCTTAACCCTAATCTCGAATTCTATTAATTCTTGTTCCCTATAGGTTGCATCGATCTCCTACTCACTCTCGTGCAATACTCGACCGATGTTCCCAATTCAAGTTCTAAAACGCGAATCGCAGCTAGGCCTCAACACGCTTAACTAGTCGATCACGCTAGCATATAATCGACACAATGAAAACAGAATTGGAAAACCATAATTGAATTAAAGGAGAGAGAGTTACATTACATGAACACTATGCCGCCATGGGTGGCTTCATCGATCCCCTAGACAAGAGGATTAGTTCCTCATGTCCGTAACAACAACGCACGTACAATCGGAAATCATCCTAAGACTAAGAATCAAGAGAGGAGAAAAGGAGAAGAAATCCCAGAATGAGGGTTACAAAAGGTCTCTGAAAATTCTGATCCAAAAAGTCCCCTTTTTCTGTTCTGATCTGCTCTATTTATAAGGAGGCCACGCGTCACGGCCGTGACGGCCATCACGGCCAGGCCGTGACGGTTTCTGTTTCTGGCGCACTTCTGGAATTCGAACTCTCGCGACGCGAATGATGTCTCGCGACGCGAGCCCGCCTTTCACGGCCCGTGATGAGAATCACGGCCAGGCCGTGATGTTCTCTGCCTTGTGTGGCTTTTAGGTCACGGCCGTGATAAGCATCACGGCTAGGTCGTGATGGTCTCTGACTCTGGTACTTTTCTGGAATTCACACACTCGCGACGCGAAGGACGTATCGCGACGCGAACCTTCCTTTCACGCCCCGTGATGAGAATCACGGCTAGACCGTGATGGTCTCTGTCTTCCCAGATCTTCAAACTCTCGCGGGGCGAGCTTCCTCTCGCGGGGCGAGAATCTCCAGAATGGTAATCTCCACTATTTCTTGACTTTCCTTAATTCTTAGTGCTTCACTTATGGACCTGAAAACAACACAAGCAACCACAAGCGTAATTCTATCCAAAAGAAGCTAAAAACTACACAAAAGACGCAAAACGAGTCAAAGTCCAACTTAGGAACAAAACAAGGCAAATTTGGGCGAAAACGAGATTGAACTCGACTAATTGGCACATAAACCCTAGTTTATCTAGTCCTAAAACTAGATAAGTCAGAGGCTTATCACCAAGGTCTTGACTAGTTATAAAACCAGTCAAACAGAGGCTCATCAGAAAGAAAAGAGTGTTGCAGAAGCCATAAGTGATATTTTCGAGAAGAGAGATGAGTTATTTGTTCCCTGAATTTCATAGTGACGAAAATGTAGAATTTGAAGAAGCTTCATCACCATAGTTTTGATAGCTCATCTAATCAATCGTTCGACAGATGTCGATGGATGTGTGGCCGAGGAAAGTTTGCCTCGGCCCCACGGTGGGTTCTAAATGTTCCTGTCGAGATCCGACTTGGCGGAATCTCGCAGTAGAATGTCAAACCAAGAGTGAACAATGGGGGTTGTTTTAGATTATGGCTTGACAGAATGTTGTATTCCGGTCCTACGTATCCCAATGGGAATCAAAGCCAGACGTAGTTCTACGTTCAGCCCTTGGTGGTACGGTGATCTCGATCCCCTAATCTTGTATCTGATGGATACCAGCGAGCTAGGACTCTTTGATAGTCTCTTGGTCGAGTCAGTTCCTCTAATACACTTAAGGGAGAGTTACCGGGATTCAGTGAAAAGTGAGTTTCTCTCTTGGGTTCTCCTCCTTTTATAATAGGTTTCCCATATCTTTTAGAGATATTGATTTATCTCCTTTTATCTCTTAAATCTTCTTTGAGATGTGATTTCCTTAATTTAAGGGATATTATCTCTTTTAACCGGATAAGGTTATTTCAGATAATATCAGGATTATTTAAGGTTAATATCAATATCTTATCCCTTAATTTAGGGGATATTATCTCTTTTAACAGGATAAGGTTATTTCAGATAATATCAGGATTATTAAAGGTAATATTAACTTCTCATCCTTAGTTTCTGGATTGGGCCGGGTATTCAAGCTCGGTGGCCGGGTTTCACTCCTCGGCCAGTATAGAGAATATCAGGGCGGTGAGCGTCGAGGAAGGCAAAAGCCTTGCAGAAGCAGAAGGTTTGTTTTTTCATAGAAACCTCTGCCTTAGACTCAACAAATTTTAAGACAGTGTTTGAGATAGTTATTCGAGAGATATACAATAATGTCAGCAAGAAGTTCCTCAACTCATACCTACAAGGCAGAGTTATCTGTCAACGGGGTGAGCCTTGTTAACAATGGGGCCGGTGCATCAAAGCAAAAAAAGCTATTTTTCTTGCTGTGCAAGATGACCTCCATTCTCATTTCCATTTAGTGTACAAGTTGCTTTGTTAACTGAATTTGGTTCTTATTAGTTGATTAATTAAAGGATAAAACTTGGATATAATTTTATAGGTAAATTATGTGGTTGTTTTCCAATAGGAATAAATTATGTGTAAATAACATGTATCACTGTTGTTACAAGTTCTATTCGCATGGGAAAATAGCACATAATGTTTCTATGGAATTATAACTATGTTAAGTCCTTAATTAAAAGGTTGGCTTGTTCCTTAATAGACATGATTTGAAAAGTTCTTTAGTTACAACCATAAACATATAGTAAGGAAAATTTTATCTTCAATTTTAAGAAAGCGCGTATAATTGTATAATTGGGATACAAAGAGCTTGTAATTGCAGAAAATGAAGTGGACGTCCTTTTATGTCATGTTTAGTGAAAAATGTCTAGTGATATCTTGACAGTGGAATTGTTATATTCGTAAGTTCTCTTCCTGTCGTTCATCATATTTCCTATTCGAACATTTTTGCTCACTAGGAATCTTTCTATATTATGTTGTGCATTTTGATTCAGAAATTGTTCCGCGTTTGCTGAGTACTATTTGTCTTGAGTTGATCCGTAAGATTTGCCATCGTTTACCTATTCTCATTTGCCTATTGTTTACCTACAAGGAATACAAGTCATTGGCGTTTTAGCTAATTAATACCAATAAAAGTAATACTCCCTCCAGTCCATATTATAAGCAAAAATTGAATAAAACACACGTATTAAGGTGGTTAATTAATCTTAGTTAAAAGAGTCAATAAGAATCAAAAATTAATTTTGTTACTTAAAGTATCCTTCCTCTTATTTATTAAACTTGTGTTTAAACTTGTGTTGTTGAGACATTGGAAAACAAAATTTTAACCTTTTTATCGTATATATGTTTTGACTCTAAAATAATCTGATTGGCAAGAAACCTGTGGGTTTTCTAGGTACGTAGGTTTTTTTATACTAAGGGAATCGTGAAATGCTGTTAATTTTTAGTATAGATCCTTGAAAATCTAACACTAATATCTTACAAACACCCACTCCCATAGACAAAGGAGCAGAATCAACTATTTCCTTCCTTGAGCCTATAACAAATCACCATCTCCAATTTAAACTTCAGCATTGGAAGGATTCTTGCAAAGGTTTGGTAATTGCCTAAAAAAAATGCAAAGGTATGGTAATCGAATGAAAGTAAAGAAATATGAATATATAATGCAATCAACCAATTGAGTTAGAATTAGAACACGTGATTATATCTTAATTATAGAAAATCTTAAAAATCTGCATTAGAAAAAGATTACATTTATCTTTTTTGTTACGCAAAAAAAATAAAAAAAACCATAAACTCATTCTAACTCTATCCATATGCCTCTTCGCAGCATAGAGGACAAGTAGTTTTTCGCTGTTGAACCAAGGTTGGACGTAAGATAAATGGAATTTATGGACATACACTCCAAATGGTTGAATGATATTCATAACATCAGAAACGATGCTAGCACTGCAAAACACAGACCTTGAAAAACATGCTGCAACACTTATTCCAGCTAACTTCTAGAACAAGAAAAGTGTTGCCTCAACACTGACAACTGCAACGTGATATGTTTTAGAGAAGTGCTACATCATTTCATATATATGAGTAAGCTTGATTACGAATAATATTATCGGAATTATAATGAACTATGATAAGCATGTCTTTTTTAACATTTTTGCAGACAAACTGAAATATATAACTTCTTTTAATTAATTTTTTATAATTTATATACTTCTCATTTTAATATATATTTTTTAGATCTTATCTCAATTTAGAAGAAAAAAAACTGTAATGTAAAGGATATTTGCTAGTTTTGTATTCAAATTTGCTTAAAATCAAAAGCTTAATTCCATAGATTTAGAAAAGGAAAAGTAATTATTCTCTTAATCAAACAGGAAATCCGGCCATGTTGTTATAGTTTGATTTTTCCATTTTTTTTATATTATTGATTTTTCCATTTTAAATGTTTGTTTTGTTTATCCTTCACATTAATAAACAAATGACGATATTAAACTTTCATCAGAAGTTATATTTTTTAGCTTCTTAAAAATCACTTTATAAAACAGCTTATATCTTTCTTTTGATATATGTTTTTTTAGATTTTATCTCAATTTAGAGAGAGAAAAAACATTTGTAATGCATAAAATATTTCCTAGTTTTGTATCCAAAATACAGTATGGACCCGTGCCATACACGAGGAATATGCTAATTTTTTAGGATTTCATAAAAAATATATAATTAATAATTTATGTTTTTGATGAAAAATTCTTGCGGGGAATTATATACTAAAAATTATTTTGTTTGAATCGTTGATCATAAACTGTAGCAAATATTAACTTAACAACTATTATTGATATTATAATAAAAACAACGACTCTTAAGTGTAAATAGTAAGTTCATATTGTCTTGTAAATATACACTCTAGCCTATTACATGTGCGATGTAACACCTTGTTTTTCCTATGCTTTATGTAGCAGTAAATATATATTTAAATATGTTTATTTTAGATTAAACTCGGGATGATCTTAATTAAACTAAAATCATTTTCTTGTGTTGTTATATCATATGAAGTCACGGCAAAATTTTCGGTTGAAAATTCAGACGGAAGCCGGTCTGCGTTTTCACTGCCGGTACAAGTTTATTGTGCATAAAACCAAATTTTGACCCGTGAATGAGACGGTTGGTGTTTTTAATATGTTACCTTCAACTTTGGTTATTTTGTAAATTTTCGTTCAAAAATAAAATATAATATTTTATTCGGGCGAAAACATCGGAAGAATTACGATCGGAAATGCAACCAGGTACGAAATGGAGTAGATTAGGGAACAAAAAAAGATGTGAGGAGACATGATGGAAGAGGCTATGACACACTCCAAAAGTGTAATCATCACACTTTTCAAATTATAATACTAGTCTAATCTAAAAAGTTATTTCTCTCTCTTCTTCCATCCAATCAAACATTAAACCACAAAGCTTGGTCAACAAGCCCTCCCTCTCTTCTCCCTTGGCTGTGGACTTCCTCCCTCTCTATATATATATATATATATATATATATATATATATATATATATATATATATATATATATATATATATATATATATATATATATATATATATATATATATATATATATATATATATATATACCTCTCATTTTCACTTCATCATCTTCCTTCTTCAAACACCATTAAAGTTTCATCTTCTTCCTTTCTTTTTAAAAGTTCAAGCTCTTAAAGCTTTTGTTTTTATTCATCTTTTCTACTTGAGTTCTTCGTTAAAGTTCTTCCTTATACTAAGAGGTTGTGTAAAACAAAAATCTCTACCTATCTCTTCCAATGAAGGCCGAATGCTTGCATTTGTGACCTAGGAGGTTTTTGTTTCAACTTTTGGAATATGATCATGTGTTTGAGTTTCTAACTATCCATTGATCTTAAATCTATAAATCTTGGAAGGTTTGATAGCTTGTTCCTATGATGATCGAAAATATGAATACGTAGGCCTAGGATACTATGTTTCAACATTCCAAGTATGATCATGGATTTAGAACTCTTAATACCTTGTGATTATAAACCTAAGAGTTATTGTTAAACAAAGAATATTTTCCTCATCGTCCTATGATGGCCGAATCTTAGAGTTTAGGTGCTAGGATGTTTGAGTTCTTATTTTTCCAAAATGATCATGGACTTGAGCTCCATAAGATATTTGGATGCTAAGTCTAAGAGATTGGAGAGTTTAAGGATTTCTAACTTGTTTATTTTATGTTATTAACGCTAGATGTATTACTTTCATTTTTCCAAGATGATCATGGATTTTAGTTCCATAAGATATTTGGATGCTAAGTCTAAGAGATTGGAATGTTTAAGTTTCCAATGTTTTCCAAAATGATCATGGACTTGAGCTCCATAAGATATTTGGATGCTAACTCTAAGAGATTGGAAAGTTTAAAGATTTCTAGCCTATAAATCCTATGAAGGCCGAACCTATAAGGTTATGGACCTAGGATACTTTGTTCTTATTGTGAACACTCATTTTTGTCCGTCTTCATTATATTCTAATTTTATGTTATTATGTTTCAGGGAGTCGACTAAAAAATAATAGTGAAGAAAGAATGAAGAAAAAGAAAATAACCAAGAAGCGAGGAGGAGGTTCATATCTAATTTTCTGTTGGATGAGTAGGTCGTCCATTGCATGTTTAACTCTCTGTTGGACGAGTAGGTCGTCCATTGCATATTTAACTTTTTGTTGGACAAGTAGGTCGTCCATTGCATGTTTAACTTTCTGTTGGAGGAGGAGGCCGGCCATTGCATGTTTAACTCTCTGTTGGATGAGTAGGTCGTCCATTGCATATCTAAACCTAACTAAAATATGTTTGTATGTGAGTTGGGTACCTTCAATTAAATTTTCAAGGATTTTGAAGGTCATTTGAATGATCATTCACAATTTAAACCCACTGGTTTTATGAAAATGATTTTATGAAAGAATTCACTAAAATTTTTGAATGGAAAATATGATCTTGAAAATAATGTCTTTTAAAATGATCAATTAAAGATTTTTGATATAAAATGGACTATAAACAAGTGTTAATATAAAGGTATAAGAATATGAGATTAAAGTATATATATGTGTATGTTATGTATACATATGTAAGTCTTGTATCAAATGTAAATCCAAGAATTAGGAGATTTGAAAATCTCTAGCACCATTTTTCTAGGAAGATAAGGTGGTTTTGTTGTTTTAATTTAAGTCGTTCGCTTGATTATTAGACTTGTAGCACGCTGCGGACAAAAGAAATTCGATCTGGACAACACGAAAAACAAAGATTTTGCTTACCCGTCGAACCAAGTAAGGGGGAAAGCCTGAGGGATATTGAAATTGTGGTAACTATATGCTTGTATGTTTGAATTGTTTGAATATGTTGATGTTGTGCTATATGAGTGAAAAATTTAGATTTCTATATGATTTTGTGTTTTAATTCCACCAAATTATTCTATAGTTGATTGTTTAAGTGGTTGTTTTGAATTATTTGAATTTTTATGCGAGTTTGATAGTATGTTGGATTGAATGATATGTTAAATATAATAAGTTGCTTATGTTGTAAGTTACTAAAAGTTGTGTTGATTGTTACATAGTAGCCTAACCATTGGTTAGAGCCCAACCCTTAAGGAAAGTTAAAAGCCTTAAGAAAAATTATACACAAGTTGAAAGATAAATATTTTAAGTTGAAACATATTTTTAAGGAGAAGGTAAAAATTTTTATAATACTTGGTGAAAAATTTTAAGAGATGGAAAATAAAGATTTTATTCATACAGGTGAAAAGAAAGTATTTTAGAAAAATTTAAGGATGTTTTCTATAAAAGTCTAAATTATGGAACTATTTTATGATGAAAATTTTTAATTGAAAACAAACAAAATTCTTGGTTCTTTATCCAAAAGACTTTTGTCCTCAATATGCTATTCTAAGTTTTCTCGAAAGTCTCTATTTTAAAAAGAGGATCGTTTTCAAAGAAAAGATGAGCTTTTAGAAAAGGGAGTTTTATTTTGAGTTTTTTAAATGAATTTAAAAAGAAAAACGTCTTACAAAAAAAAGAGGGTTTTATAAAATAAAATTATCCGATAACTTGGATAAGTTACATAAGTTTTGTTTTTGGATTTGGTATTTTTCAACCAGCGAAAAAAGTTGAACCTAGTAACCGAGACGTCGGGATACTAGTGTTTTAAAAACAAGTTGATCTATGATCCATGTTACGTTGTTATGGACTATATTCCAATGTACGTTGCTATGGACTACTTCTCCATATACGTTGAGTTGAAACATGGTGAAAATAATAAAAAGGTGAAAATTATTTTCTTCGACCACAAAGTCGAAGGACTCGTGCAGAAGTCTGGGACTCTTCTGATTAGACACTTGGGCGTGAAAGTCTTGTGTTGATGGTAAAAGCTGCAAGATATTAAAAACTTTGAAAAGTCGGGAGCTTTGAGCCTCGACGAAAAGAAAATATTAAGCACAAAGAAAAGCTGAAAATAAAATGATTTTCTCAAGCATTTATTTTGGCAGACCTGCCCACGCAGTTTTTGTATGAATATCTGTAAAGATCAGGTATTTCATGCTATGTTGTTTCGTGTGAATATCTGGAAAGGCAAGGTATTTTATTCTACGGTGTTTCATTGTGCCTTGATGGACAATGAAGTCCATTAGTCGGAACTACTGTGCCTTGTGTTGGACAGTATGCTATGGACATTCCACGTACGTTGCACACTGTGCCAAGAGTTTGGACAGTGTAGTGGAAATTCATGTTGTGCCTTTATGGCAACAAAATCTGTTCAGCTCATTTTTTTTAAAGAAAGTTGAAAACTCCAGAGTCTTGCATCAAAGTTGAAATTTTCAAGAACATCATTGTTTTTCAAAGTTGATTGATGAATTGGTGTGATATTATATTTAGTTTAATATTTCACATGCTGTAAATATGATGATATCTATTGTATATGATGTTGTGTTGCAAGTATGTAGTTATCATGATTATCCATATATTGGTATCTCACCCTTACAATGTATCAGGTTTTTCCCGGCTCCTTGCTGTGGTGCTTTATTACACGAAGAGAAGTGGTGTTAAGAAGTTCCTAACCTCACTTAAGGATAATACTTCCAATCCTTGAAGAGGTTGGCGAGGGTTTGGTGGTGAGAACTATAGAGTTCTTTCTAGTAGTTGTTTTTAGAACGACCAGCTTAGGACTTTTTTTTTTTGGGGTTGTATAAGTTGAGAAAGTCAGTTTATGTGGTCTAATTTTTTTTTTTTTTGAAATTCTATTGTGAATGATGAAGTATTCTTTTAAAAGAAATTATGTTGTGAATGATGAAAAAAACTGTTTATGTATGTTGGTAAGTGCAATATAATATAGTTTGTATCTTTGTGTTGTGTGTACTATTTCTAAGTACCCCTCTTAAAAGAAAAAGGAAAAAAACAGAAAAATTTTCCCCATATTTTCAGATTTATGGAAATAATTGTAGTTTTTCTGAAAGCAACCAGCAAATTTTATTTTTATTTTATTTCCGCATATGGTTATGAGGTAATGCCCAAGGGGGGTGTTACACCTACAACCTTTATCTTGCTAAGCATCCATGCTCTCCTAAATCCTAAGATTGGGTTAACATGGTTTTTCCAGATTTTTCGCTTATAACAAAAGGTCATCAAGAAACAATAGGCTATTAGGCTCAATGTGTCTAACTAGGGAAAATGCTTTAGGTTGGTTCTTTTAAGGCCAAGTAGCTATTTCAAAGAAAATTGCCTAAATCATTTGATGCAAACATATAACCATGCAAACCATGAAGAGATTCAAGCAAATTCGGGAAAGTACAGCTTAAAAGTGATACACACAATTAAAAAACAATGTTGGAGACACAAATTCCTCACCTGAACATTTTTCGTAAATTGTTTGACCGAGATACAATCCCTAGTGTTGTACAACCCTTCACCCCAAACTTATCATAAATCATGCAATCACAATAAAAATTTTCAAAGTTCTTATTTCAATTTTTCACATGGGGATCAAATTTAAACTTTCAAAACCTAGGGGGAAATTATAAAAAATTAACATATATCATGTAATCCATCTATGCTAAATTTAAATAAATCCACTCAAGCTCACCGACATAAGACTCAACACACATATGACTCAAATCAAAGATAATTAAAAAAAAAGGGTTTAGAAAAACTCATGAAGACGCTTCTACTCATATCCCATAGCTTGTGGTACAACGGCCAAGAGATTCCCAAGATATTAGTCCTTCCTCCTGGATCCCATGGCTTGTGGAGTAAAGATGGAATAAGTAAGTGTAAGGAGATTCCATTGACTTCTCTAAGTGCTATGATGAGCTCACTTCCTCCCGGGTCAAATGGTAAGTCACCTACTCCAAGAATGCCCTTTATATAAATAGATTCACCATGAAGCACTAGAAGCATAACTTTTTGAGGTGATCTTACAGTCGTTGCCTCTATTGATGCAAACTCCAGATGCTTATGCAATGACTTGAACTCCATAGTTGGTATTTTTACCAAGTAATTTGATAGACAAATTGAAGGGACCAACTTTGTAACATCTACACATTCATTCAAACCAACATACTTATCCAACTCAGAATTTCTATGCTCCTCAACAGGAATGGTGAAGGAAAAGTTTTCTACATGATTCTTCTTAATCGTCCCTTGCAAAGGAATAATGGGGGATAATTCCTCCTTGCACTCCACTTCATGATTCTCTCCTCTTAAATCATCTTCCACCACGACTGCATCTTCATTTAAGTCCATATTGGCAACAACATTCTCTTCAATTTGAGTCTCATGCGGCTTTTCTGCTAGCAATTTAGAAAATTCACCAGCTTGCTCTTCTAACCTCTGAAAGTTGTTACTTAGCATCTCCGCGCTACCAATTGAGAATGTTTCTTATGCATTTTATGCCTTTAAATCATGGCACTAAATTCCTCCTTGATACGCTCTATGCTCTGAATCAAACACTGAGCATCTATATCCCAAAGTGATTCCAGCACCTCGGGATCCATCTTAATGTGTGGTGGAGGTTGTATGGATGACAAATAGGATCTCCAGTCCTCCTTGGTGTATCTCTTCACATGTTTATCAACAATACCATCAAGCATGATCCAATCAATTTGAGATTCCTTGTTTAGATAGAAACAATGGTCCATGTGTGGCATCAACCTAACACAAACAAAATCAAAAGAAAAGATCAAATATATAAAAAAATAGAAAAAATTTTGTCTAAAGTAGTTGTCTTATTTGTTACTAATGATATTGATAGTGTCAATCCTCGGCAACAACGCCAAAAACTTGATAAGCTCTGGCAAGTGTACCGGTCGAAGCAAGTAATAATATAACTGTGAGAAACCGAGTATCGAACTCAGGGATTGGGAAAACAAGTACCACTTCACAAATTAAACAACTATTTAGACTAAGGAATAGGTGTGAATAGATTTCAAGAAAATAAAAGAAACAATAAAAGAAATCAAATAATTTTGGGTTTTTAAATATGAGAAGAGAGCTTCCAAGATCGGGACTACCATAATGACCAATTTAGAATCCTAATTGACTATACCTTTGTTAATATCTAATTCAATTGAAGGTGAATCATCCTAACTTAGTTAATGTTCCCTCTCAAGATACAAGAACCGTGCTCAATGAAACCAACTCCTACTCTCGTGGTAATTGTATTTAAATTGAACCCATTACGATTTATGATAATTCGATGGTACCCTCGAAGGACTGCTTCTAACTCTCGTGATTTAAGTCCTAAGTTCAATTCCTATGGATCCAATACCTAGGTTCACTTCTGAGTTCATTCCTAGAATATCTGAGACATGCAAAAAGATTATCAATCAATTCACATGGATAAAGCACAATAAGAACCAAATCAATGAATCAAACATTAACAAAAGGCAAAAATCAAATATTTATCATAACAATGTCAAAGGGCATTGCTCAATCCTAGAAACAAAACAACTACTCAAGCATCAAAGGAATAACAAGAAGAAAAAAAAGGAAACACTATTGAAAATTCCACTCTGTGGCCTACACGGTGCTCTACCCCCTCCTTGTTGCATGTAACGCCCTTCGTTACATTAGTAACTCAAATTAATTTCAATAAAAATCCTTCAAAACATTTAATTAAAAAAAACACAAGTCATAAAATTTTTCTCAAATAACTAAGTAGGAAAATACCTCATATTAAACAAAATAGTATTTACAAAGTATTGAAAAATATTATTAAATCCAATCATTTGAATAAAAACTAAAAGCCTCAAAACCGACCGTCTAATTACAATCCGAGAAAAATAGTATGTAAACCAAAGAACGTCGTCCGCATAATACTCTAAACCATACTACATTACCAACCAACTAGCTAATCAAAGATAACTCTTTAGATCTCTGGATCCTCAACAGCGATGTCCTCGGGCTCTGAAAACAACACTTATAATGAGATATAAAATCCCAGTGCACAACAATACATTTATAAAATGTTTTGAAAAATTGTGTTGTTCTCAGCCGGTGCGGTAACCGGAAAAACTATCCATGGTATCCGCTAATTTCCCAAAATAATATATAAAAAAATACTTTTAATAACAACAAAAATTTCATCAAGTCAAATGCATATAGCATAAAATCAACTCGTCTTAATGCATCACATTCCACATACCAAGTAAATTCTAAATTAATCCAAGAGGCTCGAAGTCCTCATAACTAAACTGGTCTCTTGCTGGCATGCCATAAATCTCACACATCACATGACAATGGCGTCCCATTGCCCACCCCTACTCATGAGGAATGTTTCGATGTCACCCTCCTGTCGGGGACATTTCTATTTCGATACCTCCCATGTGCACATGGCGGTATTTCTCCCTTTTCGACACCCCAACGTGTGACGGTGTTACTTTCGATACCCCTTTTTAGGCGGTATTGCTCTTTTTCGACATCCCAATCATATGGGGATGTTACTTTTGATACCCATTACGGTGGTATTACTTTTCGATACCCCTATCATAGGTGGTATTGCGACAAACATCATACAACATGTTATAACTCAAATATGTCATGTCTCATGCATGTAACGAACTATTTCCCTCAATCTTAAACATATAAACTTCCACCAATAACAAACAATCATGAATATCACAACATATCATACATGAATAAGCACGTTACAACATCAATCAATCAATCAATTCCCCTTTTTAAACAAAACCCCAATTTTAGAATGTAGGTTACTAACAATATGCATCAAGTCAATTAAAGACTCCCAAAACCACATGGTAATCCCTCATCAAAAAAAAAAACAATCATATATATATATATATATATATATATATATATATATATATATATATATATATATATATATATATATATATCATGGAAAGGGTTGATAAAAAGTATTGTTACTCACCTCTTGAAGACCTCCAAATAGCTCTAAGCGTTTCCTACTGTGAATCCTAACGTTTGCCAAGAATTATCATCATCTCCCTCTTCCTAGACTCCATCTTCCACAACTATCTCTTATTAATCCTTGAATTTCTTATCTTCTTAGGCGTTTCTGAGTTTCTAGGTATAATTAGGGTTCAAAAACGCACCCTAAGAGTGTTAAGATTCTATTTATAGAGCCCCCAATAGCCCAAAACGTGTAAAAACGTGCTAAGCCCGCTTACTCTGCATATGGTGCTGTATTTCGCACATATCTTGAGTTATAGAGATTCAAAAATTATAAATTTTATATCTTTGGAAAGGTAAAAGAATTGTTTACAACTGTTATGAAGACCACAAAATCTGAAACCTATGTTTAGATAGTCAAAACGTGGATAGAATTTTTAAAAACGGTTCTGGTGCTGGAACCTGAATAGTGTGTACGAATTTGGTCATAACTTGAGCTACAAGAATCCAATTTGGACGAATTTGGTGTCTATGGAAATCTTAGAGACAGCGCTATATTTCTTATGCAGATCTCGAATTCAAACAAGTTCTCTTTGGTTACGAAATAACCATCTGAAGTTAGGTATCTAGTCATATTATGCGAAATTGAGCTTCAAACACTCAAACTATCTATTTAAAATGGGTAACACAGCATGGGCCTTGATATGCTTATGTTTCCTATCATTATTGCCGCAATAATTTAGTCCAGGGTAGGTTCTTATCCTTTATTTTTATTTTACTTTTTTAAATCAATTTTACATTATTGTGGAACCCACTGGATTTTTATTATAAAAAAACAATTATAATAAACTCTTATACTACCCTTTTTTTTATTAAAATAATTATATTTGAATTTTTAGGATGTTACATTGCGCTACTGACTTATATATATAGTGCAAATCTTCAAATCTTCAATCTCCTCATTCCCATCGGATTTTACGTTGCTGCTTATTATCCAAATGGAAATTGTAAATTACAATCTTTTAATTGCAAAAAACTATCTATCTGTTATTTTAATAATAATCCATAATCATCCAAATCTTCAAATTTAATTTCCACATTGAATTGTGGCCTTGCATAATATTCTTTAAGTGACTTTCACATTGACCAAGTGTTGCCTCTCAATCTTTTATCCTTATTCCCACTGAATTCACGTATGGGTCCTATTAGTAAATTAAATCAATCTGTAATTCTTGTAATCATGTTTCATGTACGTGGGCCCCCTCTAAAACTAGCTTCACGTTGTGCCTCCAACAATTGAAATCGATTTCAATTGTAATATAAAGTCCTTTAATTCTCCATGCTGACCACCTCTTTTCTTGGACCGTGACTATATATATATATATATATATATATATATATATATATATATATATATATATATATATATATATATATATATATATATATATATATATATATATATATATATACCTGCACACATCAGTTTTAAATATCATTGTGCTACTTGAACTTTTATTGTTGTTTTCTTCCTTTAATTTCTCAAATCATGCTCCTTCTTCATTCTTGATAACTTCCTAAAAATCAAAATAATAAAAATATGAGAAAAATAACTAAAAACTAATGAAAATTAATTAAATGCACACATTGACTCTAAAATAATCAAAATATGACAACAAAGTCTAATTGGGGCGAAAACGAGATTAAACTCGAACATTTAACATAAAAACCATGGCCTCACTAGTTATAAAACTAGATAAGCCAGAGGCTTATCAAGGAGCTTGAAGCAAATCTCTGTCTTATGGCAGTTACTGATTCTGAGTCAGAAACTGAGTTACATTATGAACTTGAGAAATTGAATGATGCGTATGATGAACTATTGGAAGAATCCAACTATATATCTAAAGCTTTCAAATCCCTCAAGAAACAGTATGTTAAACACTCAAATGATTATACATAGAAATCTCAAGAGTGTCAGAAGTTAGATGAAGATAATAGTAGGCTTAAAACTGAGAAGTCTAAAGCTAAGATCTCAGTTGAAACTATACCCTCTGAAGAAGTGACTAAACTACAACAGAAAGTAGAAGAGCTCACCTTATATCTTGCCAAGTTTGTTATAGAGATAATCTAACTAAACTTTTGGGAAGTCAGAGCCACTCCCTTAACAAAGAAGGTATAGGTTATTCCAGTGAAGAACATCATAAAGGATCAACAAAGTTCTCAAAAATAAATGTCAAATCTGTGTCAGTTAGTTTAAATAAACCTATATGTACCTACTATGGAAAAGTTGGACATATCACGTCTAAGTTTATCCACAAAAAGAGAAGGAAGTCTTCATAGACTCCTCATACCAACAGAAAAGGACCCAAGAAAATATGGGTACCTAAGTCCATGATCATTTCTGTTGCAAACATGCTTAACAGGACAAAGCAAACACGTATCATGGTACTTGGACAGTGGATGCTCGTGACATATGACAGGAGAAAGGTCTATGTTCCTAGACCTCCAACCTAAGAAAGGTGGACATGTAACCTTTGGTGGCAACCAAAAAGGAAAAGTTGTTGGCGTTGGTAAAATGGGTGGTAAACCTCCCTTGCCTGTTATATATAATGTTTTATATGTGAAAGGGCTAAAGCATAATCTGCTTAGCATAAGTCAATTGTGTGATAGTGGATTTTCTGTATCATTTTCTAAGGATGCATGCATAGTCAATGACAGTAGTGAAAAGACCCTCTTTTCTGCTAAAAGGCAAAACAATCTGTATAAGATTGACTTGTCTGAACTTTCAGATCAAAGTGTAACATGCTTTATGTCTAAAGATGATGAAAAGTGGCTATGGCATAAGATACTAGGACGTGCTAGTATGAAACAAATTTCTAAATTGAAAAAGCATAACCTTGTGAGAGGATTGCCTGATATTTGCTTTAAGAAAGATGTTTTGTGTGATGCATGTCAGGGAGGTAAACAAGTAAAATCAAGTTTCAAATCTAACAAAGAAGTCACCTCCTCTAGACCTTTGCAACTGTTACACATGGATCTGTTTGGACCAGTCAATGTAACTAGCCTAGGTGGAAAGAAATATGGTTTTGTCATGGTTGATGACTATTCAAGATTTACATGGGTATTCTTCTTAACCCACAAGGATGAGTCTTATATGGTCTTTACAACATTTAGTAAAAGAGTACAAAATGAGCAGGGTTTTTGTATCTCTGCTCAGAAGTGACCATGGGGGAGGATTTAAAAACGAGCAGTTCTGACTATTCTGTGAGGAAAATGGTATTTCTCACAATTTATCTACACCTAGAACTCCACGGCAAAATGGAGTGGTTGAGATAAATAACAGATCTCTTCAAGAGATGGGTAGAACAATGCACAATGAAAATAATCTTCCTAAGTACTTCGGGGAAGAAGCCATTAACACTGCTTGTTATGTGCAAAATAGAATTCTGATTAGACCTATCCTAAATAAGACTCCTTATGAATTGTGGAATGGTAGAAAACCCAACATATCATATTTTCATGTATTTGGATGTGAATGTTATATTCTTAATACAAAAGTTCGTTTAGGAAAATTTGACTCTAAAGTAGATAAAGGCATATTCATTGGACACTCTGAACTATTTAAAGCTTTTAGAATATTTAACTCTAGAAATTCTGTTGTAGAAGAATCAATTCATGTAAAGTTTAATGATGGTTTGAAGACTGGTAGGTATCTCGTCCGCATTTTGAAGTTTTGCATCAGAGCTTCGATACAGTCACAATTGGC
This sequence comes from Sophora flavescens, assembly GCA_030762895.1. Lineage (NCBI taxonomy): Eukaryota > Viridiplantae > Streptophyta > Magnoliopsida > Fabales > Fabaceae > Sophora > Sophora flavescens. Next base: position 4,885,380 of record CM061066.1, read on the forward strand.
TCTTGCTTTGGCCTCAGAGGCGGATAGCTCCTGGGAATATTGTTCTAGAGCAACTTTCAAGGGTGTTTGCTCATTCCATTCCCATTCCTCAATTTCCCAAGGATTTGAGGAAGGTAATTCCTCTTTTTGTGACTTGTCTACCACCACCACTTCATCTTCATTTTGACCCATCCCTACAGCCATATTTTACTCAAATTCTGCTTCATGTGGCTCTATGGGAATAAAACATGGTGGTGGAGGTGGTAAATACGAGCAAAAGGTTTCCCAGTCCTCCTTGGAGAATATATATATAAGCTCGCCAGTCATACAATCGACTTGTGCTGGAATATCATGAGATGAAGAAAACTCTATGAAGAATTCTCCCAAATCTATGTCGTCTTCCCAACACAAGTTGTCCTCCAAAATATGACTAGAAGCTTCCTCATCAGATGGATAATAATAATGGTCCATGAATTGCATCCACCTTGTACAAACAAAACTTAAAAGAAAAAATCAAGTATATACAGAAAATAAAAAATAAAAACGTCTAAATTAGTTACCTCCTTTGTTACTAATGATATTGCTCAAACCAATCCCTGGCAACGGCGCCAAAAACTTGTTGACTACGAATCTAGGCAAGTATACCTAGTCGTACAAGTAATACGGTGGTGAGACCGATATCGTTCCCACGAGGATCAGTTTCCAATTACCAATTCGCAAGTCAAACAACTATCTAGACTAAACTATAAATCAAGAGAAATCAAAACAGAAAAATAAAAGCAATAAAATGTTTTTTGTCTTTTTGGGAACTTTTAACAAACACTTGGAGTGCAGAAAGAGGTGTTGGGATTAAATTTCACCTGACCTGAGCCTCATGCAATACCAAGACTAGATACCTCCCATTCATGCTTCAAATATTAAAATCAACCCACGAGATTACTCAAGCCCTGATTCCTCAGATGACAAGAGCCTAAATCCACTAATAGACCCTAATTCCTTAGGTGGCCTAGATTAATGAATTTACATTAAGATTAAGGATTACGCGATTACTAATAAACCAAACTCCATTCCTAGATGCAAGGTTTACTAGGTGATTAATTCCATATCACGGATTGATAAGAACGTCCCCATTGCAAATCAAATCTTAAAATCAGTTTATGGGTAGCTAAACCACAAAAAGCATTAGGCGTAGGAATTAAACACTAATGCGAAGGCATGAACACAGATTAATCCATCATGGCAAATACATAATATTCAGTTTGGTTACATCTAATCCCAACAATAGGGATTTAGCTACTCATAGGGAAAGCCAAAACTAAAAGAGTAGGGACAAAGGAAAGAAGGGAAGGAAGAAACTCCATTGGAAGCTTTTCCCAGCCGTCGGTCTCCTTTGATTCTAGGGTTCCAGTCCTCCTCAACCGCCAGCCTCCAAGGTCTTCCTAGGGTGAAAGTGCTCCTAGGGTAAAAGTCCCTCTTTTTCTATCTGGAAGAATCTCCCCCGGATTCTTTTTCTGTTCTGCGCTAGGCCTCTTTTATAGACTCGGCACGCGTCACGACCGTGATGGCCATCACGGCCAGGCCGTGACATGTTCTGGAATGGGCGCGCTTTCAAATTTGGAGCATCACGGCCGTGACACCCATCACGGCTAGGCCATGATAGGTTCATGCTGGTGAGGATACATGTCATGATCGTGATGGCCATCACAACTAGGCCGTGATGACGACTTCGACTTTTGCCTTCTGCTCTGCATGATCATGGTCGTGATGGTCATCACAGCCAGGCCGTGATGGGCTCTGTTTGGCTTCTTTTCTTTACTTTTTAGGCTCTATCTTCATCCAGCTCCATCATGGTCAATTTTGAGCATTTTATCATTAATTCCTGCAAAACAACACCACAACACCGCCTCACCCGTTCCAAGGTAAAAACTATCCAAAATTAAACTAATCATGCCTAAACTATATGAAAATGCATGCAAAAATGTACAAGAATTATGATGTGAAATCACATTATCAGTGTAAAAGTAATTTATGAGTCACGGTGAGAGCGTAACCGTGAAATTTTTTTTGAACTGCTAATTTTTGCCCAAGAAATTCCGTAATATTGTAAAAAGTTATTTAGTGAAATTAATATTCGAAAATACCTTATTAAAATAATAATAATAATAATAATATAAAAAAATTATTATTTATTATTTTTTAAAAAAAGTCAAAGTTTGACTTTAAAAAATTTTTCTAGGAAAATGATAAACGACGGCAAGTTTCGAAATTATTTACGGGGAAAGTTTAGAAACAACAGTACTTAATTTAAGAAGAGATTTAATCTGAATTGGTTTAATTTTTTTAGAGTTGAAGTTTCAGTAAAAGAGATCTTGATGATTTGACGTTTTATAAACGAATTTCAAGTAGAAATGATTTTTGGTAAATGAGTTTTACTTAATGACGTAAAGGACGATATAGAACTTAGTAACCGAGATGTCGGGGTACTAGTGTTCTTATGACGTTATCCTATTTTGGATTTGTTTTTCACAGACAAAAACGATGTAAAATGACGATATGGAACTTAGTAAGCGAGACGTCGGGGTACTAGTGTTCTTATGACGTTATAGGCTTGGTGTCTAGTAGGTAGACGGTGTGTCTACTTCACGACGTAATAAACGACTGTAAAAGATTAATGATGTTTTCTATTACCACGAACCTATGACTGGTGCATCGGTCGAGAGGTGTCGTGATTGAGCACTCGGACTGTGAAGTCCTGTGTTTTAATGAGAGTTTTAAAGATGTTAAAATGATGTGAGTCGTAAGCTATTTTGAGCTTCGGTAAAGAATGATCGAACACAAAGAAAAGTGTTAAGAACAAAGTGTTTTTGCATGCATTTGGCAGACGTGCCTGTGTTCTGGATGTGTGCCTGGTGTTCTGGCTGCGTGCCTGTGTTCTGGCTGCGTGTCTGGTGTTCTGGTTGCGTGCCTGTGTTCTGGCTGTGTGCCTGGTGTTCTGGCTGCGTGCCTGGAGTCTGATCAACTCATTACTGGTTGGTATATCTCATGAGATTAAGTGTGGATGTTTAGATGATGTATTGAAGTGTTCATGCATAGTTTTTCAACGTTGATGTTTGGGGTGTGGAACCCATTGATAAACTGTATGCTATAATATGGATGCTTATGTTGTTATAAACATGTATGTGTGCATGTGTCTTTTTTTGTGTCGCGCATTTAGTTATTGTGTTAAATCCATATATTGGCATCTCACCCTTACAAACATATCAGAGTCGCACAAGGGGTAGGATCTCTACAAAAAGGAGAAGGCTATCTAGTTCGGGGCATGTTGTTGCTGCTTCTATCGGTTGTAGTGTCTGTTAGTTACGACCAGCTTAGGTCCTATTGTGTTATATTATGTTTTGGGAATAAACTAAACTGATAATGATCTAGGTGTGAAAACATGTGGCAGTATAGTTGTATGACTTATATACATTATGTATTTAAGTGTGATTTGATTACGTTGTTGTTGCTTTGAGGTTAAGAAGAAGAAAAAAATTTATCACCATATTTTGAAAAGATAAACGTTGAGAAAACATTATTTTCCGAAAGCAACCAGCAAATTAAATTTTATTTCTGCAAACGGGTAACCATGTGATGACCCGAGTTAGGGTGTCACAACGATCGGTGTCGAATTCCAGACAGAGAGCTTAGACATCGATCGTAAGGAAGTGAAGGCTCAGATTTGGGACACTGTTGGTCAAGAGCGCTTCCATGATGTCACTTCTGCTTACTACAGAGGCGCTGTCGGTGCTCTCATTCACTACGACATTACCCGCCGTACTACTTTCGATAGCATCTCTCGCTGGCTCGATGAGCTTAATAGTATCATTCATTAATGCCCTTCCTTAGTTCATTTACATTTACTCACTCGCAAAACTCCACTTAACACTAATTGGTTTTGTTTTAGGATGAAATCTAATATCGTATCAGAGTCGAAAATAGTCTCCTTTGTTATACATCACCTGCCTTAATTCATGAGAAGCGTCTTATATAGCTGTTTGGCAACTACACTTAATTGGTTTTAGGATGTAATCTAATATCATAGATATATATATATTGGAAAAGAAAGCAATTCCTACTAACTAAGACTAAATTCTTCTTTGTCTTTCATTACAAGGATAAGGATCTCACACATAGGAATAGGAGAGCCATTTACCATTATGCTTTATGATATGTGACTCATACTTGGGGGGCTTTGTGTACATTTTGAGTTTGTCCATTGTTTCTTTTTCACATTTTTTCTAATTTGTCAACATTTTTATGCACATGAACTTTCCATCCTCATTAGTTCGTTTGATGTCATGATTTTCGGGGCATAGGTTGTAGTCCCTATTTTTGACCATGTTTTGTTTGCCTTCTACATCATATGACTCTTCTTTTACCTTTCTTTCACCTTTTATTTTTTGAAGATAAAAATAGAAAATCTTCTTGAGGGTGAGCACTAAGGTTTGTTGCCTTGTGATGTGGAGGTCACGGGTTCAAATCCTGGAAATAGTCTGTCCGCTTGCAGAGCCTCGTGTACTAGGCCGCCCTTTTTAATTGGAGTCTTCCACCGTTGATTGCACTTTTGTGTCTATGTGCTTAGTACTTGTTTTGCTTCATCTCCCTATTGATTTTAATGATCATAAGGTTAGGTTACAGAAGATGTGATTTGTACTTGTATTTGCATGCTTCACTTCTGTTATCATCTTCACATGTTAACCTAGGACTAGGAGCAATTTTATTAACAGTGGGGTATCTTGGTGGTCATCATCGTCATTCTTGCTTCTCCATTGCACTTTTACTTTTTAGGGGGTGTCTTGACAGGACAGCTCTGCTGAGAGATTGGCATGCTTTGTTGCATGTTTCTGTTTCTCATTGTATTTTCAGTTGTTTTTTTAGTTGGTGGGTATTTCTTATCGCTTGCATTTGTACTATTCTCTTAACTCTTAATCTTTTATAAAAGAAACGATCAACAGAAAGAAAACCAAAGTAGAAAGAGATAAAATTCTATAGTTCTTATTATTAACTGATCATTGATTATAGAGGATGCAACTGGATGTAATTATGAAATCTCACTAAACATTTCCTTTAAATGGTGCAAGTTCTTTTCTTCTGTCAGAAGTTCAATATTTCTGTGTTTTCTGGAAATCTCATACTCCAAACTTACTTTACGAAAACTTTCATGCATCGCATTGCGACACAACTGTGGCAATGATGCTTGTGGGTAACAAATGTGATTTGGAGAATATCAGGGCGGTGAGAGTCGAGGAAGGAAAAAGCCTTGCGAAGCAGAATGTTGGTTTTTTCATGTAAACCTCTGCCTTAGACTCAACAAATGTTAAGACGGCGTTTGAGATAGTTATTCGAGAGATATACAATAATGTCAGCAGGAAGGTCCTCAACTCATACCTACAAGGCAAAGTTATCTGTCAACGGGGTGAGCCTTGTTAACAATGGGGCCGGTGCATCAAAGTAAAAAAGCTATTTTTCTTGCTGTGCAAGATGACCTCCATTCTCATTTCCATTTATTGTACAAGTTGCTTTGTTACCGGAATTTGGTTCTTATTAGTTGATTAATTAAAGGATAAAACTTGGATATAATTTTATAGGTAAATTATGTGTTGTTTTCCAATAGGAATAAAGTATGTGTAAATAACATGTATCACTGTTGTTACATGTTCCATTCCCATGTGAAAATAGAACATAATGTTTCTATGGAATTATAACTATGTTGAGTCCTTAATTAAAAGGTTGGCTTGTTCCTTAATATACATGATTTGAAAAGTTCTTTAGCTACAACCATAAACATATATTAAGGAAAATGTTAACTTCAATTTTAAGAAAGCGGGTATAATTGTATAATTGGGATACAAAGAGCTTGTAATTACAGAAAATGAAGTGGACGTCCATTTATGTCATGTTTTGTGAAATATGTCTAGTGATTTCTTGACTGTGGAATTGTTATATTCGTAAGTTCTCTTCTTGTCGTTCATCCTGTTTCCTATTCCAACATTTTTGCTCACTAGGAAACTTTCTATATTATGTTGTGCATTTTGGTTCAGAAATTGTTCCCCGTTTGCTTGAGTACTATTTGTCTTGAGTTGATCCGTAAGATTTGCTATCGTTTACCTATTCTTATTTGCCTATTGTTTACCTACAAGGAATACAGGCCATTGGCGTTTTAGCTAATTAATACCAATAAAAGTAATACTCCCTGCAGTCCATATTATAAACAAAAGTTGAATACAACACACGTATTAAGGTGGTTAATTAATCTTAGTTAAAAGTGTCAATAAGAATCAAAAATTAATTTTGTTACTTAAATTATCCTTCCTCTTATTTATTAAACTTGTGTTTAACTTGTGTTGTTGAGTTATTGGAAAACAAAATTTTAACCTTTTTATCATATATATGTTTTGACTCTAACATAATCTGATTGGCATGAAACTTGTGGGTTTTCTAGGTAGGTTTTCTTATACTAAGGGAATCGTGAAATGCTGTTAATTTTTAGTATAGATTCTGGAAAATCTAACACTGATATCTTACAAACACCACTCCCATAGACAAAGGAGCAGAATCAACTATTTCCTTCCTTGAGCCTATAACAAATCACCATCTCCAATTTAAACTTCAGCATGGGATGGATTCATGCAAAGGTATGGTAATTTCCTCAAAAGAAAAAAAATCAAAGGTATGGTAATCGAATGAAAGTAAAGAAATATGAATATATAATGTAATCAACCAATTGAGTTAGAATTAGAACACATGATTATATCTTAATAATAGAAAAGCTTAAAAATCTGCATTAGAATAAGACTACATTTATCTTTTTTGATACGCAAAAAAAAAATAAAAAAACATAAACTCATTCTAACTCTATCCATATGCCTCTTCGCAGCATAGAGGACAAGTAGTTTTTCGTTGTTGAACCAAGGTTGGACGTAAGATAAATGGAATTTATGGACACACACTCCAAAGGGTTGAATGATATTCATAACATCAGAAACGATGCCAGCACTGTAAAACACATAACTTGAAAAACATGCCACAACACTTATTCCAGCTAACTTCTAGAACAAGAAAAGTGTTGCCTCAACACTGACAACTGCAACGTGATATGTTTTAGAGAAGTGCTACATCATTTCATATATATCAGTAAGCTTGATTACGAATAATATTATCGGAATTATAATGAACTATGATAAGCATGTCTTTTTTAACATTTTTGCAGACAAACTTAAATATATATCTTCTTTTAATTAATTTTTTATAATTTATATACTTGTCATTTTAATATATATTTTTTAGATCTTATCTCAATTTAGAAGGAAAAAAAACTTTAATGTAAAGGATATTTGCTAGCTTTGTATTCAAATTTGCTTAAAATCAAAAGCTTAATTCCAGAGATTTAGAAAAGGAAAAGTAATTATTCTCTTAATCAAACAGGAAATCCGGCCATGTTGTTATAGTTTGATTTTTCCATTTTTTTTATATTATTCATTTTTCCATTTTAAATGTTTGTTTTGTTTAGCCTTCACATTAATAAACAAATGACGATATTAAGCTTTCATCAGAAGTTATATTTTTTTGCTTCTTAAAAATCACTTTATAAAACAGCTTATATCTTTCTTTTGATATATGTTTTTTTAGATTTTATCTCAATTTAGAGAGAGAAAAAACATTTGTAATGCATAAAATATTTCCTAGTTTTGTATCCAAAATACAGTATGGACCCGTGCCATACATGAGGAATATGCTAATTTTTTAGGATTTCATAAAAAATATTTAATTAATAATTTATGTTTTTGATTAAAAATTCTTGCGGGGAATTGTATACTAAAAATTATTTTGTTTGAATCGTTGATCATAAACTGTAGCAAATATTAACTTAACAACTATTATTGATATTATAAGACAAAAAATGACTCTTAAGTGTAAATAGTAAGTACATATTGTCTTGTAAATATACACTCTAGCCTATTACATGTGCGATGTAACACCTTGTTTTTCCTATGCTTTATGTAGCAGTAAATATATATTTAAATATGTTTATTTTAGATTAAACTCAGGATGATCTTAATTAAACTAATATCATTTTCTTGTGTTGTTATATCATATGAAGTCACGGTAAAATTTTCAGTTGAAAATTCAGATGGAAGCTGGTCTGCATTTTCACTGCCGGTACAAGTTTACTGTGCAGAAAACCAAATTTTGACCCGTGAACATGATGGTTAGTGTTTTTAATATGTTTCCTTCAACTTTGGTTATTTTGTAAATTTTCGTTCAAAAATAAAATAAAATATTTTATTCGGGCGAAAACGACAGAAGAATTACGATCGAAAATGCAACTGGGTACGAAATGGAACAGATTAGGGAACAAAAAAAGAAGTGAGGAGTCATGATGGAAGAGGCTATGACACACTCCAAAAGTATAATCATCACACTTTTCAAATTATAATACTATTCTAATCCAAAAAGTTATTTCTCTCTCTTCTTTTATCCAATCAAGCATTAAACCACAAAGAATGCTCAACAAGCCCTCCCTCTCTTCTCCTTTGGCCATGGACTTCCTCCCCTATCTCTATATATATCCCTCTCATTTTCACTTCATCATCTTCCTTCTTCAAACACCATTAAAGTTTCATCTTCTTCCTTTCTTTTAAAAGTTCAAGCTCTTAAAACTTTTGTTTTTATTCATCTTTTCTACTTGAGTTCATCATTAAAGTTCTTCCTTATACTAAGAGGTTGTGTAAAACAAAAATCTCTACCTATCTCTTCCAATGAAGGCCGAATGCTTGCATTTGTGACCTAGGAGGTTTTTGTTTCAACTTTTGGAATATGATCATGTGTTTGAGTTTCTAACTATCCATTGATCTTAAATGTATAAATCTTGGAAGGCTTGATAGCTTGTTCCTATGATGGCCGAAAATATGAATAAATAGGCCTAGCAAACTATGTTTCAAATTTCCAAGTATGATCATGGATTTAGAACTCTTAATACCTTGTGATTATAAACCTAAGAGTTATTGTTAAACAAAGAATATTTTCCTCATCACCCTATGATGGCCGAAACATAGAGTTTAGGTGATGTTTGAGTTCTTATTTTTCAAAAATGATCATGGACTTGAGCTCCATAAGATATTTGGATTCTAAGTCTAAGATATTGGAGAGTTTAAGGATTTCTAACTTGTTTATTCTATGTTATCAAAGTTAGATGTATTACTTTCATTTTTCCAAGATGATCATGGATTTGTGCTCCATAAGATATTTGGATGCTAAGTCTAAGAGATTGGAATGTTTAAGTTTCCATTGTTTTCCAAAATGATCATGGACTTGAGCTCCATAAGATATTTGGATGCTAAGTCTAAGAGATTGGAAAGTTTAAAGATTTCTAGCCTATAAATCCTATGAAGGCAGAACCTAGAAGGTTATGGACCTAGGATACTTTGTTCTTATTGTGAACACTCATTTTTGTCCATCTTCATTCTATTCTAATTTTATGTTATTATGTTTCAGGGTGACTAAATCTTGGAAGGTTTGTGTAACACCCCGATTTTATTTGCTTTGTAATATCGATAATAAATATATAAATATATATTTTTATCCGAGACTTAGAAAATGATTTTGGATGAACCAAGGTCATTTCCTTGTTATACTTATTTTAATAAGGCTACGGGGAAGTTTTTGGTTGAAAATTCAAACGGAAGCCGGTCTGCTGTTTTCTGTGTTTTCACTGACAGTAAAAGTTTACTGCTCAGAAGACCTAATTTTGAGTCGTGAACGAGATGAAAAATATTTTTATCGTATTTACTATGATATTGGAAATTTTGAAAATTCTGGAAAAAAAAAATTAAAATAATATATTTGTTGCGGGTGTATACGTCGATATGTCTCTAGGAAAAGCTTGCGCCAGATGAATCGAGGAGTCGGCAACGTAGCAGAGATGTTGGATTGACGGACTTGACGAGCATTTATGACGAGTTTATCCGTATCATAATGGCCATAATGGCACATTTATGACAAAGTTAATTTTTCCTATGAAATGACCAAATTGCCCTTGTCTTTTTATGACAATTTCAAACAAATGCCATTGGAAAAAGTTGACCAACTCTTGCCCAAAACCCACGGCTCCAATGCCTTCTTCATTAAGTTTGGCTTCTTCTTCATTTAAATAGGTTGTCTTCTTCATTGAGCCATTTTTCCATTTTCATGTTCTTTTGCTCCAAAGAGTTCATAATTCGTCTGATTTTGATTGGAAATTCTGACCATTTTCTATTCTTAATCTCGAAAAACTTTCAACATGAAAGTTGTTCATCTTTCTCTCTTCTTTCCAACTACATAAATATCATCCAAAACGGACAAGTATGTTGAGATATCCACCCAAAATACTTAAACTGTTCTAAAACCTAACTATGATCATCTTCTTCCTTAAGTTTCTCAAGAACACCATGAGAAATTTGTGAAGAACATCATCCAAATATTGATTTCCTTGAATCATCAAGAGGTAAAAACTTATTCTCTTGTCATTTGAATCATTTCTCTTCACAACTTTTGTAGATTCATGGCTAAGATTCATATGTTCTTCATTTGTTCAAAGTTCATGGAGTTAGATTCAAAAATTCATAACTAATTCTAGAAAAATCCTTTTGACATGAAACCAATTGCTATGATCTTATAATCATCTCTATTTTCATCATCTAGAAGCACAAGATCATTAGAAATTTCTTTCCCTAAAATCTGGTAAAGGCCGAACCTAGGTTAACTTTGTGTTCTTTGGTTTTGTTTCATTTTCATGACTTGATTAATGATTCAATCCTTTTGTATCTTGCTGGTTCTTGTATTCAAGTATATAGAAGATCAAAAAAATCAACCTTTAACCTATTGATCTCATCAAAACCGAAACCCTAGGTTTGAGTACTTAATGGTTTTGTGATTCAAAAGTTGTTTGTAACACTTGAATCAAACTTTAACCTTTGTATGTTGATTTAAATCCAAGAGTTGATGAAATTCCAAAACTTCTAGCCTATAGATGTTGAGGAAACCGAACCCTAGTTCTTAGAACTAGATGAGTTTTAGTTCATGTTCTTGATTCATAATCATGGTTAAAGTGTCTAATCATGTTTAAGTAACTTATGGATCATTAATCCTTTAGTTAACCAAATTTTAATTTTCCTAACCAAGAAAATTGGTTTAAGCCGAAACCTAACCTCCATGAACCAAATGTATTGTTGTTTAAATTGATTTACTTTGGTTGCAATTCGTTTGAAGGAAACAACTGAGTTAGCTGATTTACGCGGACGAAGAGAAAATCGGATCGGGATCAGGAGACTAACAGAAACTGTAGTTAAATCTTCAAGAGGTAAGGGGGGTATGCCTGAGGAGTTTAAGATAATCTCATGTTTATTTGTGGAGTCATTTATTAATTTTCTGTATAAAATATTTTATTATATTGTACTGTTTACTATTAATTGTTAGATTGATGTGATGTTTATCTGAGTAATTGAATTGATGTGATGTGTGGACTTACATGATTATAATTATTTGTTTATATTATAATTGTGATGCATGTCATGAATTGATATATGCCATGCTATTATGTGATTGGAAATTTATCTGCTGTTGAGTGTTGGACTGAGTAACCTGACATTAGTAAGTGTTAAAAATTTTAATTAAGGATAAAAACCTTAATAAGCTTGGATAATTAATCAGAGGGATTAATTTGGGAGATTTTGAGAAAAATGAAAAAAATTATTATTTTAATAATATTTTGTGGAAACAGTGTAAATAAGCCATAGTAAGGGCGAAACCGTGAAATTTTTTCACAGGCTCTAATTTTTATATAATAAATTCAATTTTATTATAAAATGTTATTTAAAGTGATTAAGTTCCAAAAATAATATTTACAGCAATCAGAACAATTTCTTCTGACAGAGAAGTGATATTAGTTATTTAATATTATTTACTTAATATCATTTATTTAATATTATTTAATATTTAATATTTAATTATTTAAATTTTCGAAATTTATTTATTTAATCTTTTTAATTATTTTTGTTTTGTTAACCTTTATTGAAAATTATATCTTAAAGTGAAATAATTAGAAATCAAAGGAAATTATAAGTGATTTTTGAAATTTATTAACGTTTTGACAGAAAAGAATTTATGTAACAATGTTTTTATTCAGTGAATGTATTCCGTTAAACTTGGATGAGTTTTCAAAGCTTGGTTTTGTTTTACACTGAGCAAAATGTTTTATAAGCAGATAAATGAGCCTAGAACCGAGACGTCGGGATTCTAGTGTTGTATGGACACGTAGATCAAGGATCTGTGTCATGGGACAGAGTGTCCTGCAAGTTTTGTTTTTGGACCGTGTGTCCTAAGTTGATGTGGAAAATGTGAGTTCCATATCTGCGAGCCTAAAACTGGTGCATCGGTTTAAGGGCATCGTGATTGAGCATTCGGACTGTATGTCCTATGTTGAGATTAAAAGATTTGGACTGTGTGTGTCCTGTATTTGTTTTAAAGTGAAAAGTCTTAATTAAAAGAATTAAGCATGGTCGTTAAGCTTTGTGCTTCGACGAGGAAAGATTATTACGACAAAGAAAATAAACGAGAATAAAAGTTTTTCTCATGCATTCAATGGCCATTGGGTCATGTAAATGGCATTGAATCCAGAGTGGATCAATGTATATGACAGACGTGTCAGGTGGTGATGATCATTGAGGTCCGGAGTGGATCAATGTATCTTTTATAGGACTTTGTGTCCAAATTGATAGGACTTTGTGTCCAGATTGAATATATGTGCCGCTATTTCCTAACTGGAATGGGGGAATAGTGTCATTGCTTTTCATGAGCATCCTAACGGGAATGGGGATGTGCACAATTGTGTTGTTGCTTAGCATGAGCATCCTAACGGGAATGGGGATGTGCACAATTGTAATTGTGTCGTTGCTTTGCATGAGCATCCTAACGGGAATGGGGATTGTAATTGTGTCGTTGCTCTGCATGAGCATCCTAACGGGAATGGGGATGTGCACAATTGTGTTAGGTGCTGGCATGAACATCCTATCGGGAATGGGGATGTGCACCATTGATTTTCTTGGGCATTGTTTTGTTCGTTTTTACAATGCTCCATGTGCGAGCCTGATCAGCTTGAAACGAAACAGAAAGTTGTGGGATCTCCGGAGATTAGGTATCAAAATAGAGTTGAATATTGAAGTGTCGTGCATTTTTATAAAATGACGATGACTGCCGGGTATGATACCGTGTGAAATAAATCATTCTGTTGTTTTAAGTTAATTTTATTATGTTGTGAATATTTGGTATTTGCTATTTGAGAGTCGTGCATGGGGTTGTCTTATTAAAACTCATATATTGGAAACTCACCCTTACAAACATATCAGGTTTATGTTAGATTAAGGTAGTACTTCGGTACACTAGTACGGATGAAGCAAAGGAATCCACTAAGTCGTTCGAGGACTTAACTACTAGATGCTTGAAGAGGTATGCGTCGGTGGAAATGTCACGAGGATAATAATTCAGGATCTGCATCAAGTACGTACCAGACTTTGATCGTGGAGACATCTTTATCGCCTCTCTGATTTCTTACCGATTTTCTGGTAAATTAGGAGTTTATATGTTTTGATACTTCCATAGTTCCGGAAGTAGAGGTATCCTCACCGGATATTTCGATGGGTTGGGAAAAACTATGGTTGTCTTCCCAACCGTGATTATTTGTACTGACCAGTTATAGAACTTTTGGGTATCTTATAAAGTAGTGGTATTGGTTATTCTGGACGTTTGATTATTGAAAGTCATTCTTTTGATTTGTAATTCCAGATTACCACTACATTACAATTACTCCTTTATTTTCTTATGTTAAGTCTTTTGGAGATGACCTGTTATGTGAAGGTCTACGTGTAAAATTCTCATGATACCTATTTATATTATGTTAATGGTGTTGGATTATATATATATGGAGTAAAAGAAAAAGAAAAAATTTTATCACTAGTTTTGAAAGGGATTAATAACTAGAAAATTATATTTTCCGAAAGCAACCAGCAAAACTATTTTATTGAATGTATTTCCGCAATAAGTTACGTAAATGTGATAACCTGAAAATGGGGTGTCACATTAGTGGTATGAGAGCTGGTCGAGTCTTTCGGGAAACCTTGGGGAATAGGTCTGTAAGGTTTTTGTTGTGTGATCTCTAGTTGAACCTTGTTTGAATTGTTTGTTGGTTGAAACAATGTGTGTTGACACACAAGTAAATATGTTTTGGTTGGTTCTAATTGGGTTGAGACCTTGAGAGATCTCATGTTTAGTAAAGGGTACTCATGTTCATGTCGATACATTCGTTTATCCCTTAGGACAGTATCAGACATTTGAATAAGGTACCTGTCATTGAAAGTTTTTGGGGAAATTTTCTGAGAATGTCCCAAGTTTGTACGGACGGACGGATGTTGAGTTTCTGATTGATCTAGTTTCTAGATTTATCCAGATCTCAACTGCTTTGTGTAGGATATTGCCAACGAAGTTAGTTGAGTTAGACTTCAAGAAATATAATTTTCATTCATTTTTTGATAAGTTAGTCATCATTTTCGTCGATGATGTTCTTGTTTACTCTAAGAGTCACGAGGAGCATGAGAAACCATGGATAGTAGATGGTATATTTATTAAATTGCTTCTTAGAAGCAATGTGTTTTGAACACGTAAGTATATGTTTCAGTTTCTGGTTGCCATTTAACTGATTGCGTTTTGTAGGTCAGTTATGGAACCAGAAGGTGGACGTGGACGCGGCTGTGGCAGAGGCCGTAGAGGTGTTTGTGTTAACGGTCGTGGTAACTTCGAAGAGAACTATGAGGAAGTCAGAGGCATGGATTATACTGCACTAGCAATGGCTGATGTTGCTGATGCTATTGCACAACTAACTGCTACAATGGTTGCCCAGAATTTACAGGAACAACTTCGAGCGAAACAGGCTGCTGAGGGCAGAGGTCTTACTGCTTTTAGACGCCAGAATCCTCCACAATTTCATGGAGATGTGGATTCTACAAAAGCTGATTTGTGGATTCAGGAGATAGAGAAAATATTTGAATTGATTCATAGTCCAGAAGGAGTGAAGGTGCCTTATGCTACTTATCTGCTGTTCGGAGATGCTGAGTATTGGTGGAAGGGCATTAAGCAACTGCTGGAAGCAGAAAATCAAGTGATTACTTGGGAGGTATTTAAGAACATGTTTCTGAATAAATATTTTCCACAGAGTGCTCGAGCAGAGAAGGAGCAGGAATTTTTACGTCTGTCTCAAAGGAATTTATCTGTAGGGGAATATGCAGCCAAATTCGAGTCATTGGCTAAGTACTTCTGCTTTTTCCAAAAACGATCCGGATGAAGATTGGAAGTGTGAACATTTTGAAACAGGATTACGGTTCGCGATTAAGGAATTTGTACTTCCGTTGGAAATTGGGAATTTCCAAGCTTTAGTTGAGAAATGTAGAAGAGTAGAACTCATGAGAAAAGGGAGAGATAATGGAGGGAATGTTGGAGGACCCTCTCGAATCAAGAACCAGTTTCAAAATTAGAATCAGGAGAAGCAAATCCAGAGAAAACCATATTTCCGACCACCAAGAAATGACCAGAACCAACAACTACATCGTCCAGTTATTTATGCATCAGGTAGTAGAGGCCAAAGGAACCAAAGCCAAGGTCAAGGCAGGAGATGTTTCAAATGTGGAGATTCAAATCACATAGCAAATAACTGCCCTTTTAAAGAAAGGAAATGTTTCAATTGTGACCAAATAGGACACTTGTCAAAGGATTGTAATGCACCAAGGTGTGGACCAGTTGTTAATAAAACAAGAACCAATAAACCAACGGCTAAGGGGAGAGTTTATACCATGAATGGTGCCGAAGCTTCAAATTCTGAGTTTTGCCATCGCTAGTAATCCTTTAACTGAACTTTTAAATTCATGTGTGATGCAATTCTTTTCTTTTCTCAATAGATTGTGTGAAACTTTTGAGTTGTCTGTTTATTCCTTATCATATGATGTGATCGTTTCAAAACCCTTTGCTGAACAAATTTTTGTGAAATTTTATATGTGGGAACTATCCTATTCTTGTTCAGGATAGACACTTTCATGATAAAAGAAGTTTCTCGATGAGACTTAGTCAATTCACTTTTACTTTTGGTGGAAGTGATCCAGTCTAAATTTTTGTCGGACTGATGTTCTTTTAAATCGTTTTATAGTAAAGTTCTTGTGAAGAAAGAAACTTTATTAGAGTCATGTTTGTAAACATGTATTGGCCGTGCATTTTTACACTCACGAACCTATTGAAGAATCTTTTTACATATTGGACACTTGTATCTTTCAGATTGATCAAATTATTCTTTGTGCTTTCTTGTGAAAGCAAAATCAAGAAATTTCTTGTCTTGAAAATCTCTTTTCAGATTATTGGGAGTAGGTTGACGAAGTCGACATCTTTTCACTGCTTAGGTCCACGGTGTAATGGAAAAACCAACAAAGGCGTGTATCAGAGGACTGATCCAACGTGATAAAGTAATCTTCCAACATCGTTTTGAGTAAAGCCCGAAAAACTTACTTCGAGTGTTGGGTAAAGTTTACATCAAGCGTTAAGATCCAAGTTGAAGTTAATGTTCAGTTTATCATCCTAAGTTAGATGGATAAAGAATAACGGAATTGATCCTTATAAGGTTAGCTGAGAGTAAGTGTAATACCTAAGCATGACAAGAGGTGAATGGATTTTATTGAGGTGTAGATGTGATTAGTAATCTGATAATTTTCAGAAGTAAGATCAGTGAGTAAGATGATTACGGTATATTTTGTTATGATCGAGGTAGAATTTGCTAAAGGAACTAGGATAATGATAAAATGATCATCATTAATATTTAATCGTATGATTGGAAGAAATTACAGCAAGATGTCTATAGTAGTTTAACCTAAGTTGAATGTGAATGGAAAAGAGAAGTTCTTGAGAAAAAATTTTAGTTGATAGATAAGTTTGAAAGCTAAGAGTTAGATAATTCCGTTCTATATAATCCCTTTTGGTTTAATTGCATTAAGATGTGCAATGAAGTTATTTTGAGGATGAGATGTCTGAGGTGATATCAAATTTGGGGTGGTGAATTATAATGAAGAGAAACTAAGACTATGATTAAATATTTTGAGTAGGGAATGGATACGTGGTGCTGTGTAGATATTGTTGGTATTAGTGATAATATTCAGAATTAGATGATTTGAATAAGGTTTCTGGTGGAGCCATGCTGATAAGAGAAGTGATTAAGTTTTGATTTTGTTTTTCTTCGAGTGTGATAGACTCTGATGAAATTTTGAGGATAGTACGGATATATAGAAATTACATAAGAATGAACTGTGTTATGGAATATAGAATAAGAGGAAAGAAGTGATGTGGAGGACAACGTAAAATCTTAAGGTTAAGAGGATACTACAAAATCCTGTTTGATTTCGAGTGACGAAATTTTTTTTAGTGGGGTAGTAATGTAACACCCCGATTTTCGCTGCTTTGTAATATCGGTAATAAATATATAAATATATATTTTTATCCGAGACTTAAAAAATGATTTTGGATGAACCAAGGTCATTTTCTTGTTATACTTATTTTTATAAGGCTACGGGGAAGTTTTTGGTTGAAAATTCAGACGGAAGCCGGTCTGCTGTTTTCTGTGTTTTCACTGACAGTAAAAGTTTACTGCTCAGAAGACCTAATTTTGAGTCGTGAACGAGATGAAAAATATTTTTATCGTATTTACTACGATATTGGAAGTTTTGAAAATTCTGGTAAAAAAAATTAAAATAATATATTTGTTGCGGGTGTATACGTCGATATGTCTCTAGGAAAAGCTTGCGCCAGATGAATCGAGGAGTCGGCAACATAGCAGAGATGTTGGATTGACCGACTTGACGAGCATTTATGACGAGTTTATCCGTATCATAATGGCCATAATGGCACATTTATGACAAAGTTAATTTTTCCTATGAAATGACCAAATTGCCCTTGTCTTTTTATGACAATTTCAAACAAATGCCATTGGAAAAAGTTGACCAACTCTTGCCCAAAACCCACGGCTCCAATGCCTTCTTCATTAAGTTTGGTTTCTTCTTCATTTAAATAGGTTGTCTTCTTCATTAAGCCATTTTTCCATTTTCATGTTCTTTTGCTCCAAAGAGTTCATAATTCGTCAGATTTTTATTGGCAATTCTGACCATTTTCTATTCTGAATCTCGGAAAACTTTCACCACGAAAGTTGTTCATCTTTCTCTCTTATTTCCAATGACATAAAGATCATCCAAAACGGACAAGTATGTTGAGAGATCCACCCAAAATACTAAAACTGTTCTAAAACCTAACTATGATCATCTTCTTCCTTAAGTTTCTCAAGAACACCATGAGAAATTTGTGAAGAACATCATCCAAATCTTGATTTCCTTGAATCATCAAGAGGTAAAAACTTATTCTCTTGTCATTTGAATCATTTCTCTTCACAACTTTTGTAGATTCATGGCTAAGATTCATATGTTCTTCATTTGTTCAAAGTTCATGGAGTTAGATTCAAAAACTCATAACTAATTCTAGAAAACTCCTTTTGACATGAAACCAATTGCTATGATCTTATAATCATCTCTATTTTCATCATATAGAATCACAAGATCATTAGAATTTTCTTTCCCTAAAATCTGGTAAAGGCCGAACCTAGGTTAACTTTGTGTTCATAGGTTTTGTTTCATTTTCATGACTTGATTCATGATTCAATCCTTTTGTATCTTGATAGTTCTTGTATTCAAGTATATAGAAGATCAAAAAAATCAACCTTTAAACTATTGATCTCATCAAAACCGAAACCCTAGGTTTGAGTACTTAATGGTTTTGTGATTCAAAAGTTGTTTGTAACACTTGAATCAAACTTTAACCTTTGTATGTTGATTTAAATCCAAGAGTTGATGAAATTCCAAAACTTCTAGCCTATAGATGTTGAGGAAACCGAACCCTAGTTCTTAGAACTAGATGAGTTTTAGTTCATGTTCTTGATCCATAATCATGGTTAAAGTGTCTAATCATGTTTAAGTAACTTATGGATCATTAATCCTTAAGTTAACCAAATTTTAATTTTCCTAACCAAGAAAATTGGTTAAAGCCGAAACCTAACCTCTATGAACCAAATGTATTGTTGTTTAAATTGATTTACTTTGGTTGCAATTCGTTTGAAGGAAACAACTGAGTTAGCTGATTTACGCTGACGGAGAGAAAATCGGATCGGGATCAGGAGACTAACAGAAACTGTAGTTAAATCTTCAAGAGGTAAGGGGGTATGCCTGAGGAGTTTAAGATAATCTCATGTTTATTTGTGGAGTCATTTATTAATTTTATGTATAAAATATTTTATTATATTGTACTGTTTACTATTAATTGTTAGATTGATGTGATGTTTATCTGAGTAATTGAATTGATGTGATGTGTGGACTTACATGATTATAATTATTTGTTTATATTATAATTGTGATGCATGTCATGAATTGATATATGCCATGCTATTATGTGATTGGAAATTTATCTGCTGTTGAGTGTTGGACTGAGTAACCTGACATTAGTAAGTGTTAAAAATTTTAATTAAGGATAAAAACCTTAATAAGCTTGGATAATTAATCAGAGGGATTAATTTGGGAGATTTTGAGAAAAATGAAAAAAATTATTATTTTAATAATATTTTGTGGAAACAGTGTAAATAAGCCATAGTAAGGGCGAAACCGTAAAAATTTTTCACAGGCTCTAATTTTTATATAATAAATTCAATTTTATTATAAAATGTTATTTAAAGTGATTAAGTTCCAAAAATAATATTTACAGCAGTCAGAACAATTTCTTCTGACAGAGAAGTGATATTAGTTATTTAATATTATTTAATTAATATCATTTATTTAATATTATTTAATATTAAATATTTAATTATTTAAATTTTCGAAATTTATTTATTTAATCTTTTTAATTATTTTTGTTTTGTTAACCTTTATTGAAAAATTATATCTTAAAGTGAAATAATTAGAAATCAAAGGAAATTATAAGTGATTTTTGAAATTTATTAACGTTTTAACAGAAAAGAATTTATGTAACAATGTTTTTATTCAGTGAAAGTATTCCGTTAAACTTGGATGAGTTTTCAAAGCTTGGTTTTGTTTTACACTGAGCAAAATGTTTTATTAGCAGATAAATGAGCCTAGAACCGAGACGTCGGGATTCTAGTGTTGTATGGACACGTAGATCAAGGATCTGTGTCATGGGACGGAGCGTCCTGCAAGTTTTGTTTTTGGACCGTGTGTCCTAAGTTGATGTGGAAAATGTGAGTTCCATATCTGCGAGCCTAAAACTGGTGCATCGGTTTAAGGGCATCGTGATTGAGCATTCGGACTGTATGTCCTATGTTGAGATTAAAAGATTTGGACTGTGTGTGTCCTGTATTTGTTTTAAAGTGAAAAGTCTTAATTAAAAGAATTAAGCATGGTCGTTAAGCTTTGTGCTTCGACGAGGAAAGATTATTACGACAAAGAAAACAAACGAGAATAAAAGTTTTTCTCATGCATTCAATGGCCATTGGGTCATGTAAATGGCATTGAATCCAGAGTGGATCAATGTATATGACAGACGTGTCAGGTGGTGATGATCATTGAGGTCCGGAGTGGATCAATGTATCTTTTATAGGACTTTGTGTCCAAATTGATAGGACTTTGTGTCCAGATTGAATATATGTGCCGCTATTTCCTAACTGGAATGGGGGAATAGTGTCATTGCTTTGCATGAGCATCCTAACGGGAATGGGGATGTGCACAATTGTGTTGTTGCTTTGCATGAGCATCCTAACGGGAATGGGGACGTGCACAATTGTAATTGTGTCGTTGCTTTGCATGAGCATCCTAACGGGAATGGGGATGTGCACAATTGTGTTAGGTGCTGGCATGAACATCCTATCGGGAATGGGGATGTGCATCATTGATTTTCTTGGGCATTGTTTTGTTCGTTTTTACAATGAGCCATGTGCGAGCCTGATCAGCTTGAAACGAAACAGAAAGTTGTGGGATCTCCGGGGATTAGGTATCAAAATAGAGTTGAATATTGAAGTGTCATGCATTTTTATTAAATGACGATGACTGCCGGGTATGATACCCTGTGAAATAAATCATTCTGTTGTTTTAAGTTAATTTTATTATGTTGTGAATATTTGGTATTTGCTATTTAAGAGTCGTGCATGGGGTTGTCTTATTAAAACTCATATATTGGATACTCACCCTTACAAACATATCAGGTTTATGTTAGATTAAGGTAGTACTTCGGTACACTAGTACGGATGAAGCAAAGGAATTCACTAAGTTGTTCGAGGACTTAACTACTAGATGCTTGAAGAGGTATGCGTCGGTGGAAATGTCACGAGGATAATAATTCATGATCTACATCAAGTACGTACCAGACTTTGATCGTGGAGACATCTTTATCGTCTCTCTGGTTTCTTACCGATTTTCTGGTAAATTAGGAGTTTATATGTTTTGATACTTCCATAGTTCCGGAAGTAGAGGTATCCTCACCGGATATTTCGATGGGTTGGGAAAAACTATGGTTGTCTTCCCAACCGTGATTATTAGTACTGACCAGCTATAGGACTTTTGGGTATCTTATAAAGTAGTGGTACTTGGTTATTCTGGACGTTTGATTATTGAAAGTCATTCTTTTGATTTGTAAATCCAGATTACCACTACGTTACAATTACTCCTTTATTTTCTTATGTTAAGTCTTTTGGAGATGACCTGTTATGTGAAGGTCTACGTGTAAAATTCTCATGATACCTATTTATATTATGTTAATGGTGTTGGATTATATATATATGGAGTAAAAGAAAAAGAAAAAAATTTTATCACTAATTTTGAAAGGGATTAATAACTGGAAAATTATATTTTCCGAAAGCAACCAGCAAAACTATTTTATTGAATGTATTTCCGCAATAAGTTACGTAAATGTGATAACCTGAAAATGCGGTGTCACAGTTTGATAGCTTGTTCCTATGATGGCCGAAAATATGAATAAGTAGGCCTAGGATACTATGTTTCAACTTTCCAAGTATGATCATGGATTTAGAACTCTTAATACCTTGTGATTATAAACCTAAGAGTTATTGTTAAACAAAGAATATTTTCCTCATCATCCTATGATGGCCGAAACACAGAGTTTAGGTGATGTTTGAGTTCTTATTTTTCAAAAATGATCATGGACTTGAGCTCCATAAGATATTTGAATTCTAAGTCTAAGATATTGGAGAGTTTAAGGATTTCTAACTTGTTTATTCTATGTAAGATATTGGAGAGTTTAAGGATTTCTAACTTGTTTATTCTATGTTATCAAAGCTAGATGTATTACTTTCATTTTTCCAAGATGATCATGGATTTGAGCTCCATAAGATATTTGGATGCTAAGTCTAAGAGATTGGAATGTTTAAGTTTCCATTGTTTTCCAAAATGATCATGGACTTGAGCTCCATAAGATATTTGGGTTCTAAGTCTAAGAGATTGGAAAGTTTAAAGATTTCTAGCCTATAAATCCTATGAAGGCCGAACCTAGAAGGTTATGGACCTAGGATACTTTGTTCTTATTGTGAACACTCATTTTTGTCCATCTTCATTCTATTCTAATTTTATGTTATTATGTTTCAGGGTGGTTAAAAAATAATAGTGAAGAAAGAATGAAGAAAAAGAAAATAACCAAGAAGCGAGGAGGAGGTTCATATCTAATTTTCTGTTGGACGAGTAGGTCGTCCATTGCATGTTTAACTCTCTATTGGACGAGTAGGTCGTCCATTGCATGTTTAACTTTCTGTTGGAGGAGGAGGTCGTCCATTGCATGTTTAACTCTCTGTTGGACGAGTAGGTCGTCCGTTGCATATCTAAACCCAACTAAAATATGTTTGTATGTGAGTTGGGTACCTTCAATTAAATTTTCAAGGATTTTGAAGGTCATTTGAATGATCATTCACAATTTTTTTTATATAAGAAGCACGCTGGAGCATCACAATGAAGAGGGTCATCCCAACTAGGTTGGCACCACCCAATTCAACAATCATTTGCTGCATGCTACGCATTTATCGATGAATCAAAGAACAAAGGAATCATGGGGGGACATAAGGCCAAAACCCATGAGAAAAAGAAAAACTAAGAAAACCTGTAACTAGGCAAGCCTAGCCTATTTCGACAAAATTCATCCTTAATAAAATGGGGGATTGTGTCCCCCCAACTAAAACCAGGATTATGAATTCCAAAATTTGCTAGTTTATCTTCACACGCATTGCCTTCCCTATATGTGTGAGTAACTTGGAAGGAAATGCCTTTGACTATGTGCAAGCAATTCTTCCATCTTGCCAGCAGCCTCCACGGCACAATTTTCAGGTTCTTGAATGCAGAAACCACAAGCATCGAGTCAGTCTCTAACCAAAGATTCCTCCAGCCTCTAGAGTTAGCAATCTCTATGGCAAGAATGGCACCAGAAAGCTCGGCAAAAAAGGCAGAAGTATATCCAAAGCTGCGTGAAAAACAACCGAGAGCAGTTGAGTTGTGGCCTCTAAAAATACCCCCACAAGCTGGAACACCCGGGTAGCCATGGGCAGCCCCATCAATATTACACTCAGTCCAATTGCAGGGTGGGGACAACCAGACCACTTCTTTTATTCTTGGAGCCCTGCGAGCATGACCATCAATCCTAAAGTTTTTTAGGATGACAAACTCTTCAATTGTGTTAAACATTGTGCCAGTGGACATGTTGCACGAAAGTGAGACAGCAGAGATAACCATTGTCTTAGCATAGGCTAGACTGGTATTTTTGTGCAGGTATCTACATTGATTCCTAGCAAACCAAAACACCCATATGGTATTAATGATGGCAGCCATGATCACATCCTTCAGTTGAGGACTATGGCTATGGTGAGGGAAAGTAAATAGAGAGTCAAAGGAGGAGGGATCTATAGCTATAGACAATGCATACCCCAACCAGTGCCACAATGACTGAGCATAGCAGGACAGGAAAAGGTGGGAAGCTGATTCTTCCTCTAGCCAACATAGACTACACATGGAAGCCATTGGAATGCCTCTCCTCCTAATGTTCTCATCAGTTGGCATTTTGTGATGAAAAATTCTCCAAACCAAGAAAGACCTAGCAGGGGGAATAGACTTGGACCAGATCTGTTTGAACTTAGGAGCCGAGTTTCTAACAGGATTCAGGAACAATAAGGCATCTTTGAGGGAGAGCATTCCATTTGTTGAGCTGATCCATACCAGTCTGTCTTCACAGGCCTCCACCGGGATCTGAATTTGTAGAATACTGTCCACCACATTTGGGAAATAATGTTGCAGACAGTCAGGAATGCTCCAGTCTCCATCCACCAGAAAGTCTTTAACCAAGGCAAGCAGGGAAGGATGCCAATGATCCGGAATATACATCATAGAAACCAAGGGTTCATCCAGCCATTTATCTGTCCAGAAGTTAATAGAATTACCATCACCAATTAACCAGGAGGAGTTCTCTAAGGCAACATGATACCACTTCCTTAAAGCTGGCCAAATAGAGGAGCTGACATGGTGACCAATTGGCTTGAAGTTATTGAGAAACCTGGCTCTAAGAAACCTGGCCCACTGATCAGCAGAGGTGATCAAATTCCAACTCAGTTTCAGCATAGAAGCTTCATTAATTGCTCTGATAGACCTGATGCCCAGGCCACCCTCAGAATCAGGAGAGCAAACTGCATTCCAAGTCACTGTAACATGTTTCCTTTTGTGAATATCCCCTGACCAAACAAAGTTTCTGATCCAATAATCCAGTTTCTTAATCAGAGAAATAGGCCACATGTATATGTGAAAACTGTAAACTAGCATACCTTGAATCACATACTTAACAAGTTGCACTCTACCCATGATTGAGAGAAGGGAGCCTTTCCAAGAGGAAAGCTTGCATTTGTTTCTGTCTAGGATGGGCTGAAGGTGGGTTGTTTTCGGTTTACCCTTAAACAGAGGCACCCCAAGGTAGTTGAAGGGGAGAGATCCTGCTGAAAATCCAAGGAAAGAGCTCATCTCAGCTATCCTTCTAGGAGACATTGATCAAGCAAAAAATTTACACTTATCCAGACTCAGAATCTACCATGAGGCCTGACCATAAGCCTCAAACAGCTGCATAATGGCTCTAATATTAGCTTTTGTGCGCTTGCAGAAGACCATAATGTCATCTGCGTAGAGAATGTGGCTAGGAGTCACAAAGCCTCTTGGGCTGGACATGGGCAATCTTCCAGACTCAACAAGCTTAGTTATCCCCCTACTCAGGACTTCTTCAGCAAGGCAAAACAGGAGGGGGGAGAGGGGGTCACCTTGCCTCACCCCTCTTTTGCAAGTGAAGAAGCCAATTGAATTGCCATTTACTGAGATAGACAGGTGAGCCGAGTGTAGGATGGACTTAATCCAAGAGCGGAACTTGTGATCAAAGCCAAAAGCAGACAGAACCTTCAAGAGGAAATTCCAATCTAAAGTGTCAAAAGCCTTTTTAATGTCCAATTTCAAAGCCATGTTCCCTCCATAGCTTTTGTTGCTTAGCATGTTGACTGCTTCAGAGGCTATGCAAACACAATCAGCAATGTGTCTTCCCTTAATAAATCCTCGTTGTTCAGTAGAAACTATTTTTGGCATGATTACTGCAAGTCTGTCTGCCAGAACCTTGGTAATAACCTTGAACTGGAAGTTGGCAAGAGCAATTGGCCTGTGGTTTTCTATTCTGTCAGCACCATCAAACTTAGGAATAAGAACCAATCTGTTGGAGTTGAGATTTGGGTAAATCCATCCCTCTTTGAAGAATTGAACTACAGAACTTGTTGGTTAGCATGATATTGTCTTGAGAAGACACTGAAGAGGGGATGACTGATTCAATTAGGTCATTGTCTGAACAAGAGTTGCTAGAGGCATATAGCTTTGTGTAGAATTCTAGAACATGATTTTCTATATCAGATTGCCTATCCAGAACAGAATTACCCACCTTAAGAATAGACATTTGTTTTGTAGAGTTTCTAATCCTGGTGACCTTGTGAAAGAAAGCTGTGTTTCTGTCTCCTTCTGTATACCAGCTCATTCTGGCTTTTTCCTTCCAAAAGGCTTCTTGATAAGATAGAGCTTGGTTAAGGTCAATTTGGGCAGCCACTTCCTGATTGTGTAATAAGTCTGAGTACCCATGGGAATCAATCTTAGCTTGAATAGACTCTAAGTTGGACATGGCCTCTTCCACTTTGAGATGAACATTGCCAAAGACCTACTTGTTCCACACTTTCAGCTCAGCTTTGAGACATCTGAGTTTCTGAGTCAGGACATACATGGGACAGCCCCAAAAACGTTTCTTCCAAACCTCAGCTACCAGTCTTCTACAGTCAAGATGATCACTTCACATATTGTGAAACTTGAAGGGAGAGGGTTGAGGTTTAAAACCTTTTTTCAGAATTAGGAAGATAGGATGATGATCAGACTGGATTCTAGCAAGAGTGCAGCAAGCAACATTATCCCAGGCAGCTAGCCAACCATCATTACAGACGGCCCTGTCTAATCTAAGTTTTGTATGATCCCTGGTACCTCTCATATTGGACCATGTGAAGGCAGCCCCTCGGGTAACAATATGAGTTAGGCTGCATGAGTCAGACCATGCTTTAAAATCCTCACACGAGGCAGTGGAAGGAGGTCTGCCTCCCCTCTTCTCATGAGCCCCAAGGACAGCATTAAAGTCTCCTAAGAAACACCAAGGACCCTGAAAAGCTTGTTGAAGAGAAGCCAACTCCATCCAAAGACTCCTTCTGTCAGACTGAGATGTTGAGGCATATACTGCAGAAATAAAAATTTTCTGTGAGTTATGATTCAATGACATAGATATATGCTGCTGGGAAGCAGCAAGAACAGTGGGAGTCAGGTTAGAGGCACAAATCCCCCACAAGTTTGGAGTCAGCTGGCCTCTATTGTTAACTGCAAAAACCTTGAGATTTATTCTTTTCCAGAAGTTCACTGGAAAGTTGTCTAAAACAATTTTTGGTTCTGACACAAAGACCAGATCTGGTTTATGCTCTATACAAAATTTGGACAAAACCAGCCTGGTACTGGGGTTGCCAATTCCCCTAGCATTCCAATAGAACACCTTCATTAAAATTCCAGAGAGGCAGAATCTGTCCCATAACGGGCTTGATACTGAGACATTCTTTGTGCTTGCCTTATAGCTCTTCTTTGTTTCTTTTTCTGAGACTTGGACTGAACTTTAGTGAAGTTTGCATCCAAATTATCTGCAGGGGCAGGGCAGGCATCCAGATCATCCACCTCATCACCCCAGAGTCTCCCAACCACTTTTAAATCATGAGCAACAACATCATTGATCACAGCATGTTGTCCTTTCTTGACAGAAGATGAATTTGAAACAAAGTTCAAATTCTCTGCAGGGTGTCTATTCATGGCTGGAGTATGGCAACTAGGGAAAGAGGAGCCATAGTTACCCCAGTTATTGCCAGAGGATATAGAATTTGGAACCAAGGATGGAGAGACAACATCAGCAGGAAGAGCATTTCCTGATACAACTTGGTCTGAGCTTTCTACTTCAGTCTCGGAGGCAGCATCTGCAGAATGCACCTTTTCAATAGGAGTATGAGTTGTGTGATCCAAGTTAGAACACTCCTGTAACACATAAGGAACATTTCTAGGCAGGAAGTCTGAGTTATGCTCCCTTTCAAGGGGGATGATTAACATATCCTGACCTCCTTTACTGCATCCACCCTTGTCAGGGTGCAAATCACCAGGGACTGAGACATCAGTTCCAATCCCTTTTCCTTTGTTCAAAGCCACAATGATGCTGTCTTGCTGTTGTGCCTCTGGAGTAGAAACTGCCTGATTTGCAACCTGATGGTCATTGGCCTCAGCTACCTCGGCAACTAAATCTGTCCCCACCATAGCCTTTGGTTTAGGAGCATAAACCTTCCTTGGGTTAGGCCTCGAAACCTGGATCACTTTCTTTGCAGAATTCCCTGCAAATTTGTTACATGTTCCCAAAGAATGCCCTATGGATTGGCATGATGTATAAAACTCTGGCAATTTCTCATATTCTATATAAGAGAAAAAAGCAAAATCCTCTCTTTCAAGCAGAATTTTCCCTCTAAGCTTAGCGTTCAAATCAAGATCAATCAGACCCTAGAAAAGTGACCAAAAGACTTCCTACTGGTGGCCTCATCCAAGCAATTTGGGATCCCCAATCCCCCAGCGATGGCAAAAAGAATTTTCGGCCTCTAATACTCTTGAGGCACCCCGTAAAATCTAACCCAAACTTGTGCGTGGGATTGCTTTAGGGAGTAAGGGTTGAAATCCTTAGTCCATGAAAACACTCTCAAGCTTCCTGGACCAAGATTCCAATGCCCTACAGCAAGCACGCTGCGCATGTCTTCTAAAGAAGAAAAGGAAAATTCATAGAACCCTTTTCCAAGAGAAATCAGATGCCAGGGGCTAATATCCTTCCATAAGGATGATAACTTCTGACGCAAGTCAGCCATCTTCAAAGGAGAACAGCCTTTCGACAGTAGCAGGCGACCATGTAAATGGTTTTTGCATCCCTCCAGGACTGCTAGATACTCATTCTTCGGAATTTTGATTGTCAATTCATCAGCTTTAACACATGGTCTTGGCAATTGACTCAAGGGGACCGCAAAAGAATTTGTTAGGGCTTGGGCAAAAGACTTGGTCTGCGTGGGTGGAGAGGATGGGCGAGGTGAAGACGAGATAAGAGGGGGCTTGGAAGGAATGGTAGCCGACTCGGGGAAGAGAAGATCCCATGGGCAGTTTGAGAATATTGCCATCGGTAAAGCAGCCTTGTGTCGCAAGGAATCGCAAAACCCTAGCAGAGCATTTTTTTCATTTTTAAAGAAGGATTTTATGAAAATGATTTTATGAAAGAATTCACTCAAATTTTTGAATGGAAAATATGATCTTGAAAATAATGTCTTTTAAAATGATCAATTAAAGATTTTTGATATAAAATGGACTATAAACAAGTGTTAATATAAAGGTATAAGAATATGAGATTATAGTATATATATGTGTATGTTATGTATACATATGTAAGTCTTGTATCAAATGTAAATCCAAGAATTAGGAGATTTGAAAATCTCTAGCATCATTCTTCTAGGAAGATAAGGTGGTTTTGTTGTTTTAATTTAAGTCGTCTGCTTGATTATTAGACTTGCACATGCTGTGGACAAAAGAAATTCGATCTGGACAACACGAAAAACAAAGATTTTGCCTACCCGTCGAACCAAGTAAGGGGGAAAGCCCGGGGGATATTGAAATTGTGGTAACCATATGCTTGTATGTTTGAATTGTTTGAATATGTTGATGTTGTGCTATATGAGTGAAAAATTTAGATTTCTATATGATTGTGTGTTTTAATTCCACCAAATTATTCTATAGTTGATTGTTTAAGTGGTTGTTTTGAATTATTTGAATTTTTATGTGAGTTTGATAATATGTTGGATTGAATGATATGTTAAATATAATAAGTTGCTTATGTTGTAAGTTGCTAAAAGTTGTGTTGATTGTTGCATAGTAGCCTAACCATTGGTTAGAGCCCAACCCTTAACGAAAGATAAAAGCCTTAAGAAAAATTATACACAAGTTGAAAGATAAATATTTTAAGTTGAAACGTGTTTTTAAGAAGGTAAATATTTTTATAATACTTGGTGAAAAATTTTAAGAGATTGAAAATAAAGATTTTATTCATAGAGGTGAAAAGAAAGAATTTTAGAAAAATTTAAGGATGTTTTCTATAAAAGTCTAAATTCTGTAACTATTTTATGATGAAAAATTTTAATTGAAAACAAATAAAATTGTTGGTTCTTTATCCAAAAGACTTTGGTCCTCAATATGCTATTCTAAGTTTTCTCGAAAGTCTTTATGTGGAAGATGGATCATCAATTAGTTAGAAAGTTAGGTTATGCATAAGACTTTGTTAACTATGTGATATCTGTGAAGTAGTTAAGTCTGTTAGGCAGTTAATTTTTTTCTGTTTTGTAACTACCTTGAGAGACTTGTATGTACAGATATACAAGCCATAGTTGAGAGAAAATTAAGAGGTTAATTTTCTGAGTATTAAAACACTGTAAACAGAGAGAGTGAGTGATTCATTGAGATCAGAAATAGTGCAAGTGAGGATTGAGAGAGTTAGCTTCAAACCTGAAAAGTCTTGTAACTGGTGTTATTTGATCTAGTGGATGGAAGACTCGCCTCAGTGTGGATGTAGGAGCAATTTGCTCTGAACCACGATAATATCGTGCTCTTATTCTTCTCCTCCTTTACTCTTCTGCATAATTTCGTTTTTTCTGCAATCCAATGAAAGAACAATTGGTTCTTGCAATCACTGTTAGTGCTGTGTCATTACAACTGGTATCTAGTGCTTTGTCGAATTGGGGCTGATTCCGCGATGGGCACTGCCAAGTTCGATTTGGAGAAATTCAATAGGGAGAATGACTTTAGCCTGTGGAGGATCAAGATGAAGGCCCTTCTTGTTCATCAAGGACTCGAGGAAGCCTTGGGAGGAATGAACAAACTTCCTGAAACGCTTTCAGAAAAAGAAAAGAAAGACTTGATCAACAAGGCTCATACCATGATCATTCTTTCTTTGGGAGATGAAGATCTTCGTGAGGTAGTTGATGAGTCCACTGTTGTAGGTGTTTGGCTCAAGCTTGAAAGACTATACATGACTAAGTCATTGACAAACAAACTCTATTTGAAGAAGAAACTCCATCAACTGAAAATGGAGGAAGGATCATTAATCAAAGAACATGTATCTCAATTCACTAAGGCAGTTCTTGATTTAAAGAATCTTGATGTGAAGATTGATGATGAAGACCAAGCTGTGAGGTTGATGTGCTCGCTTCCTCCCTCTTATGAGAACTTGGTTGACACAATGATGTTTGGTAAAGAAAGCCTCACCTTAGAAGAAGTTAAAGCCACTCTTAATTCTCGAGAAATGAAGAAGAGAATTACTTATGACAAAGATGAAGGTGGAGATGCAGAAGGGCTGTTTGTTAGAGGCAGATCTGATAATAAAGAAGCAAAGGGCAAGAATAGGAGGAACCGATCCAAATCCAAAGGCAAGAAAGAGTGTTACTACTGCCATAAGGAGGGACATTTCAGAAAGAACTGTCCTGAGAGGAAAAGAAAGAATAATGGCAAGCAAAACTCAAATGATATGGCTGTGGTAGCAGATGGGTATGAAAGCTCGGATGAGTTGGCAGTGACTGAAGATTCTTGCAGTGAGGAGTGGATTCTTGACTCAGGGTGTTCATTCCACATGACCCCTAATCAAGAATGGTTTGAATCTTACAAAAGGATTGATGATGGAAAGGTGCTAATGGGGAACAATATTGCTTGCAAAGTAGCTGGAATTGGCAATGTCAGGATCAAATTCAGTGATGGATCAGCAAAATTGTTCACAGATGTTAGACATGTACCCGAGCTGAAGAGAAATCTCCTTTCTCTTGGCATGCTGGATCAAGCAGGATGTACATTCAAAGGAGAAGGTGGTGTTCTGAAGATATGCAAGGGCTCAATGGTCATGATGAAGGGGACCAGGAAGAATGGCTTGTACAGATTGCAAGGTACAACTATATTAAATCCTGCTAGTTTAATTTCTGCATCAAAATTAAATTCCACAAAGCTATGGCACCTCAGACTAGCTCATGTTAGTGAAAGAGGCTTGGAGGAACTGTATAAGCAGGGTCTAATAGGAAATGGAGACTTTGAAAAGTTAGAATTTTGTGAACACTGTCTTTATGGCAAACAGAAAAGAGTTAAGTTTTCTTCTTCCATACACACAACTAAAGCCTCGGTTGATTATGTGCATTCTGATATATGGGGGCCAGCAAGCGTTCCCTCATTAGGTGGTGCTAGATACTTCATAACTTTCATAGATGATTGGTTAAGAAAAGTGTGGGTGTATTTGTTGAAACACAAGAATCAAGCATTCAAGTGTTTTAAACAATGGAAAGCACTTGTTGAGAATTAAACAGGAAGGAAAGTTAAGGTACTTAGAACTGACAATGGACTTGAATATCTAAGTGAAGAGTTCACCGAGTTTTGCAAGGATAATGGGATAACTAGGCACAAAACGGTAAGACTAACTCCTCAACAAAATGGTATTGCTGAGAGAATGAACCAGACCATTTTGGAGAAGGTTAGGTGCATGTTGTCCAATGCCAACCTAAGCAATATGTTTTGGGGAGAGGCAGTCCACACTGCATGCTATCTAATCAATAGGTCTCCTTCAGCTGCTATTGATTTCAAGACACCAGAGGAGTTGTGGACAGGAAGAGCACCAACCTATGACAACCTGAGAATATTTGGATGTACAACCTATATTCATGTAAATGAAGGGAAATTGGAGCCTAGATCAAAGAAGGGAATCTTCTTGGGATATCCTTATGGTGTAAAGGGTTACAAGGCGTGGTTAACAAAACCATGTGGAGGAAAGGCTGTGATCATTAGAGATGTTGTTTTCAAGAAAGAATGTATGCTTGAGGATGCAGGACAGAAAACTGAGATGTATAAGAAACCAGATGAACCTGATAACAAGGTTCAATTGGAGGTGGAGCATGATACTGCAAATAGAACAGATGATAGTGCTCAACCACCTACTGATACTGATGAATAGCAACATGAAGCAGCAGAATCATCTTACAATCTGAGAAGAGACAGGGCTAGAAGGTAGATCAAACCACTTCAAAGGCTTGGCTATGCAGACCTCATTGCTTATGCACTGAGTGTAGAAATTGAGGATCAAGTAATTGATCCTATTAACTACAAGGAGGCAATGGAAAGTTCAGATAAAGAACACTGGAAAACTGCTATGACTGATGAGATAAACTCCCTTATGAAAAACAGCACCTGGGAACTTGTGGAAAAACCTGCAAATCACAAAATTGTAGGTTGCAAGTGGGTTTTTAAGAGAAAACCAGAAATTCCAGGGGTTGAAGGAAGTAGATACAAGGCTAGACTCGTTGCAAAAGGTTTCACACAAAGGGAAGGAATTGATTACAATGAGATTTTTCCTCGATTGTGAAACATACAAGTATTAGAGACATTCTTGCTCTAGTTGCTGTCTACAACTTGGAACTTGAGCAAATGGATGTGAAGATAGCCTTCTTACATGGTCAGTTAGATGAAAGGATATACATGAAGCAACCTGAAGGGTATGAAGTAGAAGGAAAAGAACAAATGGTATGCTTGCTGAAAAAGTCCCTGTATGGACTGAAACAGTCACCAAGACAGTGGTACAGAAGATTTGACACTTTTGTAGTGTCAAATGGCTACAACAGAAGTTCTTTTGATTGCCGTGTCTACTTCAAGAAAGCCAGCTCAGGTCACTACATATATCTCCTACTCTATGTTGATGACATGCTCATTGCAAGTAAAGATCTAGAAGCAATCAGCAAGCTCAAGGGTCTACTAAGTTCTGAATTTGAGATGAAGGACTTAGGAGCTGCAAGAAAGATTTTGGGGATGGAAATCCTTAGAAAGAGAGATGAAAGACTTTTCTTCTTGCATCAGTCAGGTTATGCAGAAAAGGTGCTTAGAAGGTTCAATATGCAAGATGCCAAGGCAGTTTCAACTCCCATAGCTGGTCATTTCAAGCTATCAGTTGAACAATCTCCCAAAACTAATGAAGACCAGCAGTACATGGATAGAATTCCTTACTCCAATGCCATAGGGAGTTTAATGTATGCTATAGTATGTTCAAGGCCTGATATTGCCTATGCTGCCAGCATGGTCAGCAGATTCATGGGGAACCCAGGGAAGGAGCATTGGCACACAGTCAAGTGGATTCTTAGATACTTGAAAGGGACAAAATCTGTTGGATTGATATTTGGTAAATCAAAATCAGAAAACATCAATGTAGCAGGATATGTGGATGCTGATTTTGCAGGGGACATTGACAGAAGAAGGTCTCTAACAGGATATCTGTTTACTCTCTATGGAAATGTGGTAAGTTGGAAGGCAAATTTGCAATCAATAGTTGCCTTATCTACAACTGAATCTGAGTATATTGCTTTGACTGAAGCTATAAAGGAAGCAATATGGCTCAAAGGTTTTGTGAATGGACTGGAAGGGAGGGAAATTCCTATGACTGTATGGTGTGATAGCCAAAGTGCTATCCATCTCTCAAAGAACCAAATGTTCCATGAGAGGACAAAGCATATTGACATCAGAATGCACTACATTCGTGACATCATTGCAAATGGCATAGTTGAAGTGAAAAAGGTTCCTACTGAAGACAACATGGCTGATATGTTAACCAAGGTGGTTCCAAGAGCCAAATTCCAGCACTGCATGAATTTGGCAAGGATTGGAACCTGTGATAAATGAGTCTCTTTAAGAGACTGGATGCATACCTAGCTGGCACCTGAATTGAAGATCCAAGGTGGAGATTTGTGTCAGATGGATCATCAATTAGTTAGAAAGTTAGGTTATGCATAAGACTTTGTTAACTATGTGATATCTGTGAAGTAGTTAAGTCTGTTAGGCAGTTAGTTTTTTTTTTTTTTTCATGTTTTGTAACTACGTTGAGAGACTTGTATGTATAGATATATAAGCCATAGTTGAGAGAAAATTAAGAGGTTAATTTTATGAGTATTAAAACACTGTAAACAGAGAGAGTGAGTGATTCATTGAGATCGGAAATAGTGCAAGTGAGGCTTGAGAGAGTTAGCTTCAAACCAGAAAAGTCTTGTAACTGGTGTTATTTGATCTAGTGGATAGAAGACTCGCCTCAGTGTGGATGTAGGAGCAATTTGCTCTAAACCACGATAATATCGTGCTCATATTCTTCTCTTCCTTTACTCTTCTGCATAATTTCGTTTTTTCTGCAATCCAATCTAAGAACAATTGGTTCTTGCAATCACTGTCAGTGCTGTGTCATTACACTATTTTTAAAAGCGGATCTTTTTCAAATAAAATATGAGCTTTTAGAAAAGGGAGTTTTATTGTGAGTTTTTTTAAATGAATTTCAAATGAAAAACGTCTTACAAAAAAAGAGGGGTTTATAAAATGAAATTATCCTACAACCTTTATCTTGCTAAGAATCCATGCTCTCCTAAATCCTAAGATTGGGTTAACATGGTTTTTCCAGATTTTTGTCTTATAACAAAAGGTCATCAAGAAACAATAGGCTATTAGGCTCAATGTGGCTAACTAGGGAAAATGCTTTAGGTTGGTTCTTTTAAGGACAAGTAGCTATTTGAAAGAAAATTACCTAAATCATTTGATGCAAACATATAACCATGCAAACCATGAAGAGATTCAAGCAAATTCGGGAAAGTACAACTTAAAAGTTATACACACAATTAAAAAACAATGTTGGAGACACAAATTCCTCACTGAACATTTTTCGTAAATTGTTTGACCGAGATACAATCCCTAGTGTGTACAACCCTTCACCCCAAACTTATCATAAATCATGCAATCACAATAAAAATTATCAAAGTTCTTATTTCAATTTTTCACATGGGGATCAAATTTAAATTTTCAAAACCTAGGGGGATATTATAAAAAATTAACATATATCATGTAATCCATCTATGAAGATAATTAAAAAAACAAGGGCTTAGAAAAACAAGGGTTTAGAAAAACTCATGAAGACGCTTCTACCCATATCCCATAGCCTGTGGTACAACGGCCAAGAGATTCCCAAGATATAAGTCCTTCCTCCTGAATCCCATGGCTTGTGGAGTAAAGATGGAATAAGTAAGTGTAAGGAGATTCCATTGACTTCTCTAAGTGCTATGATGAGCTCACTTCCTCCCGGGTCAAATGGTAAGTCACCTACTCCAAGAATGCCCTTTATATAAATAGATTCTCCATGAAGCACTAGAGGCATAACTTTCTGAGGTGATCTTAGAGCCGTTGCCTCTATTGATGCAAACTCCAGATGCTTATACAATGACTTGAACTCCAAAGTTGGTATTTTTACAGAGTAATTTGATAGACAAATTGAAGGGACCAACTTTGTAACATCCACACATTCATGCAAAGCAACATACTTATCCAACTAAGAATTTCTATGCTCCTCAACAGGAATGGTGAAGGAAGAGTTTTCTACATGATTCTTCTTAATCGTCCCTTGCAAAGGAATAATGGGGGATAATTCCTCCTTGCACTCCACTTCATGATTCTCTCCTCTTAAATCATCTTCCACCATGACTGCATCTTCATTTAAGTCCATATTGGCAACAACATTCTCTTCAATTTGAGTCTCATGCGGCTTTTCTGCTAGCAATTTAGAAAATTCACCAGCTTGCTATTCTAACCTCTGAAAGTTGTTACTTAGCATCTCCGCTACCAATTGAGAATGTTTCTTACGCATTTTATTCCTTTGAATCATGGCACTAAATTCCTCCTTACTACGCTCTATGCTCTGGATCAAACACTGAGCATCTATATCCCAAAGTGATTCCAGCACCTCGGGATCCAGCTTAATGTGTGGTGGTGGTTGTATGGATGACAAATAGGATCTCCAGTGTGGCATCCACCTAACACAAACAAACTCAAAAGAAAAGATCAAATATATAAAAAAAATAGAAAAAAAATTGTCTAAAGTTGTTGTCTTATTTGTTACTAATGATATTGATAGTGTCAATCCTCGGCAACAGCTAGCGCCAAAAACTTGATAAGCTCTGGCAAGTGTACCGGGTCGAAGCAAGTAATAATAAAACGGTGAGAAACCGAGTATCGAACTCAGGGATTGGGAAAACAAGTACCACTTCACAAATTAAACAACTATTTAGACTAAGAAATAGGTGTGAATAGATTTCAAGAAAATAAAAGAAACAATAAAAGAAATCAAATAATTTTGGGTATTTAAATATGAGAAGAGAGCTTCCAAGATCGGGACTAACATAATGACCAATTTTGAATCTTAATTGACTATACCTTTGTTAATATCTAATTCAATTGAAGGTGAATTATCCTAACTTAGTTAATGTTCCCTCTCAAGATACAAGAACTGTGCTCAATGAAACCAACTCCCACTCTCGTGGTAATTGTATTTAAATTGAACCCATTACGATTTATGATAATTCGATGGTACCATCGAAGGAATGCTTCTAACTCTCGTGATTTAAGTCCTAAGTTCAATTCCTATGGATCCAATACATATGTTCACTTCTGAGTTCATCCCTAGAATATCTGAGACATGCAAAATGATTATCAATCAATTCACATGGATAGAGCACAATAAGAACCAAATCAATGAATCAAACATTAACAAAAGGGAAAAATCAAATATTTATCATAACAATGTCAAAGGGCATTGCCCAATCCTAGAAACTAAAAAACTACTCAAGCATAAAAGGAATAACAAGAAGAATAAAAAGGAAACACTATTGAAAATTCCACTCTGTGGCCTACGCGGTGCTCTACCCCCTCCTTGTTGCGTGTAACGCCTTTCGTTACATTAGTAACTCAAATTAATTTCAATAAAAATCCTTCAAAACATTTAATTAAAAAAAACACAAGTCATAAAATTTATCTCAAATAACTAAGTAGGAAAATACCTCATATTAAACAAAATAGTATTTACAAAGTATTGAAAAATATTATTAAATCCAATCATTTGAATAAAAACTAAAAGCCTTAAAACCGAACGTCTAATTACAATCCAATAAAAATAGTATGTAAACCAAAGAACGTCGTCCGCATAATACTCTAAACCATACTACATTACCAACCAACTAGCTAATCAAAGATAACTCTTCAGATCTCTGGATCCTCAACAGCGATGCCCTCAGGCTCTGAAAAAAACACTTATAATGAGATATAAAATCCCAGTGCACGACAATACATTTATAAAATGTTTTGAAAAATAGTGTTGTTCTCAGCCGGTGCGGTAACCAGAAAAACTGTCCATGGTATCCGCTAATTTCCCAAAATAATATATAAAAAAAATACTTTTAATAACAACAAAAATTTCATCAAGTCAAATGCATATAGCATAAGATAAACTCGTCTCAATGCATCACATTCCACATACCAAGTAAATTCTAAATTAATCCAAGAGGCTCGAAGGCCTCATAACTAAACTGGTCTCTTGCTGGCATGCCATAAATCTCACACATCACATGACAATGGCGTCCCATTGCCCACCCCTACTCTTGAGGAATGTTTCGATGTCACCCTCCTGTCGGGGACATTTCTATTTCGATACCTCCCATGTGCACATGGCGATATTTCTCCCTTTTCGACACTCCAACGTGTGACGGTGTTACTTTCGATACCCCTTTTT
This sequence comes from Sophora flavescens, assembly GCA_030762895.1. Lineage (NCBI taxonomy): Eukaryota > Viridiplantae > Streptophyta > Magnoliopsida > Fabales > Fabaceae > Sophora > Sophora flavescens. The sequence continues at coordinate 4,923,765 of CM061066.1, forward strand.
AGGCGGTATTGCTCTTTTTCGACATCCCAATCATATGGGGATGTTACTTTTGATACCCCATTACGGTTGTATTACTTTTCGACACCCCTATCATAGGTGGTATTGCGGCAAACATCATACAACATGTTATAACTCAAATATGTCATGTCTCATGCATGTAACGAACTATTTCCCTCAATATTAAACATATAAACTTCCACCAATAACAAACAATCATGAATATCACAACATATCATACATGAATAAGCACGTTACAACATCAATCAATCAATCAATTCCCCTTTTTAAACAAAACCGCAAGTTTAGAATGTAGGTTACTAACAATATGCATCAAGTCAATTAAAGACTCCCAAAACCACATGGTAATCCCTCATCAAAAAAAAAAAACAAAAACAATCATATATATATATATATATATCATGGAAAGGGTTCATAAAAAGTATTGTTACTCACCTCTTCAAGACCTCCAAATGGCTCTAAGCATTTCCTACTGCGAATCCTAACGTTTGCCAAGAATTATTATCATCTCCCTCTTCCTAGACTCCCTCTTCCACAACTATCTCTTATTAATCCTTGAATTTCTTCTCTTCTTAGCCGTTTCTGAGTTTCTAGGTGTAATTAGGGTTCAAAAACGCACCCTAAGAGTGTTAAGATTCTATTAATAGAGCCCTCAATAGCCCAAAACATGTAAAAACGTGCTAAGCCCGATTACTCTGTATATGGTGTTGTATTTCGCACATATCTTGAGTTATAGAGATTCAAAAATTATAAATTTTATATCGTTGGAAAGGTAAAAGAATTGTCTACAATTGTTATGAAGACCACAAAATCTGAAAACGATGTTTATATAGTCAAAATTTGGATAGAATTTTTAAAAATGGTTCTGGTGCTGGAACCTGAATAGTGTGTACGAATTTGGTCATAACTTGATCTACAAGAATCCAATTTGGACGAATTTGGTGTCTATGGAAAGCTAAGAGACAGGGATATATTTCTTATGCAGATCTCGAATTCAAACAAGTTCACTTTAATTACGAAATAACCATCTGAAGTTAGGTATTTAGTCATATTATGCGAAATTGAGCTTAAAACACTCAAACTATCTATTTAAAATGGGTAACACAGCATGGGCCTTGATATGCTTATGTTTCCTATCATTATTGCCGCAATAATTTAGTCCAGGGTAGGTTCTTATCCTTTATTTTTATTTTACTTTTTTAAATCAATTTTACATTATTGTGGAACCCACTGGATTTTTATTATAAAGAAAACAATTATAATAAACTCTTATACTACCTTTTTTTATTAAAATAATTATATTTGAATTTTTAGGATGTTACATTGCGTTACTGACTTATATATATAGTGCAAATATTCAAATCTTCAATCTCCTCATTCCCATCGGATTTTACGTTGATGCTTATTATCCAAATGGAAATTGTAAATTACAATCTTTTAATTGCAAAAAAATATCTATCTGTTATTTTAATGATAATCCATAATCATCCAAATCTTCAAATTTAATTTGCACATTGAATTGTGGCCTTGCATAATATTCTTTAAGTGACTTTCACATTGACCAAGTGTTGCCTCTCAATCTTTTATCCTTATTCCCACTGAATTCACGTATGGGTCCTATTAGTGAATTAAATCAATCTGTAATTCTTGTAATCCTGTTTCATGTACGTGGGCCCCCTCTAAAACTAGCTTCACGTTGTGCCTCCAACAATTGAAATTGATTTCAATTGTACTATAACAGTCCTTCAATTCTCCTTGCTGACCACCTCTTTTCTTGGATTGTGCCTATATATATCTAGATAAAACACTGCACACATCAGTTTTAAATATCACTGTGCTACTTGAACTTTTATTGTTATTTTATTCCTTGAATTTCTCAAATCATGCTCCTTCTTCATTCTTGATAACTTCCTAAAAATCAAAATAATAAAAATATGAGAAAAATAACTAAAAACTAATGAAAATTAATTAAATGCACACATTGACTCTAAAATAATCAAAATATGACAACAAAGTCTAATTGGGGCGAAAACGAGATTAAACTCGAACATTTAACATAAAAACCATGGCCTCACTAGTTATAAAACTAGATAAGCCAGAGGCTTATCAAGGAGCTTGAAGCAAATCTCTGTCTTATGGCAAATACTGATTCTGAGTCAGAAACTGAGTTACATTATGAACTTGAGAAATTGAATGATGCGTATGATGAACTATTGGAAGAATCCAACTATATATCTAAAGCTTTCAAATCCCTCAAGAAACAGTATGTTAAACTCTCAAATGATTATACATAGAAATCTCAAGAGTGTCAGAAGTTAGCTGAAGAGAATAGTAGGCTTAAAACTGAGAAGTCTAAAGCTAAGATCTCAGTTGAAACTATACCCTCTGAATAAGTGACTAAACTTCAACAGAAAGTAGAAGAGCTCACCTTAGATCTTGCCAAGTTTGTTATAGAGATAATCTAACTAAACTTTTGGGAAGTCAGAGGCACTCCCTTAACAAAGAAGGTATAGGTTATTCGAGTCAAGAACATCATAAAGGATCAACAAAGTTCTCAAAAATAAATGTCAAATCTGTGTCAGTTAGTTTAAATAAACCTATATGTACCTACTATGGAAAAGCTGGACATATCACGTCTAAGTGTATCCACAAAAAGAGAAGGAAGTCTTCACAGACTCCTCATACCAACAGAAAAGGACCCAAGAAAATATGGGTACCTAAGTCCATGATCATTTCTGTTGCAAACATGCTTAACAGGACAAAGCAAACACGTATCATGGTACCTGGACAGTGGGTGCTCGTGACATATGACAGGAGAAAGGTTTATGTTCCTAGACCTCCAACCTAAGAAAGGTGGACATGTAACCTTTGGTGGCAACCAGAAAGGAAAGGTTGTTGGCGTAGGTAAAATGGGTGGTAAACCTCCCTTGCCTATTATCTATGATGTTTTATATGTTAAAGGGCTAAAACATAATCTGCTTAGCATAAGTCAATTGTGTGATAGTGGATTTTCTGTATCATTTTCTAAGGATGCATGCATAGTCAATGACAGTAGTGAAAAGACCCTCTTTTCTGCTAAAAGGCAAAACAATCTATATAAGATTGACCTGTCTGAACTTTCAGATCAAATGTAGCATGCTTTATGTCTAAAGATGATGAAAAGTGGCTATGGCATAAAATACTAGGACATGCTAGTATGAAACAAATTTCTAAATTGAAAAAGCATAACCTTGTGAGAGGATTGCCTGATATTTGCTTTAAGAAAGATGTTTTGTGTGATACATGTCAGGGAGGTAAACAAGTAAAATCAAGTTTCAAATCTAATAAAGAAGTCACCTCCTCTAGACCTTTGCAACTGTTACAAATGGATCTGTTTGGACCAGTCAATGTAACTAGCCTAGGTGGAAAGAAATATGGTTTTGTCATGGTTGATGACTATTCTAGATTTACATGGGTACTCTTCTTAACCCACAAGGATGAGTCTTATATGGTCTTTACAACATTTAGTAAAAGAGTACAAAATGAGCAGGGTTTTTGTATCTCTGCTCAGAAGTGACCATGGGGGAGGATTTGAAAACGAGCAGTTCTGACTATTCTGTAAGGAAAATGGTATTTCTCACAATTTATCTACACCTAGAACTCCACATCAAAATGGAGTGGTTGAGATAAATAACATATCTCTTCAAGAGATGGGTAGAACAATGCATAATGAAAATAATCTTCCTAAGTACTTCTGCGAAGAAGCCATTAATACTGCTTGTTATGTGCAAAATAGAATTCTGATTAGACCTATCCTAAATAAGACTCCTTATGAATTGTGGAATGGTAGAAAACCCAACATATTATATTTTCATGTATTTGGATGCGAATGTTATATTCTTAATACAAAAGTTCATTTAGGAAAATTTGACTCTAAAGTAGATAAAGGCATATTCATTGGACACTCTGAACTATTTAAAGCTTTTAGAATATTTAACTCTAGAAATTCTGTTGTAGAATAATCAATTCATGTAAAGTTTAATGATGGTTTGAAGACTGATAGGGAACTATCATATCTAGAAGATGATATTGCAGGTATTGAACTTAATCCTGCAGTGGAAGATTCTTCAGACAAGTCAAAAGCAGACGTATCTAAAAATCAGACAAGTACTGATAAGTTTGAAACTCAGAATGAGAAATAAGATTGGAAATTCAAGACCTATCATCCAAAAGATCTTATCATTGGAACTCCATCTTGTAACACCCCCACTAGGTATTACTACGTAACCCATGCGGAATTTAAATTAAAAAAGATAGTTTGCTGGTTGCTTTCAGAAAATAATTTATATAAATGCATAAGCGTCTGAAATTGGGTATAAAAATTTGGCACGACTCCAAACCTAAGCCTTGATCGGCAGACCGACTTACAATCCTAGCCTGGCAAGCCTATTTAATTTAGAGATATACTTGAATAAAGCTAGTATTTTTACAAAAATTTTGACAGAGTCTCCTCTATAATTCGAACATCCCAGGTAAAAGAACACCTGCTAAAATAGTTACATTTTCATTCCAGAATTCCAGTTGCACCAAATACAACCAGGCAGCAATATGCTATAAATAGTTATATCAATACGCTATCCAAGACCAAAAGGAGAAGCTTAGGTTTTCATTCAAAAGATATGCTCTTTGAGCCATAAACATTCCATTTTAAAATAAAGACTCTCTGAGTCATACTCATACATACTATCAAAAATCTAAGTCTCAAACCCTAAGCTGGTCATTCTAAAAGTTATTCTTGAAGAAAACTCACGTGATCATTCCACAATCAAATACTTCATCAAACAACCAGATCTAAGTCTCTGAGTGACTTAGGAAGACTCCTCTGCACCATCTTTACTAAAGTACCCATGGTACCAAAGCGAACCAGAAGAAACCTGATATATCTGTAAAGGTGAGATACCGACAAATGGATATATCACACAACAACCATATACACGATACATACATCATCTCAGCACATTAACATTTAATTATTATTCAGCGACAAAATGACAAGTGTTATATCAGTGGGTCTCATACCCGAACAATCAGTTTTATAAAGAGAATGCATGACACTTCAATAATTAGGCTCTAAACTTAATCTCATGAGATACCAACACCGTTTTATCATTAATAAATAAAGAGTTGATCAGGCTCATACGCCCTGTTTGGTAAGTTGTCTCCGTCACCTCATGCGCCCGGATCAACATCATCACAAATCCCTTATAACGACCATTCAGATGTATACTTCATCGAATACCACATCTTAAGCGGGTATTCGGATAACTCAAGCACGTCTGCTAAGGGGAAATGCATATGAATAAAAGACTTTTCATTATCGATACTTTTTTTTGTGCTCACCTTTTTCCGTTGTCGAAGCCCAAAGCTACGACTATTCACAATTTTCATTACTTGAAAATCAATAACACAGGACACGCAGTCTGAGTGCTCAATCATAACACCTTAGACCGATGCCGCAGTCCGAGGTTGTGGTCGTAGAAACAATTATAATTTTATCCATGTTTTATTTCAACATGATAAGGACTCGTAGCCCATAACAACGAAATTAGGACACACAGTCCTCAATTCCAAAATTAGGACTCCTAGCCCATAATATCACGATTGGGACCCTTGGTCCATAATTCTTGACACGAATCCCAGATCATGTGCATAAACTGAATGCTAGGGGTGACGTCTCGCGAACTAGTATTCTCTTTCACATGTGCTTACTTTTCGCTCAGTGAAAATCAAAAACCAAAACAAAACCACGGTCACTTATCCAAGTAACCGGAATGTTTCTAAATCATTTAGGAGAAAATCTTTTCCTTTACAAAGTCTTTTATAAAACATTTGGAAATTCGTTTGATTTTGAAATCCTTGATGGAATAAAGTCAAATATTTTCAAAGGGTCTTTCCTTCCTAAAACACACCGTTAGAAAAGGTTTTAAACTCGTACAAAACTTTTGATCGTAAAAATGTAGTTTCCTTCAACTGAAAATCACTTCAACATTTTTCTAAAAACAAAGATCTTATTCTTCTGAAGTAAGCACTTTAAGCAAGGAACTTTTATAAGTGAACCCAAAACTTTCAAAGTTCTATTCAAGGCTTATTAAGGCTTTTTATCCTTATAGTCATTGGGCACAGACTCAAGTCCGGCTTCTCAAACTTCAATCAACAGTAATATATTCACAACAATAATAATATCACAATTAATGATAGTTCGTCACATATATATAATTCATAACACTTCAAAGCAAGAAATGTTCGACTTCAAGTAATAACCACAATAGTTCAAGTAAACAAGTTATTCAAGTATTGGCTCAATATCACAATAATATTCACAACACTCAATTACACACATACACACATTCATATAGTTATTGAATATCCCTAGGCAAGCTCCCCTTACCTTTGAAGACAAGTAAAGGATCCTCGTCTTAATGCTCACGTTAGTTCCAAGAGTGCAAACTCTACTCCACCAAGTAAGCATAGCCGTGTTCAACATCACGGAAACACAAACCAAGCATGATAACAACAAACAAATTCACCAATTCAGTTTCTCATCCTCAAAACATATAATCAAAAGAAACCATACATTTAATTCAGTAAATAGAATCGATTTCTCAATAATATCGATTTGGGTAAAAAAGGATTCATAATTAAAATTGGGGAACATATTTTGTTTGAGAAACATGAAATTTAACTTAGAAATCTCAAATTAAAGGTCCTAATTTGAATAAAACATAGTTAATTTCATAGAAACATAATCGATTTCAAATAAAATCAAATTGGGGTTTAGGGTTCAAATAGCAATTTGGGGAAAATTTGATTTAAATAGAGAATCATAAAATTAACCTTAGAAACCATTAATTACAAGTCCCAATTGCACTAAAACTGAACCAATTTCATGATTAAAGTAAGATGAAAAGTTAGGATTTCAAAATCAATTTTGGGATTTTTGAATCTAAGCAAAATAGATGAGGTTTTCACTTACCCAAGGAAGAAGAAGATGTCATGGTGGTTGTTGAAGGCCAACCGGCAGCGACGACGGAGATACCAGACAGATCTGAAATGACGCGAGATGAAGAGCTGAGACGCACAGTTCTCCTCTTCAAGTAGTGGTCAGACTATGACTGACGACGGCAGCGACGGAGGACGGCTCCAACACTTCCGCGGTGGAGACGGCGTCGAACGAAGGATCAAAAGAACCAGAACGTGCCAGACAAGGAGGATGAGCTTCTGGTCGGCTTCTTCACCCTTGGTGCGGTCGAGTGACGGCCAGAGGCGAGCTGAAAGGTGGCGGCGCGCGGCTAGTGGTGGTTCGTTCTAGCGGTGGAGTACGTTTCCCGCACGGTGGAGCTTAGTCAAATGCAGTAGGGATGCGACGATCAGAGGAGGCGGACCGAATGCGTGGGTCGCGCGGCTCTGGCAACGGTTCAGGCGGCATGGGCGGCGCTGCTATGGTGAGAGGAAGGAGGAAGATGAAGTTAAGGGAGAAAGGGAGAAATGGGTTTTGGCTGAAACAGAAAGAAGAAAAGAAGGAAATAGTGAGAAAAGATTTGGGGGTAGGGGGGCGTCGAGTGAGAGAGAGAGAAGAGAAAGTTGAGTTTTTAACTTATTATTTAGTGATAGGTACAAAAATGAGTGATAAATATTGAGTCTAAAATTCAATACGTTTTTGGCTTTTGAATCTAAAAATAAAGGGTGACAAATATATATACTTTCAAAATTTGAAATAAAGTGGAGTTGATAGTTGAACTTATCAACTAAGAAAATCCACAGTCTAGCATTTAATCTCTGATTAATGTCAAACCAATTTATTTTCAAGTCTAAAATTAAATAAGATAAAATATGAAAATACTTTTCTGTGAATCATATTATTTAAAACATTTTTCTGTACTGGTAATAATAGTGACAATAACGTAAATCAATGTCTAGTAAGCGTGCATTCACTGAAATAAGTCAGTGCTAACACAACCGATAAAATAATTTGAAGAGAGTAATTTAATTACTCAAACTAAACCACATAACAAAATAAACACAAATATCCAAATTAAATAATTAATCATATGTGTAAAAACTAGGGTGTTACACATCTCAAGGAGTTAGAACCAGATCTGCTTTGAATGAAAATCACAACATGGAATTCATATCAGATTTGGAACCCAAAAAGATTGAAAAAGCCATCCAAGATGAAAGATGGATTCTAGCCATGCAAGAAGAACTAAATCAGTTCAAAAGAAATGATGTTTGGACTCTAGCTTCTAAACCCAAAGATAAGTATGTTATTGGAACCGGATGGGTATTTAGAAACAAACTGGATGAAAATGGAAAAGTGGTAAGAAACAAAGCAAGACTAGTTGCTCAAGGATATAATCAACAGGAAGGTATTGATTTCACTGAAACCTTTGCACCTGTAGCTAGATTAGAAGCAATTAGAATTCTCATGTCTTATGCTGCACAACATGATATAACTTTCTATCAAATGGATATTAAAAGTGCATTTATTAATGGGATAATTAAGGAGGAAGTTTATGTCAAGCGACCTCCTGGGTTTGAGGATTCATAAAATCCTCACCATGTCTATAAGCTCAAGAAAGCTTTATATGGACTCAAACAAGCTCCTAGAGCTTGGTATGATAGGTTAAGAACATATCTAATGGAAAATAATTTCATTAGAGGAAAAGTAGACACTACAATTTTCAAGATAACTAAAAGAAATATTTCATAGTAGTACAAATTTATGTTGATGATATTATATTTGGTGCTAGTAATGAAAAGTTCTGCAAAGAGTTTTTTGAGTTGATGCAGAATGAATTTGAGATGAGCATGATGGGAGAATTCAAGTTCTTCCTTGGTCTTCAAATAAAACAGACAAGTGATGGAATCCATATCCATCAACAAAAGTACACCAAGGAACTTCTGAAAAAGTATAAAATGGAAAATTCAAAGCCTATGAGCACTCCTATGCATCCATCAGTTATCCTAAACAATGACGAGGAAAGTAAAAAGGTAGATCAAACTGTCTACCGAGGTATGATTGGATCTCTTCTATACTTAACTGCTAGCAGACCTGATATTCAATTCAGTGTTTGTCTATGTGCTAGATTTCAATCAGATCCTAAAGAATCTCATCATAAGGCTGTTAAAAGAATTATCAAATATTAATTGGAACCACTAACCTTGGTTTATTATATGAGAAATCTGAAGATTTCAGGTTAGTTGGATTCTGTGATGCTGATTTTCCTGGAGATAGAATTGATAGAAAAAGTACCAGTGGAGGATGCCACTTCATTAGAGCAAATATGATCTCCTGGTCAAGCAAAAGGCAAAGCACCATTGCTCTCTCAACTACTGAAGCTGTATATATATCTGCAGCCAGTTGTTGTTTACAACTGCTTTGGGTAAAATAGCAACTTAAAGATTATTCAATGTTTGAGCATAATATACCTGTTTGGTGTGACAATACTAGTGCTATTAACTTGTCTAAAAACCCCATACAACATTCTAGAGCAAAGCATATAGAAATTAAGCATCATTTTGTTAGAGATTATGTTCAAAAAGGTGTTTTTGAAATTAAGTTTGTAAACACTGAGTATCAGTGGACAGACATCTTTACTAAACCTCTAAGTGAAGATAGATTTGTTTTTATAAGAAGGAATCTTAATATGCATAATGTGTCTGACTGAGTGTATGCTGATATGTCTGAAAATTTAATTATCTAAATTTTGTATATGCTTGACTCGTCTATTTTCCTTATGCTTCACTGGTCTACTTTAGCCAAGCGTCTGATGACGTGGCTAAAAGGACTAAGTGTTATTTTTGACTGAGACACGTGTACATTGCAAAATTTCCCTCCTTTTTCTTAAAACGTTTCATTTTTTTTCAACTATCTTTTCAAAAGATATTGCTATTTTTGGAAATAATCTCTCTCCTTGTTCCCAACGCAAAAAGCACTCAAGCGTTTTATCAAAAGAAACCCGTGTCGTTTGAAAACCACCCACTCTCAATCTCTTGCTCACAACCTCTCTCTGAATTCTATTTGTCTTCAACCTCTCAAAACTTTTCGTCTTCAAAACCCTAAACTTCACTTCTCTGAATCAATGGCACCCAAGAGCCTTCTTGAAACTCTGGCTGAGAAAACCAAGCTATCAGCCACTGAACTGAGAAAGGTGCACCCTGGGAGGGTCCCTAATTTTGATGAACTCAGAACCAAGGGTTTGGACGTTATTCCTGAACTCGCCCATGTCGGTTGGTTACCTTTCATTCATCTGCAAGAGCTTGTCTTCCTTGCTCTTGTTAGGGATTTCTGGATAACTGTGAAGATCACCAAGGACAACATAACCTCCATGATTTATGGAGATGTGGGTGAGGACCACGTTTTCATCACTCATGTGTCATTCGCTGAAGTAACAAAACGCCTAAGAGAAGGTGCAGGGTATTACAAAGAATGGCTGAAGGATCAATGAGAAGCAAATGTGAATCAAGTTCTATATGGAGTTACAAGACCTGTAAATAAAGACTCCAAGTATCTGACAGCAACGGCAAGATTTCTTCATGTTCTTATCATAAACTATGTTATGCCTAGGACTAGGTCTAGGAATCATGTCAATAAAATAGAGAAGTTTGCTCTCCTTCATCTAGTCCAGAAAATTAGGATAGATATTACTGACTTGATTTTCATACACATGGAGAAGGCTGGATAATGCTTGTTATACTGATCTTTGCACTGAGATCACTACAAAGACTCTGTCTTTGGTGAAGGTTACTCTAACACCTCTACTAAGCCAACTGTTGAAGCATCATCATCAGCACCTACTGCACTTGCTCAAGTGGAAGAACCTCTCACTATTCCCGCTGAAGTTTTTGTTTTTCATAATGCCGCTGATCATCCTGCTGCATGTGCCTCTGTCCCCATTGCACCAAGTGTTACCAAGGTGTTCAAGAGGAAGAGAGCTGTGCAAGCTGAGGGGGAGTCTCAACATGAAGAGATTGTGATCCCTAAGAAGAAAATGACTACTATGACAAAGAGGAAGCTTGTTTTACTTCATACTCCATCACCATCACCCTTACCACAAAGACAACCAACACCCACAACAACTTCCACCCCACAACCTTCATCACCATTACCTGCTCTGTCACCACAAAGAGCACCAACACCACCACTACAGAAAACACCATCACCACAACCATAACAGAAAACCCCTACTCCTCCACCTACGTCACCAAAAATCCCAACTCCACCAGACACATCATCTATCCCTCAACCTTCTGTTTCTGAACCTAATCCTCACACTTCTGAACTTAACCCTACTACTTCAAAAGCTCAACAGTTTGAAACAACCTCACCTATCCAATCTTTCCATACCACAATCATCTCACCATACTGACATTATTCACACTGAGGATGTCAACGATTTTTCCTATTTTGACAATCCCACTCCTCCTCCACCCCACCTACAACACAAACCCCTGACCATATCAGAAACCTGAACCAAGTCCATCTGAGGGTAGTCTTTCCAGACTTAATCTCTGAAACCAGACACAACCCTCTCCCTTTATCCACTTTATCTCCCTATCACCCCTCTTCCAAAACCACTCCATTTTATGTCACAGATGAATCATGATCCAACTTCCTAAATGGCAAAGACTCGGATGTCATTGCCTCTCTTGAAGCTGAAAGGCAGCTTGTAAAGCTGGCCAGAAAACATAAGCATGTAGGAAAATGGCTTTTCAATCCATATGTCTTCATGAAGCCTTCAACAAAGATCAAGGTGATGCCTGACTCTATGGTTCTGCAAGGAAAACATAAGGTGATCAACTTTCCACTGGATAATAAATTCTCTCAAATCAAGCTGAATGATCACAAATGCAAGTACAGAAAGAGGTTGTTCACCACTGAGACTCATCGTGAGTTCCTCAAGATCAGAGACATCTACTGGAGATGTGGATCTGGATCTGGGTTTTCTGAAGAAGAGACGAAAACCATCCCAACCAAAGGTAGCCAAGCTTTTGCTCTATACCCTTTTTTACCTTCAATTTATACCATACCTCCTTTCTTTATGGTTTTCCTTTTCTTTCTCTTAAACTTTCCTGAATCTACCCCCCTTACTCACATAAATATCATTAGGAGATCTTATGAATTTCTTCTTTATGTTGTTAATTCTCCTCTTCATCGTGATCAAATTCATGCATTTATAGAGTAATTTTAACCAAATAATGATTTTGTAACCACACTCACAACTTGTGTTTTTCTAGACCCTCAACCTGAGGATGACATCTTGGTTCAAGAATTACCTGCTCCATCTACATCTGCAACTGCACTAGCTACAACAGACTTATCTGCTCCAGTAGTTGCTTATGACCCTGCTGCCCATCAGAGACTTGATGAAATGGCTTCAAGTCTGCAAACTGCTATCCAGAGATAGGATGTTGCTCTTGAATGATGAATGTGCAATTTATTTTAGTTTGTAAGTGTAAATAGGAATTTTTTGTAATTAATCTTAGAAATTGTGAATGAAAAGGATAAGAAAATTTGTACATTCATTAGATTAGGGTTTTGAGCTTGTTATATGAAAAATATACTCAAAAGGAAGTTGAAAATGTGTAGGATTGAAGGTCGAGCGCTCAACTCTGGAACCGGGCGCTCAACCCTGCGAAAAAGGAACGAAACAGCATCAGACAGCACTCCGGGCCCTGAGCGTAGGTTTTGGGCACTCAGCTTCCAAGAGGACCAAAATGAACTAGCACTCAGCGCCGACAGGGAAACAACATTGGAGTTCTTGGTGAAAACAAGCGCCCAGCACTGGAAACGCACAGAAACTCTATAAATTCGAGTTTTAGTAGAGTTTTGAGGATCTTTGGCTCATTTTTTACATTTTCTCACTTTAGTTCATCACTTTCTCTCCACTTCCTTGAGGATTCAAGCTTGGGAACAAGAGTTAAAGCTTCTATGGATTCTTCCACACGCTCCTACTCAAGTTCTTCCATCTCTACTCTCTCTATTATGAGTTTCTAGATCAATTAGGTTTGGTTAGGATGATTTCAATTTAGAATTTGATGTAAATGACTATGATTTCTGATTTCTATTCTATTTCATTCAAATTGAGTAATTGCTTCCATGCTTAATGCTTCTATTGGATTGATCAACTTTGGATTGATGTTAGATTCAATTTCACAACTGGAAAATTGGTTTTTGGATTGGAATTGAAGTAGATTACCATTGGAATGTTGATTCTAGGAATAGAACTCTATTACAATGCATTCTTATGAATCTCATGCTTAATATTTGTGCTAATTCTTGAATCACCTAAGGAATTAGGGTTCTTAACTGGTACAAAAGGATTATCACCTAAGGAATTAGGGATAAATCTAGGTTAGTGATTTGAATGTCAATTGTATGGAATGAATTGAAGTTAGGATTAAAGAAGGTTACGTCAAGTGAAGATTGAATGATTCTGATACCTAACTGCTTTTACCCATATTGAATTCATTCTTTAATTGATATTGTTTCATTCATTGTTGTGACAACTCTTAAATACAAGAAACTCATTTACTCTTTTATAAATATGAAATTCATTGGTTCAAATATCAATTTCCTAATCTACGTTGTTACTTGAAACACAATCCTCGTTGGGAACGATACTCTACTCTCACTTTATTAGTTGTTCGATTTGGTACACTTGCCAAACCACTAACATTGAACAACAAGCTACTTTTCAAGCTGAGATGTTGGCTGAGCAAGCTGCTATGCAAATAATGATGGAATCTTTCTTCAAAAGTCAAGGGGGTCCCAGTTCTTAGGTCTTAGCCCTTAGTCTTTTCATTTTTTTTGAGTCATGCAATGTACAAGTCAATGATGTCCATATCACTTGTAATCTTGTTGACTCTGAATATATAATACGAAGTACTTAACTTTTCTTTTGTCTATCTGTTATATAATTGTTTTATGTTCTTTTTTATTTATGCCAAAAGTAGGAGGAAATAAAAATAGAAATAGAGTAATAGAGTACAACATAAATTTTCTAAGCATAACAGAAATTACACCTTAATCATAAATGTCAATCTGTCATAAAATTCTGTTTTCTGCTCTGATATAATCTGAGTTGCTTTATTAAACAATATGTTTGAATCTAATATCAGCTCTGATACCTTGTTTTTGCTCTGATACTTGTTTTTATCTGATGCATAAACTAAGGGGGAGCATAGCATACTCTGTTTAAATATACCTATTTAAAAATTTCTATTATTACTTTTTAATGTTCAATAAAAATCAGAAAGGTTATTTGTCATCATAAAAAAGGGGGAGAATGTTGAGATCTCATAAGTCTGAGACACATTCCATGTGTAGATTCTCTAAATTTTGATGATTCCAAATAGATTAAGTATGATAATATTGAACTATATGAAATTACTGACATGTCCGATAAGTGTGCAGGAAATTAAACTTAAGGTCACTAGTCTGTTTTATGACCCGCATCTACTTTCTGGTAGACACAGTTTTTAGACTAGTCTAAAAACCACTCGTCTAATTAGTCAGTCAACCAGCCAAAGACTAAGTCAACGTTCAGTCAAGATTATGATATACTTGATGACGTGGCAAGAAGCATGTGTCTGAAGAAGACTCTGCACAAGAGAGGCTAGGTGAGAAAATAATACTTGTTTGAGTGTCAGCTTGGAGAGGCTAGGTGTGAAAATAATACTTGTACTGTAATCTGATCAGTTATAGTGGAAACTTGGTGCTGCCAAGAAACTGGACGTAGCCCTGTGGATTTTGGGGTGAACCAGTATAAAACTCTTGAGTGATATTCCCCTTCCCTTATCTCTTTAATTTGATTAAGTATTATTTGTTTAAGCTTTTAACTTGGGGAGTTATTATTGTGAATATCAATCTATGTTTAACCCTTCTCTGTAAGCTTGTGTGTTCTGTCTTAAATTTAGACGTGTCACTCGTCTAAATTTCTGTCGTCTTATTTTTGCTTGTTGTGCTTGCGAAAATAATTTTCAAAGTTTCCTAAAAAGTTGGTAACACAATTCAACCCCCCTTCTTGTGCTAACTTTGGTTATTCCACAAAGTACTGTCGATCCCAATAGAGGGATCATAATCCTAGAACAACTGTACAACTGATAAAGTAAAAGAACTGGTAAACAAGTCACAGAACACTGGTCTTAGAAAAGATATAAAAACCTATACAGACAACATCTACCGCCCTGCCTCACACAAAATACTTCAAAATCCAAATTAATCTCTCAGAGGCTCTCCCTAACAGATGCTAGAGACATACCATGATCACATTGGAAAACAAAACTCAACATCTTTTCCATAACCATTGACGGTTTCGGCCTTTTCAAGAAATAGGGGTTAGAAATATTCAAACTTTCCAATCTCTTTGACTTAGCATCCTCCTATGTCAAGGAGTCTTAATCCATGATCATTTTGGAAAACAAAACTTAAACACCATTGCTTTAAAACTCATTGGTTTTGGTCTTTATAAGAATAGAGTAAAAATCTTTAAACTTTCCAATCACTTAGACATAGCATCCTTTAACATAAAGGAGCCTTGGTCCATGATCATCTTGGAAATGAAACTTAAATACAAACTCATACATGTAAAAGTTGAAACAAGATCCATCTAAACCATATACATGGTTTCGGCCTCCTTAGAAATAAGAGGTTAGGAAACTTTGTTTTACACAACCTTTTAGTATGTTGTAGTAGGAGTAAAAATAAGAACATAGAAATTGGTTTCAACTCAAAAGGAGTTTTCTACCATTTTTGAGAGATTTTAGAAGTTTGAAAGCTTAAAGGAAACTTAAAGCAAAACTATGAACATAAAGACAAGAACTTGAAAAATAAACAACATAGGATCATTACCCTCAACAATATGAAGAAATTTGATGAAGAACTTAAAGTAAAAAGCTTGATAAAAATGTAAACTTTGTAAGAAAGAAGAAGAAGAAGAAAGATAGTAAAGTGAAAATGTGAGAAAATGGAGGAAAAATTGATGAATGGTGGAAATGAAGGGTATTTATAGAGAATGAGGGAGAGGGGCACGGTTTTGGAGAGGAAGAAGAAGAAAGAAGAGAAGAAAGAAGGTGAGTTGCTTGTAGAGAGGATAAGGAGGTAAGGTGATGTGATGTGATTAGAGAGAGATAGATGAAAAAGTAAGACTTCGAAATAAAGACAAGATTCACTTTTTCTTAGGTGTGTCATAGCCTTCACATCAAGTCACTCCATGTCACTTCATCCTCTTGATACTCTGCTCCATTGCGTATCAGATGACTTCCCCGATCGTATTTCCCGACGATTTCACCCGGGAAATCCCTAAGATTTTGGCCCCGAACTAGATTTTTCGAAAAACTCCAAACCCACACAAAACATCATAAAAACACTAACCGTCTCGTTCACGAATTAAAATTTTGTCTCTAGCTTAGTAAACTTGTATTGGCAGTGAAAACCCATACCGGTTTTCGTCTGAATTTTCGACCGAAAATTTTACCGTGACTTCATACGTTAAAACAACACAAGAAAATGATTTTATTTTAAATAAAATCATCCTCTGGATTTTATCAAAAATAAATACATTAAAGCATGTATTTACTGATAAAGAAGCATACGAAAAAAAAAATAGGGTGTTACAGATCTCACATCAAACATCATATCATCCATAAATAAAGCAGATATCACATGCATCCTCAAGCAGATAAACTTAAAATACTATTTTGCCCTAATGTCGACAAGTCTACAATAATTAAACCCAAAGTATCATTTCAAAACCATTTTCAAAAGGGGTTTAACCACCATCGACTACTTGACAACTAGTACGGTCTGGGGTACCCTACACAGACAAAATAACATGCTATATTGAGCTTGCCTCCCCGGCATGATAGTCACTTTCTCCCCACCTTACTAACTTGCGCACTTCCTCGTAAAAGCTCTTAATGCTTCTGTGTGACCTACACGAACCTCGGCACACTTTCCAATAACAACCTCGAATTTGATATTGACAACTACAATATGTGTGTTGGACCAAAAATTGTCCCGATCACATGCACAGGGTCCAAAAATAGGCAGAAACGCATAAATAAACACATAATCAACCCGCGACCAAAACAAGATTCGAAACGATGACTTGAAATGAATTAAACAAACGAAATCAAAGAGGAAACTCACCAACATAGTCGCTGTCCCTAAAAATTCAGATTCGTCTTCGAATCCGCGGTCGACTTCCTATTCGATCTCTTTGACAGAAAAACCTGTAAAAGCCTAAAATACACCGAAAACGATATCGGGATTAAGAATAGGAGTAGAATGAATTTAAATAGCTTAAAAAGGATAAATGTCGATGATGTCAACTCCAAAATACCTTGACAAAGCTCACATGCAAAGACACAACCTGGAAGATGTCGAAGCCATGAACACGAATATGCGATCGATTTGAAATTCCGGTTACCGAAACTACTCTAGCACGAGCTTCAAAGTGCCATAATCATGGCTGCCCAAGCTTCAAATTTTTTCTCCACTCTCTAAAATCCTTCAAGATGTCGTGAAGAAGGTGAAGAAATGGCCTACATGCACCTTTCACTTGCTTTTATATTAATTGGTTAGGATTATTCTGTTATTATCTTTAGTTAACTGGAATTACAAGTGTCAAGGCATGGTTTACTTAGATAGTTGGTGGGCTAGGTATCAAGTGTAGGGGGGTTTAGGAAAAGGTTGGTGGAATGTGAGGTGGCTCCATGGTATTGCGACACGTGTCACCACATATTGCTTCGTTGGCACAACCGGATGTTTTCTTCCACATCTTCTTACCACTGGAATATTTTTCTTAATTATTTTAGGCTACTCCCAAAAGCTTATTGTACTCAAGCTCGGCCTAATTTTAATATTCCAATTCTCAATTAATTAATTAATTGACCAATTAATCGTTTGGTCTGTGTATGTTTGAGTTCCAGGCCCGTTTCAACTCTGATTCTCCTCAAACTTGAAACGGAAGCTAACTAACACATAAGGAACATGATTATGTCTTTGATTATCCTTAATCTCTTCCTTAAATCCTAATCAAGAAATCAAGGTGTTACTGACTGTACTTCATCAAGTGCGATAGTTTGATCTCTACCAAACAAGATTGCATCCTTGAAGTGTTCGTATGAACTAGGTAGAGCACTTAGAAGAATGAGTTCTTTGTCTTCATCTTCTAACTTTACCTCAAGGTTCTCAAGGTCATCAAGGATCTTGTTAAAATCAGCAATTTGTTCAGCTACCGATCTTTCTTCATTCATCTTGAAAGAGAACAGTTGCTGCTTCAAGAATAGTTTGTATGCCATTGATTTGGTCATGTATAACGACTCGAGCTTCAACCAAAGACCAGTAGAATTTGGCTCTCTAGCTACCTCTCTGAATAGTTTATCTCCAAAATACAAGATTATGATGCTTCTTGGCCTTATCAATGAGATCTTTTTTCTCAGTTGCAGATAGGGTTTGAGGAAGTGCAATTTCACCCTTTAGAGCATCTCCAAGTCCTTGTTGTACTAGGACTGCTTACATATTGATTCTCCAAAGTCCAAAGTCGTTTGATCCAGAGAACTTTTCAATATGGAATTTGGTTATCCCCATGACTGAACTCTTCCTTTTCATTTTCCCTTCCCATAGACGGTGCCAATTGTAAGTTTCAACCTGAAAGTCAAAGAGCAAAACACAGCAACACACACAACCAACATCACTGATTCTAATATGCAGAAAACACTTAAAGAAAGATGAAGAGATAAGAGTGAACACCAAGAATTAAAGCGGTTAAGCCGGTGGGACTTACATCCAAAGGAGAGAGCAAGTATATCCACTATGAAAGAAACACCAAGTACAAGATCAAGCTTCTGTAAATAGACTAAGTTCCTTGGCCTATTCTATTCACTATTGAGAAATAGAACAAGAACTGTCCCAAGCCTTTCACCACTCCATTATCACACACCCTCGATCTCTCTAGCACTCTATTCTTTCTTGTTTACAAGTTCAGAGAATTTACATGAATGAATCAATCTCACTACCTTACATTAGAATAAGTCCCTAAGCATATATATACCCAAGGGACCACCTCTACGACCCCTTCCACGACCGCGTCCACGTCCACCCTCTGGTTCAAGTTCCATAATTGGCCTACAAGACCAAATCAGTTAGGCCACCACCATAAAATGAATCGCTTACTTACTTATTAACACACATTACTTCTAAGAAGTAATTCAAACACACTTAATCAGAGAACACACAACATCAACACAACAGACCTATTCCCCAACATTCTCGAAAGACTCGACTAGCTCTAATACCACTAATGTAACACCCCCTTGGGGCATTAGTTGTTTAACACGTTGCGGAAAATTAAAACTTTATTTTGCTGGTTACTTTCGGAAAATAATATTTTGTCAATCGATTATCTTTTCCCAAAAACGGTGACAATTTTTTTTTGTTTTCTTTTCGACAACCACAACAACAACGTAAACATGACCGTATATGGATAGATATATATATAACATCATACAACTATACTGTATCATACTGTTTTCACACCTAGACCTTTATAAGTATAGGTCCTTATTGAAAAACAACAACATACGATAAATAAAACCTATGATGGTCACACCTATAAGACAAACATAATAGAAGCAAAGAAACATCGGCATGCCCAGAACTAAGGAACCTTCTTCTTGTATACATCATATCCCCTGAGCGGTTCATCTAAACTGCCCAATATAGAGCATAACAGAGACAATCCAACAGAAATAATGCAAGGGTGATAAACCAATATATGGATTTAACACGATCACTACATGCACGACACAAAAGGAAACATATACACATATGCAACTTCATAACAACATAGTCCTCATAAATAAGCAAGTAGTATATCAATGGGTTTCATACCCGATCATTGTCATTTGAAAATTATGCATGAACACTTCAATATTCGTCGTCTAACATTTTACTTAATCTCCGGATATATCCCAACGCCGTGTAAATGAGTTGATCAAGCTCGATTGCCAAATAAGGCACGTCATGTTTTTACCATAGCCCATTGTCCAACACAAGGCACAATGAGAACGTCGTGTATGGTTTTCATCGACCACCAACATACAATGATATGTCGAGACATGAATATCACCATGATACCATGATTAAAAAATACATCGTGACATGAATATCATCAAGATACCATGATTTACTTCATAGGAACGTCTGCTGAAAATCATATAAAACATTTTGTTTTCATCGTTTT
The DNA here is from genome assembly GCA_030762895.1 of Sophora flavescens. NCBI lineage: Eukaryota > Viridiplantae > Streptophyta > Magnoliopsida > Fabales > Fabaceae > Sophora > Sophora flavescens. The sequence continues at coordinate 4,944,071 of CM061066.1, forward strand.
TCTTCGTGTTCAATCTTTCCTTGTCAAAGTTCAAAAGCTTACGACCATCGTAGTTTTCAACGTCTTAAAATTTTCATCGTTAACACAGGACATAAAGTCCGAGTGATCAATCACGAAACCCTAGACCGATGCCTCAATCTTAGGTTCGTGGTAATAGAAGACAACATTAGTCTTTTAACATCATTTATTACTCCATAAAGTAGACACAATGCCCACAGGACATCAAGTCCTTAACGTTGTAAGAATACTAGTACCCTGACGTCTCGGTTACTAAGTTCCATTTCACCTTTTACATCCTTTTCATTCTGTGAAAAAAAAATCCAAATCCAAAACCCCCACAACTTATCCAAGTTGTCGGAAATACCGTCGTTGAGTAAAACTTGATTATGAAAAATCATTTCAAAGTTGGAATTTCCTTTGTAAAATCATCAATTACTTGAAATCTTTTTCTGAAAATCTTATGTTTCAAAAAGGGAGTCACTTGAGGCTAAAGAAATACTGCTGTTTTAAGAAAATACTTTATGTAACCGTATTTTCAAACAAATCGTCATCTAACGTTTTAAAATACGTTTAAGTAAAAAATTTGACCTTTTCTCCTTAAATAATTTTCTAATATCACAATTAAGTTATTTTCTAAAATTAATTTCACAAAATAACTTTTTAAATTATTTCATAATTTCTCAGGTGAAAATTAGCAGTACAAAAATAATTTGACGATTACGTCCTCGCTGTGACTCATAGATTACTTTTACACTAATAAATCATTAAGATAACAATATTTTCGAAAAATTCTTGTTTTCTTAAATAATTATTTTAAATCAAAATATATCACAATATTTCTCAATTAAATATTGAATATTTATCGTAAAGCTTCTTAAAGCTTTTATCTCGTTTAATTAATTGAGCACTGGCCACTGCCAGGCTTCTCAAACAACACCCAACATCACATTATATCACTTAACACAGAGTATATCATGCATTAAAATACTATAACATATAACTGCAAATAATTAATTAAAACAGATAATTAATTAACAGCAGATCACTAAACACCGATAAAAGTAACATAACTTAAACAACCACAAGAACCACAGACAAATAATACAGACCACAAACTGATAACATATAGCTATCGGAAAAAGCCCTTAGGTAATCCCCCCTTAGCTCTCGAAGATTCAAGTTTGGTTTCACGAACGCTTTCTCCGATTTGGATCATGTCTCCTCCGCACAACTCAGGACAATCAACTAAGATTTATCCTTCACAACAAATAAATCACAAATCAACAAATGAAACAACAAAAACATCCTATTTGCTATGACTAAGCTTCGACCATCATGTGTTAACTTGCCTAGACTTGCTAAAATTTTGTAAGTTCTTGGATTAATGATCCTAAGTACTTGAAACACATGATTATGAATCAAAACTCAAAGATTGAAAAAAATTATTTTCAACCTCTCTCAAGAACACTAAGTCGGCTAACACAAAACCAACAGGCTAATCATGATAAAATTTTGTAACCTTTTGGATTAAGGATCCTAAGCATTAAGGATACATGATTAAGGATTTAAAACACAACAAATGAAACAAAATCTTCTAAAACTACAAAAAGTGAGATTCAGTCAACACATACAAATTTGGCTAGAGAATTTATTTGGATTTAATAACATAGATTCATGATACATATGAACTACAAGTATGAAATCAAGCTTAACTTCTTAATAAAATGAAACAAAACTTCCTCCACCCACACAAAGTGAGTTTAAGACAAGCATAGATATATGAGAAGGAAATTTTTGTTTGTTTAGCATCTTGGATTATATACATAGAGGTGATTATAAGATCATAGAAATTGGTTTCATGATCATAGGATTTTTCTACAATTTCCTAGAGATTTTCAAAGTTTCTAGATCTAGGAATTGAAAATGGGGAACATGGATGAACAAGACATTGAATCATGAAAATTGTTGAAGAACATGATCATAATTGAGTAAGAAGAACAAGGTTTACCTCTTGAAGATCAAAAACAAGTGAAGAATCAAAGACTTGCTTCACAAAATGATTAAGGAACTTATGAACTTTTGTGTTTTTTGTGCTAAGTGTGAAATAGGAAGGAAATGAAGTCTTCTCATGTGCTTAAGAAGGGTAGCCTGCGTAAGTTTGGAGGGGCCAAGGGGAAAGGAGGTGGCTTCATTAAGGACCTATGTGCAATTACTTTGAAGGACTAATTTGTAAAATTCCAATAGTCAAAGAATGTCATTTTCCAAACTTGTGTTGCAGTATTTAAAATTGTTGTGAGTTGCCTAAGTCGTTGAAAATGACAATGAATTTATTATTGTTGATAAAGAAGCAAAATGTGGTTTCAAAAGTCTAAGTAAACGAGTTTCTAAAGTTTGGAAGTGTAAAATGGGCTAAAAGTAAGTAATTCAACAAATCTTATTTCTTATCAGTTAGGAACTATTTTACCACTTAACTAAGTGTCCTAAATCCCTACATGAGTTTTAGAACATTTGAGTTAAAAACTGTTGAAAAATGGATTACGCGATTTGCGAATTTAGCGACATTTGGTCAAATCATAGAGTTTTTGAGCAAAAAGTAATGTAAAGTTTGAAATTAGTATTTTCATGTCTTAACATGGGTATTCGAATTTAAGAGAGTGAAAGATTCGAGAAAAAGGGCATGCTTTTGAAAACACATGGTTTAGGTCCTAAATTCAGTAAAAATGGACAAAAATCGCCTTTTGTGGATTTCAAGTGTTTTTGAGAAATTATTTTGAGGAATTTGATACTAGTATACCCTTATTTGAATTTATTTTCAAATGGTTTGGTTTTAGCCAAGGAATGTTGATTTTGAATCGTCATGACTAGTATTTCAAGTTAAATGTAAAACCTAAGTCGAGGATGTCTTAGTGAAAACAAAGACTTAATGATTATGACTCGTGGTGGAGCAAGATCATATGTCATAACTGAAGAAGTAACAAAGTATTTTGAAGGTTTCTTGCTTGGCATGTAACCTCATTCGGGAAGAACCTGAAGAAGTATAACTGATTGATGAATGATCAATCTCCATGATATACTTAAGTCATTGAAGACTCGGATAGTCCAAGGAAGGGGTCCTAATATTGTGCAGGAATAAGATTATACAAGGATTCCCAGTTGGTATTGTCATGCCTGTAGGATGGCATATGATTTCCATAAGGAATCCCGAAATTTATCCAGTGGATAAATATGAACGTAAACGCCGTTATCAGCCTGATCTGGTGAATTGTCAGGGAAGCCTTTGTGCCAAGGAAACCAAGCTAAAAGGTTATGTAGAGTGTTTCACAAATAGCCGTAATGAATTTGATGTCACATGTTAGGATTGTGACTATGGTAAAAGAATTTGATGTCACATGTTAGGATTATGACAGTTGTAAAGGAATTTGATGTCACATGTTAGGATTGTGACTGTTGTAAAGGAACTCGATTTCGCATGTTGGATTGTGAATAGTGTATGTACCATTATGCCCGCGGCGGGCGGATGTGAAACCTATAATGACCATTTCCTTTCCAAAATTTCAATTAGCTCCGGAGTTAGGATCAATTATTCTGTGAGGTTGTGTAGGTATGGGACTATACAGTTTCAATCAGTTATCTCTATTCTCGAGTCTCAATGAATTGACACCATCAGACATGCTTTAATGAGATGATGTTTATGATGGTATTTTACACCTTTGGTTTTATGTCTGTGATTGTTACTTGAATATATACTGAATTGTCTGATTGAGATGTATATATATTTGCATGGATATGAATGTATGTTATGTGGTGTCCTGCTATTTTCATATCTGTCATATGGTGTGATCTTTTGGAATCTCATTCGTTTGGTTATCTGCCTTCTGTGTTATTTTGAGAAGACTAAGATGTCAAGATGTCGTTTGGCTGATTCATCATAGAGGTTGAGGTTCGAGCTTGCAGATGATATGTTGGAGTTCTAGTGGACGTCTTCTAGCTTTCCGATGGTCCAGGATGATGGTCTTTGTGTTTCTGTCATGCCTGACCTTTCTTTTCTTGAGACAGGCATGACTGTCGTTGGTCTGTAGGCTATGACTTTCCTTTTGAAAAGGGAAAGGGCTTAGTACAAGAGCTACTTTTGTAGTAACTCTAGTATTGTCGTTTGTGACGATGTCGATAGTGGACTCAAGTAGAGTGTCCACTAGATCTCGTCAGTTGAGTTTGTTCTTCTCATGATGTACGAGACAGGATGGTCTTTTATATTTTGGTTTGGCCAGTTTGGGATGTCTGGGAGTTAGTGTTACCGTTTATCGAGCTGCAACTCCAAGTATATTATATTTTAGGAGCCGCGTCTCCATAGTTTTATGTTGGGTCTGTATATCTTTATATTTTCTGTTGATGAGTCGGGTTGGGTTTAAATGTAAATGATTTTCGAACTTATAACCTTAATCATGATTAGTAAATGTTTTAGTGCACTGTTATCTTCTGAGTAACTCTGGACCGTATTATGTAAATATTTGATGAGGATGGATGTTTTATTGCTTACCTTGAGAAAAAGAAAAAGATTTGATGTTATAAAATGTTTTATCAAGTGTTTTGACTTCATCCAAACTCTGTTTTTCAAAGGGCACATTTTGAAATGTTTTCATTCAAAATTTGAGAATTCTTACCTTGATCCATTCCATTGATCTTCAAAGAAGAAAAAAATTACCCATTTTATTGCAGAGATTTTAATTAAACTACTTTTCGGCCTTAAAATGTCACAAAATGTGGCGTCCGAGAAGGGTGTTACAAAAACCATTCACATGGATTGTGTATTACAAACATGAATCATAAATGGCAATAATGTTTACCTCTTGAAGCGTGCTTTAATTTATTTTCGATCACTGGTGTTCACGAAGGGGCATCACCTCTACTCAGTTCAAGCGAGCAAATGGGCGTCGGAGCAAAATGGCTTGTGTTAGCTGATGGCTACAGGGATGCAAGGTTAACAAGACAAGTTTAGAGGAGATAGCACTAATATATTTATAAGTTGGACGCTTCTTTTGACCTGACTGGTTACCTTATTGAGCTTTGTACACTACAAGCCCAATTGTCCTTTAAATCAATTAAATTGTATTTAATTAATTTAACTGCTCCGCATTTGCTCTATGCGTGTAACCCTATAGGCTCTCACTAAGTTGCCAATAATATTAAATATTATAATAATATCAAATATTAATTATAATATTAAATATTAAAAATAATGTGTGGCATCAAGCAATGCATCATTACTACCCAATTAGAGAGAATTGGTGACCCTATTTTAGCCTTACCACGACAAAAATTTACCATGTAGTAAATGCTCCTTCGTCCATATGTCTTAATTGAACACAAGGCATAAGCATGTCATCATTGTTATGTTCAATTATTTATTCATCGATCCCCGAGTAGACGTGTAATCACAGATGGGCCCAATATCACATATTGGCCCACTTCCACGTGGACACGCATTTTTTGGATCTAACTCCATCGAGGGGCCCAAGACAATACCCTTGTTATATAGGAGGGACGAACCCTGTCTACATCACTCACACTCCTCAATATGATTTATTGCAGGCCCAATAACTACCTTTATGATGACCCTGTTACGCATGACGTTTGATAGCATTAAAGCCTTCAACTCCTCATGTAGGAATCGTAGTGACTTCAAGTCGAAGTACTACTTCACAATGGTCTCCATGAGAATACTAATGACACTTACATAACTATTATGAAGTATTCTCATAGTGGGTCATCCGGTATAAATATTACTCCTAATATTTATACCTTTGTGACTACTTGATATCTCATATCCATGACCCGTGAGATGTAGTCATCAGTCTACTCACACAATAGTCTCTATGTATCATTGTCGTCCTAATTACAAAAATACTCGACTACGGATATTTAAGAATAGCGTTCTATTATTCAATGAGGCCTCACAAATGAGTCAGGTACTTAATATCTCATTGAATGAATTGGCTATTTTAAGGACTTTATTATGCTATAAACTAATAACATAATAAATGAATGCCTTTTTCATATATCAAATATATGATTAAATTCATGATAAAAATCATGATCTGTTCAAAATAGATTGACCTCTAGAGCTTACACCAACAATCTCCCACTAGCACTAGAGCCAGTCGGGCATCAATCTAACACCTGTTGATCTAGTTTGAGTGTCATACTACTACTGAACAAGAAACTCTATTATCAGATTATTTACTGTTGTCATTCTGCACGTCTTCACATCTCTCCTCTATTGATCGTATATCGAATGAGATGGAAGCACCTAAGTAAATGTTCAGATCGCTGGTGAGATCAAGTTTCCTTAGCTTATGCTATTACTCCATTATCATCGCAATGAGATCAATGGTGTTCGCAAAGTTAGGATTTATTCCTAGTTCATAAATGAACTTCCTAATCCAAACCACCTTTAAATTCTACATTTAAGGCAATTATATACTTGGATTCTATAATGAGTATTGCAACTGTCTCATGCTTGGAAAATTTTCAAGCACACATTGCCACCATTAAGATAAAACACAAATCTAGACCGCGATCTGGAATAACTTTTAACGGTTTGGAAACAGCGTCGATGTAACACCGTAAAATGACTTCTTCCTCACCTTCATCTGTTAAGAATATATCCTCAGTTCTTCTAAGATACTAAAGGATGTTCTTAACTATTGTTCATTGGCTTTCACTGATATTAGCTGGTACCTTCATGTCATGCTCAAAGCCTACAAGATAAGTGGTGTAGTACATAATGTACTATGACTAAGGTCTAGCAATTTTTCAGTGATCTATCTCTATAGACCCTGAGCCCTAAGCTTCGCCCAAGTCCTTCATAGAGAAAAAATTCCCCAACCTTCTTTTGCAGTGCAGGGATGGCATTTCCGATAATTAGTATGTCATCCACATACAAAACGGGAAATACTATATCACTCCCCCTAACCTTCTTGTATACACAGGGATCATCTTCATTCTTGATGAATACAAATTGTCTCACAGCTTCATCAAAATGAAGATTCTAGCTCCTAGAAGCTAGCTTTAATCCATAAATGGATCTCTCCAACTTACATATCATTCCAGCATCCTTTGGACCGACAAAAACCTCAGGTTGTGTCATGTACACATCCTCGAGAAGATTCCCATCAAGGAATACAGTCTTGACATCCTTCTGCCAGATTTCATAGTCATAGTATGTAGTAATAGCAACCAAAATCCGAATAGATTTAAGCATCGCTATAGGGTAGAAAGTTTCATCATGGTCTACACCATGAATTTGTTTGAAACCTTTTCCAACCAGTCGCGGCTTAAAGGTACCCACTTTACCATCCATGTCAGTCTTCTTCTTGAAGACCCATTTGCACCCTATGGGTTTTACCCCTTCAGGTGGCTCAACCAAGGTCCCTACCTTGTTTATGTACATGGATTCCATCTTGGATCACATAGCCTCAAGTCACTTCTAAGATTCATGGCCATTTACGATCTCTTGGTAGGTTACAGGCTCATCTTGATGGATGAGCAGCACATCACCTTCTCTAGTCAGGAGAGGTCCATATCTCTTAGGTTGGTGATGTGGCCTGTTAGACCTACACAAGTCTTGCGTTACTTTAATCGGTGATTCAACCACAACATCTTGTTGAACTGATTCTTGTTCCATTGTAGGTGGTTCAGTATTTTGTGGTACTTGGATTTCTCCAAGTTCTACATTTCTCTCACTATTTCCTTTGGAGATTTATTCCTTCTCGAAGAACACTCAAGTCCTAGCGACAAACACTTTGTCCTCGAAGGGGTTGTTGAAATAATATCCTTGGGTTCCCTTAGGATATTCGACAAATATACACTTATCTGATTTGCGATCAAGTTTATCTGTCATAAGACGTTTCACATAAACCTGATGTGACACCCTTCTACCCCGCACGTTAATATAAAACATTTACTTAAAAGAGGAATTATAAAAACATGCATTTGTTTGAATAAAATAAAAACTTGGATAAAAAGGTTTCACATCTCAGCATAAACAACTCATTAATAACATAGTTTAAAAAAGATAAACATAAATAGAACAGATAAAGACAAACCCAACCCCGATGTCACATACAGAGCTAGTATAACCAAAATCAGGATACATCATGGAAACAAACTGAAAACTAAAACTAACTAAGAACTAGAGACCTAACTAAGTCGTGACTCCTCGGAGTCACTCCTCAACAGGCTGCTCGTCGTCCTCTGCATAAAGAGATACATGCAACAATAGAAACAAGAAAGCAAAGAGTAACAAACCATGTAAACACAACGGCATAGCAACAAACATCATACATCGTCATTTACATATTAAAAGTCAACAGTCAATAGATGCAATGCGGTGCAACACTACTCCGCTACTCCGTTATGAATGTGGATCCGACTATCTCAGGAAGTCAACTTCAGAGTTACATATCCACAAATGCCATAAAAGCACCAACGCCAGCAGTTCACCAAACCATGGGTGAACCCATTGGATAGCCGACGTATCATAATTGGATACGCCACCTCGGGGGCGCACGGTTCACCAAACCTTGGGTGAACCACCCGAGACTTAGGCCAGATCATCATAACTTGGACGACCTCCCCTATGTTGAACATCCCCCACTAATCAACTTCTGCGTATGAATGCAAAAGCTCAACAGCAAACAAGGCAACCACCTCCTCTACTTGGGCCAATAAGCACCCAAGACTTATTGCCAACATCAACATCAACATCAACACATTAACCCACAGGGGTTGAGGTCCCCTTGGCAAAAAAACACCAAGGTCCAACTCATCAATGCCTCGACCAAAAAGCGTCGAGGGCACTTTGGCCAAAAAGCACCAAAGCATATCAACATGTGATAACCTATAGGGCACCGGCTTAACCAACTTATCACTCTTTGTTATCTTAATTAGTCTTTAATCAAGTTATCTACTTGTTATCATTCGATTGGTGTATTATTTCATCATTTGGGGATAACTGGGGTAAACACCCATTTAATTCATTAATCTCAGGTTCTGACCAATAGGGGGAGCACGGGTGTACTTAACCCCCAGCACAGTCGTGCTGCCACTTAAATGGAGCACGATCGTGCTCACTGTCCTGCACGGCCATGCTAAATACACGGCGTGCCTTCCAGAATTTAATTGGGAGCACGGTCGTGCTCCCTGTTCATCATGACCGTGCTCCTGGAGTGGGTCGTACTGTTCTGGGTAGCTTCAATTATGTTTTTGGAGTTTTGACTCCCTAACGCTCTCAAATCAGATCCTAGGGTCTAGTCAAGGGCCATCAAATAGTAGCTCACCTCTCATTACTATAAATCCATATTTTATAGCATTTTTGGGGAATTAAGTCCTTTAATTCTCATGTTCATTAAGAATCATAAATTAGTCAATTAGGGTCTTATTAACCGTTTCAACGCAACAACAACATCATCACTCAATCAACAACATATTCAGCCAACACATTCAACATACTCTATATCATAACAACAACGTTCATAACATAGGTATTCATACTAATTCAAATAAAACTCACGGCATAAGATGATTTAATAGGCATGCCACATCATGAACAACTCAACAAATATAACAAATAGGCATACCAATTAATCCAATTAAACATATAAACAATTAAATCATACAACCAAGCAGATCATGGCATCAATAACAATTAATAACAGTGCCATGGGGACCCCTCATCTTACGCTACTCCCTAGCCTAGTGCATACACTATTCTTCTCCCATACCTAGTTTGAAGGTTCCACAACAAGACGCTAAACGACGAACTGGTCACGTTCCCTTAAGCGGCTCAGTTAACTTTCCAAGCCTTGGTCAAACAAGAACATCAACCAATTAGTTCCCAATTTCAATTAATAGAAAAGGAAACTCAAAGGGGAAGGAACTGTTACCTATAGTGATCAACACTGACAAACTAGACGCTCCCACAAGTCTCTAAAACTCCAACAAAGCAATGGTTTTAGAGAAAATAGGGAAGAAAGTGGTTGCTGCCGCACTAGGGTGGTTCCTGTCGTCAAAATATTGTTTATGACATAAACCCTCGATCACTGTTCTGCTTATAAAGGCACAGATCCGAGCACGATTGTGCTCCTCCTTGAGCACGGGCATGCTTGACTTAGCGCTTGCAAAATGCGTCATGCCATTAAGTATGGGCGTGCTCACTATTGAGCATAGGCGTGTTCAACTCAGCGTCAGCGAGGCGCTCACTCATAACGAGCATGGTCATGCTGCTTGACAAGAACGACTGTGCTTGTGACCCAGAAAGTCACAAGGCACAAGCCTAAGAGAAAGGGATTTCAAGCCTGGAAGTCCCACTTAGCCCTCAATCCAAGTCTTAAGGCTTAACCAACCAAACACGCATACAAAAGCACTCAACGGAAACATAGGGTGTTACACCTGACATCACCAAATCCTCATAAATGACAAACTTGGCCTTCGGCTGACACGCTGTCGCGCACGCGTCAAAAAGCGAGCGTTTTACAAAAACATGTAGCTAGGGAGCGAAAACTCGAGTCTCGTTTCACAAGGACTTTCGCATTGTTGTTAACAGAAAAGTCAGTTTTGGGGGTTTTGGATTTGAAATTCAATAAAGAAAATAAAGCAGAAAACAATGCAAACTAAATAACTATCAAATAGCTAAAAACGATTAACCTACTGTTCTCGGTTTCCCACTATCATTGGTTCATACAATTCCATGCCCTAAGCAGATTCTACTCTCTTTTCGATTGTAACATCAATTAACAAGAGAAACCAACGCTACGAGACATATGTTCGTAATTCCGAATTAAGCAAACGGATTAAGCCCTTCGTGAATTAAGCAAACACGAATTGAACGCACGCGAATTAAGCAAACGCGATTAAGTTTAGGAACACACAATCATCGAAACAAATCAATACATATTCTACACAATTCTGAATTAAGCAAATAAAACATATAGATTAAATATTGAAAGAGAAAAGCAATATGAATGGGAATTACATAACCTCAAGTGGTAATGGAAACCAATCGCAGTAGATTAATCAAAGGAGACTAGTTCTCCATTACAAACATAAACCCTAAACCTAATTCGTAGCCGTCAACCAAAAAGAAGAAGAAAAAGAAGATAGGGATCAGTTCTGCCCTAAAACAGACTATAAATACAGATTCTGGGTTGCGGTAGCTCGCGAGGAGAAACATGTTTCGCGAGGCGAATCTAATGAACAGTCCTTCAGTGTTTGGATTTCTCGCGAGGCGAAACATGATTCGGGAGGCGATCCAGAGAGGGTGACTGTTGCTGCTCGTGCTGGTCTTCAGGTTCGCGAGGCGAGTAGCTTCTCGCGAGGTGAATCTTCCAAAATTGCATTTTTTCCATTGTTTTCTTCATTCCCTTGGCTGTAAATGCTTCCCTTTGAACCTGAAAACATGAAATAGCAATAAGTTCTTTATTTGACTCAAAATCAACTAAAATAACATAAAACTACTTAAGAGACTCAAAATGTTGCTTGAGGACAATCTAATCCAATTTTGGCGAAAACAAGAGATAACTCGAATAAAACCTATGGTCTTACTAGTTAAAAACTAGTCAAACCAGAGGCTGATCAAAATACCCCAAACTTAAACTTTGCTTGTCCCCAAGTAAACTAAAACTCAAAATAGACTCAGACTTGGCAAGCTTTAAGGTTCAATCAAATTCGCACAAATTTCATGCAATTACAACAAGATAATTTTTCCTTCAATGTCCCCCCCTTTCAAACAAAGCAATCCCCACATGCATTTACTCTAAACATTTGAGAACTCCATCATTCATTCAATCATTAATCTAAGTTGAGGATCCAAGTTACACACAAAAGGGAGATCACCAAATTCAAACAATCACCTTCCTCACAAGGGCATTTAGTGTTTCACTCATTCGCTCAATTTTTGTCTAGGCTAACAACATTTCACTCAATTTCACTTTTAAGAGCACTTCCCATAAATTTGATTTTCATCTTAGACAAGGTTCCCACGAAAACATGCATGCAACATCAAAAGGTCTTTTAAGGTTGTAATGGGGCCTGGCTAAGGGTAGGATATACAAAGGTACTGGGCTTAAGTCCCTAGGAACTAAGAGAGCATGAACATTTGATACATATTGAATTCCACTCGAGTTCCTTTTTCCATTTCTCTTTATGCTTTGGGTGACTACGGCCTTTTTCTATTAATACCCTTTTTGACATTTTTGTTCTTTTTATTCCCCTTTTTTTTCTTTTTCTTTTTTCTTTTTCTTTTCTTGCCTTTGGCTCCAACCTTTTTATTATTTTTTTTCTTTTTCTCACCCCAGAATGACATGTCACATCCTTGTATCTAACCCAAACTTAGTTTCTTGCAAACCTTCTCTTACTAAGCTTTCATGCTCTCCTAATCCTGAGATCGGGTTAACATGGTTTTTCCATATTTTGGCTCATAACATAGAGTTATCAAGAAATAATAGGCTAATTAGGCTCAAAGGGGCTAACTAGGGAACATGCATTAGGGATGGTTCTTTTCAGGCCAAGTAGTTAATTCAAAGAAAATCTGCCTAAATCATTTGATGCAAACACGTAGACATGCAAACCATGAAGAGATTCAAGTAAATTCGGGAAAGTGCAGCTCAAAAGTGATTCACAAAGTTAAAAACATGCTGGAGGCTCAAATCCTCACCTGGACAATTTCGCAAATTGTTTGACCGAGATTCTATCCCTAGTGTGTGCACCCCTTCACCCCAAACTTATCATAAATCATGCAATCACAGTGAAATATCTCAAAGTTCAATTTTCAATTTTTTCACATGGGGATTAATTTTCAATATTTCAAGACTTAGGGGGAATCATCAACAGTCAACAACTATCATGCAATCCATCTATGCAAAATTCAATCAAAACCCAATCAAGCTTGCCGAAACAAGACTCAACACACAACTCTTGATCTTCTCGAATTATTCAAGAGCTGAAGAAAACCAAACAAAAACAAAGAAAAGCAAAAACTAATCAAGAAAATGAAAATAAACTAGAGAGGAAGGGTTAAGAAAACTCATTGAGGGGCTTCCGCCTGGATCCCATTGCTTGTAGCATAAGGCCCAAGTGATATACAAAGGACGGAAGCTTATTCCATGGTCCCATAACTTGTAACCTCGATACGGGAGTGGGCGCTTGACAATTATGGTGACCTCGCCAAGTGCGGCGGACTTCTCACTCCCTCTCGGGTCAAAATTGACCTCCTTGTCAACAAAGTTCTCCCAATAAAATTGGGGTTCAACCCCTTGGACTGGCCATGGTGCAAAATCCAGCCTCTCTGGCAGAGGCTTGAACTTCATTGCCGGTTGTTCCACAGTGGGAGGTGGCAAACAGGTAGAGAGGGTTACTGGTGTCGCTTCAGCTTCTGCACGATCTTCATTCACTGCACTATCAAATCCATCACCTGCTATACATGCAGAAATCTCAGCACACACCACACAAGGGTTAGCGTTAGTATAATCAGCACATATAGTACAATAAACAGAATCAGAAAAGGCTTGAATGTCTGGAAATTCAACACACAGTTCATCGATCCCATCACTTTCAACACATGCATATGAATTAATTGAATCATCTAGTTCCAAAGGTTCTTCATCATCCTCAAGCATGGTGAAGCAGATGTCCTCCTGATCCTCATTTTGTGTCTATTGGCCGAACGGGGCTCTCAACCTCATATGTCTCATGTTCCATATGGACGTTTTGCTCCACGTACCCTAAAAAGGATGAGCTTTCAAAACATGTTGCGCATGAAGTAAATTCAGTACAATTAGCACATGAAGTATAATAGATAGAATCAGGGAAGGTATGAATATCTGGAGATTCAACACACGGTTCATCAACAGAAGTATTCTTGACATCATTATCAAAATTATCCTCAGAGGATGTATTGTCAAGAACAACTGTTTGCGAATCTGTATGTTCTTCAAGGAGATGTTGAGTTTGCAGTGCAGCCGAGGTGGAGGCAATGTAATCAATTTGAATGGCCAACTTCTGAAAACCAGCTTCTATCCTCTATTGGGATTCAAGACTTTGTTCTGCCATCCGTTGATTGTT